>CM075978.1:50330907-50762751 GCA_038087875.1 Malacoraja senta
TGTTGCTTTTTCTGGCTAATTTGTACGCATCATCTTTTGCTTTGATACTATCCCTGATTTCCCTTGTTATCCACGGATGCACTACCTTCCCTGATTTATTCTTTTGCCAAACTGGGATGAACAATTTTTGTAGTTCATCCATGCAGTCTTTAAATGCCTTTCATTGCATATCCACCGTCAACCCTTTTAGAACTAATTGCCAGTCAATCTTGGCCAATTCACGTCTCATACCCTCAAAGTTACCTTTCTTTAAGTTCAGAACCGTTGTTTCTGAATTAACAATGTCACTCTCCATCCTAAGGAAGAACTCAACCATATTATGGTCACTCTTGCCCAAGGGGGCACGCACAACAAGACTGCTAACTAACCCTTCCTCAGGGAGGATGTAAAGAGGATGTTTCCACTAGTGGGATTGTCTAGGACTAGAGGTGATAGCCTCAAAAATAAAGGATGTTCTTTTAGGAAGGAGATGAGGAGAAATTTCTTTTGTCAGAGGGTGGTGAATCTGTCGAATTCTTTGCCACAGAAGGCTGTGGAGACCAAGTCAGTGGATATTTCTAAGGCAGAGATAGATAGATTCTTGATTAGCACATATGTCAGGTGTTAAGGGGGAAAAGGCAGGAGAATGGGGTTAGGAGAGATAGATCAACCATGATTGAATGGCGGCGTAGACTTGATGGGCCGAAGGGCCTAATTCTACTCCTATTCCTTATGACATTATTATTATACATTATACTTATGGGCGCCTTTCAAGGACTCTCAAGGACGCCTTACAAAATTTAGTAAGCAGATTACAAAACATATAAGCGGAATGAAACAAACAAAAAAAAGTAAGGACATCAACAATACACAATTCAAAGAGAGAGCAGCGGCAGCTAATCACGCCAGCGTTCACTGTCCCTTCCGGCAGCCATCTTGGAAATGGAGCAATCAAAACACATTTTAGCATTGAACATCCACCACAGTGACTCCTACACACTCCTCACTGTGGTGGAAGGCGAAATAAAGTAAGTCCTTCTCCTAGCTCTTCCTCAGTCGTGGGCCTCGAGCCCCCGTTGACGGGACGATCTTGACTCCCGTAGCCGTCGAGGCGCTCCACTCCCGCATCGGGGGGATGTCAGCTCCCCCGCGCCGGGTGAACGTTCCTCACGTCGGGGCTGGTCGAGCCTTCCGCGGCGTTGGAGCTCCCGACTCGGCCTCACCCGAGACTGCGAGACCTAGATGTTAAAGTCCGCGGTGGTCACGGTGGGAGCGATCCCATGCAAAGGATCCGTTCCGATGTTAAGTCCACGCCCCGCAGTGGGGCTAACGACAGTCCGAGGAGGCTTCCAGCTCCAGCGATGGTAGGCCGCAGAGCCCGGAGAATGTGATCCGAAAATTATCACATCTCCGGGAAGGTAAGAACTTGAAAAAAGTTTCCCCCGATCCCCTCCCCCCTCCCCCCTCCCTCCACATAAAACACACCAAAGAACATTAAAACAGACTTCTAACAAACTAAAAAATAGCAAAAAGAATGAAAAGACAAACAGACTGCCAGTAGGGCTGCCATCTCCCCCATGGCCATTTCCCTTATGAGTCTCAGCATTTCTGGATAGAAGGAATGGTTTATATCAATGTGTCGATGGTGGAAAGGGTCATGAACTTCAAATTCCTGGGCGTGCATATTTCCGAAGATCTCTGCTGGTCCCAAAACACTGATGCAATCATAAAGTAAGCACATCAGCGCCTCTACTTCCTCAGAAGATTCTACGGAGAGTAGGTATGTCCAGGGGCGGAAAACCCGGGGAGGGGCAGAGGGGGTGGGCCAGAGGGGACACGTCCCCTCCATGTTTTGAGAGGTGAGGGACATCCCCCCCAAGTTTTTGTAATCCGGATTTTAAAACCCGGTGAAATCTCCGCTTTCCGCGAGACAGTGGAGGTGGGACTGCTGATCGAGGGCGCCGATTGGACGAGAGAGACGTTGGTCAGCAGGCAATGGGGGCGGGACATGATTATTCAGTGCGATGATTGGAGGAGGGAGGAGTGGGGGGTGGGCCTGAGGATAGAGTGCGGTGATTGGAGGAGGGAGACGTGGCATACACCTGCGCTTCATCCGCAGGCAGGATCGATCCCGGCCGGGTCTCCGGCGTTGTCCCGAGTGCCCCCCCCCACGGGTGGCCAGAGTGGTCGGCAGCAAAGATCCTCCGCTATAGGATCTTTGGTCGGTAGTCAGACCGGAGTGGTGCCCCCAGGCCCACAGCCAGCGCAGAGAAGCAGCGCTAAACCAGGTCAACTCTGCCTGTCCCGCCAGGTGAGCCTATAGCCTTCCTGGACTTGTGGGAAATATGGCCAGCGCGGAGAAGCAACGCTGGTATCCCGTCAGTCCAGACAGGGCTGTAGTTAACCCGGTGAGACAGGCAGAGTTGAGCTGCATTTAGCGCTGGATTGAGCCTCCGAAGCAAAGATACTACCTCGCGCGTGTGTGTGAGTGTGCGCATGCGTGCGCGGCCGCCAAAAGATTGTGTCCCCCGTCCCCTCCATGTTTTGATAGCGAGTTCCGCTCTTGGGTATGTCAAGGAGGACTCTCTCGAACTTCTACAGGTGCACAGTTGAGAGCATGCTGACCGGTTGCATCGTGGCTTGGTACGGCAACCTGAGCGTCCAGGAGCGGAAAAGGCTGCAAAAAGTTGTAAACACTGCCCAGTCCATCATCGGCTTTGACCTCCCTACCATCGAGGGGATCTATCGCAGTCGCTGCCTCAAAAAGGCTGCCAGCATCATCAACGACCCACACCATCCTGGCCACACACTCATCTCTCCGCTGCCATCAGGTAGAAGGTACAGGAGCCTGAAATCTGCAACATCCAGGTTTAGGAACAGCCCCTTCCCCACAGCCATCAGAGTATTAAACACAATTTCAAACAAACTCTGAATTATAACAGCCTATTGCACTTTATCTGTTTATTTATGTGTGTATATATATATATTCTATGGTATACGGACACACTGATCTGATCTGTATTCATGCCTACAATATTCTGTTGTGCTGCAGCAAGCAAGAATTTCATTGTCCTATCTGGGACACATGACAATAAACTCTCTTGACTTGACTCTTGACGGGTGACGTTTCGGGTTGAGACCCTAAACGTCACCCATTCTTTCTCTCCAGAGATACTGCCTGTCCCGCTGAGTTACTCCAGCATTCCGTATCTATTTGCGGTTTAAACCAGCATCTGCAGTTCCTTCCTACACATTTCGCATGACTCCATGTCTCCATGTCTATGTCTCTAAGATTCTCCACGTTCTTCCAAATGGAGACACAAGGAACTGCAGATGCTGGTGTACAATAGAAGCCACTATATACTGGAGGAACTCAGTTCTTTCAGAGTTAAAAAGAGTCCTGACCCGAAAGGTACCTATTTGTATTCTCCAGAGATCCTGCTTGACCCATTAAGTTACTCCAGTTTTCCAAATGGTACAATCTTCCCAGAAGAAAGAGTTCTCCCATTTTAACATCATATTGTAATGTATCCATTGCATTGAGGTAAGGGTTTAGAGAGGCAAAAATTGGCTGAATGACCATTGTCAAAATAGAATAGAATAGTATAGAATAGAATAGAATAGAATAGAATAGAATGCCTTTTATTGTCATTCAAACAGCTTGGTTTGAACGAAATTGCATTTTCTACAGTCTTAACAATTACAAAAAAAAAGCAAGACCCACACTTAACACACTTTACACAAACATCCATCAGTGAATCTCCAACAGCTCCTCACTGTGATGGAATGCAAAAGTCTTATCTCTTCCCTTGTTCTTCTCCCGCGGTCCAGCAGTCCAACTGCAACATCGAGGCGAACTGGGGCTCCCGATGTTAAAGCCACCGGCGGTCGATGGTAAGTCCCGCGGCCGTTAAGCCACGCCAGACGATGTTAGGCCCCGCTCCAAGTCATTTCACCCCACGATTCCGGCAGGAGAAGTTGCCGTTGCGGGAGCTCCGAAAAGCTGTCTCCCACCAGGGACCTGTGAGCTCCCGATGTTCCTGTCCACGGGGCCTGCGGCTGGAGCCTCCGAAGCTCCGAAGTCGGGTCGCAGCCGCGCGCCACCACAGCTCCTCCCGCTCCGAAGTCGACCAGCTCGGCGATGGCAGGTTCGCAGGCTCCGCGACTGGAGCCCTCAGGTTGGTTCCGGCCGGAGGCCGCCGCCGGTTCCACGATGTTAGGCCCAACAACACCGGAGGCCCGACAGGGAAAAGGTCAGGTCCCCGATTGGGGAAGAGATTAACAGTTTCCCCCACCCCCCCGCTCCACCCCCCACATATACACAGCTAAAAAAATAATAAAACTAGAATCAAACATATACTTAACAAGACAAAAATGTAAAAAAAGACAGACGGACTGCAGTCGAGCCGCTGCCGTTAGGCGCCGCCACACCACACTTCATAAAATAACCTTATTGTGCTTTGTAGAGGATATATTGGTACTGGATCTGGATGCAATGCAGATTCACCAGCATGATATGTGGGCTTACCACAGTACAGTTCAAGATGGATCCCTAAGCAAGTCCATGAAAATGGCAACATAAGTAGATAGGGTGTTAAAAAAGGCATGCAGCATGCTTGCCTTCATCGATTGAGTGTAAACGTTGTGAAGTTGTGTTGTATAGTACTTTGGTTGGGCACCATTTGATGCATTCTGTGCACTTCTGATTGCTGCCTTAGAGAAATGATATGGAGGCTTTGGAGAGGGTGTAAAATAGGTTTAATTGACATAGGTAGACGTCTTTTTCCCCATGGTGGAAATGTCAGGCAAGTGAGGGCACAGATTTAAGGTGAGAGGGGGAAAGTTTAAAGGAGATTTGTGAGGCAGGTTATTTTTTTACATAGAGAGTGGTAGGTGTCCAGAACATGCTGCCAGATGAAGTGGTGGAAGCAGATATGTGATATCAACATTTAATAAGTACTAAACTAAGTGGGACCCATTGGGTCCCATGTGCACATGGGAGGGCTGGTTCCCCAATGCAATATTCCACCTCTCCACCATTTCCAATATTGTTGGCCAGTGGGGGGGGGGGGGGCTTTCAGTAGCGCTAGTATTGATGTTGTGGACCGAAAGGACTGGTTTCCAGATTGCTAGTATGGACATTGTGGGCTGAATGGATTCTAGGGCCGGCAGCTCAGTCACTCAGGCCTGGTGTAGGCCACCAAATTCAATTTCACAGCATTTCAAGCAGATTGCAGGCCACCAAATTCAGTTTCATAGCATTTCAAGCAGATTGCAGGCCACCAAATTCAGTTTCATAGCATTTCAAGCAGAATGCAGGCCACCAAATTCAATTTCATAACATTTCAAGCAGAGTGCAGGCCACCAAATTCAATTTCATAGCATTTCAAGCAGAGTGCAGGCCACCAACTTCAATTTCATAGCATTTCTAGCAGAATGCAGGCCACCAAATTGCCAAACAACTCATTGCATTGTCATTAAGGGCTAACAAATCATTTACTGCAAGTACATTGCAGACTCACAGTTCAGTTGATTCACAGCTTAGAATCACAGTTGTGGCCTCTCCCTTGCGATCTTCCAGAGTGACTGACTCACGTCCAGGCATCCGGGGTTTATAGTCCTGCCCCCTCCCCGCGCCCCCCCCCCCCCACCGCCGGAAGGGGCGTTACCTTCATTGTGGTGATTGACAGGCAAGAGGACCAATCAGCTGATCTCAAGAAATACTTATAACTTTTTTATTTTTCATCGATCGGAAAAATCCTCAGGGCTTCCTCAGCGGAGGAGGACTTGAGCAAGATGGCCAAAATTCATAGCGATATATGGTAGCATTTTTTCTAAAATCAATATACAGCACAGACAGGAAGTGGTCAAGATGAGACTTTTAGTTATATAGATTTAGATTTGCACATTAACAGGAAGAGAATAGAGGGATGTGTAGGCACATGGGATTAGTTTAAATTGGCATTGTAAACTGAAGGGTTTGTTTCTGTGCTGCATTATTCTCTGTTTTAAGGCCAGTTAGGAATGGGTAATAAATGTGAATGAGCAACAAAAAAGATAGACAAAAACTGCTGGAGTAAAAGCGGGAAAGGCAGCATCTCTGGAGAGAAGGAATGGGTGATGTTTCGGGTCAAGACCCTTCTTCAGAGTGAGAGTCAGGGGAGAGAGAAACTAGATATATGGTAGGGTAAAAAGGACAGATCAAAGCAGACGATGATCAAGGAAATGTAGAATGATTCATTGTTGGCTGAGGGGAATATGACAACGAGGCATACAAACAGTAAAATTAATCAGGAGGGCAGTGAAACTACTTAGTAAACCACGGTGGGAGAGGGATGGGGAGAGAGGGAAAGCAAAGGTTATTTGAAGTTACAGAAATCAATATTCATAGCGAAGAAACAAAATGTTGGAGTAACTCAATAGGACAGGCAGCATCTCTGTCTCTTTATTGTAAATGTTATTATATATTTTCATCCTTCCATCAGCACACTTTACATTCTCCCCATCAAAAGCAAGGAGGGCCTCAACTTGGATCTAACTTCATTTGAAAAAACAAGTCAAGGTGGCAAATGTTCCCCATGTAATATCAATAGTTCAAATATATTTTGTGATGTTGGCAGGGTGATAGTAGGCAAGTGACTCACAGAGCGAGTAAAAAGAATGTTTTAAGTTGGCAGTTCTCACTAGCTTTAATCAGCCTTTGTGGTTCAACGTATGCAGCATAAACAATTTGAAAGCTGTTGCCATTGAAGCTTGTAGGGTCAAGTAATTCTGGGATTCCTCTATAGTTTTTTATCTACTGCGATCTTTGTGTCACTGCAATGTTAAGCAATGTTGATCACTTGTGCAAACTCATAGCATGCACCCTGCATTATTCTCATTTGAAGAGAGTATCCTGAAATTCCAGTAAAGTTAATCTTCCCAAGATAGGATCAAAAATATGGAAGTTCTGATAGCTCCATCATAAGTGTGCAGAATATATAAATATTAGGCAGAGGAGATATTTTTCTATCACAGTCTACTCTTCAAGAGCATTTCAATGGGCTAATGTCTAATAAAAATAGCATGCAAAAAAGATATATATATTCTCTTCAAAATTATATGGGACAGCTGTAGTCTTGAAACAGGCCTCCAAATCTCATCTAAAAATCAAATAGAATGATCGGCATGTTATGTAAAGAGCATACATCATTTTATTTTCCTGGAGCATAGGAGGTTAAGTAGACTTTATAGGGCTATATAAAATCAAGAAGGACATGTAGATTAACCCTTATTAATTCATGCCATTTATAACCTTCACCACACATATGTGCATGCCACCCTTTACATGGTATTACGGTACTACACAAAGACTCTCGCTCTCTCTCTCTCTCTCTCTCTCTTTCGCTCAGGCACACTAGTCAGTAAAGCCAGATGCAACTGTAGGAATGTTCCTGTGTACTTAATGGAATAAAGTTGGATTTGGTACGGTTACATGACAATGCCATCTGGCGTCTCAAGTTTACAACTTGGAATTTTTTATTGTAAAAGGGGAAGTGCCCCTCCTTCTGGGCAATGATACATGCCATAATATGAACCTAGTTTTCTTCGGCAAAACTGTGTATCAGCTGTCGACCTCTCAAAGTCCTACCCAACAACTACTCGAACAATACAAAGACCTTTTTGACAATCAGTTGGGCAAGCTTCCCACAGAATACAGCATTGTAACCGACAAGGAAGTTTTACCTGTCGTTCGTTCTCCTCACAAAATCCCGCAGGCAATGAAGGACTGTGTCAAAGCTGAATTAGACAGAATGGAATCATTGGGTGTAATAGCCCCTGAGAATGACCCCCTCCTTCTGGGTCTCCACCGTGGTTGCAGCAGTCAAGAAGAACAAAGACGAAATAAGGATCTGCATCAACCCTAAGGATTTAAATACTGCCATCAAACGGCCACACCACCCGATGCGGACGGTGGAAGAAGTCGCTGCCAACCTGGGTAAAGCCACAGTCTTTTCTGTCCTAGATGCAAACAACTCATTTTGGCAAATGCCACTAGACCTTGCATCCTCCATGTTAACCACATTCGCGACGCCCTTCAGACACTACCGATTTTTACGAATGCCATTTGGCATCAATTCAGCCAGTGAGGTTTTCTAGCGTACTATGGAACAACTCTTTGATAGCTGCTCATGTTACATAATCATGGACAACATCCTGGTCACTGGGTGCAATGCACAAGAACATGACTCAAACCTGAAACAGGTCCTGGATCGTGCCAGGGAGGTAAATCTCAAACTCAACCCCCTCAAGTGCAGGTTTCAGGTTGACAAAGTGACTTATGTGGGCCACGTGTTCACCAACAACGGACTTAAGCCAGACCCGTCTAAAACCATTGCCATCAACGAAATGCCAGCACCTATGGACGTGACATCTCTACAACGATTCTTAGGCATGGTAAACTACCTGGGAAAATTCATCCCAAACTTCAGCGAGCTATCAGCCCCGCTGCGACAACTGACCCACAAGGATACACACTGGTCCTGGCACCAACACCAGCAGAGGGCATTTAAAACCCTCAAACAACTAATGGCTTGCGCTGCAACCCTCACATACTTTGATGCCAAATTACCCATCACCCTTACCTGTGATGCCTCCCAGTATGGATTGGGCGCCGCTTGCCTACAAGATGACGGAAAGGGCTCCAGACCAGTTGCCTATGCCTCCCGTACTATGACCGACACTGAACAGCGCTAAGCTCAAATCGAAAAGGAGCTACTCGCAGTAACGTTTGCCTGCAAGAAATTCAAGGACTTTATCTTTGGCAACCCGATCACGGTTGAAACCGATCACCAGCCCCTGGTCCGTATCCTCCGTAAGCCGATCCACACGGCACCAGCGCGCTTACAACGCATGATGATGGAACTACAGAGATATGACATCAGACTAACCTACAAATGTGGTAAGGACATGCACTTAGCTGACACCCTCTCACGGGCACCTCGCCCAACCTGCAAAAAACACCTGTCTGATGGTGAGCATGAGGGGTACATGGTTATGATGGTCTCCTGCCTCCCATCTGCCGGTTTAGACATACTAGTGTCACAAACAGCTGCAGACAAAACGCTACTGGCCACTGTCATCCACCGTGGCTGGCCAGACAAACAACACCACCTGCCACAAGCTGTTCACCCATTTTTTACTGTCCGTGATGAACTGGTCATTCAGGATGGCGTGATAATGAAAGGACACAAGGCGGTCATCTCAACGTCTCTTCACAGCAAGTACTTCGACATTGTCCATGGGGGCCATCCCGCTGCAGAAATAACCCTTCAACATGCGAAAGGAATGCTGTTCTGGCCAGACATGTCTAACTACGTTCTAGAGAAGGTTGCTGCCTGCCCAATCTGCAATAGCTTGACCCCGCACCAACAGAAACAACCACTTCTCCCGTACCCCACGCCGGACTTATCCTGGTCCACAGTAGCAGCCAACATCTTCTAGTGGCACGGCCAACAATACCTGGTTTTAGTTGATTCCTACTCAGGATGGTTTGAAATCGACCTGCTCCATAGCCCGACCTCAGCCATGGTCATTCAGAAACTAACTCACCACTTCTGTCCACGGAGCCCCCCTAAAGCTACTCTCAGACAATGGACCTCAGTTCCCCAGTCAGCTCTACAGGAATTTCGTGAAAAACTGGGACTTTCACCACATTACCAGTAGCCCCGAGTACAGGCCTGGCTGAGCGCGCGGTAAAAAGTGCAAAAGAACTAATGGAATGCCCACACAGGGCTGGCTCTGATGTTTATCTCGACTTACTCATCCTACGGAACATCGTCTGCGACCCTCTCCTGGGATCTGCAGCCAAATGGCTCATGTCACGGTGAACCCGCTCCACTCTGCCTATGGCCAAGCAACTACTAGGACCATGTTCATGCCCGTCAGTTATCTAAGCCCAGCTCCAACGCCGCCGCAACATACAAAGAAAATACTATGATAAAACCAGCTCTCCAACTTCAACCGCTTAACAAGGGACAGGTTGTCCGTTTGTAGTCACTCCGAGGTTACGACCGCCTCGGTGTCATTCTGGGGTGCAGCGCGGAACCACGCTCGTACCTGGTCAGTATTGACAACGGCATTTATCGGCGAACCGGCCAACTCCTCCTTCCGGTTAATGAACCGGCATCTCCACGTCCTTACCCGGACCAGCCTGCCGGTCTTTCCTCACGCTCTGCGAATGCTACTCCCGCGTTTCCTCTGCCGGTGCCGATTCCATCCCTGCCTTCCCCGGTGCCCCAATCTCCACCGGTGTCTTCTCCTCCGCGTTCACCTGATATGGGACTTGCTTCCCCAGCGAAGGATGAGGTGTCTGCTGGAGGTTATTATCGTACACGTACAGGTCGTGTCTCCAAACCAGCTAATTGGAGAATTTACTGGCTATACCTGAACTGTGTATGATCTTAGTTTTATGTGCTCTCATATGCAGTAAAATAATAAATGCCGCACCTTATACTGGTGTATTATATATGCTCCGCTAACCACTATGTATGCTTTACTTCTTTAAGAGGAAGGATGTAGATTAACCCTTATTAATTCATGCCACTTATAACCTTCACCACACATATGTGCATGCCACCCTTTACATGGTATTACGGTACCACACAAAGACTCTCTCTCTCTCTCGCTCGCTCGCTCGGGCACACTAGTCAGTGAAGCCAGACGCAAGCAGCTGGCTGTTGGAATGTTCCTGTGTACTTAATGAAATAAAGTTGTATTTCACCATGAGTGTGATTTTCCTATGGGCCGCCGATAAACGGGACATGGATAAGGTGAATAGTTACAGCCTTTATCCAAGGGTTTGGGTCTAAAAATTGATTGCGTAGACATAAGGTGATAGGGGAAGATTTAAAAGTGATCTGAGGGGCAACATTTTACAGAGAATGGTGGATCTGTGGTATAAACTGTCAATGGAAGCAGTAGAGGTAAATGTAATTACATTTTAAAATCACTTGGACCGGTACAAGGATAGACAAGGTGTAGAGGGATATGGGTTAAATGCAGGCAAATGAGACTAGCTCAGGTGGCAACTTGGTTGGCAGGGACCTATTGGGCCGAAGGGCCTGTTTCTATGCTGTAAAACTCTATCATCTAGGATGATTCTATCATCTTCGTAATTGTTATTTCATGCTCTTCCTCTCCTATTCACTTCTCCCCACCCAAATGTATGAGGATTACTGAGTTGTGAAAGGCCTGGATAGGGTGGATGTGGAGAGGATGTTTCAATTTATGTGCGTGGAAGCCTCAGAATAAAGGGACGTGCCTTTAGAAAGCAGATAAGGGTGGTGAATCTGTAGCCAGAGGGTGGTGAATCTGTGGAATTAATTGCTGTGGGGGCCAATTCATTGGGTAATTTTAAGGTGCAGATTGATAGGTTCTTGAATAGTAAGGATGTCAAAGGTTATTGGGAGAAGGCAGGAGAATGGGGTTGTGAGGGAAAGATAGATCAGCTATAATTGAATGGAGTAGACTCGATGGGTCGAATGGCCTAATTATGCTCTTATGATTTATGAACTTTTGAGAATTGCAAGTGGAAGCTTGCAATATATTTAGACCTGTACTCTAAAGTGTATTAACTTTTGTGGTTTGTTAACTGAATTTAAAGCATGAACCATGGAGTTTTTCCTCAGTATATAAACATCATACATAATAGTAAGATTAAACGAGAACTTACCAGTTTGAAGTTTGATCGTTATTTTATGAGGAGTTATGATGAGCGATTACGTGAAGAAGGCCGTCCCCACGCGTGCGCGTCAATCTTCAAAGCAGCGGTGTGAAATCACAGATAACAGTTGTTGAACTAACATAGTAAGATTAAAGATGACTAGAAATTAAAGAACGACTAGAAAGATCGTTATGTTATGAGGGCCGGGAGCGGAGGGCACGTAATCGCTCATCGTTACTCCTCATAAAATAACGATCAAACTTCAAACTGGTAAGTTCTCGTTTACATAGATACATAGATACATAGAAAATAGGTGCAGGAGTAGGCCATTCGGCCCTTCGAGCCTGCACCGCCATTCAATACGATCATGGCTGATCATCCAACTCAGTATCCCGTACCTGCCTTCTCTCCATACCCCCTGACCCCTTTAGCCACAAGGGCCACATCTAATTCCCTCTTAAATATAGCCAATGAACTGGCCTCAACTACCCTCTGTGGCAGAGAGTTCCAGAGATTCACCACTCTCTGTGTGAAAAAGTTTTTCCTCATCTCGGTCTTAAAGGATTTCCCCCTTATCCTTAAGCTGTGACCCCTTGTCCTGGACTTCCCCAACATCGGGAACAATCTTCCTGCATCTAGCCTGTCCAACCCCATAAGAATTTTGTACGTTTCTATAAGATCCCCTCTCAATCTCCTAAATTCTAGCGAGTATAAGCCAAGTCTATCCAGTCTTTCTTCATATGAAAGTCCTGACATCCCAGGAATCAGTCTGGTGAACCTTCTCTGCACTCCCTCTATGGCTATAATGTCCTTCCTCAGATTTGGAGACCAAAACTGTACGCAATACTCCAGGTGTGGTCTCACCAAGACCCTGTACAACTGCAGTAGAACCTCCCTGCTCCTATACTCAAATCCTCTTGCTATGAAGGCCAACATACCATTCGCTTTCTTCACTGCCTGCTGCACCTGCATGCCTACTTTCAATGACTGGTGTACCATGACACCCAGGTCTCGCTGCATCTCCCCATTTCCTAATCGGCCACCATTTAGATAATAGTCTGCCTTCCCGTTTTTGCTACCAAAGTGGATAACCTCACATTTATCCACATTATACTGCATCTGCCAAACATTTGCCCACTCACCCAACCTATCCAAGTCACCTTGCAGTCTCCTAGCATCCTCCTCACAGCTAACACTGCCCCCCAGCTTAGTGTCATCCGCAAACTTGGAGATGTTGCTTTCAATTCCCTCGTCCAGATCATTAATATAAATTGTAAATAGCTGGGGTCCCAGCACTGAGCCTTGCGGTACCCCACTAGTCACTGGCTGCCATTGTGAAAAGGACCCGTTTACTCCTACTCTTTGCTTCCTGTTTGCCAGCCAGTTCTCTATCCACATCAATACTGAACCCCCAATACCGTGTGATTTAAGTTTGTTTAAGTTTAATCTTACTATTTTACTTCGGAGTCACGTGAGTGACTAAGTGAAGATTTTGAAGCTCTGTGATTTCATGTCGTGGAAAAACGAGTCCACACAAGCACAACTGCATCAGATAAAGGAAACATTCATAATGCATACAGACATGACATAGATTTAAAACATGCTGATGCTGATAAATTAACAAATAATAATAATAAAAGTAACCCCTCTCATCCGAGGGGGGAAACTATGAAATAGAACCTAAAATAGAGTTGGCAAATACCCCTAGTCTGGCAATGGGTTAAAATAAAATGTTTGGAAACCTCATACGTTAGACCATCCTGCAGTCGGCAGGATGTGGTCCAGAGGACCGTACATAACCCTTGCTGCTGATGTAGTAGCAGCCCTGGTGGAGTTAGATTAGAAATTAGTATCTACTCCTGTATGAGCCAGAACCCTGTTTTAACCACCTGGAGGTGGTCTAAACTGATACCTTCTTATGAGGTTATTAGTAATAAACTACATAGGTAGTATGAGAGCCTCTAAGGCTCTAGGTGACCTTGACGTAATGTTGTAAACGTGGGAGCACACATAACCGAAGGTGCATGGGGTATGCCATGAGAACTAGTTTGAGACCTGACACCCCTGGGCTACCCTGCGTAAATAAATCGTAAACATGAAATATTATATAAGTAGGTATAACCATCCTGTCCAGTCGCAATTTATGTAATGACTGGACCCGTTGTGCTGAGAACAGCAGCAATGGGATACCTTATGAGCCCCGAGCCCAAGGTAGGGATATAGCTGGAGCCCCCGGCGAAGCAGTGTCAACACAATGTCAATATCCCATACTCCGTGTACTTGGGTCTGGGAGAACATGTGTAAAGATATCCTTAATAAACTAGAATCAGAGGGCGAGACCCAACAGAGCTGGGTCCCGCTCGCTGCAGCATATATGATGAGAAAGCACGTTAAGCACAGTTAATGGGACTATAACTTAATTTATTGTCAAGGGCCCATAGAAAATGAACTCTAAGGCGTCGGTGTCCTTGCCGTATTATATGTAACATAACATTTAAGCAGAACGCTTTCCATCTCCTGAAGAGGAAATGTAATGCTATTTTTGGTGCTATCCTTGCACTCTGCAGTGAGCACATACATGGATTGGTCTGACAACCCAAGCCGCAGGAGCTGTCTTCTCAGATTCTGTAAGGCAATGAATTGATTAATCATACAGAGGCTGGTTCCCCGAGTCCCAGTCTGAACCAGCAAGTTTTATGTTTAGAAACCCCATATAAGGTTCTACTATAATTCACAACATTTGCGGGAAACCATGGCTACATAGGCCAGTCAGAGAGTACGAAACCTTAAAGCGGGATCTTGCTGAATCATTGCAAGCCCCAACTGATGAGGTAAAATGGAGCAACGCCACAAAAGAACATTCCTCCATCGTGTAGCAAGAATGTATCTCTTGCCACTGCGATGCCACATGTCTTTACAACCTGGTGAATGAGCCTGGATACAAACATATCGATATTTGGTGTTCCATCGAGGCATAATGTCATAAAATACTAGTGATGCAACATCCATTCTGTGGTGTCATTGATTTACGTGATGATACACCAGTGCCAAATAAAGTTGGGTAAATTATGACAGGATACTTTGACTTGATAGCACCCATGTGACCAACATTAGCCACCACCACAGTGTATCAACCTGGAATTGAGCATGCAGATCATGCATATCCGCACAACAAACCTTTTAACCCATAATATGCACCTAGTGTCTATAGGTAGTTGATACCAATAACTGAAGAATTGGTAATTCATGCAAATCCCATCCCTCCATAACTAGAGATGGCATTCGTAATTTCGCATCTTTAAGCACTAGCATCAGTCCGTAAATACAACTGAAGATTATTGACCAAAACTACTGGAGCAATGCTGAATATTGTTCATCCACCATAGTGACCCTGATGGCTTCAGCTGTTAATAGCATAGGTCTGTAACAATGAGTTAACTGGCACTTAAGAGATTACTACTTTGCACATTGTAAGTTCGGATAATGCAAAGGCCCAATTGTACAGCTGAAACACAGCTGTTAAATGCCAATTACACTTAATTAATAGAAGACTGCTTGATAACATGGTTGTTACAGGCTTCTTTTGATTCCAATCTCTTACCCCAGAGCGGAGTCACAGATAATAATAGTTCAAGGTACAACCAAAAAACAATAGCTGTAGTTGGTATCAACTTAAATTTACCTCAATCTCTCAAATATAGTTGCGGCTGAAAAACAGTTGATTTTAGCAAAACACAGCATTAAGAATCTCATCCAGTTAAGGCATAGCAAGTGTTTTTTTTAGCTCTGAGCAGTCCCAGCACCGGGGTGGGGGTGGGGGGGGGAAACGTTGAAATCTTTCCGCTGCACGGGAGACCCGACCTTTTCTTTGTCGGGTCTCCGTTGTCGTTGGGGCTGGGCAACGTGGAGCGGCCTCCAGCAGGAATGACCTGGGGCTCCAATTGTGGAGCTGCGGACTACTCTCCGTCGCGAGGCTGGCCGAGTCCGGAGCGGGTGGAGCTGTGGTGGAGCGCTGCTGCTACTCGACCGCCGGAGATTCGGAGGCTACCACCGCGGGTCTGGCGGACGGCAACACCGGAAGCCCGCGGGTCCCCTGGTGGGAGACCGCTTTTCGGGGCTTCCGCAGCGGCGACTTCTCCTGCCCGAGTTGCGGGGTTGAAGCGCACCTGGAGCGGGGCTTTATCCCCCCGCGCGGCTTGGAATGGCCACCGAACTTTGCGGGTGCGCGCCGGGGATCTAACACCAAGACCCGGTGCGCGACCTTGCATCACCCGGCGTGGCTTTAATGGCTGTGGGACAATCACCATCGCCCGCCGGGGGCTTTGACTTTGACTCTGACATCGGGGGGGGGGGGGGAGTGCAGTGGAGAGATATGTTTTTTTTGCCTTCCATCACAGCGTTGTGATGGATGTAATGTGTAAATTGTGTTGTGTCTCGGGTCTTCTTCGTTTTGTATTGTATGGCTGCAGAAACGACATTTCGTTTGAACCTCAAGGGGTCCAAATGACAAATTTGTCGAAAAGACAAAAAAGACAAATAAATTGAATTGAATTTATTAAATTGGTAGATGAGCTGGGAGCTGAAATTAGCCCATTTACAATGCATTAACTGTTATCATGCCCCATCCAGATAAATTCCAAATTACTTCTGGGATCCCTGTGAATGGGACCTGAAATAGTATGCATCTTTGAAATCGATGCATGCCATAAAGATCTTTAAAGAAATCAGTTTGTTAGACTGTAACGAAGTAGCATATACTGAAAATCTATGTTGCAAATGTGAGTTTAAATCAATTATGAACCGACATCCTCCATCTTTTACAATAAAACAGGCAACGCCTGCCATAATTCCGTGCCTGCCTTAAATCACAACTCTGGCCAGATTCGCGAGCCTGTCTCGAGAGGTGATCCTGACCATAATACTGAGGCTGCCTTGAAAGACAACTCTGGCCATAATACTGGGCCTGCCTTGAAAGGCTACTCCGGCCATAATTCTGAGCCTGCCTCGAAAGACAACTCTGGCCAATTCCCAAGCTTGTCTTGGAAGGCAATCCTGGCCGTAATACTGAGCCTGCCCCGAAAGACAACTCTGGCCATAATTCCGAGCTTGTTCCGTAAGGCAATCCTGGCCATAACACTGAGCCTGCCTTGAAAGACAACTCTGGCCATAATTCCGAGCTTGCTCCATAAGGCAATCCTGGCCATAACACTGAGCCTGCCTCGAAAGACAACTCTGGCCCCAAATCCAAGCCAAGCTTGGTACCCTGTGCAATAACAACCCAATCTCATACTATCATTATCATTTGTACAAAAACCAATTGTAAATATTACCAACTTGTAAATGTCCGGACTTCGCCCCGAATCCAGCAGGCAAGCTCTGCAAGGAGCTTCCTGCAACACAAAACACAAATCCTAGAAATTAACTTTTAAACTTACCTTTAGGTTTAAACTTACCGCTGGCAGGCTGCAGCGCGCCTACCAGTGCGGCGTTGCACAACGCAACAGACGTAATGACGCGCACGCGTGGGGACGGCCTTCTTCACGTCGTCACTCACGTGACTCCGAAGTAAAATCTCTTCTGTTGCGTAATCCGGGAAATACAAGTTTTAGTAGATCAAACACATTATTACATCTTTATTTTGGATTGTTTATGTATAGATGCAAGAATACTGTTTCAAGCTTTTTTTTTAAAATGAGTCCACACTTATCAGGTAAGGTTATGCTTCATTTGGGTAGCAGAAACAAAACAGAGTGAAAAGGATAGTCTTAAATTACAAAACAACATTGATCCACTGATAAATTGAATGCCAGGTGGAATTTACTCCTGACAATTGCGATTTTTCTATATTTACATTATGGGACTGAAAACTCATGCTGCAATTGGTGAAATATAAATACAATTCTGTTTTGTAGCAAATAAAATCTAGGGGATAGAAAATACATGAATGCACTAGTGAAGTTACATCTAATGTGCTATTGTTTGCTACATATAGTTTTGTGAAACATGAATAAATCTACCAGTTAATTGATACTGATAGATCCATGCGAGAAAATAGCATTAAAATTGAACACAACTTCATCTACAAAAATGTAGATGAGAAATGGAATTTGGTGCAAGAACTGAGAAATTGTTTAGTTACATTAATTTGTCCTGAACCTAATTGAGCAAGCAATTATCATGAACTTCTTAGTTAAATTTGTTAAATTCTAATTACTGTACCTGGCATTATTATTCCCTTGTAAACTAAGCACAGTGTACAAAATTGTTGGATCAATGATTAGTCAAATTTCCATTTGTCTAGGTGAGACTCTTCTAAAATATCCAAATAAAGAGGTGAATAGTTGACTCCATCCTAGGGAAGATCAATGGGACAGTTGTTTGTTTGATCAATGGACATGGTTGCAATTTCTCTATTTTCACAAAGCAGAACTAATCAGCATCAAACAATATTGAATGATATGTGGATAAAATGTTTCCCTTCCCAAAATAATACCTTTTTCATAATATCAATATATTGCGTTGCAATTATTCTTTTCACCTCCTCAACAGTTAAATTATTCAACATTTCACAGTGATTCAGGATCAGTTGGCTCCAAGATGGAAGAAGGGTCTCAACCCATTCCTCCTATCCAGAGATGCTGCCTGTCCTGCTGAGTTACTCCAGCATTTTGTGTCTATCTTCGGTTCCAATATCCGCAAGTCAGCAGATAGCTCAATGCTTTTTGAGCAGTCGTATATCATTGAATGCAAATGATCTGTCAACAACTTTACCACAGTAGTTCATAGACTTTATTAAATCATTTAGTTTAGTTTAGTATAGTTTAGTTTAGTTTATTATTGTCACGTTTACTGAGGTACAGTGAAAAGCATTTGTTTGCATGCTATCCAGTCAAAGAAAAGACAATACATGATTACAATCAAACTGTCCAGAGTGCACAGATACAGGATAAAGGGTACAACAATTAGTCCAAGATAAAGTCTGGTTAAGTCCGATTATAGATAGTTCAAAGAGGACGATTCAGTTGCCTGATAACAGCTGGGAAGAAACTGTCTCTGAATTTGGAGGTAAGCATTTTCAAACTTCTGTACCTCTTGCGTGATGGGAGAGGGGAGAAGAGGGCGTGACCACGGTGAGAATATTCCTTGATTATTGTAGAGAATAGAACGCACAAGAACATGACTCAAACCTGAAGCAGGTCCTGGATCGTGCCAGAGAGATAAATCTCAAACTCAACCCTCTCAAGTGCAGGTTTCGGGTCAACAAAGTGACTTATGTGGGCCACGTGTTCACCAACAACGGACTCAGGCCAGACCCGTCTAAAACCATTGCCATCAACGAAATGCCAGCACCTACGGACGTGACAGCTCTACAATGATTTCTAGGCATGGTAAACTACCTGGGAAAATTCATCCCAAACTTTAGCGAGCTGTCAGCCCTGCTGTGACAAACTGGTCATTCAAGATGGCATTATAATGAAAGGACTTAAAGCAGTCATCCCAACGTCACTTCACAGAAAGTACTTCGATATTGTCCATGGGGGCCATCCTGCTGCAGAAATAACCCTCCAACATGCAAAAGGTATGCTTTTCTGGCCTGACATGGCTGACTACATTCTCGAGAAAGTTGCTGCCTGCCCGATTTGAAATAGCCTGACCCCGCACCAACAGAAACAACCACTTCTCCCGCACCCCACACCAGACTTACCCTGGTCCACAGTAGCAGCCGACATCATTGAGTGGCACGGCATACAATAACTGGTTCTAGTAGATTCCTACTCAGGATGGTTCGAAATCGACCTGCTCAGTAGCCCGACCTCAGCCATGGTCATTCAAAAACTCACTCGCCACTTTTCTGTCCACGGAGCCCCCCTAAAGCTACTGTCAGACAATGGAACTCAGTTCTCCAGTCAGCTCTTCAGAGATTTCGCGAAACGCTGGGACTTTCACCACACCACCAGCAGCCCTGAGTACCCGCAGTCCAACAGCCTGGCCAAGCGTGCGGTAACAAGTGCAAAAAAACGAATGTAACGCTCACACAGGGCCTGCTCTGATGTCTATCTCGACTTACTCAACCTACGGAACATCGTCCGCTACCCTCTCCTGGGATCTTCGGCCGAACGGCTCATGTCACGGAGAACCCGCTCCACCCTGCCTATGGCCAAGCAACTACTAGAACCACAAGTTCATGCACCGTCGGTAATCCAATCCCAGCTCCAACGCCACCGCGACATACAAAGAAAATACTACGATAAAACCAGTTCTCCGCTTCAACCGCTCAAGAAGGGACAGGTTGTCTGCTTACGGTCACTCCGAGATTACGACCGCCTCGGAGTCATTCTGGGGTCAACCACAGAGCCACGCTCATACTTGGTCAGTATTGACAACGGCATTTATCGACGCACCCGCCAACACCTCCTCCCGGTTAATAAACCGGCATCTCCATGTCCTTACCCGGACCAGCCTGCTGGTCTTCCCTCACGCTCCGCGAATGCCACTCCAGGGATTCCTCTACCGGTCCCAGCGCCATCCCTGCCTTCCCCGGTGCCCCCATCTCCACCGGTGTCTTCTCCTCCGCATTCACCCGATAAGGGACTTACTCCCTCAGAGAAGGATGAGGGACACGAGGGGTAATACTGTACCAGTGCAGGTCGTGTCTGCAGCCAAACCCACTGATTGGAAAGTTCACCGGCTATACTTGAACTGTGCATGACCTGTTCCGTCTTATGTGCTCACATATGCACAAGCATATACACGTAAAATAATATATGCCCATACCCTCTACTGGTGTTTTACAATATGCTCCACTAACCACTCTATATATGCTTTGCTTCTTTAAGAGTAATGAAGTAGATTAACCCTTATTAATCCATGCCATTTATAATCTCCAATACACATATATGCATGCCACCCTTTACATGGTATTACGGTACTACACAGCTTTACACGAGCAAGGTCAGCCAGCTCTCACAAGCCACGCCGAGCTGGAAGTGAATGGCTGGCAGTTTAACTGTTCCCGATTGCTTATGGAATAAAGATTGATCTTTCATTATGTGTGTTGTTGTGGGTCGTTCACAAACAATTATGTTGATTATGCCGAGGCAGCTTGAAGTATAGATGGAGTCAGTGGAAGGCAGGTTGGTTTGCATGTGCAGCAGTCTGGCTGTTCTGGATTAGCCTCATACGTAGAGCTGTTCCTGACCAGTCAGTATCAGTATAAGCCGATTGCTCAGTGAGCAAACAATCACTAAGTTTTGTAGATCAAGCTGATTAAAGAGTGCAGAGATGATTTATGAAGATGTTGCCAGGATTTGAGGGCCTGAGCTATAGGGTTGGGCAGGCTGGGACTTTATTCCTTGGAGCACAGTGGAATGATGGAGGATACAAGATAAAGGAAATAATGTTTAGTGCAAGATAAAGTCCACAAAAGTCCAATTAAAGATAGTCCGATGAGGTAGATGGTAGCTCAGGACCATTCTCTAGTTGGTGATAGGATGGTTCGGTTGCCTGATAACAGCTGGGAAGAAACTGTCCCTGAATCTGGAGGTAGGCATTTTCACACCTTTGTACCTCTTGCTTGATGGGAGAGGGGAGAACAGGGAGTGGACGGGGTGAGACTCATCCTTAATTATGATGCTGGTCTTGCCGAGAGTGTGTAATGTAGATGGAGTCACTGGAAAGGAGATTGATTTGCGTGATGGTCTGTGTCCATAATTCCCCTTTGTCTTGTTGACATTGAGGGAATGGTTGTTGTCTTGACACCTGGTTACGAGGTTCTCAAGCTCCTTCCTGTACTCCATCTTGTCATTATTTGATATCTAGCCCACTCCGGTGGAGTCGTATGTGAATTTGTAAATTGAGTTGGATTTGTACTTGGCTGCACCATCATGGGTGTATAAAGGGCCTGTCCCACTTGGTGATTTTTTTCAGCGACTGCCGTCATCATTGACTGACATATCACGTCACGGAAAAATACGCGGCGTGATGACGTATGATGCGGCGGTGACGCGGCTGGAGGAAAAAAGTTGTTGGGGCAAATGAAAATCCTGCTGAAAGATGCGGAGGTAAATTTATCATTGGGTGCTAAACCACTGTAAATGTGGAGAGATTTGTTTTACTACTCTAAGCCTATTTTCAATGGAACACTCTTTCATTTGGAGTTACATGAACATATTTCTACCCCATCAACTGACATAACCAATCTCAGAAAAAAACATTCACCCTAATCATTCATAAAATATATATTTTTTCATGTCCTGTTTATGCCTCTGGTTCATGTGAATCAACATTGCTAAATATGGAAAAGTTCAGTGCATTCCCTTGGTATTGACCAAATGATTGTTGAATAACTGACATTACCGAGAAGATAACAGCCGGGGTTCATAAAGATTATGTACACAGAAACTTTGTCGTTCACGTATTTGAACAAAGAAAATTGAGGATATTCTGGACAGCCAGCCGCCTGATGTGACTTCAACATTTGTTCCTTTACGTTATTTAATATGGGAAGTGTATTTATTAACAGTTTTTGCAGTGCCTTTCTGCTGGCCAAATTGATTTCAGGACAGTGCTCTCCAGCAGTGCCGTAAGTGTATCCTTTTCATTGATTAATAACATGTTTACATTTTTTCCATTCCTCAGCATTTTTGATTTAATTTTAGATTTCTAACATCTGTTCTTTTTCTGAACTTCATTCTTAAATGTAACTATCCTTTTCCTCACTTGTTTAATTTAGGAAAGTAAATTGTGTGTATTATCTTTGTTAAAAAGCTGTAGGTTATTCAGAAATGTCTCCATATAAACCATCACACTGTAAATGTCAGGCAGGCCCTCTTGATTTCTGATGGCAGCTCTTTTTTGAATAGTTTTGGTGACTGGCCTCTCATGCTGAACTCTCAGTCATGCACAGTTTAGTTTAGTTTAGAGATAACGTATCTCTAGTTTATTCCACTAGTTTAGTGGAAACAGGCTCTTCGGCCCACCGAGTCCATGCCGACCAGCGATCACCCCGTACACTAGCACTATCCTACACACTAGGGACCAGGCATGGAGGCCTTGAAATTAAAAGTTATTGAAGAGGGGAAGGGCCTATAAGGTTTCTTGGATGTAGGATGGAAGGGACTGGCCATGGCGGGAATAAGATGGAATCAAGGTATTTGGAGATGAGTTATTTGGGGCAAGAGCAGGCAGATACGAAGGCCCTGTCTGCATGCTGCACAGCTCTATGACTCTTGGAACCTCCTACATAATGTTAGCATGGTAGGTAGTACCATCATCACACGGATGATGCATTTCAAGATGCTGACTTCCCACTACTAGCTATGGAGAATGATTTTGGGATGTCAATACCTCATGGATCAATACATTTTTTTTTTAAAGTACAATGAAGGTAGGGTAGATAAAATATTGGACATGATTTTAGTTTAGTTTAGTTTAGAGATACAGTGTGGAAACAGGCCCTTTGGCCCACCGAGTCCGCGCCAACCACGATCACCCGTCATTAGTTCTATCTTACACACTAGGGACAATTTACAGAAGCTAATTAACCTACCAACCTGCACATCTTTGCAATGTGGGAGAAAAAAGGAGCATCTGGAGGAAACCCAGATGGTCACAGCGAGAACATATAAACTCAGTACAGACAGCACCCAATTGATCCCGTGTTTCTGGCACTGTAAGGTAGCACTCTACCGCTGCGCCACTGGAGTGGAATTCAATGGCTTAATAGGGTTAACCCCGGCTCCCATTTTTAATGTTTTTTTTATATATGTTGGTTGGTTGCTTTGCAGTGGTACTTTGTGAATTACATTCCCAATCAAATTTTGTGAAATTGCTATGAGCCCTTTAAGCTTTCTCAACACAGGAATGTTGCTGGTGAAGGAACAAATTGCTTACGAGGGCATAATTCAAAATTAAGTTATTACACAAACACACAAAGCAGCATTAAGCAATAACAAATAACATAAATCCGCATAAAAGTATCGATAAATAAAATATGCATTCTTTCAGTTTTGAGCATCTTTCTTTTTTGAGAATATGTGCAAGGAGCCTGTTGTGTAATGAAATGCAAGTAAGCAAATTAGTTTAATTATAAACTGAAATTAAGCTATTAACGAATGCATCATTATATAGACCCTTAACATTCCAGCTGTAATTTACCACTATGACAGAAAAAATGATTGATTCCTCGTGGAGCTGAATCCAGCTCCCCCTCAACAAGATAATTGCAATAACAGAAGATGAGAGAGTAATTTACCATTCCTCGATCTGGTAGTTCGTCAAAATTAAGATTGAAATGCCACACTTTATTCTTTCAAAAGGAAATTGTACTGCTGGCTAATGCATGCTGTTTTGCCCATATCTAGTTCCTCTTGAGTAGATTGAGGAAGACCATTTATTTTAGCTGCAGTAATCCATCTGCTGAATGCATTCCCACAGTTTGTAAGGTAGGGTTACAAGATGCTTACCTTGTAAAACATTGATGGGGCAGTGATACATATCCAGGTTGGATTGACGTGAGGCTTTCGGAAAGCTGGAGGTGAATGGGATCCCATGCATCTGCTGTTCTTGGCCTTCTGGAGACATTTTGCAGAAGAAGCAAGCATTTGGTGATTTACCGCACTCTTTCCTAGAGCATGCACGCATTACTACATTGCACGGATTATTACCATTGAATGCCGATGAAGGGAAGATTGGTCAAGAAAGTCGGTATGCCAATCAGTACAATATCTTGAATATTGCATTAATTTTAGTTACATCTGCAGTCACCCAGAGAAGCAGGGATGGTGGCTTGTGAATGGAGTCGAGTTTGCCGGTTAGCCTCAAAATTGACTTTGTAGGCAATGGATTCATAGGGCTGATTTATTTGAATTTTTGGTCAATAGGAATCGGGATATTGATGGTAGTAGATTTGGGGATGCTAATGCCATTGAAGGCCATAGAAAGATCTCATATAGAATTTCTAGCACAGAACTAGGCTAAATGGTTCGATGAACTGTGCTTTACATGAGTTTTCATCCATTAAAAGTCATAGAAAGATTACAGTGTAGCAAAGGACTTTTTCTCCAAGAGCTTGCTGATTGCTCTATTCATGGCAATATTACCATTACTACCAATCCAATTACCCCACTCCCATAGCCTTCCTCGAAAGGCCTTCACTTTTTGCTTCCCATGCTTTTATTCCGTTCTCTTTTGGGTTCTATTATTGAATCTGCTTTCACAAGTTCCAGCAGATAATTCCACATTTTAATCACTTATTGTAAACAATATTCCATTGTGTCCCTTTCATAAGTTCATAAGTTCTAGGAGAATAATTAGGTCATTTGGCCCATCAAGTCTGCTCTGCCATTCAATCATGGCTGATCTCTCTTTTCCTCTCAACCCCATTGTGCTGCCTTCACCCCAAACCCCCTGACACTCATACTGATCAAGAATCTGCCAATCTCCGCCTTAAAAATATCCATTGACTTGGCCTATTCAGCTGTCTGTGGCAATTAATTCCACAGATTTACTACCCTCTGACTAAAGAAATTCCTCCTCGTCTCCTTTCAAAAGGTACGTCCTTTTATTCTGAGGCTATGGTCTCTGGACCTAAACACCCTCTCCACGTCCACTCTATCCAGACCTTTAACTCATCGCCTTCATTTTATGTCCACTGGTTCTTGACCCCTTCACCAATGGGACATTTCCTCTGGAACTATTTCCCTAACTCTAAGTCCATGAACATTTTGAACAATACTAATTGCATTCCCTCACAATTTCCTCTGCTCCAGTGAGGAATGCTGTACATTCCATTTTATTTGTGGCTCATGAACATTTGAAAATCTCATCTCTTTCCAAAACAAAGATGTACAGCTTTGTAGGTTAATTACTGTAACTTTGGTGAAATTTTTAATTGTCCCTAGCGTGTAGGATAAGGTTAGTGTAAGGGGATTGCTGGTCAGCATGGACAGTGGGCCGAAGGGCCTGTATTTCCATGCTGTATATCTAGTCTAAAGATTCTTTATTTTCATTTTGCATTTAGGCAAATCTGTTGTTAATGAGAAAGCTCAGTACATCCATGAAGCAAGCATGAAGAATCCCATTTTTCAACTGGCCAAAAAATGTGGCCTTCTTCATCAAGGACAAAATAACTCTGCCTTTGATTGGGCAGTGTTCTTCAACATGCAGGGACAGTTAGATTCTGCATTTGTAGAACAAATGATGAATCTATCAAGATCTATACATTAGCGTTCTTGCCTTCATTCTCAGCAAAAGCGATACACAGCATCAAAAAGCATTGGTGATGACGTCTTGGAATAAATAAAGAACCTCATCGTAAACTGAACTTGTGACTCTACTACGCTCAGTCATCAGAAGCTTGGCCTGCTTGAAATGCTAATGAAGGAAGAATGCGTCATTAAAGCTGCACAAAGCCTCAATGATGTGTCGCTGCAGGAATTCAGTGTTTATGAAAATATTGAAGGTGGTGACAGCAAATCTCCACAGTAAGTTAAAAAAAAAACTGCACTTGTCCTTGTTTGTCTTTTGCATTTAAATTGCACAGTTCCATAGTTTATGAAATGGTTGCAATATTTTGAGCAGCATCAAGTTTATATTGAAAATATATATTTAACGTGCAACTGTATCAAAGCATCACTTGAACAACTAAATAACATACCATATGTGTAGACATTACCGGATCAATATCAAAATAAAGAGTTTAACCAGATAATTCTTGGAGCACATATTGTGATCACTACATGGAGTTGACAGGCCACATCAAATTGTCCATAATGAGCACTTTTCTTCTTTTTTTTATAAGCTGAAATGCCACTTATTCATGTTCTCCAGAGATGCTGTCTGACCCAACCGAGTTACTCCAGTTCTTTGTATCTTTTTTAAGTAAATGGTTACCAAGTTTTGTACTGAATGGGTTCTCACTAGATCGATAGCATTGCTCACTGACAGGAGCTGGTGGTGGTGAATGCCTTGTACTCTGTCAGCGTATAGATAGTGGAGAGAAACACCCTTTCCAAAGAACCAGTGAAAGTAAAACTCTAGTATTGCCATGCATCTTGTTGACTGCCTATTGTGCAGTCCACAGCAATTTATGTCTATGAACTGCCTTGATTGCACTAGGGACTCGGGGCTTAGTTTTTGTTTTTTCACAACAATTTTTAAATTATTGAACAACTTTTTGTTGTTTATTATGGTGTCTACTGAGTACAATGTTTACATATCTGTTATGCTGCTGCAAGTAAAAATGTTGTTCTGTTTCTGGACATAAAGCACTCTTGACTATTCTACATTAACTCTGCACTTTCCTCCACCAGCCTTTCCTACACTCTATATTATCTTGCTGGTATCAATAGCTTACTTTCAGTAGGACATACATTTAAGTTGCAACTTACAATTGAATACGTTACCATCTTGGCATCATCTAAAAGCTTTAGCCATTAATTGTTGTAACGTAGACTTTAAAATATAGGCACATCTTACCAATAAATCGGGAAGGCATATGCCTTATTATTGGGTGCACATGGCAAATTACATCAGAACAGATTGAACCTGGCACAAAATTAAAACCTGTAAACTCCCTGGAGGAGGTTGGTCAGAACATCCAACCATATCAAAGCATGGAATATTGTCGTGATACTCGATAGTACATGATGTACAAGAAAATCATTATTGTAGATTGATCAGAAGCGAGTAGTTTGGTGAAGAGTGAAAAGGTATCAAACTGCATTCAGATGTGTTTATTAGTGTAATACTTAATGTATAACTACTGTGAGGAAAGAGTTAACAGACATGGTTGATTTAAACTAGGGATAGAAAAATAACTTAGAAAGAAATAAGGTGTCAGCAAAAGCCAGACTGCTGGTAGAATAGAAAATAACGATATATAGAACAGAGAGAAATTCTAGATAAAAAGTAGCAAATAAAAAGACTTCAGCAGAAGATTTGAAAAGTAAGTAAAAGGGAGAAAGTACATAAGGTCAAACATATCTGCGCATGCCTAATGAACTTACATAAATATGTACACACACCCACTATGACAAGATGCCTAATTTAAATGCACATGCGATGCATGATATGGGGGGTGTCTTTGACGTTGGGTGGACGTTCCAGGACGTTCTCGTGGGAATGTGGGCTTTATGTTATGATTGGAAGAAGCTCAATGGGGAGGAATGAGGGTGTGACAATAGTACCCATGAAATGTATAAAGATAGAAGACATCCCGATCCTCGGTGTGCCTCTAGGGGACATCAGAGGAGAAGCACCTATTCTGCAGAATATGATCTAAATAAAAAGCTTCTTTGCTTGACTTTGTCTCTAAAAGCGGTTGTGATTTTGAACCTCACACTACTATTATCCATTATATTCAGTATACATATGGGGTGGATGAAGTTAAATGATCCCTTTCGTCTTTAATAGTTTTGTTCATTTAATAACCATTGCAAAATTATTTTAATGAGTGATGTAAGTAATCAGAACCATTACTATAATGTACCACTATATATGTAAATTCTTAGGGTGTGAAAATGGTAATTTATTTTAAACCAATTATTTAAAAATCTCTGTTGGGAGACATTTGTGTGATAGAGATGTGTTGTAAATAATTGCAGTACTTTAGAGATCGATTTGGTTTTACTTTGCATTGTTTGAACTCAACTTCAGTTAGAATTCCATCATCAGACAATCCAAAATTACCAGTTGAGATACTGAATCACATTGATTGTTTTCATGAGATAATTTGCTCAATATGCCCCATTGTATTCATTAGATATTCATTACCTAGCATTCATTTTTTCTAAAATTCATTGTATTAAATGGAGTTTATAACTCTCAATGAGCAGTTTTCAATGAACCTCAAAGTAATTGGATGATTCTAATGTGCCATGTGCCTGATGGATACATGCAATAGTTTAAGTTATGGCCAAATGATGTAGTGCCATTCTCATTCAGGGTTTACTGACAAGTAAAACTTGTCCTATTCCAGAGTATTCCTCAAGTTGATTTCAAACCTAGTAGAAGTCATCCCGAAAGAGAAGCTGTTGGTGGGGAAGCCTGTTATACAGATCCCGTGGAATGGCAGTTTTGCATCAGAGGATGGATTTTGGTATCCTGTCAGAGAGATGGTTGAAGATGGAGATTACTTTCTAGCTGATCACGTCATAGTGACAGTCTCATTAGTAAAAGAAATAACACTTCATTTAAGATACTGCTTTAACGATTAATTGATGATCAAAATATTCTCAATTGTGAACAAGTTACAAGAATAACAATATAATTAATGACGTTCTTAATATTAATCAGATGTAAAATTGATGAATTGTGCCCCAATCAGTTAAGGACAAAGATGACCAAGATTGTCATTAAGGGAAAAAGATCTAGAAATTTCCTGAATGCATTAGAATGAGGGCATTTTCAGATCAGGGGAGTGTGTAGAAAGGAACTGCAGATGCAGGTTTATACCGAGGATAGACACAAACTGTCTATCTCTGGAGAAAAAGGATGAGTGACGACCTGAAACGTCACCCATTCTTTTTCTCCAGAGATGCTGCCTGACCCGTTGAGTTCCTCCAGCACTTTGTGTCTATATTCAGATCAGAGGAACTTGATTATAAACCTATAAAAATTGAGTCGCCATTCAGTAATTGAAACACCATTAATCTCCTACATACAGCCTGATCAAATTAATATCTTTAAGCAGTATGAGTCATGCTGAACAGCTGGAGGAAGCAGGTTTGATTTTTCCTTCTCTGATGATTTTCAAACATTCGTTTCACTGGTCCAGGGAGGCACCAAAATCAGAGAAGACTGAAGTTTGATTGCATGAGCTTTGTACAAGCAGTGAGTAATATAATCTCAAAGCAAGGAGGCAGAATAAAGTGTATAATTAGTATCAAATAACTTTCTGATTAAATTTGGGGAAGGTTGAAGCAATTGTCTATCCTGTATTCCTGTCTTGCAATATCTGCGACCCTCCCTCAATGCATTTGTTGCTGCACTCCATATCTATGCTCTTAATACCTCTGCACAGGTAGTTCAGTGATTTAAAAGCAAAAATACTACAAGAAATCCAAAATAAAAGCAGCTAACAAAAAATCAGTCGGTCGGGTAGCATGTGTGGAGAGGGAAGCATGGTTTATGTTTTTCATCGATTAACTTAATTAGAACTGGGAAATGTTGAGTTTATTGTCACGTGTACCAAGCAAGGTACAGTGAAAAGCTTTTGTTGCGTGCTAACCAGAGAGGAAAGACAATACATGATTACAATCGAGCCATCCACAGTGTACAAAAAAATGATAAAGGGAGTAATGGAGATAACTGAATGTGGAGATAAGTGGTAAAGTTGGAGATTTAAAAAAAGTTAAGGTATGGAGAAAAAATGTGAAAAGGACAGAACGGTCAGTGAAAGGAGGGAGAGACTGAATGAATCAAGTATTGGTGGTGATGGCAGAAAAATAGGGTGATAACGCTGAATAACGATAGATAGGTCTATAGAAGGTGTAAATAGAAGACAAATGAAATGTGATTTCATTAATTTATCCTATTCCCTGTTTAGATTACTTCACCACCACGTTCATTATTCCAGCTACCCTGCCCTCCACCCTATTCATAGACGCCCTTATGTTTCTACCACATCATCTTTTCACTGCAGTACTGCTTTCCAGCTGTCTTTCCATCCTTTGTATCCTATAAACCAGCTCACCCCCAAACTCTCCAGTCCCTAACTTATCCAGCATCAAATCCTAATGACACTGTCCACACTGAATTACACTGGCTTGTACTTTCTCAGAAACCCCAAATTTTAAATTCTGATGCACTTGTTGAAATTGCACTGTGGCCTGCCCCTCACTTCATCTCTAACCTCGTCCAGCCCTCTCCAGTTTAAACCCCATTTCTTTGACTGAACATTAGCCACCCTGATTGGTATCTGTCGTAGTCATTGGTGTAGCAACAAAGCACTGCACAAAAGGACACAATGTGCTGGAGTAACTCAGCAGCTTAGGCAGCATCTCTGGAGAACATGGATTGGTGACGTTTCGGGTCGAGATTCTTCGTCAGAATCTTGGTTAACATTGGATTTCTTAGTTGATACCACTAATTAAATGCAAATTACTGTTAGTGCGCTGTCAACAAGTTATTTATAAAAGTTTTGCTCACTGCATATTGACAGAAATGTTCATAGTGCAACAGTTTAGAATCAAATTCCCCAATTGGCGAGACCATCCGTAAACAAGACAACTGTTTCAACTTGCGCTCTGTCCCTTAAGGTCTGCTGGAGCTCTCAGTTTCAAACCATGTTAGTTCCCCTTTCCCTTCCCATATCAACCTTTCTGCCTTCGGCTTCCTCAACCTCCACTGTGAGGCTACAGGCAAACTGGGAAAAAAAACACCTAATGTTCAGCTTGGGTATCCTACAACCCAATGGTGTGAACATTTAATTCTCCAATTTCAGGTAACACTCTCCTAATTGTTTAACATATATCTGCCTTGTTGGCAATAATTTTAGTAAGACAATAAATGGGGACGGAGCATTTACAAAATTCACTGTATCCCCCTACCCTGTGCAGATCCAGGCAGAGTTGGTGACCCTGTAGGTGCTGAATTGCCATACAACAAGGCTGGGCATCATCATATATGGCATCATCAATAATGGCTGGGTGATTTCATTCCAGTAACATGTCAAGTGACCAGCTTGACTGGCAAGTGGGTAGTTAGGTAATGGCCAGTTCCTATAGTTGGATGGTCAGAAGATCTGGCTAAAAGCTCAATGTGGGTTGTTTATAAAAAGTTAAAAAAATTACGTAACAGGTTACAATTTAGGTTACAATTCTTTTTTTCATTTATCAGTGAAATGAATGATCATCAGTAAAAAAGCTGTGATTAAGTGATAAAAAAATCTAAATCTTAGAAAGACAGTAGAGTTTACCTTGTGTGTAGGAAGGAACTGCAGATGCTGGTTTATGCCGATGATGGACACAAAGTGCTGGAGTAACTCAGTAGGTCAGGCAGCATCTCTGGAGAAAAGGAATAGGTGACGATTCAGGTCGCACACCCTTCTTCAGACTGAAAGTAGAGGTGGGGAGGACTGGAGGTAGGAAAAGACCAGAACCAAATAGGACCAAGATTTACCTTATCTTTGTTCACTTGATTATCTGAAGGCAGAGGCCAAGACCTTGTTTCATCCACATTTTGCAGTCGAGAAAATTTGTGCAATCACAAACCTTGGCTTTGGTATAGTTAAGGGGCTGTCCCACTGCAGCGACCTAATCCGTGAGTTAAGAAGAGTGTCTTCGACCTTCAAGCTCGAGGGCACTCGCCTGGAAAACCTCGAGCTGGATCGACCGTCAGCATTGAAACCGCGAGCTGGATCGACCGACCGCACACACACATACAAACACATCGCAAAGGCGGGGACCAGGGAAAGCGGGGGAGCGTTGTCTGAAATTCAGACCCGCGATGAAGAGGAATGTAAAAGATGGCTGGCACAGTTACGGAAGTCCTTTAGAGAGTGCGGAGAGGGGGTGGGGGGAGGAGAGAAGGGGAGAGAAGGGGAGAGAAGAAGAGGGAAGGGGAGAGAAGGGGAGAGAATGGGGGAAGAAGGAGTGGAGACACTTTTAAGAAGTATAATAAAGTTTAGCGGGCATTTTACCTACTGGTCGGTTTTCCTTGGTCCAGAAAACTCCAATGAGCCAATTAAAATGCCCAGTCAGCAAAGGAGATTGCCTACGGCTACCTCGACTGGCTGTAACTAAATAGCGACCCCACCCCACTGCACTACGAGTTAAAAAGAATCATGCAGACCAAATTTTACTCGCAGAAAATTTTTCAACATGCTGAAACATTTTCCGCGACCTTGCTGAGGCCATGAGTATTCAGGAACTTCCCTCGAGCGTGAAGGAATGTTCCAGTGACCACATAGGACCTCCTAGGTCCACGTGTCGACCATGCTGCGAGTTTGAGTCGAGGGCAAACTCTTCTAAACTCGCAGATTTGGTCGCCACAGTGGGACAGCCCCTTTAATAAGATTTTCCTGGAATATGACATTCCATTCTGGGTCAAAGATGTTGGTGCAGAATATTGCATGTTTAGTTTGGGAGGATGAAACTCAATTTTGGGGTTTGAAAGCCAACACAGTTGAGTGGTGGCAACGCCTGTATTGCCTTGAAGTGCTCCGCCCATCGGAAAGGTAGGCGCATTATACTGTACATGTTCATATCATAAACAATTTCTAAGTACCAGCACTCTTTTTTTGTTCTTTGGAACTTGTAACAGGATAAATGTCCTAAGGGGGAAGAATCGAAGAATACTTTTAATCCTTGATATAAAATCCTCAAAGATTCCTGTTTGATACCAAAAATAAGAATATAAATGGCAGAGGAAGGGTGTAAAAAAACATGATTTGTCCTTGAGGAATTTAGGATTATACTTATCTCCCAGAGATTTTGTTGATGGTTAGTATTTATAATTTAGCTTTCAGTGATCTGGGCAGAAAGTGACTATTTGATCAACACACATGAAAGATGAAGTCCCAGACTTCTCCGCATCTTGTAGGAACTATGTCACTACCAATGATACAAATGGGGATCAAAAAGATTAAGTGGAACACATTATTAATTTAGAATCGAGAGAACTGCCTCAAACTTTTGGAACAGCATTTATTACAACATTGCAAAGATTGGGAAGCTTTTAAAAAACAACAGAACGTAACTAAAAAGGCAATACGGGGAGAAAAGATGAAATACGAAAGTAAGCTAACCAATAATATAAAAGAGGATAGGAAAAGTTTCTTCAGATATATATAAAGCGTAAGTAAGAGACAAGAGTGGACGTTGGACCGCTGGAAAATGATGCTGGAGAAGTGATAATGGGAAATAAAGGAATGGCAGAGGAGTTGAATAACTTTTTTGCATCAATCTTCACAGTGGAAGACACCAGCAATGTGCCTGAAATTCGAGAGGGTCAGGGGGTGGAAGTTAGTGCAATGGCTATTACTATTGTGGAAGGGAGATCTTGCCTGACGGACCCGTTGGAATTCTTTGGGGAATATTTACCCTTTAATGAACATCACTGGAACTGATTAACTGGTTATCACATTGAAATTCTTGGATAAGACCACTGATAAAATGCGGAAGAAATTGAGGATTAAAATAATATTATTTGTTTGTGACAGCTTGCAGTGTATGGATTGGCCACTGCATTTCTGAAATTACTACAATAATTACTCTGCAAAAGTAGTTTCTTTGAATCATTAAATAAACTGTTAACTCTTGAAAATATAAGGTTGCTGAGGAAACAGAAATAGATGGCAGCATGGTGGCACAGCAATACAGCCTTACAGCACCAGAGACCCGGGTTTGATCCTGACCACGGGTGCTGTATGTACGGAGTTTGTATGTACTTCCCGTGACCGCGTGGGTTTTCCCCAGGTTTCCTCCCACACTCCAAAGAAGTACATGTTTGTAGGTTAATTGGCTTCAGTAAAAATTGTCATTTGTTCCTAAGTGTAGGATAGTGTTAGTGTACGGGAATCGCTGGTTGGCGCGGACTCGGTCGGTCGAAGGGCCTGTTTCCACGCTGCATCTCTAAACTAAACTACACTAAACTAAAAAGATCAGCGGTATTTTAATGTTGATTGTTAATTCAATAAATATTTTGGCAAATACAGAGATTGCAGGGAGTTTGATGTTGATTTGCTAAATAAAAGTGCTAACAGAGGTTTGTTGTGTCTGGTAGATATGGTCGCATTCATTTGGCATAGATCTCAGGGAAAGAAGCTGAGTTTGTAGAAACACTCAGTGATGAGGAGGTTGCATTAAATATCACCAGGGTTCTTAGACAATTTATCGGTAAGAATTTCTTGGGTAAGACCACTGATACGATGCTGGTGGATTAAAGTAACATTGCAATACACTGCTATAACATTGATTCTCTGCCCACAATAACCAAGAAACATTGTCATGAGACCATAGAATGAGGAACTATACAAGGAAATGAGTTCCATTGGAAATATTTGGAGAAATGCGAGCAGAGGAAGAGCAGCTTCGGTAATCAATTATTTACAATTAACAACACTTTATTGTTGAGAGAGGCTACAACATAACTAAGCAGGCAGTACAGACTTGGGGCGGCACGATGGTGCGGTGGTAGAATTGCTGCCTTATAGCGCCAGAGACACAGGTTCGATCCTGACTACTGGTGTTGTCTGTACAGAGTTCGTACATTCTCCCTGTGATCTTCAAATTCCTGGGCGTGCATATTTCCGAAGATCTCTCCTAGTCCCAGAACACTGATGCAATCATAAAGAAAGCTTTATGGCTTCTGTAATCGGCTAGTGTGTAGGAAATAGTGCACGGGCGGGTGATTGCTGATCGGTGTGGACTCAGTGGGCTGAAGGGCCTGTTTCCACTGTATTTCCAAACTCAACTAAGCTAAATTTAATAGGTAATAAATTGAAATGGATTTACAGGCAAGACCAAAGTTTGCACCTTGATGGTGGCTAAAAAATGACAGAATAAATAAATGTAGAAATTTGATTGGTGCGCAACAAAGGAAGAGTAATTTTACGTCCTACATTTAGTAATGAAAAATGAGCCTGGATAACAGCCTAACAGTGCCTGAAATGGATGAGAACGCATTTATCTATATTGAAATTGTTTTATCATTGTTTTGCCTGCATGTTAAATCTACCCGCACTTCTTTGTGATTTAATAGAGAGATTAAACGAGAACTTACCAGTTTGAAGTTTGATCTTTATTTTATGAGAAGTTGCGATGAGGGATTACGTGAAGAAGCCCACCAGACCGCACACGCGTCAATCTTCAAAGTAGCTGTATGAACCCACAGAATAGTTGCTGACCTAAGCGTATAGAGAGATTGAAGGCTTGAACTACCGATATGATCTTTATGAGAATAGGATTGGGAGTGGAGGGCACGTAAACACTCATCGCAACTTCTCATAAAATAAAGATCAAACTTCAAACTGGTAAGTTCTCGTTTAATCTCTCTATTTTATTTCGAAGTCAGGTGAGTGACTACGTGAAGATTTCAAAGCTCTGTGGTTTCATACTGTGACATAACACTAAAACAAATAAACCATTAATGGCAGGAAAACATGAGGTATTAATATCACGATGCTAACTTGCATACATGGCCATTGCTCTAAACTGGCCTGTAGTCCCAATAGACTGTTGAGTTAGAAAATAACTTATGCAACAATGTGCATAATTCTATCTGTAAACATCCAGACATATTCCACCAAATTTTATAATTTATTAAGCTGCATTATGTAAACCTCATGCTGCATGATGAAAGTGAAACCAATTGTATTGGCTGCTAATGAGCCATCAGCAATATCTTGAGAGTATAGAAAGAAAATAACTATCTTCCATTTCATAGGCATTAGCAGCTGAGTGCACCTGTATGCCTAATGACATCCCTGATCTCTGCTGTGGTGGGTATGCTGTCAACCTCAAATGCACACAATCCTACTCATTTGCTTATGAGATTATTTCTATAACAAGCTACCCTAATGTCAGAATGACGTGGAGACTAAGCCAGATTTTGTTCAAGGATGTGTTCTAAATGCGGAGAACAGCTGCTGAAAGCATAATCATTTCAAGATACTGGTCCCATATGGGAAATTTTGAGGAATATTTGCACAACAAATTAATGATACACATCGCACACTACAATGAGTGTAGGCTATTAGAGTGGTGAAATAAAAGACACCCTGCATAACGTTAGAGAATAGTGGGTGAAGAACTAATCATTTACGTCCCACTTATGGTATAGAAGAAATTATAAAGCAGCACAGGAGCTGTCAATTGTGCTGTCCCACAAAGTTTCTCTAGGCTCAAACTGGAAGCCACACAACCTCTGTTACTTCCGTATAGAATTGACTCACACATGTTGTTCACAAGCATTTCATACAATCGTGCAGAGCTAGCTGGCCGAGAAGACAGGCTGTTCCAGCCGTCACACGTGAAGGAGTAAATAAGAGTTGCTTCAGCCGTCTACCATGGCGTGACTGAATAGACAAACTGGTACTGTTAAATTCCATGGTGCCTTAAATGTAATATTGCCAAAAATATCTACCGACAATGCAATAGATGTATCATTTGCAATTTTGCATAATACCCAAAACTCGGTGACATAATGCCCTTAATCTGAGAAGGGCAGCATATGCTTTCACCAGTAGCTTTGTTATAAATAGCAGAAACTGTGCCTATGTGTAAAGACACCCAATCATCCATCTTAAACTGGGTAAGTGAACTCACAATTTGATTAGCCTAATGCTATCCTGAATCGGCCTGCACCATATTTCTGTAATCTTGAGAAATATATCCCTCTAGTCCTTGGTCAGACCACACATCCTTGGATGAGTTGTCACTGAATGTACTTGAACCGCTGTTCCTCCGTAGATCCTACGGACGGAATTTTTGTGGGGCTTCACTACCCGTGGACGATGCATATCTAGCTATTCATACATATCGCTGATAATATAATAAGCAGCTCATGACTAGAGCTGAACCACAGTTTTTCTTAGGTGAGAAAACTAGTTCCCTGTCAACTCTTGACTAAAAGCCACGATGAATACGTAGCATTTCCCTTCAGAGTGGAGATTAGTATAATGCAAAGCTGAATCAAGAATTACCTCGAGGCATATATGCATATTATTTGGCACCATCTCCAACACTCCTTTCATCCGAGTGGGAGGAATATTGCAACCCTGAACCAGGAGCTGCTGCCTGACATGCCTCCGTAACACAGAGCATTTTTTGTGCCAGACCTTTGACTGAGACCACATGTCTAAATCTCCAGAGTGCATAAAACAATCTGTTGGACGCACCACTCAATTAGGAATAGTGGTATTGAGAACCTATGGATTATTATGAATACATTGTTGATTCACAACATGACCTGTGTGTCAGAAAAAGTTACAATATATTGCAGACGAGCTTCCTGCTGGTAACTATCTGTCCCAGAGAAAATGGCAATGAAGACTCCAATGAACCAGTAACTCTGCAGGCATATGACTTGAACTCCCTGTGTATGCTTCCGTAATACGGGACATAAAATATATGGCTCCATCTTCATACTTCATACATCCGAATGGGAGGACTGAACCAGGAGCTGCCTCAGGCATGTGTGCATATACTTTAGCACCATCTCCATCACTACGTTCAACCGAGTGGGAGGAAATTGCAACCCTGAACCAGGCGTTGCTTCAGGCTTATGTGCATATACTTTAGCACTATCTCCACCACTCCGTTCATTTGAGTGGGAAGATAATTTGCAACCCTGAACCAGGAGCTGCAGCCTGACATGCCTTCATACGACAGAGCATTCTCATCAGATGTTCGTAATTGAGACAAACCCCAATCATGTCCGACGTAGATGTCCCAAGACTTGGCTATGACTTTGCCCCGACTTGGCCGCTCCCTTCAGCAGCCGAACCAGGACTAGCTGTGCAGATCGATGCTCTGTTGGTATCATCATTTACCAAACTGGCTGCACGTGCTAGTGACTCCGAGTCCTGATCCCTTCCGGTGCCAATGGAGAATTACAGGGAAGGACTGGAGCATTTCTGGCCCCCATACGCCAGATAGAGTGGGAGAAATGCTGCAATCCTAGCAGGTGTTTGTCATAGGCAATGACGTTAATATGACTGAAAAAACCCTATCCCTATTAAATCAGAGATTTGATCACTTTATTGATATGCATAAAGTTGGCGTCTTTTGGAAAGGAATCTTCCACAGTCCCCTCTAATGAGCGGAAATTACCATGATGCCACCAGGTGAAGCTCCCACAGGTGACTGATAGGCACAGCTCAAACAAGGCTTCCCAAGCTAGGGACTCTGGACTGCCATTGGGTCCAATTCCACTACACCTTTTTATTGGTGTAAGTGATAATAAATGATCCTTGTAATTTTTCTCTTTAGAAACATAAACTAAATTGGCATGATAATACATATTTATGATATTGCCAAAAATAAAACCTGAACTGATATTATAAACCAAAGGATACCAGCATAATGGTGCAGCTGGTAGAGCTGATGCCAGAGACTTGGGTTCACAGCACCAGCAACCTGGCTTCGCTCCTGACCACAGATAGATCTGTGTGGAGTGAGCTCATGGAATGCTATCGGCTATGATAGTCACAAACGTGACCCTGTGGCAACTGTTATAAATGCCAACTCTATTATAGCCGTCCAATCAAAAGAATACCCTATATGTGCTATAGCTGTAGCAGCAACTCAGTTAAATTAGTTTGGTGCTACAGCAGGCTGAACTTACCTAAGCGGTATTTTTAAAAACTCACCTGCTGCTGGAAATCTCCTGCAGTAACAGTCCCGCAATTTATGAATGTAAGTTCCTGAATTTGTAGCTCCCTGCCTGCCTGCTCCCGAATGGAGCTGTGATGTTGGCAGCCTCTATATTTAGGGCCGTCTGCTGAAGACTATAACGGCCACAGCCATAAACCCAGCTGTAACGAGCCTATCGGTTTCTGAACTGGGCGTCCCCTGCCGTGCAGACTAACGGCAAAAGCCGTATGAAGCTGTATAACTACAGCCGCTTGCTCACGTTGGAGACTGCGGCAAAAATATACCCTACGCTAGCTCCAGTGGAGTGGCTACTTTTTTGGGGGCCCGCTATAGAACGGCCCAAAGAAAACTGACTTACCTTGCAGAGTAGTGCGGGAACTGCTCTGACTTAGCATAGACGTAATGACGCTAGACGTAATGACGCGCATGCGGTCTGGCGGGCTTCTTCACATAGTCACTCATGTGACTTCGAAATAAAATGGTTCCTTGCTCTCAACCCTGGCTATTCTCGATGCATCAACAAAAGGATACAGGGCCTGTCCCACTTGGCAATTTTTTCGGCGACTGCCGGCATTATTGACTCACATATCAGGTCACCGTAAATTTTGCGGCGTGATGGGGCGTGATGACGTATTGACGCGTGGTGTTTTTTCAAATGTCACAACAATTTTTTTGTCGCTGCTGGATTTTGAAAGGTTCAAAATCTTTTGGCGACCCTGATTGACGCCGACAGTCACCAAAAAAATCGGCAAGTGGGACAGGCCCTTATGTCTCTTCTTCTTAAGCCCTCTGCTCCTATAGGGAGCATAGGCCATTGACAAATGTCCCCCACCTCACTCGGTTGTTGGCAGTTCTTTCGAGATCTCCCCAGTTATGTGATTATGCAATATCATCTAAATAATTAAAAGAATAATGAATAGCTACAACCTCAACACTGATGGATAACCTTATTCACATCCTATTTGAATATCAGCCTGCATTTCGTACTCTCCATTTTCTGCTGCACAAGGAACTATAGAAGAATAAATTCTATCCCTTTGCGTATTGTTGGTCGAGGGGGCGCCGTCGAGTATGGCTGCTCTGCCTGCAGCTGTCTGTCCTTTTCACCCTTTTTGGTTTTTAGTGTCTTAAAAGTTTTTTGTTTTGGAGGCCTAGTCTTTTTATGTGGGGGCTGGGGGGGGGGGGAACGACTGTTTTTTCTCGGTCCCTACCTGGTCGGAGTTGCAGCTTTCCTCCGAGTCGCGTCTTCGCCCCTTCCTCGCGGCCTACCAACGGGCCTGGAGCGGCGTTTCCTGCCGGGACCGGCCAGAACTTCAGCTTCGGCGGCGGCACAGCGCTGAAGCAGGCGATGCCTTACCCGGGTCACCGTGTGGTAAGCTCCGGAGTGCTGAGACCGGCGACTCCAACATCGCGGAGCTGTGGTCTGTGGAGCGTCCAGCTGCGGGCGGCGCTGACTTTGAACACCGCGGAGCCTGGGATCTCTCGCCGAGATCGCCAGTGTCGGCCTGTGGACTTCGGGAGCCACGGTCTCCGGAGAGGAAGCGGCCATTCCAGACACTCCAGGCCGCTGAGTGTGTTCTCCCAACGCCGAAGCTCCATCATCCGGCAAGAGGGCCTGTAACATCGGGCCGCCGTTGCGGCGACTGCGGAGGCCTCAATAGGCCCGACCATGGGTGAACAGGAGGGAGAGGACTGGACTTTGCCTTGCCTCACAGTGGGAACCATTGTGGGGGGATGTTTTTATGTTTTATGTTAAATTCTTTAATGTTGTGTTTTATTTTTATTGGTGTGCTGCAGATGGCTCAGATAACATGGCTGCTGGAGGCAAGAGTGAATGCTGGCGCGATTGGTTGCCACTGCTCTCTCCCAGAATTGTGTATTGTTGCTGTATATGTTGTTTTTGTTTCATGCTTGTTTTAATTGTAAGGTGTCCCTGAGAGTCCTGAAAGGCGCCCTATAAATAAAATGTATTATTATTGTATTGTTTGACATAAGATTCCTTTCATTACAATGAGAAAAATGTTTATATTGGAAATGTTTATATTGGAACAAGTTTAATTTAGTTTAATCAAGTTTAAAAAAGAAAAAAGATAAAAGAAAAAGAAAAAGGAATAAAGCTCCACTTATTACAATTCTCATTTAACACCAGGGGATAGTTATTGACTGGAAACTCAGCTAGACCAACCACATAAATATAATGGCTGCAAAAGCAGGTCAGATGCTGGGCATCCACTTTTGAGTTTAATTTAGTTTAGAGATGCAACATACAACAGCCAGTCATCTCTACTGCTGCGTTACTGTGCCACCCTCTGTATCTCTAAACTAAACTAAACTTGGTCTGAGTGGGCCTTCTTTTGAATTAGATGTTTAGATGATGAACTATGTGCCCAGACATTAGAGATACAGTATAAAACAGGTCCTTTGGCCCACCGAGTCCGCACTGACCAACGATCCCTGTACACTAGCTCTATCCTACAAACTAGGGGCAATTTATAGAAGCCAATTAAACCTACAAATGTGCATGTCTTTGGAATGTGGGAGGAAACTGGAGCACCCAGAGAAAACTGATGGGGTCAAAGGGTGACCGTGTAAACACTGTACAGCCAGTCATCTCTACTGCTGCGCCACTGTGCTGCCCTCTGTATCTCTAAACTAAACTTGGTCTGAGTGGGCCTTCTTTTGAATTAGATGTTTAGATGATGAACTATTTGCCCTGACTTTAGAGATGCAGTATAAAACAGGCCCATTGGCCCACCGAGTCCGCACTGACCAACAATCCCTGTACACTAGCTCTATCCTACATGCTAGGGACAATTTACAGAACTCAATTAACCTACAAACCTGCACATCTTTGGAATGTGGGAGGAAACCAGAACACCTGAAGAAAACCCAGGCAGTCACAGGGAGAATGTGCAAAATCTGTACAGACAGCACCCAAGGTCAGGACCGAACCCGTGTCTCTTGTGCTATAAAGCATTAACTCTACTGCTGCGCCACTGTGCCGCCCTGTTATGTGGGTATAAGACATCCCATGGGAAAATTCAAAGAGAAGCAATGAATGACTGTACTTCAAAAGTACATTTTAAAGTACTGTGGGAATCTTGGGTTTTCTTTGCCGAGTGAACAATCTAAAAGCATTTGCTCTGTGCTCTTTCCAGCATATTAATACAATCATGTCACTCTGATACCAGATGTTGTAGGTTTTATATGCTGGTGAAACCACATATCGGAGCTACCACAGCACCACTGACGGAGCCCTGTGTCTGGCTGGAGGGAGGCAGATCGACTGATTGCTCATTACTCCACCCATCAAGAACAACATCCTCAAACTGGACTGTTTTAGGTGAAACCAGGGATTAATTAGTCAAACCGCTGATTATTTGGTCCAGTTATACAGCATTTTTATTTCTCTCCTACCTAAACTTCTAAAAGTTTATCACCAGAAGCAGCAAAATTATTAGGATTAAGATGTTCTCCACACATATATTAGGTGAAGGAGAATTTTCTTTAGACTGTACTAAGCGCATCAAAAATATCAATCCTGATCTTGAAATTATTATTGAATTTAAGACAAAGTGTATTGGCAGTTTTTTTAAACGTTCTTAAAATCCAATTTTGATAGCCATTAATTTGGCGAGTATGATTTGAAGGTATAGCCTAATGCACTCATGACACACACTAGGCAGCAAACATGAATGTTCCAGTCGTCGTTTCTGGATTAATTAGTCGTTTATTGAAATAATACAAAACAAAGAAATAACTCATAACTTTCCGTTCTTAATCGCTGTTCCATTCACTTCATATAAATCACATAAAAGCTTCTTCTTATTCTTCTTCTCGTAACATGTGTGTCATGATCATGGTAGAAAACTATCTTCCCTCATACTCTGACACAAACTAAAACTTCTAATCTGCGAGTCTGCGCGAGACTCTAGCAAAAGAACACACCCTTACTACGTATCAAATCCCATCTACAAAGGTACAGACAGATAAAGACTAAAATATTAAAAAATGTTACGCATGGCTATAATACTGACTTAAGCTTAATGGCTCCTACACAAAGAAAAACCATTTCAGTCATTTTTCTTGGTTGGATGATAGAGTTGTACAGCAGTCCATGTGTGTCCATACTGACCATTAAGTAACCATCTAGGCTCATCCCAGCATGGTCTTGGCCTGGGCTGTTAAACCTGGGGCAAGCCCTCAGAAAAAGATTTGTGCTGACCACAAATTCTGGGCCTGATTTTCTAACTGTGTCGCAGATTATGAGAGTTTAATTTACTGAATGCGATAATAAAATCTTTATATGTGGTCCATTTACAGCAGACAATTTGCCTAGTCACAAAACCTAATTATCCAACTGTGGTGAATTGGGAATTGGGTTAATTTTTCTTCATTTCATTCAAATTCATGTGAACTAAAGTAACATCAAGACCATCTGAAAGAACTTTCAAGATTCTGCAAGAGGGCCTATTTGCATACATATGTCTTTTCTTTGACATTATTAATTCCAGGCACAGTATACTCAGAAATCTTTAGGTTCCTGAATCTCTCCAGATGATATCTCTTTAATGAGTCTGTGGCAGTGCTGATGCCAGGATCTACTTGTGAGTGCTCGAGAGACAGTGACTAGTGAATAAACAGGGAATGTGTAGGAAGAAACTGCAGATGCTGGTTTACACCGAAGATAGACACAAAGTGCTGGAGTAACTCAGCGGGTCTGGCAGCATCTCAGGAGAAAAGGAAAAGGTGACGTTTCAGGTCGATACCCTCATAGCTTACAATCACATGGAGACCAGTGATGGCATTGGAGGGATGTTACGATTCAAGAACATAGAACAGTGAAAAGTACAGCGCGGAAACAGGCCCTTCATTCCACAATGTCCATGGTGAACATGATGCCAAGTTAAACTAATCTCATCTGCCTGACCCATATCCCACCATTCCTGCATACCCATTAGCCTATCTAAAAGCCTTTCAAAAAATGCTAGTGTCGTATTTGCCCCCAACACCATCCCTGGCAATACTGTGTCAGACACTTTTCCCACACATCTCCTTTGAATTTTGCCCCTCTCACCGTAAACCTATGCCCTCTAGTTTTCGACATTTCTACCCTGGCAAAAAGTTTCAGACACTCTTCCCTAACTATGTCTCTCATAATTTTAATAACTTCTATCAGGTCTCCCCTTAGCCTCTGATGCTCCAGAGAAAACAATCCAAGTTTTTCACCTTCAACTTGTAACTAATATATCCTCCAATCCAGGCAACATTCTGGTAAACCTCTTCTGCACCCTTTCCAAAGCCTCCACATTCTTCCTGTAATGGGGCAACCAGAACTGTTAAACAGAACTGTACCTATAACAACTGTTTATAGGTACACTACAATATTGATCAATCAATCAGTTGGAGTGTGGCGGGGCAGATTACTGCAGCGGCCCCTACAGCCTGTCTGTCTTTTTTTTTTATTTTTAATTTTGACTAGTTAAATGTAGTTGTTTGTGGGGGGTTTTTGTACTGTTTTAATTGTGTATATGTGGGGGGCGGTGGGGGGAGGGGGAAACTTTAAAAAAATCTATTCCCTGCACGGGAATCCCGACCTTTTCCCTGTCGGGTCTCCGTTGTCGTTGGGGCCTAGCTCCGTGGAGCGGCCTCCGACCGGGACGACCTGGGGGCTCCAGTCGCGGAGCCTGCGGAGCTGCGGACTCACCATCGTGGGGCTGGCCGGCCTCGGAGCGCGGGGAGCGGTGGTGACTCGTTGCTGCTCACTCCGGAGCTCCAGCTGCAGCTGCAGACCCGTGGACTGGGACATCGGGAGCTCGCGGGTCCGGGTGAGAGACTGCTTTCCGGAGCTCCCGCAACGCAACTTCTCCAGCTCGAGTCGCGGGGTTGGAACGACCCGGAGCGGGGCCGTAAATCGCCCGGTGCGGCTTTAATGTTAAAGCCGCGGGACATTCCAGCGCCCGCCGGGGCTCCAACTTGTGACTTTGGGCCCGGAGCGAGGCTGTACATCGCCCCGCGGCCGTGGGACTTAACATTGCCCGCCTGGGGCTTCAACATCGGGAGAAAGATGGTGCAGGGGAGAGAAATGACTTCGCCTTCCATCACAGTGAGGAGGAGATTCACTGTGATGGATGTTTTTCTGTAAATTGAATTGTTTGTGTGTCGTGTAGGAATTGTTTTGTTTGTATGGCTGTGGAAATGGAATTTCGTTTCAGCCTCTTTGAGGTTCAAATGACAAGAAATAAAATCTAAATCTAAAGATGGGCAGAGAAGTGGCAGATACAATTTAAAGCTGAACTATTACATTTTGGTGGGTGGGCGGGGGGGGACATAAAGGGGCTAGGATATACATAATGAATGATAGGATCCTAGGGAGTACCAAGGAACAGCGGGTTCTTGGTATACATGGCCAATGGTCCCTGAAGACAGCACCACAGTTAGATCATGTGGATATGAAACCTTACCAGATACTTGGCGTCAGGAGCCTACAAAGAGTAGGCAGGTTATGTTACAACAATACAAACAATGGGTAAGACAGCAACTAGAATAATCTATGCATTACTCCACACTGTAGGAAGGATGTGATTGCAGTGAAGATTCACTCGGATGTTGCCTGCAATGGAGCTTTTCATCTATGAGGATAAACTGGATAGGCTGGGCTTGTTTTCCTTGCAACTGGGAAGGGTGATCAGAGAGATGCAGATAAAGTTATGGGAGGCATAGATCGGATAGATATTGAGAAGCTTTTCCCCTTAGTAGAAGTAAATATGACCAGAGGATTATAGGGACAGGTAGTTTAGAGGTTGTAGGAAGGAAATGTAAATGGTGGTGTATACCAAAGATAGGCTCAAAATGCTGGAGTAACTCAGCAGTCCGGACGCATCTCTGAAGAGAAAGAATAGGTGACATTTTGTGTTGGAACCCTTCCTCGGACTGAAGAAGGGCTCTGACCTGAAACGTCACCTATTCTTTCTCACCAGAGATGCTGCCTGACCTGCTGAATTATTCTAACATTTTGTGTCCATCTTCGGTAGTTTAGAGGGGATGTAAAGGGGAATCTTTGTAACCCGATAGAGATTGAAATCTGAAGGGCACTGCCTGAAAGGGTGGTGAGGCAGACACTCCCACATCATTTAAAAATATTTAGATGAGTACTCGAAACTCCATGGCAATAAAAGGTTACAGGCCAAGACCATGCTGACCAATGATAACACCGTGCATAAGCACTATCCTACACACTAGGGATAATTTACAAATTAACAGAAGCCAATTAACCTACAAACCTGTATGTCTTTGGAGGCGGGAGGAAACCAGAGCACTCGTAAAAAACCCATGCACACGGTCACAGGGAGAACGTACAAACTCTGTACAGACAGCACCTGTAGACAGGATTGAACCTGAGTCTCTGGAGCTGTAAGGCAGCAACTCTACCGCTGCGCCACTGTGCTGCCCCTACTTCCTGAACCAGGTGTAACCCCAATAGGGTTTCTGAAGTGCATTCCCATGGTAGGTGCAGAGAAATTTGCAGCAACCTCTAGGAATTAATCAAAAGCCATTGAGTGCTTTTGTTCAGCGAAAGGTCACTGAGTCTATGCATGGTCTCACTGAAGTATAGGAGGCCTCTTTGAGAGCAGCAAATGCAGTAAATGACACTAGATCATGTGCATGTGAACCTGTATCTTGCTTGGAAGGACTGCTGAGGTCCTTGGATGGACGTGAGTGAGGAGGTGTAGAGACAGATGTTGCATCGCCTGCAGTTACAGGGAAAAGTACCTGAGGAGGTGGTGGCTTGTCCTGCCCCTCCTCTCTTCCAGCTTTCACCCCTCCTCCCCCACCACAATCAGGCCCCGCCCCAAAAATCACCTGTCCATATTCTCCAGAGGTGCTGCCTGACCCATGAGTTACTCCAGCTCTTAGGGTCTTTGGATGGAGACCTACTGGCAATTGCAAAATTGATTTGCATGAGGGTCTTATAGGTCCTGGTGAGTGTTCAAGGGGTGTCAAGTCAAGTTTATTTGTCACATACACATACGAGATGTGCAGTGAAATGAAAAGTGGCAATGCTCGCAGACTTTGTGCAAAAAAACAAACAAACAAACAAACTACAAACAGAATGGTAGAATAGAATCACATATTCTTTTACATATTAAATTTGTCGGCGGAAGGAAAAAGGGGAAAAAAACAGCAATTTAAAAAAAAACAGTAGAGTGGTACAGTAAAGTTAGTCCCTGGTGAGATAGGTGTTTATAGTCCTAATGGCCTCTGAGAAGAAACTCCTCAACCTCTCTGTTCTCACAGCATGGCAGCGGAGGCGTTTGCCTGACCGTAGCAGCTGGAACAGTCCATTGCTGGGGTGGAAGGGGTCTCTCATGATCTTGTTGGCTCTGGAGTTGCTCCTTCTGATGTATAGTTCCTGCAGGGGGGCGAGTGTAGTTTCCATTGTGCGTTCGGCCGAACGCACTACTCTCTGCAGAGCCTTCTTGTCCTGGGCAGAGCAATTCCCAAACCAGATTGTAATATTTCCGGACAAGATGCTTTCCACAGCCGCTGAGTAAAAGCACTGGAGGATCTTCGGAGACACTCTGAATTTCCTCAATTGCCTGAGGTGGTAAAGGCGCTGCCTTGCCTTACTCACGAGTGCTGCAGCGTGTGATGTCCATATCATATCCTCAGAGATGTGGACTCCCAGGTATTTAAAATAGCTCACCCTATCCACAGTATCCCCATTTATCCTCAATGGTGGGGACGACAGATGGCGCAATGGGCTAAGTGTTCGGCTGGCAACCGGAAGGTAGCCGGTTCGAATCCCGCTTGGAGTGCATACTGTCGTTGTGTCCTTGGGCAAGACACTTCACCTACCTTTGTCTGCGTGTGAATGTGTGTGAATGTGTGTGAGTGATTGGTGGTGGTCGGAGGGGCCGTAGGGGCCGTAGGCGCAAATTAGCAGCCATGCTTCCGTCAGTCTGCCCCAGGGCAGCTGTGGCTACAGAAGTAGCTTACCACCACCGAGTGTGACTGAGGAGTGTATGAATAATGCGATGTAAAGCGCCTTGAGTATTAGAAAGGCGCTAAATAAATCCCATCCATTATTATTATTATTACGTCCTCGGATGATGTGCCCTCCTAAAGTCCACGATCAGCTACTTAGTATGTTTGATGTTCAAGCGGAGGCTGTTGTCCTGACACCAGAGTGCCAGATCAACCACATCCTCCCGGTAGGCCTTCTCATCATTGTCTGAGATCAGGCCCACCACCACAGTGTCATCAGCAAACTTGATGATCGAGTTGGAGCTGAACCTAGCCACACAGTCATGTGTGTACAGGGAGTACAGTAGGGGGCTGAGGACGCAACCCTGGGGGGATCCTGTGCTCAGGGTGAGGGACTTCGATGTATTCCCTCCCATCTTGACTACCTGGGGCCTGGCGGTGAGAAAGTCCAGGGTCCAGGCAAACAGGGGGGTGTTGAGCCCTAATTCCAGTAGCTTCTCGGCCAGTCTGGTGGGGACTATCGTGTTGAAGGCTGAACTGAAGTCTATGAACAGCATCCTCATGTAGCCCCCCTTCTGGCTGTCAAGATGAGAGAGAGCGGTGTGCAAAACCTGGGAGATCGCATCGTCCGTGGATCTGTTCGGACGGTATGCGAATTGTAACTGGTACATGTTGCGAGGGAGGAAGGCGCAGATGTGTTTCTTCACCAGCCTCTCAAAGCATTTCATGACTACCGAGGTGAGGGCCACCGGATGGTAGTCATTCAGACAGGCTGGGGAGGCATTTTTAGGTACCGGTACAATGATGGATTTTTTGACGCAGGCAGGGACCACGGACATGTCCAGGGAGAGGTTGAATATTGTAGTGTACACCAGCATGAAGTTCGGCATGACCTTCTTGAGATTTGATTTATTAAAATCTCCAGCCACCACCATAGCGGCATCCGGGTTCCTGTTTTGGTGTCGACATAGCACATCGTGTAGGGCCAATAGTGCCACGTTGTGGTATACATCAATAAGAAACCAGGAGAACATCAGTATTGCTCTCTCTGAAAGTTGGGACAACAATGAGGGGATGGAGGAAGGAGTTTGGCGGGATATGTTGTATCAGCTCTCTTAATTATGTTGGTAAGGCAATTGTATTTTTAATCTTTTTGGTGACAGCCCAAACAAGCCTTTTAGTAAAGGACCTGTCCCACTTGGGCGTCATTTGCGTGTAATTTACGCGACATCATTTACGCGTCATGACGCACGATGCGCGCGTTGTGCCGCGCACGTGATGCACACATGGTGCGAATTACGCGCGCATGGTGCGTAGTGACGTAGGCAGTGACGCGCGGTCGCACGCGGCGTCCCAGGATTTTGGGATGTACAAAATCTTCGCGCGCCATCTGCGTGACGCGCAAATGACGCCCAAGTGGGACAGGCCCTTAAGTGTTGGTTTGACTGCTGGTCTCCTGACAATGCTGCAATCATGGAGAGTTGCCTAATACAGACATGAGGCCCTTATCTACCTGCAGATAAGCTGAGAGTTCAATGTCAGACTTTATTGCTCCCCCAGATAACTGCAAGGAACGGCAACCTCTCAAGGAAACACTGTGTTGTGCAGGTGACCATTAGCTCGCCCCAGAGCAGAGCAACATTACGCTCCTTTCTGGGTCTCTTCCTCAGCAAATTTTTCCAGCAGAAATGTTGTCATTTTTCCAGTTGAAAACTCACCCAGCATGTCCTCAATGTTCACATAATGTACAATTTTGGCACTTTTATTTTACCTCAGTGGTGTACAAAATGACATTCCTTGTTTACACAGAAGAATCAACTTTGACCGACTATTTTTTCTGAAATGGAGCAATTTAAAGGGCCAAAGCTCACAATTCATTCCTCGCCCAGGCGTTCCTCAGCAATGTGCAGTCTCAGTCTACACACTGTCACATTTAAAACTGAGCATCCACTTGCAGACTTTTCCACACAGTAGAATTAGCTTCAGGTGGCCATTAGTCCATACTTGACATTTCCATCGGTGAGATATTGTTAGCTATTGGCATCAGAGACATGCCTGGGGAACATGTGGCATGAAGCGTAAAGGGGTTCGTTGCCCAAAATGTTATCCACCCAAGAGTGTACAGATACCCTTGTTCTTACCTAGACTTTGATGAGGAGCTTCACTGAGACGGTCCCCATTGGCAGACATAGCGTGAGCATCAAGCCCACGGTCGTTCTCAGCATTCTTCATGGCTGCTGCCTCTGACCTTTCACCTCGCAGTTGATTGCTCCCTGCTGTGGTGGAGATGACACCCTAGTTTCATGGTTAAAGAGAGGAGAGTTTATCTAATTTTCCTTTAACTCCGAGGAACAGATAGAGCTGGGACAAGATTTGCCATTGTCAGCTTCTTCCATTCTAGAGCCACATGGAAACCTTTTGGAAACCAGCCAGATAAAGCTGTTACTACTTAGGGTAATGATTTACTGATAACAATATCATTCTTTGAAGGTGTCCTGCTTCCCCTTTCGCCCTATTTTCTTCCCCACCCCTTACCATCAGTCTGAAGAAGGGTCTCGACCCGAAACGTTCTCTAGAGATGCTGCCGGTCCCGCTGAGTTACTCCAGTACTTTGAACCGTCTTTTCTGTTTATTCAGTGCCTGTATATATTTTTTCACAGATGGAGACCTAAACTGTGCACTTGAATCACCTGGTCGTAGAAAGCTGTGGGCCACGTACTGAAAGGTGGGATTAATAAGAATGGGTGCACACTGGTCGACATGGATATGGTGGGCTGAATGGCCTGTTTCCATATTGTATATCCCTACTCTAAATGTGATTGAAACCAAGGTTTACAACTTTTAGTTTAGTTTAGAGATACAATATAATGTGGAAATACAGCCTTTGGCCCACTGAGCCCATGCCGACCAACGATCCCCATACATTAGTTCTATCCCACACACTAGGGAGAATTTAAAGGAGCCCATTAACCTATACATCTTTGGAATGTGGGAGGAAACCGGAACTTCCAGAGAAAACACACACGGTCACAGGGAGAACATGCAAACTCTGTACAGACAGTACCTGTAGTGAGGATCGAACCCATGTCTCTGGTGCTGTAAGGCAGCAGCTCTACCACTGCACCACTGTGCTTCTCCTTTGAAATAAAGGTTGAGAATTTATTTGCAATTGTGAGTCACCATGCTTGCAACTCACTTTTGCCTGCACATGCTCCAAATCTCTTCAATCCCTGCAAGTTCATGTGTCCCTCTGAAAGCCTTTTCATAGAAACATAGAAACATAGAAAATAGGTGCAGGAGTAGGCCATTCGGCCCTTCGAGCCTGCACCGCCATTCAATATGATCATGGCTGATCATCCAACTCAGTATCCTGTACCTGCCTTCTCTCCATACCCCCTGATCTGTTTAGCCACAAGGGCCACATCTAACTCCCTCTTAAATATAGCCAATGAACTGGCCTCAACTACCTTCTGTGGCAGAGAGTTCCAGAGATTCACCACTCTCTGTGTGAAAAATGTTTTTCTCATCTCGGTCCTATCATAGGTCTCGGCCCACTATCAAATGTGCTTCCACCAACATCCCTGGCAGCATGTTCAAAGCACCCACCGTGTTAAAAAAAAATCCCATCTGACCTTTTAGCTATACCCTCTAGTATTTGACATTTCCATCCTGGAAAAAATATTCTGACTGGAGTAAGTAACCAATTGTCAAAATCAGGGCTGCCAACTCTCACGCTTTCAGCGTGAGAATCACGCCTTGGAGCCAATTCTCACGCCTTCACGTTGATGACCGAGTTCTCACGCTGAGTTCAGTCCCTGCGCAGTTTGTCCCTTTGCGCCACGTGCCAGCGTGATCTGTCCGGTCTGGGGAAGCGCATCGGTTGAAGGCTCTGAGTGACGTCGCGTCTCTTCTCTTCTCTTTTGGTCGAATGTGCAGTTGCCGACAACATGAAGCACCCGGATATGGAACTAACCCGGTGAATCAGTTGTAAAACATAGGGGGGAACGACGACCACCACAATTAGGCCAAACATCTAGGACAGGGTTCGGACTACGGGGCACACGGCGAGTAACCCGAAAAAATGCGGGGTTTTTTCCAATTCGTTTTCGCGGGGTCAGGGCAGGCGAGCCGACCTGAGAACAGCGGCCAGTCCCTGGGCACGTAGAATGCCAACTTGATCAGTATGGACCAATTGGGCCCAAGGAAGAGAGAGGGAGGAGAGAGGGGAGGAGAGAAGGGGAGAGAGAGGGGGAAGAGAGAGGGGTGGTAAAAGAGAGAGGGAAAAGAGGGAGAGAGGAGGGAAAGAGGGAGAGAGGGGGGAAAGAGAGAAACGGGGGAAAGAGAGAAACAGGGGAAAGAGGGAGAGAGGAGGGCAAAGAGAAAGAGGAAATAGAGACAGAGGAGAAAGAGGGTTGAGAGAGGGTAGAGAGGGCAAGGGGGAGAGTGAGGTGGGAGGGAGAAATGGGGGAGAGAGTGGGGAGAGGGGAGAGAGAGAGGGGGAGAGAGAGGGGGAGAAAGAGGGGAGAGAGTGTGTGCAGAGAGAGCAAGAGGGGAGAGAGAGAGAGGGAGATAGAGGGGGAGATAGAGAAGGAGGGAGAAAGAGAGAGGGGAGAGAGAGAGGGAGAGGGGGGAGAGAGGGGAGAGAGGAGAGAGGGGGAGAGAGAGTTAGGGGAAAGAGAGGGGAGAGAGAGTTAGGGGAAATAGAAGGGGAGAGAGGGTGAGAGGGGAGGGTGGAGAGAGGGGGAGAGTGAGGTGGGAGGGAGAGAGGGGGAAGAGAGAGAGGAGAGAGGAGGCGGGAGAGAGGGGGAGAGTGAGGTGAGGGAAGAGAGGGAGAGAAAGAGGGGGGAGAGAGAATGGAGAGAGAGGGGAAGAAAGGAGAGAGGGGGAGAGAGAAGAGAGGGAAAGGGTGAGAGGGGGGAGACAGGGGAGAGAGAGGGGGTGAGGAGAGAGAGGGAGAGAGCAGAGAGAGGAGAGAGAGGGGAGATGGGGAGAGAGAGGGGGTGAGAGGAGAGAGAGCGGAAGAGGGGAGAGAGAGGGGGGAGAGAGAGGGGGGTGTGAGGTGGGAGGGAGAGAGTGGAGAGGAGAGAGAGTGGGGGAGAGAGGGGGGGGGAGAGAGGGGGAGAGAGAGAGGGGGGATATAGAGGCAGGGCTGCCAATCCCATGCATTGAGCATGAGAATCACGCATTTTGCCAAATTCTCACGCTTATCACAAATTTCTCACGCTCTGTCATGAGAAATTCTGTGATCAACGAAAATTAAAAACTAATATCAACTGCATGGACCACGGGAGTTGGAAGCAGAAGCAGCGGCGGGGCCAGATGCGGACGGGGAGCGGGATGGCGAGTGTTTGCTGGGATGGCGAGTGTTTGCTGGGCTGGCGAGTCGCTCACTGCAACTCCGGCCATGGAGCAGCCTCAGTGCAAGAGTCCCGGGCCGTTGGCGGCGTCGGAAGCATTGTGCCGCTGCTGTGAAAGTCTCTGTGCCAAATTCGCCCAGGTGACCAGCATGGATCAGGCTGTGGCTCGGTGCGTCCTGGAGGACAACCAATGGCTGCTGGAAGTAAGTACCAAGCACTGGGTAGAAACGGTGGAAGATAGTGGACTTCAAATGGGAGTGGTTGGAGAAAGCACCCTGCTGGCCTGCTAGATTTTCACTTACTGTAACTGCAGGAAAAATGTTCCCAATGTTGGGGGAGTTCAGAACCAGGGGTCACAGTTTAAGGATAAAGGGTAGGCCAGTTAGGACTGAGATGAGGACAAACTTTCTTCACCAGAGAGTTCTGAATCTGTGGAATTCTCTGCCACAGAAGGCAGTGGAGGCCAATTCACTGGAAGTTTTCAAGAGAGAGTTACATTTAGTTCTTGGGGCTAATGAAATCAAGGGATATGGGGAAAAAACCCGGAAAGAGGTACTGATTTTAGATGAATAGCCATGATCATATTGAATGGCAGTGCTGGCTCGAAGGGCCGAATGGCCTGTTCCTGCACCTATTTTCTATGTTTCTATGCTTGAGTATATGGCAATAAAGCTCAATCACTTGATTTTGAAGCATTCATGCATGGTGGAGGTAGAATGTAGTCATAGAGTGATACAATGGGGAAAACAGGCCCTTCGGCCCAACTTTGCCCACACCCACCAACATGTCCCAGCTACGCTACCTGCTTTTGGTCCATACCTCCAAACCTGCCCTATCCATGTATCAGTCTAACTGTTTCTTAAATGTTGGGATGGTCCCTGCCTCAACTACCTCCTCTGGCAGCTTGTTCCATACACCCACCACCCTTTGTGTGGAATAAGTTACCCCTTAAAAAGTTACCTCTTAAAAATAATTCATACAAAAAACATTGAAATCATACTTCTACATTGCACTAAAACATGATTTTAATACATCAAATTTCAAAAAGTCCCTACCCTGGGAGGGGGGACCCCCCACTTCCACACCCCTCCCCACTCGGTTGTTCCACTCCCTCGCCGGATACCCCTAAGGCCAGTGATCAGTGATCGCTCAGCCTCCCCACTTTCAAAAACGCTCTGCGGTCCCTGGTTCAGATGGAGAACACTGCCAGATGTGAGCGGGGAACTGACGTTCGTTGTCCATGATGTCTGGATCCCAATGCTCAGCGCTTCATGTTTCGGAGTCGGCTAATGTTATTGATTTGTAATTAGCCTGATTTGTAATTAGTTGACAAAACCTTAATTTATGAATCTGGAATATCCAGGGGGATGGGATAAGTGTAATATTAAAATGACATGCAAGGTGTCAGGCTGTCTGTCACAACATACAGCCCCGATAACCCATTATTTCCTTCAGTTAAATATTAGGAAGGTAGCACTATTGTCATTTGCCACTCAACTATTATGTTTGTTTACCTCACTGACTATTTCTAACCCCCCCCCCCCCCTAAATTCCTTTGACAGGTTGAATAGAAATGTCCCCAATCTCGTTGCTTTATTAATTCAACACGTAGATGAACATCCTCAAGGAGTGTAATCAGATAGAAACTGATTCAGATGCGATATTTAAGAGCTTGTTCAAAGAAGGGAAATATTTCAAAGGAGTGACGGAGATACTTGCAGTAGAATGTGTGAAGAGGTTATTATTTTCTTTAGTTTTAGCTTGAACCAGGACATCTGAAGATTCAAAGTTTAATATAGGAATTGTACTGATACTGACCCCAACCAACCACGTAATGAATATCATCCATTCTGGAGGTTTTGACTTTTATGATCCCATTTAAACTTCACTTGGATTTCAATCACTTCAATGTAAAAGTAATTGGGAATGGGGAGCATTGGAACAAAAATTTGCCCTCGGTACATATTAACTGTAATATAATAATGTATGCATGTTGGTTGGTGCAATCAAAACAAAGATCTTTTTATCATTGTTGTGTCATGGATACCACAGAAAATATTATGTACTCTCAAGATCACATTTAATAGAATAATATTGCTTAAATATATAGTTATTGGACTTTACATTTCGGAAAAGTCTCAGCTGAGAGGAAGACAGCAAAATACTGAAAATATTGGGGGTGAAAATGACTTCAGGACAGTTTGTTAGGAAAATGAAAGAAATGCTAACAGAATACTTATACAGCTGAGTGAGTATAATTTTATAGATGAGAAATTGTGTTCAACCAATTGATGACTTCTTTGACAAATGTTAGATAACAAGGAAGCCAATGGATGTAGCAAATTTTGTTATAGATAATTTGGTCTGTGAAGTGCCCCATAAAAGATTACTGCATTAGATAAGCATCTGTGGACTTGAACGTAATAGGTTAAGTCCAGGGGGTCAGATATGGGGCTTTATGTGAGGGCCAGATATATTGTCAGTTCAGAGGGGCTAGGAGCAAGGACAAGTGTGCATCCAGAGTCAAAGTCTGGAATAGTACTATGTGTGCAGTCAAAGCTGGGACCAGGGGAGTGTTCAGCATTGGGAACCTAAGCAGGTAAGCAGCTATGATCAGGGTAGAATAAGAGGAGGGGGGGGAGGGGTGAGGGGGGGAGGGGGGGAGGGGGGGAAGGGGGGGAGGGGGGGGAGGGGGGAGGGGGGAGGGGGGAGGGGGGAGGGGGGAGGGGGGAGGGGGAGGGGGGGCAGGTATAAGGCTGGACTCAGGGTCAGGAATGAGAGAATGTCAGGGTCAGGAATGAGAGAAGGTATGTAACTGGAGTCAGGGTCAGGAGTAGTACCAGGTGTGCAGTGAAACCCAGGTTGGTCAACATGGGCCGTGTTTGATTATAATCTGATTTCCATTCATGAATATACTTAGATCAGTCATTTGCTGCATGTGTTGATCAGAGCCTGTGCTCTACTGTGGAATGTAATTAGGAATGTAATTTAGTCTAACCTTATTCATAGCTAATCCATTTTTAAGCATATATATTGCATTCAAGTGTAAGTTAAAAGACTCGCTACAGTATGCATCATATTGTAGCGAGTGCACCCTCCTCCCCCCCCCCCCCATATGCTATGCTCCCTCGGGCTTGGTCTCTCGCAATTTCTCACTCCCAACTTTCACCCAATGTTGGCAGCCCTGCAAAATTCAAATGTTTAGCACAAGTAAACATTTTGCAATGTTCTAGAATTTCTGGACTGTTGAATTTCTTAAACTACTATCTTCTTCATTTCCATAGGCCTGGACCACCAACAACAACAGATGTGATCCATAACTCATAAATTTCATAGGATGATAAAATAGTATAACATGTTGCCTGCTCCCTGCTAGAATTATTTAATTAATCCCTGCTTTTAGCATGAATTTAAAGGTCTCACAGTTTGCCTTCTGCTACTTTTAAGTGGATTGAACATGGTGTCCATAAGACAACTTGTTATCTCAGTGGTACCCATGGGACAATAAGGGACTGTCAGTATTATTTCATTCATAGTGTACAAAATAGTGCAAGTTTCAATTCACAATCCTCACTCTGCTTATAAATGCAGTGTCCGAGCCTAAAAGGAGAGAATTTTAAATTGTGTCGGAAAGATCTGAGATGCTGGTTTATACCGAAGATAGACACAAAGTGCTGGAGTAACTCAGCAGGTCAGGCAACATCCCTGGAGAAAAAGAATGGGTGACATTTCAGATCGGAACCCGTCCCCAGTCTGGAGAAGGGTTCCGACCTGAAATGTCACCCATTCTTTTTCTCCAGAGATGCTGTCTGGCCCACTGAGTTACTCCAGCACTTTGTGTCTATCTTGGAGAATTATAAATTGTAATGTTTCTTACAATGCATCATTCCCTAAGTTAATCCTTGTAATTCCTTTTGTGGGGTATTAAGTCTCTAATGCTCTAGCCCAGAGGCAATTGAAACCAGCAGAATGTTACAAAACTTACCTTCACCAGCGCTGTAATTCTGCCACTGGCCGTGTGCGCGATTTTGGCGCCTTTAAGGGGGGGGGGGGGGCTTAAAACGCAGGTTTCTCCTCCCTTGTCCTGAATTATATTTCGTTGGAGTACAAGCGTTTGCTGAAAATTCGTTCCTAGGGGCGTTTTGTGAATTTTTATTTTTATTAAATCTGCAATGTCAGCGCTGGAGTTGTTTTAAAAGCAGCTCCTGAACCCGTCAACGCCAATAACGGGGATGGATTTCACACACGGGACAGGTAAATGAAAGTGGTTTATTTAAATGTATAAAAGTGCTTCTTAAGAAGCCTTTAATTCACATTTTTCATGCGAAACGGTGATTTTATTCCCCGAACTAACGGCAGAATTTTTCATGCCAATACGGGGTTAAATTCACCGCAAATGAACGTTCCAAATGATCGCGTTCCAGAAATCCTCACAAGATGATTTAAATGCCCATTAATTTACAGGTATTAAACATTCAATTCCTTCCATTTGGCCTGTAAATTCATGACAATGAAATTTAAAAATTATGTTATATTGTGAATTCTTGTGTGAATGTTATTTGGACACTTAGGCTATTTAAAAATGTTAATCTATTCTTAAGAAATTGCTAGATGTTTAGATCTAGTAATTGAATTTTGTAATTAGCTACAATTAGGTAACTAACTAATTATATGCTTTAATTTCATGTCTTCTAAGTAAGATTGTTTTATATTTGTTTCAGAATGCTTCAATCTATAATAACTGAAAATTTCTTTCAGCTCTCTTATTTTTAAGAAAGTTATGGGCTTTTAACTGTCCTCGATCACAGCTTTTGTGTTAAGTCAATGGAAAGCAATAGGGAACAAGATGGTAATTTCCGAGTATGAAAATGGCCATAACTTTTTTAAATACTGAAGATATGAAAGTGAATTATGTGTCAAATTAAATTTATTTTTATGCTTTATCTGATGGGATAAATTGCAGACTTTATTTTTTAAATCTCAAAATTTTGTAACATGCTAAACCATGATGACACATTAGGAACTTTGGTGTAAAGAACAATTATAAAAAAGTAAATCAATCATTATTTACACATGTGTGCTGGCGGGAAAAAAGCATATGAACACATTTGCAGAAGTTGCAATAGGTTGTCATTTAGTCTGATCTTCTCTCAGTTCTGCTGAGCTTTTGATATATAAACACTGCGTTATTCATTTGTTACTCAATGGCAAGTGACGTAATTTTTGCAGATTTGCATGTGTTAGAAAACTGCCTTTGGCATGTTATCAATTTATAGGCACTCACGGACAAAGTACTTCAACAGTGGTTCGAGAGATACACAAAAGATTGCCCGAGGAGACTTCAGTTGGAAGAAAAATCTGCTCTAAGAAAGTTTACCCTCTGCTGCACCCCAACAAGAACAAATAAAGGTAAGACACTGCAAAATAGATCTCGCATTAGTTCAGTTGTCAATTGTGAATAATGAAAATGGAGTGAATTTGGGAGTAAACACATATTATGTTATTCCTGCTGTATAAGTGCAGATTTACACTCTTCTAGGAGCAAAGGGTTAATAAAAACATATTATTGATTCCAGAATGCAGCTGAACAATTTACCATTTATGGGATAAGCATATGTTACATTCAGAGACATGGCAGTTTGAGAATTTCTATTTCAGAATTTGTTATTATTTATGCTATTTTTTGTCATTTGCACTTACTCATGTACAGCCAAACTGGTTTAGCAACATTTATGCAAAAATAAATGTAAGTTAAGCAAAGTGATTTCCACACTTTGTATTACAAGGTGCTCGGTTGATATTTGTCCTGATCGAAGGGAGAGATCTTGATACAAAAATTAGGTTCTGTGGAACACCTATTTTGGCGCGCCACATGTGCTGTTTTGATTATGTTGAATAGTCTGTCTTTAATAATGTATTTAAGGCACAGATCACACCAGATTCCATTTAAATATGTGTGCAATGGACTTCCCACAGGATGTATGGAGGGACTCGAATTGTGATGTTGATGTCAGTTAGTATATGATGCTACAGTGATAACAGCACTGTCATTATGTGGCTCTGTACACCAGCTGCCAATTTTGCACATGGTGTGAGCATTTGCTTAGTTGCAGGAAGGACCACCCAGTGACAGTATTTAGAAAGACCATCAACTTTAAGATTGATTTTTTACTGGCTTTAGATTCAATTGCTGTAAGTGTTTGGTATTTTCTAAAATTCATTGCAGTCTTTAAGTCTATAACTTGATGCAGTTGAAGGAGCGAGTGCAAGGATCGGCTGCAACAACGCAAACCCTTGGTGAGGTTTTTCACCGTTCTCAGTGCGGGAGATTTAAAAGCCCGTCAGGGACAGCCTGAAACACTTCAAGGTCGGCAGAGGAGAGGCAGTTGAAGGAGCGAGTGGCTGCAACAACCAAATTAGTTAATTGATTAACATTTAAAAGCAGGGCTCGGTCTAGCGGAGCGGCCTGTTGGGAGTGGCCTTGTTGAGGTGAAGTGTGAGTCTATGGCTCAAGAGTCTTCGGCGAGGAGGCTACATTTAAATCGGTTCTGTGTGCGTGTTCCGATATTTAAACTTGTGACTTATTGCAGTGACTTATTGAAGGAGGCTCTCGGCAGCAGAGAAGGGAATAGGTTTCACTCAGTTCTGTGAGTGTGTCTCATTCTTAATTAGTGATTTGTCTACTGAAGTAATGGCAGGCAAGTTGTTGCAGTGTGTCTCTTGCAGGATGTGGGAAGTCAGGGACACTGCTGGTGCCTCTGACAAATACACCTGTGAAAATTGTGTCCAGGTGCAGCCCCTGAAGGACCGTGTTAGGGAACTGGAGCAGCAGCTGGATGACCTCCGGACCACCTGGGAAAACGAGAGCTTCCTGGACAGTACCTACAGTGAGGTCGTCACACCGAGGATACAAGAAGAGCAAAATGGGTGACGATGAGGAAGTGCAGGAGACCCCGGTGGCTGTACCTATTGAAAACAGGTACACCCTCTTGGGAGCTGTCGGGGTGGACAACGTCAAGTTTGAGTGGCAGCCAGGGCTGTGACTACAGGGAAGAGTGACGTCAGGCAGAGCACCAGTGGTGGGAGACTCGATAGTCAGAGGTGCGGACAGGAGATTTTACGGCAACAAACAAGACTTTAGGATGGTGTGCTGCCTCCCTGGTGCCAAGGTCCAGGACGTCCTCGAGAGGAAGGGGGAGCAGCCGGAGGTTGTTGTGCATGTTGGCACAAATGATATAGGTAGGAAGAGGAAGGAGGTTCTGCAACACGAGTATAAGGAATTGAGTGAAAGGCTGAAAAGTAGGACCTCCAGGATAGTTATCTCTGGTTTGCTTCCAGTACCTCATGCTAGTGAAGGTAAGAACAGGAAGGTAGGGGAAATGAATGTGTGGCTGAGGAGTTGGTGCAGGGGGTAGGGATTTACATTTCTGGACCATTGGGATCTCTTCTGGGGCAGGGGTGACCTGTACAAAAGGGACAGGTTGCACCTTAACTTAGGGGGTACCAACATTCTGGCGGGCAGGTTTGCTAATGCTACATGGGTGAGTTTAAACTAGATAGGCGGGTGAGAGGTTAGAAGTTGGTATGGAGGGTGGTGAGGGGAAGGTTAGTGGACAGAATAGGCAGATGAAAGGCAGAGAGCGAGGAATGAAGGTTGGGTTAAACTGCGTGTATTTTAATGCAAAGGGTACCCGTCATAGCAGATGAGCTCAGGGCATGGATAGTTAAGAGTGACTGGGAAGTTGTAGCCATTACTGAAACCTGGTTTAAAGAGGGGCTGGACTGGCAGCTCAATGTTCTGGGGTACAGGAGCTTCAGGAGAGACAGGGATGAGGGAAAAAGAGGAAGGGGGGTTGCATTGTTGGTTGAGGAGGATGTCACGGCAGTGGTCAGAGGAGACATTATGGACGGTTGGTCCAGTGAGGCTATGTGGGTGGAGCTGAGGAACAAGAAAGGGATGACCTAGATGACCCTAGTTGGGGGTGTACTACAGACCCCCGAATAGTCAATGGGAATTAGAATAATTAATACTGTATGCCAGGAAATTGCAGACAGCTGCAGGTCAAATAAGGTTGTTGTAGTAGGACTGGGAAAATCTTAGTGAAGGATTTAAATGGGTTGCAATTCTCAAGTGTTCAGGAGAGTTTTCTCAAGCAGTATGTAGAAGCCCCCACACGTGAATGGGGAACACGGGTCGCATGGCCAGAAGGCTTCTCGACTGGCCGCGGCTGTGGACTGGGAACGCGGCCGGAGGCCCTTATCGGGCCTCGTATGGGCAAGTTGGGCCTGTTTCCACACTGTATCACTATGACTCTATGAATCTATGCGGTGGTTCACTTGATATTCATTAATGTTTTTTTGAGCTTATGTTCTTTTTACCTCACTATCATCTGCACAGTTAATTATTGTGTAGGAAGTAACTGCAGATTCTGGTTTAAACCGAAGATAGATACAAAAGGAGGAGGAGCCGCCATCTTGGAGGAACGGCTGCTAAACAGCAGCCGTCCGTCAAATTCACTCTATCTTTAGTTTTAGTGTTTTTTATTTCTTTGTTTGTTTGGGGGATTTTGACTTTTAATGTGGGGGGGTAAGGGGGGAAACTATTTCTAGGTCCCTACCTGGTCGGTGAGGCAGCTTTTTCTCCAGGCTGCCTCGTCGACCCGTCCTCGTGGCCTACCAGCAGGCATGGAGCGCCGTTTCCTGACGGGGACCGCCCAGCACCTTCAGCTTCGGTGGTGGCACAGCGCTGGAGCGCTATCGGAGAGCGTAGCGGGCAATGCCTTGCCTGGGTCGCCGCGCTGGATCGACGCGCTGGAGCTCCGGTGTGCATTGGCCGCCGACATCAACAGCTCCGGGCTGCGGGACTGCGGAGCGACCAGCTGCGGGCGGCGGCGCCGACTCCAACATCGGGAGCCTCGTGGCTCCAAATCGGCGCGGCCCTGTCGGCTTCAGGTGCCATCGACTCCGCTGGGAAATCGGTCGTTCCAGCCGCTGCGAGGACTCTCCCGACGGCCAGGAACATTGGGCCTCCGTAGAGGCAACTGTGGTGGCCTCGATGGGCCTGACTCTGGGGAGAACTGGGTTGGGGACTGGACATTGTGCCTTCCCCCACAGTGGTGGTCATCGTGGGGGGATGATTTTGTGTGCTGTGCCTGTTAGTCCGTGTACAAGATGGCGGTCGGAGGGGAGAGTGGACGCTGGCGCGAATTGGTCGCCGCTGCTCTCTCCTCAAATTGTGTTTCTTATTTTCTTTTGGTGCTCTTGTAATTGAATTCTGTCCTTGATTTGTGTACTGTGGTGTTTTTTATATTTAATTTATTCCGATTATGTGTTTTGTATTTTTTTTGTGATTCTATGCATTGTAAGGTGTCCTTGGGTTTTAGAAAGGCGCCAGTAAATAAAATGAATTATTATTATTATTATTAAAAAGGGAGTAACTCAGCAGGACAGGCAGCATCTCTGGAGAGAAGGAATGGGTGATGTTTTGGGTCAAGACCTTTCTTCAGACTGGTTAGGGATATGGGAAACGAGAGATATAGATGATGATGTGGAGAGATAAAGAACAATGAATAAAAGATATGCAAAAAAGTAACGATGATAAAGGAAACAGGCCATTGTTAGCTGCTTGTAGGGTGAAAACGAGAAGCTAGTGCAACTTAAGTGGGGGAGGGATAGAGAGAGAAGGAATGCAGGGGCTACCTGAAGTGAGAGAAATCAATATTCATACCACTGGGTTGTAAGGTGCCCAAGCGAAAGATGAGATGCTGTTCCTCCAATTTGCGTTTAGCCTCACTCTGACAATGGAGGAGACCTAGGACAGAAAGGTCTGTGTAGGAATAGGAAGGAGAATTAAAGTGTCCAGCAACCGGGAGATCAGGTAAGTTCAGGCGGCTGAGCGAAGATGTTGCGCAAAACGATCGCCCAGTCTGTGTTTGGTCTCGCCGATGTATAAGAGTCCACATCTTGAACAATGGATACAGTAGATGAGGTTGAGGAGGTGCAAGTGAACCTCTGCTTAACCTGAAAGGACTGTCATGGTCCATGGACAGAGTCGAGGAATGAGGTATAGGGACAGGTGTTGCATCTTCTGCGGTTGCAGAGGAAGGTACCTGGGGAGGGGGTGGTTTGGATGGGAAGGGATGAATTAACCAGGGAGCTGTGGAGGGAGCAGTCTCTGCGGAAGGCGGAAAGTGGTGGGAGATGGGAAAATGTGGCTAGTGGTGGGAGCCCGTTGGAGGTGGCGGAAATTTCAGAGCATTATGTGTTGTATGCGACAGCTGTTGGGGTGGAAGGTAAAGACTAGGGGGACTCTGTCTCTCTTGCGAAGGGGGGAGGGGGAGCAAGGGCTGAGCTGCGGGGTTCTGAGGAGACCCAAGTGAGGGCCTCATCTATGATGGGAGTGGGGAACCCCGTTCCCTAATGAATTAGGACATCTTGGATGGCCCAGTATGGAACACCACGTCTTGGGCGCTGATGTGGCGTAGACGGAAGAATTGGGAGTATGGGATAGAGTGAGTGCAGGAAGCAGGTTGGGAAGAAGTGTAGGCATAGGTGGGGCCCATGCGGGTGCCCATAGCTACGCCTGGGACTTGGAGGAAGTGGGAGGAGTCAAAGGAGAAGTTGTTGAGGGTGAGGACCAGCGGAGTAAAGTGTTAGTGGATGTAAATTGAATGGTTCTGCGGTCGAGAAAGAAACAGAGGCCTTTAAGGCCTTACTGGTGGGGGATGGATGTGTAGAGTGACTGAACGTCCATAGTAAAGATGAGGGAGTGGGGGCACGGAAAGCAGAATTCATTAAAGAGATGACGGGCATGTGAGATATGTTGGACATAGGTCGGGAGAGATTGGACCGGGGGGGGGGGGGGGGGATAGGATGGAGTCTAGGTACGTTGAAATCATTTCTGTGGAACAGGAACAGGCAGAACCAATGGGGTTTGCCAGGGCAATTGTGTTTATGGATTTTGGGGAGAAGGTAAAACTGGGCTGTGCCAGGCTGGGAACAATAAGGTTGGAGGCTGTGGAAGGCAGACAGCCAGAAGTGATGAAATCAGAAATGGTGTGTGAGATTAAGGCCTGGTGCTCACAATTTTTATCCATGTTCCCCTCATGTAAATATAGTTGTAGAGTTATACAGTGTGGAAACAGGCCCTTCAGCCCAACTTGCCCAACTTGCCCATGCCGAACAACATGTCCGATCTACACTAGTCTCAACCGCCTGCTTTTTAACCCATCTATCTATACATAACTAAAAGTCTGATCTTGTTAACTTCCGGTTTGTGCGGTCTTAATATTGCGCAAAAAACAGATCGCAATAGCGCTACGATTTTCACCAGTTCACTCCCGTTCTCTTCTGCTGCGATTGCACAAAGTTTTGTTCCGATCGGTTGAATGTCGTAAAAGTTAGCGAGGTTTAAAAAATCGTAAAAACCGTGTGTGCACAGATCAATCTCTTCTCCTGCCATTCAGCGCCGCGCAGATTAGTCTCTTCCCCTGTCACTCACCGGGACGGTCCGCCCCTTCCTGAGCCATTGCGTCTTTACTGGATCTGAGGATGGCCGGCGGAGGTTTCCAACCGGACACAATTTTGGGAGGGACCCGAAGCAGCCCAGCACCAAGCAGCCCAGCGTCGGAGACCCAGCCCAGCGTCAGAGACCCTGCCCTGCCCTGCCCAGCCCAGCCCTGCCCACCCCAGAGTCGGAGATCCAGCCCAGCCCAGAGTCGGAGACCCAGCCCAGCGTCGGAGACCCAGCCCAGCCCGGAGTCGCCAAACGGAAAACGGAGACTCTGATCATGGCGGAGGAGAACGACCAGCAACCAGCGCCAACTGTGAGTCCCCATCGCACTGCCAATTCCAGCCACTACCCCTCGGTCCCCCTCGCTGGCTCCTCCCCCGTGATACCCCCCCCCTCTCGCCCATGGCTCTTCCTCCGTCTTTTCTCCAAGCTCACACATGAAGAGGAGGGGGAGGGAATGCTCGGGGATGAAGGGAAATGAGCTGCGCCTGCACGGTTAGGGGCTATGGGTGAGTGGTGGAATATTGCGTTGGGGGAACGGTTTTCGTTGGGGGAACGGGTGAGTGGGGGAATATTGCATTGGAGAATGGGTTGCGTTGGGGGACCAGACCTCCCATGTGACTGGGACCCAACGGGTCCCACATAGCCTAGTATCCCTCTAAAACTGTCCAATCCATGTAACTGCTAAACGTTGGGATAATATCTGTAAATCTAAATCTTTGCTATATACCAAGAAGAGAGCTGAGCCCTGAAGACCCCCACTGCATACAACCATGAAGTCCTCTGAATATCGATTAACTTTCTTTGTGTCTTCATCTCAGTTTTAACTCCGATTTCATTATTTGCCTTGGATCCGGTGGGTTTCACTTCTCTAATTAAATGCCATACTGGACTTCATCATTTGTCTTGTTAGAATGCACATAGATTGGAATTAATGAGCAGCACTACACTTCATTTCCTCAAAGCTACAGCGATGGACACCCAGAATCAACCCATATGGTCACTGGAACGATTGCTGTCTTTTTATACCTTGCTCTATTTTTCCCTTCTGCTTAAAACATATTTCTCTCCTATCATCTCAGGCCTCTGAGGTTTTTCTAAGGATTTTTAATGATCCTCACGAGAATCATTTGTATTAGTTTTACTTTTTTGTTCATTTTCCTCCTGCAGTTTTACCCCAATTTACTACCTTCAACACGCCACAAGCAATGAAATATGATTTGCTTTCCCTTGTGGGAGGTAGCAATTTTTGGGATTTTATGCATTCACCTCCTGTGAAATACAGAAAGAACAACTCTCGCCTTGAGCCTTACATAGCCTTTTGTGTTTGTGGTGCTTCACATAATATTCATCTTCTTGATAATCCCTTGATTTAATACGGATGTATGACTAGAGCAGTGGAATTGGAATTTAATGCAAAATCGAAAGATTAGACGTTATTTTAATAGTGGGTGATTAATTAAACCCACATGAATAACACTCTGCAGTCACCTCTGGATGTTCCATGGTGATGTTAGTGTTCCTACTGTGGCTAAATTTACATCTGCTGTCATTTTTCCTGCTTTCTATTGTAAGTGCTTATGATAATGATGCTGCGCCTTCCTATGATTTTTTTCCTTAAGTTTCTCAATCCTTTATCATGGAGCCTTTTCAAACCTTTGATGTTTCAGACCTTTGTTAGGTGTCCCCTTTAAGCCATTAATCCTATCACTCATCCTATCACAAACACTCCCTCTGTCCTACACATCCCTCCCCCTCCGTCTCTCATACTGAAAACCTACTAGCATCTCTCTCCTAGTTCTGACGAAGGATCTTAAACCAACATGCTAACTGTTTCTCTTTCTACAGATGCTGCCTTACCTGTTGAGCATTTGTACGTTATTGATTTTCAAACCTTCAACTCACATTATGTCTTTTTTTTGTGTTGGGAGTTTGTTTATAAAGACCAATTTCTTCCAAAATATAATTTCTCATCCTCATTGATCCAAGTGTCCTTGTTCTGCCCTGACCTCCTGTTCTTTATGATGTTAATGTTTCCATGGTCTATATTGCTGCTTTAGCCATCTTATGCTTCTCTCTTTTCACCCTATCATGCCATTACAACTGAACCTTCAAACTCTCAGATGCCAAGCACTCAACCATTGGCCACTGCAGCCCTCCATCTGGTAGTTTGCTCAACCATTGGGACGACACAGTGGCACTGCTGCAGAGTTGCTGCCATATAGTGCTAGAGACCAGGTTCAATCATGACAATGGGTGCTGTCTGTACAGAGTTTGTACGTTCTCTCTGTGACCGCATGGGTTTCCCTGGGTGCTCTGGTTTCCTCCCACACTCCAAAGACGTACAAGTTTGTAGTTTAATTGGCTTCAATAACATTGTAAAATTGTCCCTGGTGTGTTGGATAGTGCTAGTGTACGGTGATCGCTGGTCAGCATGGACTCGATGGGCCAAAGAGCCTGTTTCCGTGCTGTAACTCTATCTCAATTATTAATCCCTTGATTTAAATCCATTTGTGGTCTGACCCATCACCATCTGTGTAACAGCTCCAACATGCATGATCAGACAGGGGAAGGTAACCAAAAATTGGATTCCACCCCCCCCCCCCCTGAAATTGGTACATCATACAGAAAGTCATTAAATTGGCTTCATATTATGTCATCTTGAAATTAATAAGAGTTAATTCAAATCAGAGAAACTGCATGGCAGGAAATAAATAGAATGTTGTCATGAAAGGATTGCAACTCTCATTGACCTCCATTGGGTGTATATAAAAGTATATTCCTTGTTGCCACAGTATTTATTTAAATGCACTTAAACCCCTGTCCCACGGTACGAGTTCATTCCAAGAGCTCTCCCGAGTTTGCCCTGATTCGAACTCGGAGATTTACGGTAATGGCCACTCGTCGGTACTCGGGGCTCTCGTGGACATTTTTCAACATGTTGAAAAATCCTCACAAGTCTTCCCGTGCTTACCTGCCGTCAGCGAGTCTTCCCGAGTACCTGCCGTTAGCGTTACGAGCTGCTAAGAGACGTCCCCGAGCTCCGACGTACCCGCTACGTTCATTCTCTGTGCTTACCCCGAGTTTGATTTTTTTTTAAACTCGGGAGAGCTCTTGGAATGAACTCACACCATGGGACAGGATTATTAGGATCCTTTTCATGATAAATATATTGAATCGTTTATTCGTTGTCTTGAAGATTAAGCAACTGACTTCAATTAGTACACAGTCCTGTTTAATTACAAGAGAGACAGGGGGGTAGAATGCCATTCAACTTTGGAAATCAAATAATCATCAGAAGAAAAGTTAATTTGATTTTCTGCTGCCAAAACAATCACTGAAAGCAACATTGACAGTGGTAATAATTGGATATATAATAGAAGATTTGCACATGGCAGCATAATGAGTTAAATGATCAGTAATTTACTATTCATTATGTTGGTCAAGAAATAAATGCTGGCCAGTGTACTGGAAAACTTCTTGTTAGGTTTCAAATAGTTAGTTACTACGAATTATGGCACTGAAATAAATCTGATAATCAGGTTTTTGACTAAGGTCATTATCAATTCAGGCTGAATTTAACAGCCGTGTATATTTGAAGTCAGGCGCCAACAGAAATAAAGCTATTAAATATGATTTCAGACAAGGGTGTACTATTTGATTGTAATTTTCTTACGAGATTTTCAAGCTTCTTTTACTTGTGTGATAGTATTTAAATGCAGGGAATGGAGTGTTAATAATGTTTAAGCAACATACATTTTCTTGACCCATTTGGCAATAATTATAAAGTAACATTCTAAAATGTTACTTTAACTCCAAACTTTCCAAGTTGACTGTGCCTGAACCCCTCTGTCGGTGGATCACAGTCAACTTCCCAGCCTCACAGACAGGAAGTAGCATGTGAGGCTGGGAAAGCACATCTCGGACCCGCAGACCCTCAGCATAGGAGCATCGCAAGGCTTCATACTCTCCCTCTCCTCTACTCTCTCTACACCAATGACTGCACCTCCACTGACTCCTGTCAAGCTTCCCAAGTTTGCGGACGACATAACCCTGATTGGACTGATCCAGGATGGGGAGGAATCTGCCTACAGCAGGAAGTGGCACAGCTGGCGTCCTGGTGTCATCGCAACAACCTGGAGCTCAATGCTCTTAAGACAGTGTAATTGATTGTAGACTTTAGGAGAGCTCCTCCTCCCCATTCACCATCAACAACACCACAGTCACATCTGTGGAGTCTTTTAAGTTCCTGGGAACCATCATCTCCAAGGACCTGAAATGGGGGGCCACCATCGACTCCACAGTCAAAAAGGCACAACAGAGGATGTACTTCCTACGATAGCTGAGGAAGCACAATCTGCCACAGGCAATGATGGTCCAATTATATACGACCATCGTTGAGTCTGTCCTCACCTTCTCCATCATGGTCTGGTTTGGCTCGGCCACCAAGCACGACATCCGGAGGCTGCAACGAATCGTCCGATCAGCTGAGAAGGTTATTGGCTGCAGCCTTCCTTCCATTGACGAACTGTACACTGCAAGGGCCAGGAAGCAAGCGGGCAAGATCATCTCTGACCCCTCTCACCCTGGCCATAAACTCTTTGAATCACTTCTCTCTGGAAGGCGACTCCGGACTGTCAAAGCTGCCACAGCCAGACATGAAAACAGCTTTTTTCTACGAGTAGTAGCTCTACTCAATAACCAAAAATCTGTAGCCTCATTTTGCTCTGGTATTTTATTTAATTCACATGTTTAATCCATAATGTTTTATTATTCATGTTTAATGTTTTATGTGTCATTCCTAACTGTCACTGTATGTCATGTTGTCACTTGCGGGCGGAGCACCAAGGCAACTTTCTTGCATGTGAATACTTGGCGAATGAACATCCATTCATTCATATCTCGTGGCATGGGACAACCGCAGTCCACATGCCGCCGGGTTCTGCAGAACTGTTTATTTGTTTTTGTCCGCAGGGATTCACACCGGTCCCCACTGCAACGCGTCTACGAGGGGCCGTTCCGGGTGTTGCACTCTGGGTCGCAACTTTCACCTTGGACGTGGAGGGCCGGGAGGAGATCATCTCCGTCGCCTGGCTCAAGCGTGCTCACGTGGACGTCGACAGCCCGGTGGTGGTGGCACAGCCTCGGCGTAGGGGCCGTATGCCGGCCGATCTGGAGGCACCTGTTGTGCCTGTTTCCCCTGCTCCGGTTATTTCTGTTCCTCCCACCCTGTTACGGTCCCCTGACTTTGTTCCGCCAGCCCCCTCTGTTACGCCCGCCCCGTCTCCAAGTACCACGCGTTCCGGTCGCCATGTCTGGCCCCCTGCTCGGTTCCGTAACTCGGATTCTGGGGGGGGGGGGGGGGAGGTCCTGTAGCGACACCTGGTGGTGGCGCTGTGTAATTGAATCCTCGCGATTGACTGGAGAAGTCACATGAGCACGGGTGTTTTATTCGCGGGCTTTTTACTGTATTGATTCATTCTAGCGCCATGCATGTGGAACCAACATCGTGTATTTGGCTGTCTTTAGCGACTCGGGTAATTTAGTTATTTTCGTTCTCAAAATAAAACAATTTTACTTACCCACCGTCTCAACTCGCCAAAACATAACATAATGAAGTATGCTTACTCATCTTAAAAGACAACAATGAATAATGATGTAACAGCTTTAATCCAGTTGTTGGAATAGATTTTTTCTAACCTCACTATTAGCTTTATTACCTAATGGAGAAGTTAGAGATAAGATAATGGCAAAGCTGGTTTTCATATAGATTAGCCTGATGGGGATGTGCCAACATCTTAAATATTGTGGAATTCTATTCTTGTTATGAGTTCCGGGTAAAACTTCAGATATGTTTACATGCCTGATTGAAAATTGCTTTCAGCTATTTAATTATTGGCTGCATCAATGATTGCACCCCCACTCTATCAAGGTGAAAGCATGTTGCTTGTGTTTTTATCATATTCTAATATGAATCAAATAATTAACAAGGAGGGTTGGCACGGTTGCACAGTGGTTGAGTTGCTGCCTTACAGTGCCACAGACCTGGGCTCGATCGCTGGGTTCGATTGACTCCGGGTACTGTCTCTTACGGAGTTTGTACGTTCTCCCTGTGACCGCTAGGGTTTTTGCCCGGATGCTCCGGTTTCCTCCCACTCTAAATATGAACAGGTTTGTAGGTTAATTCGCTTCAGTATAGATTGTAAATTGCTCCTATTGTGTGGGATCATGCTAGGGTGTGGGGATAGCTGGTCGACGCATACTCAGTGGGCCAAAGGGCCTGTTTCCGTGCTGTATCTCTAAACTAAACTGAACTAAAGACATTTAGGTAGTAGAGAGTTCTTGTAAAATATATTTTAATTGCTTCTGATAAAATAGCAACAAAGAACTGAAGGGGGATGCAAAAGGGAGATGTAGAAAATGATCTCACTGCACTAAAGAGTGGTGAAAACAGACTCGACCAGGACCTTCAGTGGGAAATAGGGTAAATAGTTTAGGGGAAAGCATTTGCAGAATAACCGGGAAACAGTGTGTGAAGGGGACTGATTGGATTTCTGTACAGAGAGCCAGTCTCAATAGTCCAGATAGACGCTTTCTGTGCTGCAATGGAACATCATTTATAGCTAGTCTAATATTTTATAACTGAGTTTTAAACACATTGCTTATGTATTTATACATATTTTAGAAGCATTGTCCTTGCCCTTTTCTTTTCAAATTGTCACTGGCTGAGCTGATGGAAATTTTGGAACTGTGTTTCCTTATGACATTCTCCACATAGACGCAAGGCAGATTGAAACAACATGCTCATTCTCATATCCTGCAGGTAGCAGTTTGGACATCTTGGAATTCAATTATCCCTCCCATACTAATTCTGCATAAAAGCAATCAGCCAACTACTACTTCAACCAGAGGTCCATAAGTTCAACATTAGGTTTCCCTTCAAGGTTGTTACCAGGGAGACTTCACTTTAAAAAAAAAATCTGGCAACACTCTTTTAATCAGCTGCTAAAGTTGACTGCCTGCCATTATATGTATTCTGCACAGACTCATTTTTAAAGGGGAAGTTACCAAAGTCACATTCAACAAAAATACTTTTTTGTTAAAGTTGCAGACACGTGTCACAGAAAATTTGTATTATACCTCTGTGTGTTTTCCAAGATGAACTCCAAGAATACGCTGAAGAAAAGCCCAAAGCTGGTTGTGATCGGAGCTGGGATAGCTGGTGTGGGAGCAGCTGGAAAACTACTAACGCATGGATTCAATGACATTCAGATTGTTGAGGCTTCAAGCCAACCTGATCAGAAGCAGTCTGTTCGGTATGGTTAACAAGACGGAAAATGCATGAGATGGTGGAAATTAAGTTACATAAATCCAGAATTTTAAAACCATCTTAGAGGTGGGGTTAAATGAAGGAATACATTAATTATTAATAATGAAAATAATTACCAATAACTTTCTGTTGCGGAACGATGCAGTTTTTTTCTGATATTTTGTGGCATACTGTTCACAAACAACATAGATACAAGATCTCTCAAATATCTAATGATAGAGCAGAACAGTAGAGTTGCTGCCATACAGCACCAGAGACCCGGGTTCAATCCTGACTACGGGTGCTGTCTGTACAAATTTTGTTTGTTCTCCCCGTGACTTACGTGAGTTTTCTCCGGTTCCTCCGGTTTCCTCCCACATTCCAAAGACGTAAAGTTTTGTAGGTTAATTGGCTTCAGTAAAAATTTGTAAATTGTCGCTAGTGTGAAAGATAGTGCAAGTGTACAGGGTGATTGCTGGTCAGCGTGGACTCGGTGGGCCGAAGGGCCTGTGTCAGCACTGCATCTCTAAGGTCTAAGTCTAGATATCACGGTTTTGCTCGAGAACAAATGATGAACAACAACATGACCATTTTTAATATTCCAAACTATACTTTGGAACATCCAGATTGACCGTGAATAGTTCCTTCAGTTATTTTGTAAGTAAATAATTCCAGTGGCTGCTATGAAGCAGTAAAGACAGCGGCACAGAGCACTGCTCCCGACAAATCATGTTTAAAGTCGGTTCCTACGCCAGGATCGACTTACAAACTCTTACCGGGATTGCTGAACGTCGTGGGTACTGACATCATCAGACAGTGCTGGTGGAATCGGGATTTAAAACGATTTTACCGGTAAAAATCGGTTTATCGGATGAAAAAGGGAAGAGGTCAGAGAGGACCCAAGAAGACTACAATCAGTCTCCAGCTCCAGCTCCAAAAAGCTCTGGATGAGCTTGAAACCAATCCTGAATCCACTTTTGAAAGTTTGGTAGAGGAGCTGGAATCTCAACAACCAACAGTCGAAATGGCTGCAAGAGCTGAAACAAAAGAGTTAAAGAAAGGGAGAAAGAAATGAAAAGCTGGGAAGAATCGGTAAGAGTTAATATTACTAAAGACATTACTAAAGATCTTCAGAAGCAATTTGCTAAAATGAATTCTACAATGCAGAATAATTTTTCTACAATGGAGGATAATCTCTCTAAGAAAATTGACACTAGTTGTGGAGAATTAAAGGAATTTTACGTATCCCTGAACCAGCAGTTCAAGAATTTGGAGTCGAGGACTGCTAAGGAATTGGAAAGAATGCAGAGAGATTATAACAATAAACATGACTCCCTGTTGAAGCAATTAACAAAGGCGGAAAAATTAATGGAAGAGATGGAGGGTGAAATGCAGCAGATGGGCCAGGAAATAACAGGTTTGAAAAAGAACACAACACGAATTGGGAGCTGACGAATAAACTGAATGAGAAATGTCAAGATTTTGGAAGCCAGGTCAAGGAGGCAGAATTTTGAGAATAATAGGAGTTAAAGTGGGGACAGAGCACGGCTCTCAAATGTGTGATTTTATCACTAATTTACTTAAAGATGTTTTCAAACTGCCAGAAAAACCGAAGATAGATGTGGCTCATCGTGTTGGTCGCTTCCAAAGAGGAGCGAATGCTCCACCACGTCAAATTATCGTAAAGTTCTTAGACATTTCGACTTTGGAAAATTTATTAAAGAAGATATCCTATGGAGAAAATCTTACATTTGCTGATAATATTGTTAGATTTTACAGAGACTACCCTCAGGAAATACTGGCAAAAAGACGCCAGTTTAAAAGTGCAAGCAGTATTTTACAAGGACATTCTGAAATTCGTTACGGCGTTATCTACCCAGCTAAAATGTTAATTACGTACAGGGCTGAGCAACGTTCATTCACGGATCCGGATTCAGCTTGCAAATATGTCCTGGAGATTTTAAATAAAATTCAAGGAAAAACGGAATAATCAGCCTGCTGAACTTGTTTTTTTGTTTGTTCAGTCAGTTCTCAGACAGACTTATCTGGCCAGAATGTGTTTCTTAATAACAGAGTCCTAACTTCATCTTGAACTGAAAACTGAGGCTCAACAGATGGAATGTTCAAGGTCGCAGGCTCTGCGCCAAGTTTTTCAGCCCTGATTTTATTAGACTGTTCTTTTTTTAATTTAAAACAGTCTTGTTGGTCTGCCTTTGTCTCAGTACTATATGATCTATTATTTACATATACAGCATATAACTAACTAATTAATTAACTATATATACGCAATAAACTTAATTAACGCTAAAGGTTTAATGTATTATACTAACATGACTAACTATATAGTAGGAAGGATGGGGGAGGTTAGACAGATATTCTAAATACTAATTACGAATCAACTAACATACAGGCTAATGAAAAGTGTGATTAATGACGATGTACTTTAACCCATAATAATTCTATTTTATTTTATTTTAAATCTTCTAGCTTTTCTTCTATTTTATTTTAAATATTTTAGCTATTAATCGACCTGACATGATAATTTTGGTTATAAGTGGAGGAAACCGACTAATGTTGGATGATACTTCACTAGGGGGGCAAAGCCCAGTGCATGATTCCATTGACGGAGGTCAATTTAAAATTAATCTTAGCCACCATAGGTGGCTTTTTTGTAAGATATCGCTTTTTTGATAACTTACACTCACTTTTTTTGTTTATTCACTATTATGAGTTGTATGATTTAACAATCTTTATGAACACTTCATTTTATGTTTTTCTCTTTCCCTTAATTATGTTTAATAGTGCCAGGAGATGTAAAACTAGTGCAGAAATTATGAAGGACAACCCTGGACTCAGGATTTCGAGGTACTTGGCTGCATCACATGAATCATACATTCTGGTAATAATAGCCAATGCAAGATAATAGTCGAATAAACACCGGAGGTCTCACTTTCTGTAGTTGGAACATTAGAGGTGCGAATGAGCCAATTAAGAGGGGTAAAATTCTGGCACAATTAAAATCATTAAACATTGATATTGCTTTCCTACAAGAAACGCGTTTGAAACAACAAACTCAGATCAGATTAAGGGCAAACTGGATAGATCAAACCTACTACTCCGTATTCACTTCTAAAGCAAGAGGCACGGCCATTATAATTTGGAAAGGTATACCTTTTAAATTAAAGAAGTCCATATCTGATAAAGAGGGAAGATACGTTATAGTCACGGGAGAAATTTATAATACACCATTAACTATGATAAATATTTATGCGCCTAATTTTGATAACCCCCAATTTTTAAAGAAAACAGTAGATATAATTGCAGAGCATAATTATCAAAATATAATAATGGGGGGAGATTTTAATTGTGTTATAGACCCATATTTAGATAAATCAATAAAGGTAGGGAAGCGTCTTGTTAAAACTAAGACCTGTGAATTTTTAAATACTTATATAAAAAATAATAACATAACTGATGTTTGGAGAATAGCAAACCCAATTGGAAGGGAATATTCATTTTACTCGTCGGCTCATAAAACGTATTCACGAATTGACTATTTCTTATTGGATACAAAATTAATCCCGTATACGACTAAACCATCATATCATAATAGTATTATTTCCGATCATTCACCACTGACTTTTATACTTAAAATCGAGGGAATGCCGGGTATAAAACCTTTTTGGAGATTCAATGCACAAATATTAAATAACCCGCAGGGTTATGAGTATATAAAAGAACAAACAAAAACATTTTTCGCGACAAATGAGACGCTGGGTATTTCTGTATCGCTATTATGGGAAACCTTTAAGGCATACATTCGCGGTGCTATAATCTCTTATCAAAGTTATCAAAATAAAGAAAATAAAAGAGAACTTCAGAGGATAGAACAGGAAATAAAATTACTAGAACTGGACAATGCAAGTGACCCAATCATAGATAAACATAATAAGATAACCTTATTGAAATATAAACTCAATAGAATATTATCGGGAAGAGTAATAAGACTATTCCAAATTACAAAACAGGCACACTTCGAATTTGGGGATAAGCCACATAAATTATTAGCGAGGCAACTGAAGCAACAAGAAAAGGAAAATACTATCACTAAAATTAAATCTGATAAGGGTGAGCTTCTAACATTACCAAAGGATATTAATAAAAGGTTTGCCCAATTTTATCATAATTTATACACAACTAAAATAAATACAGATGATAGTAAAATTACAATTTTTTTTGATAATTGCAACCTCCCTAAATTGGATAGTTTAGAACAAGAGGAATTAGGAGCATGGATTACTAGTGAAGAAATAAAACAAATAATAAACTCATTGAAAAATGGGAAGACCCCAGGACCAGATGGTTTTAGTAATGAATTTTATAAACGATTTCAGGAGTCACTTGTACCAAGTTTACTCAACTTATACACGCAGGCTTATACCGAAAATAAACTACCAGAAACTTTAGCAGAATCAACAATAACGCTTATACCAAAAACAGATAAAGATTTACATGAACCGGGTTCTTACAGAGCTATATCACTTTTAAATACGGATCAGAAAATCTTAGCAAAGATTCTAGCAAGAAGACTGAATATTAATAAATTGGTAAACCCGGATCAAACGGGATTTATACCCAAAAGACAATCATTTAATAACCTGAGAAGGCTTTTCAATATAATGTACTCTCACAAAGAGGACATTGAAGATATTTCAGTCGTTACGCTGGATGCAGAGAAGGCATTTGATCAGGTAGAATGGCAGTATTTATATAAGGTACTCCAAAAATTTAATACGGGAGAAAATTTTATTAGATGGGTTAAACTACTTTATCATAAACCTACGGCAAGAATATTAACTAATAATATGTTATCTCCAAAATTTTATTTATCAAGGGGTAATCAGGATTGTGCGTTATCACCATTGCTATTTGCCCTTATGATAGAACCGCTGGCTGAAAGGATTAGAAATCATCCAAATATTCACGGATATAATACCAAGGACTCAAAGAATAAAATTTCATTATATGCTGATGATATTCTTTTATATATTACTAATACACAAATGAGTATCCCCACCTTAGTAACACTAATTGAGGAATTTGATTCTTTTTCAGGATATAGAATAAATTGGAATAAAAGCGAAATTATGTCTTTAAAACCACAGGATGCGAGACACTTATTAAAATTCCCTTTCAAAATTGCAACAGAAAAATTCAAGTATTTAGGTATTCAAATTACGAGAAGACACAAATCATTATTTAGCGCCAATTTTATGCCACTATTAAATAAACTGAATGTTATGATTAAATTTTGGAAAACGCTCCCACTCTCATTGATAGGTAGAATTAACGCTATAAAAATGACTTTCTTACCACAATTAATATATTTGTTTCAAGCGATCCCAATATATATTCCGAAATATTTTTTCAAAAAAACAGATTCTAATATCACTAATTTTATATGGGATTATAGAGCACACAGAATTCAACGAAAGCATTTGTGTAAACCTAAAGAAGTTGGGGGTTTATCATTACCTAACTTTACGTATTACTACTGGGCAGTGCATATTAAAAACATAATGTACTGGTTGGATAGTTCCACTCACCAGTCGGAGTGGATAGGAATGGAGAAAGAGGAGTGTTTCCCGTACGATATAGGAACGATCTTGTTCTCACCGATAAAATTGAATAGTATAATATATAAGAAGAACCCAATTATTCACAGTACAATAAGAATTTGGAAACAAATAAAATTATCCTTGAAATTAAATAATCTATCTGTATTAACCCCAATACTGAATAATCCTGCATTCAAACCATCTCTTATCAACAAAACATATAAACAATGGGATAGACTGGGGATTAGGAAAGTAGGAGATATGTATGAATTGGGCAAATTGTTATCATTTCAACAATTAAAATTAAAATTTAAACTGAATAATAATCAATATTTTAAATATATACAGATATGTGACTTTATGAAGAAATATATACATAGATTTCAAACTATATTTTTAGACCCTTTAGAAAAAGCAATGAATATTAAGGCTGATTCACAAAAACTAATATCATATTTTTATAATAGTATATTAAATAGAGAATTACCCTCAACAGAGGCACTAAGAGAAGATTGGGAACATGAACTAATGATAAAGATCCCGAAAGATAGATGGGAAAAGTATCTGATGAACACACATAATTGTTCCATTAATGCAAGACATAATTTAATTCAATTTAAATTATTACATAGACTATATTATTCAAAAACAAGGTTGAATAAATTCTACCCGAACGTCTCTCCCAGATGCGATAAATGTTTGTTTCAAAATGCCAATATAACACATTCATTTGTAGGATGTACAAAGTTGAATAAATTTTGGAGCGATATATTTGATATATTTACAAAGCTCTTCAAGTCAAGAATAGAACCTAATACGGAATGGATTATATTTGGAATAATAGTAGAAGATATCAATTTAAACAAAGATCAAAAAGTATTCTTTAATTATGGGTTAATAATTGGAAAGAAATTGATACTTAAATTTTGGAAAAATACAGCTATACCAACTATTAAAATGTGGATTAGGAATATGACGGACATAGCACACCTTGAAGAAATGAGACTCCGCCTAATAGATAAATATGACCAATTCTTAAGGAGTTGGTCCCCTTTCATCGACTTTTTGGAATCATGTGATGCAGCAGTACCGTAAAGATTACTGATTTCAGGTCAGGTCGTGGATAGATTTACATCTCCGAACAAAGATTTGAAAATTTCTTTTTTAAGAGTCTTTTTCTACTATTTCTACTTTCTACTTTTTCTTTTCTTATATACACACTTCACGTTTTTCTATTTTCTACTATTTATTTTTCCTCTTTTTCTCTCTTTTTTTTTTTTACCTCCTTTTCAAAAACATAAAACTAGAGGTTGTACATAGAATGTATTACGTTATGACATAGTTGGCACCTAAAATTAGGTACCGCTGTATTGTTTTGTATTGTATTAACTTCTAATAAAATAAACAAATAAACAAAAAAATAATAATAATAATAATTTGGCCCAGAAATGATATCTCAATTAAAGTTTTTGTTTCCCTAATTTATTCAGGTAAGTCAACCGTTGATGAAGGAGCCCAGTACATTCATGGAGCAAGTATGAAGAACCCTGTTTTTCAACTGGCCAAAGAACATGGCCTTTTACAGGAAACGCACGATCGGTCTGACCCAGAATTGTCAGTGCTTACCGACATGCAGAAGCAGATGGATCCCGATGTCACGAAAGAAGTGAAGAATCTAGCCAGCAGCATACTGAGACATGCTCATCTGATTGCTCAACAAAAGCAATACACACAAGCTAACAGCCTGGCTGCTGTCTACTTAGAGGAAGTGAAAACGTTAGTCACACAGTGGGATGGTGACCACACTGACCTGAGAAGACAAAAGCTGCGTTTGTTGAGCATGTTAATGAAATGGCAGTGTGTTCATCTTGCAGCAGACAGTCTGAGTGAAGTGTCTGTGCACAAATATGAAGAATATAACAACATTGAAGGCCATGACAGAAATTCTCAAGGGTTAGTGAAGCATGCTTGAAACTGCCCATAAATAATTTAGATGATGTTTACTAGCTATGATACTTTTACTTTATATTTGGATGTAGTAGGTCCTGCACCCCAAGGATTATGATATTGGATCCGCTCCACAATGGTCAAAGTCAACATGGATCTTGAAATGTATTCAACTCAAATTTCAAATCATAGCAATTCGTAGCCCAATACCGGCAAATAATCAAGTTTCTGTAAACCTAATAGTTCAAGTGAGAAGAAGGAATCTGTCCCTCTTATCTGCTCTAGCCATCATGAAATTCCAATTCCAGGGTGGCACAGTGGAACAGCGGTAGAGTTGCTGCCTTACAGAGCCAGAGACCCAGGTTTGATCCTAATTACGGGTGCTGGCTGTATGGTATTTGTACATTCTCCCTGTGACTGTGTGGGTTTCCTCTGGGTGCTGCGGTTTCCTCCCACACTCCAAAGACGTACAGGTTCGTAGGTTATTGGCTTCTGTAAAATTGTCCCTAGTGTGTAGGATGTGTTAGTGATGGCTGCTCAGCGCGGACTCGGTGGGCTGAAGAGCCTGTTTCCATGCCGTTTCTCTAAAGTCTAAAGTCCATTATACAAGACTGACTTTTAATGTCTTCAGAGATTTTGAGGGTGGCCAATAAATAATACCAGATCTTAAGAGCAATTAAAAGTACCTAAATATTGCATTAATTCAATGTTTCAAGTTTCATTGAATTCATCAAAATTATTGAGTGTTTGAGTTATGTGGATACATTGCTAACTATTTTGCACAATGCAACATAATGAAGATTTGCAGAATTATGCACAATTATTTAGCATAGAATGTGTCTTTTTAGGTTTGAAAGGGCAGGAGAATGGTTCAGTGAAGTCATCATTGTTATATGGGCAAACATTGAATACAACCTGTGTCTAGCAGAGCCCCACAAAACAGTATCTGACTGTATTTAGATGTTCTATTTCAATGGAACAAATTGAGTTATGAGCAGGATAATAGACACATTCACTGGTCCTTAAAAATGGGCTTTTTCCATCCATCTAAAAGCGAGATAGGATTTGTGAGCTGGCTGGCACCTCTGACAAGTTAGTAGTACTGTAATGGTACATCACGCTCTCTGGATTAAGACGAGCTGATGACCTTCATACATCCTGACTGATGCAAGCATGCAACAGCCAACCCATAGCCAATTCATTACAAATCCTGAAATAGTAATACTATTTAATATTGCTACCTTATTAGCTATCTGATGAATGTGAGGCTAAATTAATCTATGGTAGACAATAATGCTGGAGAATCTCAGCGGGTGAGGTAGCATCTGTGGAGCAAAGAAATAGGTGACGTTCGGGTCGAGATTTGGGGAGGTGTCGGGCGAAGCGATAGATGAGGTTGGAGGAGGTGCAGGTGAACCTCTGCAACACCTGGAAAGACCTGCACCTCCTCCAAGCTTAGCTATTGCATCCGCTGCTCTAGGAGCCAGCTGCACTACATCGGTGGGATCAAGCGTAGGCTTGGTGATCGCTTCGCCCAACACCTCCGCTCCGTTCGCACTAACCAACCTGATCTCTCGGTGGCTCAGCACTTCAACTCCCCCTCCCATTCCGAATCCGACCTTTCTCTCCTGGGCCTCCTCCATGGCCAGAGTGAGTCCCACCGTAAATTGGAGGAGCAGCACCTCATATTTCGCTTGGGCAGTTTACACCCCAGCGGTATGAACAATGACTTCTCCAATTTCAGGTAGTCCTTGCTTTCTCCCTCCTTCCCCTACCCTTCCCAGCTCTCCCATAGCCTACTGTCTCAGCCTCTTCCTTTCTTCTTCCCACCCACCCCCCCTCACCTCCACATCAGTCTGAAGAAGGGTCTCGACCCAAAACGTCACCTATTCCTTCGCTCCATAGATGCTGCCTCACCCGCTGAGTTTCTCCAGCATTATTGTCTACCTTCGATGTTTCCAGCATCTGCAGTTCTTTCTTAAACTAAATTAATCTATGGTACTTTCCAACATTCATTTTAACTGAAAATTGATAATAAGTGGTTCATTATAGTTGAATTAATGTAACATACCAAATTACTTTCTCAACAATTCAGTTATTGTCAATTAATCCCATCTACTTGCACAGTCAATGTATAAATGCCACTAATTTGATTGAAAGGTTAATAAATCTTATTTTAGTAATGTTCTTGCTTGACCTATCGTGACCGTCAAAAAGTTAGTTTGTTCACTAAGAGCCTTGTGTAGATCTTAATGGAAGATTGTTTTTTTTCATTTCTCTTCTTAACAAGGTTCTGAAGATGATACAGGGAAGTTCTAACACTGAGTATTATTAATAGGACAGGTTCCAAGTGTTGGATCTACTTACTTTAAAACTACCACACGATTCTGAGGTTTTTTAAATGTCTGGTATGATAGGTTATTTGAAATGGTTAGTTATGGTAGACTGCCCAAAATTTAGGGATTTGGCAGATTCACTGGAATCTTTTGAAGTAAACCAGGCAACCTCTTGAGAAAAAGGGCGGCATGGTGGTGCAGCAGTAGAGTTGCTGTCTTACAGTGCCAGAGACCCGGGTTCGATCCTGACTACAGGTGCTGTCTATACGGAGTTTTATGTTCTCCCTGTGACAGCGTGGGTTTTCTCCGTGTGCTCCGGTTTTCTCCCAAATTTCAAAGACATACAGGTTTGTAGGTTACTTGCCTTCTGTAAATTGTCCATGGTCTGTACGAAGAAACGAGTGTAAGAGGAATCACTGGTTGGCGCGGATTCGGTGGGTCGAAGGGCCTGTTTCCGCACTGTATCTCTAAACTAAACAAAAATGTGATGTTTACAGCTGCACTAATGATAGATAATAAATGATTGAGTGTCGACAAGATCCAGCCTTGGTTGAATTAGGAAATGTTGAGAGTGGGGGAAAGGCTGGAAGATTGAGAAATATTTCCAGAATTTTTGTTCTCATAAATTCGCCATTTCCTCATTCATCATGATCAGCATCTCCGATTCATCCCAGGAAATTGTAGGGTTACCCAGTGTTGTGTGAATTCACCATTGGGAGGGGGGGGGATTGGCTTCAAGAGGTATTCTTATTTTTCTTTACATAATTGCATTGGGTTTCCAATTCTACCTCAATGACAGAATGCTCTATTGTTCCAGATTATTCCCCAAATTGCTTCAGAAATTGCTGGAGGTTATTCCGAGAGAGAAGCTGTTGCTGAAGAAGCCTGTTCAGCAAATCCTATGGAATGGAAGCTTTGAGTCAGAGGACAGTTCGCTATATCCCGTCAAGGTGTTGTGTGAAGATGGAGGCCACATTCTGGCTGCTCATGTCATCCTTAGCATTTCACTAGGTAATTGTAACAGCATCGCACAAGGTGCAGGATCAACAACAAATAATGATGCAACATATTCACTATACTAAAGGAATCTAACAGAGGCACACAGTGGCACAGCAGTAGAGTTGCTGCCTCATAGTGTCAGACCCTGGATTCAACCCTGACTAAGCATGCCGTCTGTACGGCGTTTGTACGTTCCCGCTGTGAAAATGTGGGTCTTCCCCATGTGCTCCAGTTTCCTCCAAAGATGTACAAGTTTTTAGGTTAATTGGCTTCCAGAAAAAGTTACCCCTCAAATTCCTATTAAATCTTTTCCCCTCCACCTTTAACCTATGTCCTCTGGTCTTTGATTCACCTACTCTGGGCAAGACACTCTGTGCACCTACCCGATCTATTCCTCTCATGATTTTATATACCTCCACAAGATCACCCCTCATCCTCTTGTGCTCCAAGGAATAGTCCCAGCCGACTCACCTCTCCCTATAACTCAGACCCTCTAGTCCTGGCAAAACCCTGGTAAATCTTCTCTGCACCCTTTCCAGATTGACAACATCTTTCCTATAACATGGTACCCAGAACTGAACACAATACTTTAAATGCAGCCTCACCAAACACTTATACAATTGCAACATGACCTCCCAACTTCTATTAAGATTTTTGTTGTTGCTACATTCGTCCAGGATTGTGGAGAGACTTTCATCGGACTCCTGGCCTGTGCTTTATGGAGGAAAGAAAAGCCTTGGGGTGCCAGGAGCTCAGTCACTCACCACAGAATACTCAGTCTCCGACCTACCCCTGTAGAAATGGTACTTATATGGTTGGTCCAGCTGAGTCTCTGATAAAATGATGACCCTTGTAATATATATAATTTAGTGTAGTTTACTTTAGGAATACACCGTGGTAACGGGCCCTTCGACCCACCAAGTCGGCACCGACCAACAATTCCTGTACACTAGCACTATCCTACAGAGTAGGGACAATTTACAATTTTAAGCGAAGCAACCTACAAACCTGTACATCTTTGGAGTGTGAGAGGAAACCGGAGCACCTGAAGAAAACCCACGCGATCACGGGGAAAACGTACAAATTCTGTACAAACAGCACCTGTAGTCAGGATCGAACCCGGTTTTCTAACGCTGTAAGTCCACAACTCTACTGCTGCCATGGGGAACTCAACAATGACAATGCCATTAAATATCAAAGGTAGGTGGCAAGATTCTCGTTGGAGATGGTCATTACCAAAAAGTTTGTCGTTCTAATGTTGTTTGCCACTTATCAGCCCAGGTTTGAATGCTGTCTAAGGCTTGCTCGATGCAAGCATCAACTGCCTCATTTGTTGAGGAATGACAGATTGTATTGAATTTATTGTCAGAAGCACAAGTAGGATGAGATGCAGGTATTTGTGCATATGACAACAAACTCAATCCAATTTGTCACTCCTTAGCAATTGAAGCAACTGTGTGCTTTTTGGCTATGATAAAGCCAAATGGTAGCAATTTGGCTATGAAACCAAGGCTATGATAAAGTCTGGAGTTAAGATGACCAAGCAAAAGTCAAACTTGGCATTGGTAGGTGCCATTTGATAGCATGTTAGTGACAGGTTTCATCAGTTTACTGTGATTGAGAATAGAAGCGTTGGGTAGTAAATTAGCTGGATTGGATTGCCCTGATTTTTGTGAATGGGACATACATGTCTACTGCCGATTTTCCAGCAACTGGTGGTCCTGCACCTCCTTTAATCAGGAAAAATTACGAGAGTGCACTTGAAATCGCCTCCGGAAGTCCCCCTGAAAATGAGGCACCTAGGCCGAGTGAGGCGGCCGATCTTGACCTCATCAGGACTTCCATGGCGGATCGGCAGACCGACTTTGTCCTCTGTGGCCATGCTCAGGTCCTCAGCAGCAAATGGCGCCTACCATTATCTCAAATGCCAGAACTGAATGAGATAATAACAGAAAATGGTAAAGATATTCAACAGGTCAAGCAGCATCTTTGAGCATAGCACAGTCTTTGTTCTTAGATTTAATGTTCTGATGACACCCCATTGACATGAAATGTTAATTCTGTTTCTGTCTCCAGAACTGCTCCTGACCAGCTGCATATTTACAATGTTTACTGTTGATATATTGTTTTCCACTGTATGTTATTTTTATTAAAAATGCGTGAGAATAGAGAGCAAGGTTAATAAAAAATAAATGGAATGTGTGATTGGGATAGTTTAATCATTTCTGTGGGTTGATATTATATTAAAACTATGCCTCATAGGGTAGCATTTCTGCCATCATACCCATTATATAAACAGCATTACTGTTTGAGTGTAAATTGAAAAATATTGATCAACCTCTGGCGATAACAATTCTGGAAACCGGCCAGTGGCACAAAATTTCATTTTAAGACAAATGTAGCAGAAAAGAAATGTTTGATCTTTTCCATCCGCAGGTTGTCTGAAGGCTAAAAGGTCTGTCTCACTGTGCGAGTTGACCCACGAGTGACCCCGAGTGAAAGACTCGTGGTTGCGTACGAGACTACAAGTTTATGATCCAGAGTTTAACCGAGTTCCCACGGGTATGTCTAAGTTTCCCGTTTACTTCTCATTTCTGCGATGTTCCAAGTTCGTCTCCCGAGTGTACCAAGTTCCTCTCCCGTTAATCTTGAGGCAACAATGTATATCGAAGTGTTGAAAAATTATCACATGTTCAAAAAATGATGTCATGCCAGCCAAAGAACGTAGAGACTATTGTGTTTGCTGCATGTGTTCTGCACAACCTGATCCGTATCAGAGGTGCAGCTTCAGGATCAGCAACAGCCATGCAGGACGGTGACTTAGTGGACAGTCAAACGGGGAGAATAACACTAGGTGCGTGGAGGAGTGGTACAAACGACGAGACTTTGGTGCCACTGCAGTGTTTTCGAGGTAACACGGGGACCAACAGTGCAAAAGAGCAGAGAGACCATCTCTGCTCCTACTATAATTCAGAATTGGGCAGTGTGCCGTGGCAGGACAGCTTATTTTGAGCGGCTGCCGACCACAGGTACATCACTGCTTGAGGAGAGCCCACATACAGAAAAATCCAGTTAATTTCATGTTTAGTTTAAATCCTGCTGACTTTTCATTGTTTAACTTTAAGTGTGGGTTTTATTTTTTATTGTGGTGTAAAAGTAATTTCATTGCATCCGTCTTTCCTTTAAAACGTGGTTATCATGCATCTGCTTATCTGATTGTAGATCTCAAAACTTGTCATTTAGCGCATTGCATTGTATCTTTTATTGCCTGAATTTAGACTAGTGCATTTCTCAGCTGAATTAGTATATAGTGGAAATACTTTTATTTGTGCTTCATTTGTTGATTTTCATGTATGAGAAGCCCTTTTTCAGACCACAGTGTTGTTTGCTGTGGTGCTTCACCGTGATATGGGTTTGCAGGAAATTACGCATTTCTCAATATGCGCAAAAAAGCGTTTTTTATATTGAACAAGAATAAAGACTTTGTTTCACATTCAAGACATTTGTTTCACATAAGACTTTGTCTTATTTTCTGATCTACTGAGAGGTGAGAATTTTATACATTTAAAAAGCACAGCATATGAGGCAGCTGAGTCCTTAAATCTCACAAATGATTGTGAGAATCAAGATGTGAATATATTTTGCCTTCCTCTATTTTGTGTTTTATGATGAAAGGAATATTACATTCAAGTCATGAGACTTTGTAGTGATATTAAAATGAAGACTTCCAGGCATCAATTTGATCTTGATAGCAAATAACTCTCTTTTATTGTGCAATGAAGTAAACAAACAGTGAGAATCAAACGGATCAGCAAAAAGCTTTTCAACACAACACAAATTTATATATAAACTTCAAGCAATTTTTTTCTTTTCAACCCACTCTGTCACCTTATCAATAACTTGCTTAACTTTGTTAAGCAGAATTTGTCTTTAAAAAGTCTGTAGCTGATATTTCTGTCCCTGATTATTGTTTCTAAAAAGAGTTCCCACGGTAGACTCACGAGTCACAAAGTTAAACGCACGGGCCACTACGTTCTTACAACGAGTTTAAATGTTTCAATTTTTAACCTCAAGAGTACATTTTACTCGTGGAAAAGTACAAACATGTTTGAACTTTTGCAAGAGTTAACAAGTTTCACGGGTACCTCCCGTTAGCGCCAAGAGTCGCTAAGTTGCGTCCACAAATTTCAAAGTTCCCGCTACGTTAATTGTACGTGATTACCACGAGTTAAATTTGTTTTAAACTCGGGGTCACTCGTGGGTCAACTCGCACAGTGAGACAGCCCTTTTATGGTCAATCATTGTTCCAGCCAAGACCTCCTGAGCAAAAATTAAATGCAATTCAAAGCATGGGCTTCGGCACGATGAACAAGATTTACCTGGAATTCGAGGCCCCATTTTGGGATGAAAATACAGATATAATTGGATTGGTTTGGGAGGAGGAAACCCCATTGTCTTGTCAGGAACCCAATCTGGCTGAGTGGTGGAAAAGTGCCCCTGTTTTCTATGTGGTCAGACCAACAGAAAGGTATGATTAGAAATGTCTTTGTATCTGTCTCTCAGCAATGTCTCCATGTAATACCTAAAATTCAAGTTTAGTTAGTTTAGTTTAGAGATACAGGGTGGAAACAGGCCCTTCAGCCCACCAAGTCTGCACCGACCAGCGATCACCCATTCACAGTAGTTCTACCCTACATCATATACACATCAGGGACAATTTTACGGAGGCCAATTCACCGACAAACATGTGAGTCTTTGGAATGTGGGAGGAAACCGGAGCACCCAGAGAAAACCCACGTGGTCACAAGGAGAAGGTACAAACTCCGTACAGACAGAACCCGTGGTCAGGATCGAAACCGCTATCTGGGTTCAATCCTGGGTAAGGCAGCAGCTCTGCCACTGCACCGCCTCTTTCATTGCATTTCTTTTTTTATTCATTAGGATTTCATGATCACCATTGCTGAGCTAGATTTTGTTTTAAAATTCCAGATTTAATGAGCTGACTTTAAACTCCACATTTGCATTAGTGGGATTGTGACTCTTCTCTGGATGGTCAGCCTCTATATCTCCAGTCCAGCCATTTAACCACTGCCCCACCACTCAAGTGTTTATATCATATTCACACTAGGCGAAATACACGATCTAGCATAGTGAAAAGGTTAGACCATATATATTCAATTTTTCAAAGATTCTTCTTTCAGCCATTAATTTGCTGCCAATACACTTCTACTGATAGGAACATAGAAACATAGAAAATAGGTGCAGGAGTAGGCCATTTGGCCTTTTGAGCCAGCACCACCATTCAATATGATCATGGCTGATCATCCAAAATCAGAACCCCGTTCTGGCTTTTCCCCCCATATCCCTTGATTCCCTGCAGTTCATTTCCTGAGTTTATCTTCTCCCAAATCCACTGACTTCCAAGCTATCTAGCCTACATCTCGTTTCACCCTGTCTCTTGGAAGGATGCCACCCCTTTCAGTTTCTTTATCACCGCCGCATATGTTCTCGAGATTACTCCACTAGGACATCTGAAATGTCCTCCTTTTTCAGGAATCGCAGTTCACCCATAACCCCTGAATTACATCGTAGAAGGCCAATGTGGGAAAACTGTTTTCAAAAAGACTGCTTAGCGATTTAGCAAGGATCTTAATGCATACCACCAGAATTTATTACTCACTAATTTTAAGATATTGTTTTTCTACTCTTCCAACCAAAGTGATAAATACTACACATTTGCCAAAATTATTCTCTACTTGCCTTCCCTTTCAATACTTATTACAGTTTGCATCACTTTGCGGGCATTTTTCATCCTTTGCTCTTTCCCACCCAGCTTTGTGTTGACGACAAACATAACAATACTGCACACATGGGAATGTGTAAGAAGGAATAAGAAGGGTCTCGACCCAAAACGTCACCCATTCCTTCTCTCCAGAGATGCTGCCTGTCCCGCTGAGTTACTCCAGCATTTTGTGTCTATCTTCCGTTTAAACCAGTATCTGCAGTTCCTTCCTACACAGGAAAGATGTTGTTAAGTTGGAAAGAGTGCAGAGAAGATTTACAAGAACGTTGCCAGGACTCGAGAGTCTGAGCTATAGGGAGAGGTTGAGCAAGCTGGGACTCTATTCCCTGGAGGATGAGGGGTGATCTTATAGAAGTGTATGAAATCATGAGAGGAATAGATTGGTCGATCGCACAGAGTGTCTTGCCCAGAGTGGGAGAATCAAGAACCAGAGGGCATAGATTTAAGGTGAAAGGGGAAAGACTTTATAGGAATCTGAGAGGTAACTTTTTCATGCAAAGGGTGGTGGATGTATGGAATGAGCTGCCGGAGGAGGTACTTGAAGCAGGTACTATTGCAACGTTTAAGAAGCAATCAGACAGGTACATGGACAGGACAGGTTTAGATGGATATGGGCCAAATGGCATCAAGTTGGACTAGTGCAGATGGGACATGTTGATCAGTGTGGGCATGTGGGCTGGGGGAACTGTTTCCACACTGTATTACTCTATGACCATTTTCTAACTGGTCTTGATTTAGATTCCAAACAGTAGGCAGTAGCAACAGTTCTTGCTATTGAGGGAGTGCAGCATAGGTTCACAAGGCTAATTCCCGGGATGGCAGGACTGTCATGTGCTGAGAGAATGGAGCGGCTGGGCTTGTATACTCTGGATGAGAGCGGATCTTATTGAAACATATAAGATTATTAAGGGTTTGGATGCGCTAGAGGCAGGAAACATGTTCCCGATGTTGGTGGAGTCCAAAATAGGGGCTGCAGTTTAAGAATAAGGGGTAAGTCATTTAGAACGGAGATGATGAAACATCTTTTCACACAGAGAGTTGTGAGTCTGTGGAATTCTCTGCCTCAGAGGGCTGTGGAGGCCGGTTCTCTGGATACTCACGAGAGAGTTAGACAGAAACATATAAGCATAGAAAATAGGTGCAGGAGTAGGCCATTAGGCCCTTCGAGCCTGCACCGCCATTCAATATGATCATGGCTGATCATCCAACTCAGTATCCTGTACCTGCCTTCTCCCCATACCCCCTGATCCCTTTAGCCACAAGGGCCACATCTAACTCCCTCTTAAATATAATAATAATAATAATAATAATAGATTTTATTCATGGGCGCCTATACAAAAGTCTAAAGGACACCTTACAAAATTTAACAAAGAAACATATAATCAGAGTAAAATAAGTTATAAAGACATCACCAATACACAAATTAAAGACAGAAATTCGATCCCAAAAAAGACAACAAAAAGAATTCAGAAACACAATGTGAAGAGAGAGCAGCGGCAGCCAAACTGCGCCAGCGTCCACTCTCCCTTCCGACCGCCATCTTGGACATAGACTAACATAGACACTACACACTACACACAAAATCATGCCCCCACAATGGTTACCGCTGTGGGGGAAGGCACAATGTCCCCAACCCCAGTTCTCCCCAAAGTCAGGCCTATTGAGGCCTCCACAGTTGCCTCTATGGAGGCCCGATGTTCCTGGCCGTTCTCGCCGGGAGGCATTGAACTGGCCTCAACTACCTTCTGTGGCAGAGAATTCCACAGATTCACCACTCTGTGTGTGAAAAATGTTTTTCTCATCTCGGTCCTAAAATACTTCCCCTCTATCCTTAAACTGTAACCCCTTGTTCTGGACAAGAGGGCGGGGGTTTAAGATAGGGCTCTTAAAGATAGCAGAGTCAGGGGATATGTGGAGAAGGTAGGAACGGGTATTGATTGTGGATGATCAGCCATGATCACATTGAATGGCAGTGCTGGCTTGAAGGGCCGAATGGCCTACTCCTGCACCTATTGTCTATAGGCAGTAGCAAGACTGTCACCATCTCTCAGATCAAATCCAGTAGTTTAAATACTCCAAGGGCCACAGTTATCTGGTTGGCCCAAATAGCCTTATTCTTCATGGATTATACTGTTAATTCTATGTAAAATTAGGTAGCCTAGACCACTATTAACTCTGGAACAATTTGGAGTATTGTGATACCAAATTGATCAGCATTCAAGAAAGGGTACTGAATGATATGGAAAATAAATTCTTAAATAGCGTAGAATGATCTTGCATAGTTGGAATCAAAAGGTTTTGGTCAAAATGGATGAGAAAAAGCTCTTAACTGGATAAATGTGGATAAATGTGGATAAATGTGAGGTTATCCACTTTGGTGGCAAAAACAGGAAAGCAGACTATTATCTAAATGGTGGCCGATTAGGAAAAGGGGAGATGCAGCGAGACCTGGGTGTCATGGTACACCAGTCATTGAAACAGGCATGCAGGTGCAACAGGCAGTGAAGAAAGCGAATGGTATGTTAGCTTTCATAGCAAAAGGATTTGAGTATAGGAGCAGGGAGGTTCTACTGCAGTTGTACAGGGTCTTGGTGAGACCACACCTGGAGTATGGCGTACAGTTTTGGTCTCCAAATCTGAGGTAGGACATTATAGCCATAGAGGGAGTGCAGAGAAGGTTCACCAGACTGATTCCTGGGATGTCAGGACTTTCATATGAAGAAAGACTGGATAGACTCGGCTTATACTCGCTAGAATTTAGGAGATTGAGAGGGGATCTTAGAGAAACTTACAAAATTCTTATGGGGTTGGACAGGCTAGATGCAGGAAGATTGTTCCCGATGTTGGGGAAGTCCAGGACAAGGGGTCACAGCTTAAGGAGAAGGGGGAAATCCTTTAAGACCGAGATGAGAAAAAACTTTTTCACACAGAGAGTGGTGAATCTCTGGAACTCTCTGCCACAGAGGGTAGTTGAGGCCAGTTCATTGGCTATATTTAAGAGGGAGTTAGATGTGGCCCTTGTGGCTAAAGGGATCAGGGGGTATGGAGAGAAGGCAGGTACGGGATACTGAGTTGGATGATCAGCCATGATCATATTGAATGGCGGTGGAGGCTCGAAGGGCCGAATGGCCTACTCCTGCACCTATTTTCTATGTATCTATGTATCTAACTATAGAGTGAAGCTCAAAATGAGCCCTTCCCATTGGAAACATTAGCTGTCATTTAGATAAATCCAGGGTTTATCCAGCAATGAAGTCTGTTGCACACATGCTGATCAATGTGTGGAGTATATAAGACTGCCCGTTTATCCATCTGTCATGTTTTAACTAAGTAATATTCTGGTTTATCTGTTTTGCTTTGCGAATAAGCTAGGGTCTACATGCATTACGGTTAGAAGTTTGGTTATGTATGTAATTGAATAGAATGAGCATGCATTATTGGCAAGTGGTATAGTTAAATTGTTTTGTATGTATAAGATTTTTTAATGTCAAATGTCCAGTGACTAAAGCTTGCTGTTTAGTTCCAAAGATATGGGCATCTTCTTGTGGGAACAATCTCTGGAAAAGAGGCAGAATTTATAGAATCGCTGAGTCAGCAAGAAGTGGCTTCAAGTTTCACCAGTCTTTTCAGACAATTTACAGGTAGGAATTGGAATTCTTAGGAATATAACCTGTGGTGTAAATATATGGGAATAAATAAACCGATCGGGGTAATTTGTACAAACTATTTGTACAAACCAACAGGCATATTTTGTGGGTTTGGGTAAAGGATACGAGACTTGGAGTGGACAATTTTTTTTTTTTTTTTTACACACTTAGCGTGTGGTTGAAATCTGCAGCTTATTTCCTTGATGTGTTAATGGAGGCAGGAACTCTCACAACATTTGAAAAGTATTCAGAAGCGCACTTGAAGTGCTACAGCATGCAAGGCTATGAGCCGAATGCTGGAAATTGGGATTGGTATAGATTTAATGTTGTTGACCCTTATTACCTCAAAAGGGTATAAACAAAAGACTCTAAACCAAAGTTTAGTACAACTCAATCTTTAACACTCGAGTTACTCAAGCATGCATGCAAACTATTGACTTCTAATAACTACTCATTTGCTTTACTATTTAAACTTATCACTTCTTAAACTAAATCACAAAACTCATGATTTGGACTCATATTACCTGTATGCATGAATTGGTCAGATTCACTCTGTTTGTAGGGGGTAGTCTTCTCTGAGCTTCAAACTCAGGTCCCTTCTTGCGATGGCTGTTTCCAGGTTGTCACTGTCAAAGTCTTGAACTGCCTATCTTTTATACAATTTTTTCCTTTTCTAAAGGAAGCTTTTGTTCTAACCCAAGGCTCTCACGATTCTGGTCAATCATTTCAAGTTGTTATTCATCCAAGGGCAGAATAATTAAAATCTTTGTTCCTTATCAGGCTAGGGATTTCTTAATTATGTTACCTGTTCATATTTGCATTCTCATCATACACCCTTTGCAAAATGGCCATTCCCAGACACCTTATCTTCTCAAGGCCACACAACAAAGCCATGAAGTTACCTTCAACTAAGCTCTCATCTGAAGTCAACCATGAGACCGTTTTCAGTGCTTCTTTGTTCTCCTGGTCCCAGAATTTCTCACTGTCGCTCTCTCTAGCTAGCAGCATACTCCCAAAGCATGGCGGGATACTTGACAACAAGTCCCTGGCTAAAATGGCTAACTTGTACACAGTGGGCCCCAAGAACCTGGTTACGTGCTGCACAATTCTGACTTTATAAATCTTCGGATAACACATTTTTTTAAAGCTAGTTCTATTCCTTAGATTCTCAGTGTCACCTTTCTCAAACCGCTCCCTGCCACCATCAACCGCACCCCACCCCCCCCTCCTCAAAATCCCACCTTCCAAGTGCTCACTGCATAATCTACCCAATGAGTGAAGCACCATTCTGACACCAGGCCGTAAAAGGATTCCTGGTTTGGTCAGCCAAATAGAAATACTTGGCCATCAGTGGCAGACCATCAGTGATCTGCTACTATTTTGTTGAGTGGTCCCAGCAGGTATGTTACTTGGCTTCCAAAAGAGATTTATTGAAAAGATGTGGTCTTTCAGTATGGGATGATCAGCAAATAATCAAATCCTGAAGGAAATATATTGCAAAGCACAAAATTGAACTTTTGGGGGGTATTTAGGACACAGAACAGTTATTAAAATCTATCTGGCGAGGCATAGACTGTTTGCCATTCTCCCTGAAGTTGATTCACATTGCTAAAGATACAGACATTTATGAGAATTATCTTATAAACAATACTCCAAATGCTAAAGAACTGTTCAATAGAAAAAAACAGAAAATGAAATATTCATTAAGTTGGCAATAACAAAAGCAATTAGCAAATTACAGAAATCAGCTCCTTTAGGATGAAAGGGCTTGTTTAACTTCAGTAACATATCATCCTCAATCCCAAATATGCACTGAGTTAATTTTCATTATTAATAGGTTCACTGTATTTAACAAATGGTCCGTGTGTGACTGGCAAAGTGCCTAAGAGAGAATACATTTTTTGAGGGTTGACTTGTTATGTACCACCCCAAAAAAGTATTGTAGGGAAATGTTGCAATTAAGAGCCTAGTTACAACTCAATTGATTTTGGCTTCTTAAGATCCATCACACGAACAACATCATTCTACAGTGGGTCCAATACTAAAATATGTGATTCGTAATCATACATTCAATATACTCAAACAAAGTTCAATGTCATGCTAGTTCAATATGGCAATATTAATTTCCTTGCCAATATGTAGCTGACAACTTAGGAAAATATTTTCTTCATAACTACTGTTTAATTTTCAAAATGCTGCTGGCAGCTTCCATTAATAGAAAGCATAAGGTTGGCTGCACATTTCCATCTGAGGTCCACCTGCTGGGTGCACATATTGACATTTACATCGTAGCATTCCCTACATTTTGAAAAATGCGAAACATGTCGCTTCACAATATGTTTTCCACATGGGTCCTTTATTAATAAGTATAGCTGGCGGTGCTTATTTTGCAAAGAACAGAATCCCCGTTGTGCTTTCAATTGTCCCTTTGGTGTTCTTAGCGTACACTTCTGGAAATGTCTTTTCTTCTTGTGTACATTTTGCCTGTCTCCCTTTTTTTCGAGACAGAGCACAGAAACAGGCTTTTCGGCACACCGAGTCCGTCTCGACCAGCGATCCCTGCATACTAACTATCCTACGCACACTAGGGACAATTTTACAATGCCAATTAACCTACAAACCTGTACTTCTTTGAGTGTGGGAGGAAACCGGAGCTCCCGGAGAAAACCCATGGAGGTCACAGGGAGGGCATACAAACCCCATACAGATAGCAACTGTAGTCAGGATCGAACCCGGTGTCTCTGGAGTTGTAAGGCAGCAACTCTACCGCTGCGCCACTGTGCCGCCCTCAGTGTCATGTTCTAACATTATATACAAAGGAATATGCAACAAAAAAAACCCAGAATAAATAAGGTTTTCGTGAAGTTAGCAGCATAACGAATTAACGACAGAAATCAGAAATAGCGAATTTCCCTTAGGAAGAAATAATTAGTTTATACCCTGTAGCACATGTGCTCTAATCCCAGAAATGTATATTATCACATCATTAAATTTCCATTTCATACTAACCAGGGACTGTTTTGCTGTCACACAAATAACATAGTGTGATTGGCAAAGTGTCCAACACAGATGGCTTACTTTTGAGAAGAATCTGCTCCTTTAGACTGACTTTACTCATGCAGTAGGCAAAACCTGACACAGCTACCTTGGCAAATGCAAACTACGTGGATTTATTTTTTTAAGCAGTTATGAGTCAATTTACCACAAAACTACTTACCCACATTTGAAAACCAATCAGAGCAATCTCCAAGACTAAAAGATGTATGTATTCTACTCCAGGAACCGATTGTTATATTTCTTTAACTGCTGTTTGGAAGCATGTGTAGGCAAAAGATTTACTGCACAGTCTTCGTATAAAGTGTAAATAGCCACTAGCAACATCAAAAACGAGCTTCACTTCGTCTGCCACACATCACGCTTGAAGAGTTTTCTAATAGCTTATCATTCTAAATGACACACATTTTTATTGACCTGTCATGTTGCCACAGTTCGCAGCACAGAAGTGTTCACCAGCAGGGACAAATCATCCCAAGCGACTTGATCATAATTTCAGGTAACTGTCTCAAGGGTGCCATTTCCAGTCCTTGGGTACAAATCACCTGCCCAGGTTCTAAGCAGATAGAGGAAGATAAAGGGAAGGTTAAAAATCTAAAGATAAATTGCTCAGTCAGTTGCTATCAATGTCCTGGATGGACCATTTTTGCCGCCTTTTTCTGTATGCATCCGCTCAAATATTTTAGTGGCCTAACTGTAAAAGGGCTCCCCAATGCTATCTCACTAAAGACTAAGAAAATATGTTATCTTTGCACATTTAACAGTAACTCTTTTTCATAGCAATGGTGTCGAGGATACCACCAAGACAAAGAAACGTGGGATTAATTGAGATGTACATTAAGCTGGTAAGGCTCGGCGGTTGGTCACTTGTACACTGCTGCTGTAGCCATGACAAGAACGATATGAATGCCCCAGTCAACTGGGTTTATTTTGCTTTCTACTCTAATGATAATGTAAAAATACGGAAACATATTTTGCACGGATGGGAGTGGATAGACAAGATTACATAATCATCAGATTACAGCCATTCAGGAACAAAATGAGAATGCACCAGTTTCTGGTTGAAATTCTCAAACCCATAAAGCTGTCGATTAGTAAGATTAAACGAGAACTTACCTAAGTTTGAAGTTTGATCTTTATTTTATGAGGAGTTACGTAGGTGATTACGTGAAGAACCCCGCCAGTGCGCCTGCGCGTCAATCTTCAAAGCAGCGGTGTGAAATCACAAAAAACAACAACCAAAGTAATATAGTCTCATAATAAAACGAGTAATACAAGAACTTCCATCTGACCTTTATGATAGAGGGTAGGGTCGTGGTGGGCACGTAATCACCTACGTAACTCCTCATAAAATAAAGATCAAACTTCACTTAGGTAAGTTCTCGTTTAATCTTACTATTTTACTTCGGAGTCACGTGAGTGACTACGTGAAGATTTTAAAGCTTTGTGATTTCATGCCGTGGATCAATCCCGGCTTCTCACTGCATAGATTGACTCGGAACGAGAATAATCAATCATGCATTCATAATAACATTTGTACCACAAATGCAGTAATTCATTTCAATAATGAAATGAATCAGATCCCCTTTAAACCAGAGAAATTTACACAGAACTTAAAATAGTTTCTGCAAACAACCCCGCATTAACAATAGGCCGATGGTAAAAATGTTGAAACATCAACTCATTGGACCACCCGGCGGCTGCGAGGATATGGTCGACGGGGCCGTCTTTTGCCCTGGCCGCCGACGTTTCTGCTGCCCTAGTCGAGTGAGACGTAAAAACATAAGTGTTAATACCAGCAGCTGTTAAGACTTCTTTTATCCATCTGGAAATAGTCTGTATTGAAACTCTCTTGTGTGGTTTCTTGTGTGTGATCAACAACCCAGTTTCCGTATTCTCAAATTCTTTGTGACCTCAATGTATTGTAATAAATATGTCTTAATACAGAGACATGGATCATTTGGATATGCTGCTAGCATAATTTTAAATCCTGTCACACCTGGCCTAATTTACTTTAGTAGGTCATAGATATAGAATGTAACCTTGTCTTCAGTTACTTCCATACTGTCTATTTGTAATTTTCCAAGTGTTTGCACTCGTTGTGCTGTCACTCATGCCATAAGCATGAATACTTTCATACTGAGCTTGACCAAAGGTAAAGACACACTTGATGACCATTCACGAAGTAGTTTCAGTACCACACTTACATCCCAGATTGTCACGTACCTAGGTTTCGGTGGTTTGGAATTAAAGATTCCTTTCATTAGTCTGGAAACAATTGGGTGTGACCCAATTGAGTTTCTTTCTGAATCCAGAACCAAATATGAGGACAATGCACTTCTGGCTGAATTAATTGCACTACAACTCAGACCTTCATCATAATAAAGTTTTGACAGAAATTCTAAACATTTGAAATATCTGCAGTACTTTATTGCACATTATTTTGTACACAGAACTCTTCCCATTTCTTAATATAAGAAAGGTACTGTTTTTGAGTGCTCTTCCTCCCGGCTGCCGTAAGCATGTCCACAGTATGCTCAGACAGTCCTCGTCCCAGAAAAGGCATTCTTAAAACCTGCAAATCAACAAATCCAAATGATGATATAATGGATGTTGTTCCCCTGTTACAGGGTGCAGCAATAAATTACTCCTTTTTGGGACTTTCATCAACATTTGTGTTGTTAATTCTAATATCAACAGATACCATGACTGTATAGGCCAATCTGGTACTACCAATACCCTTGAAGCAGCATCTTGCCTGATTTTAAGCAAACATTGGCTTATGAGGCAAAAAGGTGGAAATATATATGATAACATACCACCCCAATGTAGCGAGAAAGCATCAATCGCCACTGCTCCTGGATCTGGTTTCCATGAGACATATCTCGATAGCTGATGATTCAAGTCGATGTCGGTCATTCCAAATCTGATTACTATATCATTGAATACCTCTTGATTCAACATCCATTCTTTATTATCATGGAACTTTTCGTGACCAGGTGTCTGCTATCGTGTTCATTCTACCTGGTAGATAGATAGCTGAAATCCAAATGTTCTTTTCAATACACCAAGACCCAAGTTGATTTAACCATTTTGTCACATGACACCAACTTAATTCCACCCATATCATTAATATAGGCAACTACTGTAGTGTTTATTAATTTGAACTTGAACCTTCCTTTTAGTTGTGTTAGAACCATAAGCTTGGAGTCCATAGAAACCTCTTAAAAGCTCCAAATAGGTAATTCCCCATGTCTGCATTAACACTAACTTTTCCTGATTTCATCTGCCTCCGCAGCTCCATGTTAAGTCAGTTGCACCCCATCCTAGTGCACTGGCATCAGTTTGTAATATCATGGAGGGTTGTTCAATCAGCACTTTGCCTGAACTGCTTGAGACATGTAGAATCCACCACTGCAGCTTAGAAACAGCATTTGTTGTTACTTGCATGGTTCTATCAAAATGACCAGCATTTACTCTCAGTGCCTGTTCTTTAATTCTCTGCAGCTGTTGATAATGTAATGGTCCATACTGGACTGCTGGGAATCTACTAATTTTCCCAGTACTCGAGCCACCTGTCTGATTAGAGGTTTTTGCTCGTTTAACAGATTACTGCAATCTTTAATCAACTCCACCCTTTTTTCACTGGGCAAAGTAATTTGCATTTGGGCTAAATCAATTGTGAACCCCAAATAATTAATCGAGGTACATGTTTTTAACCTTGATTTCTTTGGATGAATTTAGAAACCCCCAAACTTTCAAAAGTTTGATTTTATTACTGCAACCGATGCTTCTGTTGACTGTTTTGTCCTTCCTATAATTAGGACATCATCCAGGTATGCCATTAGTACATGCCCCTGGCTCTCAGCAACCCCAGAATTGATTTTTATGAATATTCTGGGAGGGAACGTTAACCCTTTAGGCAGAGCTTTGAACTGCCCTAATTGGTTCATCCATGTAAATTTAAAATACTTCATATCTTGCAAGTGAACAGACACTGAACAAAAGGATTCAGACTTGTCAAGTCTATAATAATCCTACATCCTCCATCCTTTTTTGATCGAGGGAATATATTTGACCCAAATTGGTGAATTTGGTAGACTGATTCTTTAATAACACCTTTTATATATAGGGTTTTGAAGCGCAACTTGAACCTCCATTACTTCGCAAAATGGAGAGTTCTGCTAGGAACATGCTGGACAGGCAAATCATAATTTGGATTGAATTCAATTCGAAATCCTTGTATATTATTCAGAATTACCACATCTGAAGTAATCTTCTTCCAATGTTTATAGAAGAGACGTAATCTGCCTCCAACTTTTGGACTTAATCCTGTTAGTATGTTCCCCTGAGAACCAGGTCCACCTACCTCTTGAGTCATTTGAGTATTCTGAGATCCCTGGATTCTCCCGGAAGCACAACCACTGGTCCTTACTCCCGCTGCAGGCCGCCAGCTACGTCCCTGCGTTGATGAGCGACTTGGTCCTGGTCTAGGATCCGTATGACGTCTGAAAGGATACTTCCTCTTTACAGACTTTGCAACCATTGATGTATTTATCAATCCTGTTTTCGCTTCATCTTCCAACTCTTTAATACGTCTCCCGAGATCCTCTCCAAAGAGTAAGTTGGGTAATTGTATATTACTTGGTTTGCAGAGTGCTGCGAATTTCGGATTCATAGTAGGCCGTATAGCACTTTCCTCAGATAATTGATCTCGAAGTGGGTGCTGCATAGCAACCCCAGTGCTTGCTGATGCAACTTCGTCATCTTTTGGTTATTACCTGCTATTCTGGTAAAAGCAGTTATTCCAGAACCCAGCAGCTTTAATATTCTCTGCAACTGATTCCAGATAATTTGGTTCACTGCTGCTGCTTTCAGCAACCCACAGTTACTTGGGGTCTCCTGCCTTCTTGCAGTCTCATCCATTTCCTGCTGTTCCAGCTAATGGTAAACCAAGTAATTTATTAAGGAGGCCAGTTCTTCTCCTAATGGCTCTCCTGACCCTGACGGGGCAGCGAATCCTACTGCCAGGGGTGGAACATCTGGCAGCTGCCGTTCATCGCCTTGTACAGCCTCACCGTCAGAGTCGGGGTCTGAAATCTCATGACCCGTAGCACGCTCCTCATTCCTGAGGGTGCATTCCATCAGCCCTGAGCCAGGTGCTGTTAAGCTGCTCCTGCAGCTTGGATTACAGTACACTCCTTCCTGAGTGAACTTTGCTCCAACAGCCTATGAAAAAGGCTTTCTATTTGGGCAATACGCTCGAAAGCAGTATCTAGCCCTGTACCAGGAGCTGTTTGAGCTGTTTCCAGCAGCTTGGCTTTCAGTACACTCCTCCCTGAGTGAACTTTGCTCCAACAGCCTGTGTAAAAGGCTTTCTATTTGGGCAATACGCTCGAAAGCAGTATCTAGCCCTGGAGCTACTTCCATTGCCTGGGACTCCCTCCGTGGGCCGTTGGGATTTAAACGTTGTCTTTTGCCCGACAGGCGCTGACAGTGTTTTCACCAGCCCCAGGTCCACAGTCGCTATGCTCACCGCTGGCGACTGTACCGGGGTTTAGAGGCGGTTGGTCTCTAACCGCGGACTCCCGACTTTCCCGACTTTCTGTGTCGCTCGCCTCTTCCCCCTGTCCGTTTTTTCCATGGCGTCTGTGGAAAAAATCCCCATAGACCCACAGTAAACAGACCTGGAAAACATGAAAAAAGTTTTTACTTACCTTGTAGTTGAAAAACTACAAACCACTGTAGGAGCTCTGTTCCTCACGTCCGTTTGCGTCAAGGCGTCTGACGTAATGACGCGCAGGCGCAGTGGCGGGGTTCTTCACGTAGTCACTCACGTGACTCCGAAGTAAAATCTTGGTCACCATTGGATCTTTCAGGAGCAAGATAAATAGATTAGTCCAAATGCAAATATCACAGATGCCATAAACATGACAAAAATAAATAAAATGCTCAAAATATTCAGTAGGTCAAACAACATCAGTTGAGAGAAACATTCCATGTGATGAGACATTTCAGAGTTCGGACCTGGTGTGTCTTGCCAGCATTGAGTATTCTACACACTTCAAATGCTACACAAGAGTAGCAATTGATATAGGACAAAGGCAGGAATGTGGGGAAGAGGTACAAATAAGGCACGAGCTGCAAAGATGACAAATACTGCAGTATTGTTCAGATCAGAGTAGCAGCAAGAAAAAATTGGAGCCAACAATGAAATATATTTACCTCAGGACTCTTAGTTTTTTTTCCCTGATGATAATGCTTGGTTGTTTGGCTGGCAGTTAAAGAATTGCCAGGAAGCATTGTGAGAGTCATGTTTTTTTTACTTTTCCATTGCTTTAATACCATCTGGCCTGCACTGCTGGGGAGCAAACTGACGAAGATGCGGGTGGATGCTCCATTGGTGTCCTGGAGCACTAACTACCTGATTGGACGACCACAATATGTCAGGCTACAGAACTGTGTCTCGGGCATGGTAGTGAGCAACACAGGGGGCCCACAGTTCACCATCCTGTTCACCATCTACACCTCGGACTTCAGATATCACTTGGAATCCTGACACCTGCATAAGTTTTCAGATACTGTAACTCTGCAATTGCGGGCTGCATCAGTGAGGGAAGCTGAATACAGAGGTGTAGTCAACGGTTTTGTTGAGTGGTGTGGGCTGAATCACCTGTAGCTCAACACCAACAAGACTAAGGAGTTAATGGTAGACTTTAGGAGGAGAGGAACACCCCTGTCCCCTGTCTCCATCAATGGTGTGGATGAACAGTTTACCAGGGAGTACAAATACCTTGGAGTGTACCTAAATAATAGAAACATAGAAACATAGAAAATAGGTGCAGGAGTAGGCCATTCGGCCCTTCGAGCCTGCACCGCCATTCAATATGATCATGGCTGATCATCCAACTCAGTATCCTGTACCTGCCTTCTCTCCATACCCCCTGATCCCTTTAGCCACAAGGGCCACATCTAACTCCCTCTTAAATATAGCCAATGAACTGGCCTCAACTACCTTCTATGGCAGAGAATTCCACAGATTCACCACTCTCTGTGTGAAAAATGTTTTTCTCATCTCGGTCCTAAAATATTTCCCCCTTATCCTTAAACTGTGACCCCTTGTTCTGGACTTCCCCAACATCGGGAACAATCTTCCTGCATCTAGCCTGTCCAACCCCTTCAGAATTTTGTAAGTTTCTATCAGATCCTCCCTCAATCCTCTAAATTCTAGTGAGTACAAGCCGAGTCTATCCAGTCTTTCTTCATATGAAAGTCCTGCCATCCCAGGAATCAGTCTGGTGAACCTTCTCTGTACTCCCTCTATGGCAAGAATGTCTTTCTGCGCTGTGGCTCTAAAGTCTAAAAGATGTTTAAATAATAAACTGGGCTGGTCCAGGGACGATGAGGCCCTGTACAGAAGGGACAGAGCCGGCTGTACTTTTTGAGAAGGCTACGCTCCTTCAATGCCTGCAGTAAGATGCTGCAGATGTTCTACCAATCGGTGGTAGCTAGTGCCATCGTCGTCGCTGCCGTGTGCCTGGGCAGCAAGGCGAAGGCTGCGGACGACAATATGATCAACAAGCTCATCAGGAAGGCTGGCTCTGTCCTGGCGGGCAGAGTTAGATTCATGGGAGGTGGTTGTGGAGGGGAGGATGTTCCTCAACCTGCGGAGCATCCTGGACAATACAGCTCACCCCCTCCATGACACACTAGTTAACCTGAGGAGTACCTTCAGCAACAGACTGGTTCCACCAAGATGCAGGACAGAACGCCACAGGAGATCCTTCTTCCCTGTGGCTATCAAACTGTACAACTCCACCCCCTTCTGTCGTGGGGTAGACTGAGACTGACTCCCTTCTCCCCCCACAGTTTTATGACTGTTGGCAGATCAATTTCCCTCCTGGGATAAATAAAGTTCTATCTTATCGTATACAATATATTATTGGAGTGGTTCATAACCTAAACAGAACAAATCAAAAGTAAATTATGTCGAACAAGCTCAGGGCAGAATCCAAAATTGACACCAGGGAGACTGGAACATTTCCAGTTTGAACTAAGAATTCCAATATTGCACCATGAACACAAGGAGTGTGGGTATGCTTAATAGCCACCAAATAGAATACATGACAGGAAAATCTTCAGTGACATTGCTAAAATCCTCACTCACAAGATGATTTAAATGCCCATTAATTTACAGGTATTAAACATTCAATTCCTTCCATTTGGCCTGTAAATTCATGACAATGAGATTTAAAAATTATGTTATATTGTGAATTCTTGTGTGAATGTTATTTGGACACTTAGGCTATTTAAAAATGTTAATCTATTCTTAAGAAATTGATAGATGTTTAGATCGAGTAATTGAATTTTGTAATTAGCTACAATTAGGTAACTAACTCATTATATGCTTTAATTTCATGTCTTCTAAGTAAGATTGTTTCATATTTGTTTCAGAATGCTTCAATCTATAATAACTGAAAATTTCTTTCAGTTCTCCTAATTTTTAAGAAAGTTATGGGCTTTTGACTGTCCTCGATCACAGCTTTTGTGTTAAGTCAATGGAAAAGCAATAGGGAACAAGATGCTAATTTCCGAGTATGAAAATGGCCATAACTTTTTTAATACTGAAGATATGAAAGTGAATTAGGTGTCAAATTAAACTTCTTTTTATGCTTTATCTGATGGGATAAATTGCAGACTATTTTTAAAATCTCAAAATTTTGTAACATTGCTACGCAGACTCGTGCGACAGGCCTTTAACCTAATGGCTTATCTATCACCAAATATATAAAGGGACTCATAATTATTTTATTCTGCATTGCAATCAGCAGGAGTCTGACTTTGATAAAGCTGTTGCATGACATTTACAGCATTTCCTGGTTTTCCATTAAAAAAAAACAGGAAAAATACTGTGGAACCTATATCAGCAGAATTTTGTTCCGATTATACAACACCCTTAAGGCCTGTCCCACGGGCAGGCGGTTACTGGCGGTGTAGCAGGAAGTTGGGACTGCGTGTGGACCGCCAGAGATCGCACATGGCCCGCAGGGCCGGTCCCACGCAGACCGCCGGGACCGTATGTAGTTGGTCCCGACACCGTGCGGTGCTCAGAAAAGCTGACACTGTTTAAAAATCTCGGCCTACCGCCCAGCCGCCGCCTCTTCGCCGCGAGCATCGCCAGTGCGCCGCCAGTACGCCGTGAGCACCGCCTGTACGCCGCGAGCCGTCTCGACGTCATCGCGTAGCGTGTTGCGTTGCGCGATGACGTCATCATCCGACGCCGCGCGACGTCCATTCCAGTCGGCCCGTGGGACAGGCCATGCGGTGACCACCTGGCATACCCGCGGCAACAGCTTCCGGTAAGGTTTAACATACCGCATGCTCGTGGGACGCATCCGAGCGGCGCTCCACGGCATACGCACGGCGCTCCAGCGATAGCCACGCGGTCCCCTGCTTCGCCGCCAGTAACCGCCTGCCTGTGGGACAGAGTGAGTTCCCAATCCATGATCTTGCCACACTGATAATATCCCCAATCTGGCACTACTGATTACCAATTACCAAGCACTTTATTTGTCCCCGAGGGGCAATTTAAACAAACAAATACATTTAATCTGCACCGACCGGTCGACCCGCGATGAGCAGCGACCGGCAATGGATTGGGTTGTCAGCAGCGATACAATAAAAAAGAACACACAAAAGGTAACACAAACATCCACCACAGCATTCATCACTGTGGTGGAAGGCACAAAAATTTGGCCAGTCCTCCTCCATTTCCCCCCCGTGGACAGGACCAGAGTCCAAGTCAGTCCAGGATCGGCTCTTCCTCACCGGAGACCGCGGCTTTAGATTGTTATGGGCCGCAGGCCGGCGGTCAAGATTTAAGGTTCCCTGCCGCAGCCAGAAGCACCGTAGACTGCAGGGCCGGCGGTCGAAAGCTCCCCTCCAGGGGTGATGGTAAGTCCATGCCGGCCCCGCGGTAGAAGTTGGCCGCGGGCCGGCAATGATGGCTTCTTCTTCTTCCCCCGGGTCCCCCAAGAGGGATCCCGGGCTGTAGACGCCGCACCAGCTGGAGCTTTGCAGACCGCGGCTTCAGGCTGCGACTTCAGGCTGCCGGCTGCCCCGGGCCAGCAAAACGGAGCGCTCCCCTCCAGCGAGCCCCAGCGAGGGTTCACCCGCTCCACGCCGAGAGTCCACGCTGCGCCCACCGCTGAAGCCCGGGCACGTCTCCGGGAAAGGCCGCGCCGATCCTTGATGTTAGGCCACGGGGGAGGCGACCTGGAGAAAGTCGCCTCTCCATGGAGGAGGCGACCGAAGCGGTTTCCCCCTTACCCCCCCACACACCACCCCACACAAGACACACAAAGAAACATTAATTACACATGTTAAAACATACTAAAAATAAAAAATAAAGTTGAAAAAAACTGACGCACTGCTGACATGGCTGCTGCCAGAGCAGCGCCCCCCTACAGACCGATGTATCATCTTCCTTCATGAAATACAAGCCTATGAAACGGTTGACATCAGCTAGACCACTTTTACAAAGCTTTGCTTGTGTGGGAGAATAGTAAGATTAAACGAGAACTTACCAGTTTGAAGTTTGATCTTTATTTTATGAGGAGTTACGTTGGTGATTACGTGAAGAACCCCGTCAGGGCGCATGCGCGTCAATCTTCAAAGCAGCGGTATGCAATCACAGACAAAACCATAATTGAAGTAACATATTAAGATGATCAACATGAGAACTACCATTATGACCTTTTTCTATGAGAGAGGGTTGGGCGTGGCGGGCACGTAATCACCAACGTAACTCCTCATAAAATAAAGATCAAACTTCAAACTGGTAAGTTCTCGTTTAATCTTACTATTTTACTTCGGAGTCACGTGAGTGACTACGTGAAGATTTTAAAGCTCTGTGATTTTTATGCCGCAGATCAAAATTCCGGCTTCTCACTGCATCGATTGACTGAGTATCATCAATAATGCTGTAAACATGACATTGCATATCATGCAAAAACAAAACAGTTTTATTTTTGGTCATAAAACAACCAATAAACCCTCTTAATGTAGGGCAACAAACGAAACAGAATGAAACAGTACTGAAAACAGACTTTAAACAATAGCAACAGCACTCAATATTGAGTTAGCAAACAGCCCTCCATCGGCAATTGGCCGATGGTAGTATTGCTGAAACACAAGTTCATTTTTCCAACCTGCGGCTTTTAATATATGGTCGATGGGAACGTCCATCGCACTGGCCGCGGATGTTGCTACTGCGCGAGTGGAATGAGATGTAAACACATAAATGTTAATTCCTGCCTGAACCAACTCTTGCTTTAACCACCTTGAGATAGTCTGAACTGCCACTCTTTTATGTTGGCTTTTGTAACTGACAAATAATCCTGTTTCTTCTTGTCTTAAAGCCCTTGTGGCTTCAATGTAATGTAACAAATGTGTCCTTACACATAAACATGGAGCTGTAGGATATGCTGAGAACACAATCTTAACACCTGTCACACCTGGCCTGCTTCGTTTGAGCAGGTCAGAAATATAAAACAGAACATTCTCTGTATTCACTTCCATTCTCTCGAACTGAAGTTTTTTGGAAATTCTGCACTCTCTGTACTGACACCAATGCCATTAGCATAGCCAATTTCATGGTTAATTTTAACAAAGTTATAGCCGTGACAGGGACCCAATGACGAAGTATGTTACGAACAACGCTTACCTCGCAGATTACCATATACCTAGGCTTATGCGGTTTGGAATTAGATTCCTTTCATCAACCTAGATATGAGAGGGTGAGAACCTATACTTTGTGTCCGTGTACCTATTACAAGATATGCGGACAAAGCACTACTAGCTGTATTGATAGCAGTATAGCTAAGACCTTCATCATAATAAAGTGTAGATAAACTCTAACACATTTTCAATAACTACAGTATCATATTGAATATTCTTTTGAACACAATATTGTTCCTTTTTTTTTTTTCCATAAGTCATATACTGTTTTTGAGTACTCTTTCTCCAGACTGCAGCGAGTATATACACCGTTGGCCTAGAAAGTCCTCGACCAATGTAAGGCATTCTTGAAACCTGCAAACTAACAGATCCATACCGTCACATAACGGATGAACTTAATGCGTTACTGGATGCTCCAGCAAATTCCTACTGTTTGGAATCAGCAAAAAGAGGTTTGATCGCTATCTGTAACATCAAAGGGGAACCATGGTTGAATCAGGCAATTTGGTATCACCCAAACCCCTGAAGCGGCATCCTGCTTGATTTTCTCAAACACCGACCTACGAGGCAGAATGGTGGGAAAATGTACACAAACATATCATCCCAATTTAGTGAAAAAGCATCAATTGCCACTGCCCCTGGATCTGGTGCCTATGAAACATATTTTGGCCTTCCATATAGAAGTACTATGTTCTTGAACACATCCTGGTTCCACATCCACTCTGTGTTATGATGGAATTTTCGTGAGCTGCCATCTGGTACTACATTAAGTTTCCCTGGCAGATAGATAGCTCCAATCCAAATCTCTCTATCCCTACTCCAGGTCCAATTGTATTTGCCAACCTGTCACATGATAACGATTTGATTCCACCCATGTGATTCATATCAGCAACTGCTGCAGTGTTGTCTATTTTGCACTGCACATGCAAACTAGTTTAGTTAGTGCCATAAGCCTTGAGTCCATAAAATACTCTTGGTTAATTCCCCATGTATGCAGAAGCAATGTTCATCTGTCTCCACCGCTGGATCTTGTATCAGTAGCACCCTACCGAAGTGCTCTGACATCTGTCTGCAAATCATGGAAGCTTGGTCCAATAACACTTTGGAACTACTAGTGGACACATGCTGAATCCACCATTGTACATCAGCAACAGCCTCTATTGATAGAAGCATAGGTCTATTATAATGACCCCAATGTATCCTCAATGCTTGTTCCTTTGACCTTTTGAATTGTAGATAATAAAGTGGCCATATTGAACTGCTGGAAATGCTGCCAGCCATTACCACAGCACTCTCGTCACCTGGCTAATTGAAGGCTGTGTGTTAGCAATTAACTTGATATAGCTCTTAATTAGCTGTACCCTTTTTTGCCTGGGCAAGGTCACAATGATGTTGATTAAGTCCATTGTGAACCCAACTAGTCAATTTGTGTCACAGGTATAAATTTAGATTCCTCAGAATAGTTTATAAAGCCCAATTAAAAATTGTTTTTTACCAACTGCCACTGATGCTTCAGCTGTTTCCTTTGATTGTCCTTCAATCAAGATATTATCTAGCTAAGCCATGAGCACATGACCTTGACTTCTCTTCATGCCTAGAATAGGTTTTAACAACTTTGTAATCCCTCTAGGAGCTGAAGACAAACCATTAGGCAGTGGATTGTATTGGCATAATTCCCCATCCAGCTGAATTTTAAATCTTCTATCCTGCAAATGAACAGACACTGAATCCGCATCTTTAAGATCTCCTTCACAAACGTTTCCATCTTAAAATGTCTTTACCATACAAAAGGGTTAAGCCTATTCAGGTCTGTATAATTCTGCATCCCCCCATCCTTTTTTGGTCTGGGAAAGATATTGGACACAAACTGATGGCTTTGGTAAACTGCCTTAGCAATTACACCTTTATTACATAAGCTTGCAAGTTCCAGCTGAACTTCCAATTGTTCAGTGATACTGAAGTCAAACTCCTTTTTTGGAACATGTTGCATGGGTAAATCAGAATTTGCATTTAAGCTTTATTCGATGCCCTTGAATAACCTTCAGTATAAACATATCTGAGGTAAACATTTAATTGTATCACATTAGATCTGTCTACATGAGAACGAGACCCTCTTACCTCCTTACCACCTGGCATTCTTCCCCGGCCTTGAGCTGGATATCTCACCTCCGTGGCGGTGCTACAGCCGAACGCCAACTGCGCTGCATCGTAGCTGGACTCGTCCCTTGCCCGGACCAGTCTGCTCCCTTATAGGGATACTTCCGCTTTGGTGAATATGTGGCTGCCGTCTTAGCCTCCTCCTCCAGCTCCTTCACCTGCTGTGCAAAATCCTCGCCAAACAGCTGTGCCAGTTACACTGTGCCAGGCTGGCAGAGTGAAGCATATTTAGCATTGATGGTTGGTCTAATCGCATCTTGCGGAGGCAATTGATCTCAAAGTGGGCACTCCACAATAGCGCCTTTTGTTGTAATTTGTCATGCCCTCTCCATCCACCATCCTGGCAAAGCTCGTTATACCAGATGCCAGCAACTTTAAAAATATGCTGGAGCTTCACATGCTGCTGGGCTTTCATTAGTATGCCCATCTTACCCCAATTCTTCCTGTTCCCAACAGGAACTTTTAACAGTCCACAGTTGATTGGGGCTTCATACTTCGTTACTATCTCATCCATTGTCAGCTCCTGTAGCTGATGTGAGACTTGGTAATTTATGCTGGTGGCAAGTTCCTCACCCAGAGCCTCACCAGCATCCGACGACATGGCAAACCGTGCTGCACACGGAGTCAGCTCTGACAGCTGCCTGCCCTCCCTTTGGAAGTCGTCGGACTCAGGGTCAGAGCGTATCTGCCCTTCTGCACTGACCTCTTGCAAAGAGAGTGCTTTCAAGCAGGCCTCTACTAGGCACTGCCAGCGGAGCCGTCCCCACGGCCTCCCGCCTGCACAACTCCTCCTGGAGTATGGCTTTATGAAGCAGGCCTCTCCAAGGCACTTCCAGCGGAGCCCTTCCCTAAGGCTTCCCGCCTGCACAACTCCTCCTGGAGTTGTGGCTTTATGAGGCAGACCTCTCCTAGGCACTGCCAGTGGAGCCTTCCCTATGGCTTCCCTCCTGTATTACTCCTCCTGGAGCGTCTCTGTGGAGCAGCCCCTGTATGAGCTGCTCCTTTTGGATAACCACTGGGGAACGGTATCCTGTCCCCGACGGGACTCTCGTGGCCCGACTCTACGGAGTCTATAGCCCTGACAGACTTGGCGTATGCCGACCGCACGACTGGCGTTGGCTGTGTACCCGACTGGGCACTTTGCCAAGTCTGTCGCCGCACCGCTACCCGGCTTGCGACTCCCCCGAGGTGACAGGCTGCCTTTCAGAGACTGCGTCCCGCAGCTCTCTCTCTCCTTGTCGGCAGCCGCCTACACCTTTTCCTTGTTCCTGTCTATGGGGGAAAAAAAAACAGCAGAAACAATTTATTTACTTTTTTCTAACTCCTCCAAAGTCTCCCCGACTTTGGTGGAGCTGTATTTACTCACGTTGCAGCAGGAGCTCCGAGCTCCCGCTGCCGTTGTCGCCAATGCGTCCGACGTAATGACGCGCATGCGCCCTGACGGGGTTCTTCACGTAGTCACTCACGTGACTCCGAAGTAAAATTAATATCAACCAACTTTAGAATTTAGAGCCACAGCGCAGAAATATGTCCTTCGGCCCACCGAGTCCGTGCTAGCCAGCGATCACCCCATACACTAGCACTACCCTACACTAGGGAGAAATTACAATTTTAACAAAGTCAATTTTGACAACAAAATGTATAAAGACGTACCCAAATGTTCAGCTACTGAGACATATAGAGAAACAGATCGCTATTGATGGCTGAATAGATGAAGGTGGCAGCATATGGGAGTCTTGCTTCTATCGGCTCACACAATAGACAATAGGTGCAGGACTAGGCCATTCGGCCCTTCAAGCCAGCACCGCCATTCAATGTGATCATGGCTGATCATCCCCAATCAGTACCCCGTTCCTGCCTTCTCCCCATATCCCCTGACTCAGCTATCTTCAAGAGCCCTATCTAGTTCTCTCTTGAAAGTATCCAGAGAACCGGCCTCACCGCCCTCTGAGGCAGTGAATTCCACAGACTCACAACTCTGTGTGGAAATAGTGTTTCCTCATCTCCGTTCTAAATGGCTTACCCCTTATTCTTAAACTGTGGCCCGTTTCTGGACTTCCCCAACATCGGGAATATGTTTCCTGCCTCTAGCATGTCCAAACCTTTAGTAATCTTATATGTTTCAATAAGATCCCCTCTCATCCTTCTAAATTCCAGAGTATACAAGCCCAGCCACTCCATTCTCTCAGCATATGACAGTCCCGCCATCCCGGGAATTAACCTTGTGAACCCACGCTGCACTCCCTCAATAGCAAGAATGTCCTTCCTCAAATTTGGAGACCAAAACTGCACACAATACTCCAGGTGTGTTCTCACTATGGCCCTGTACAACTGCAGAAGGACCTCTTTGCTCCTATACTCAACTCCTCTTGTTATGAAAGCCAACATGCCATTCACATAGAATATCAATGCAAGGAGATCAAGTGGGAACAGTATAAACATTAGTTAACCATCTACTGGTATAGTGTAGATTTATATGTAGAATTCAGTGATGATACGAGAGCATCACAGAGCTAATGAACAAAAGTAATTGTCAGGAGAATTGCAATTTTAAGAAGACATTGGCAAAATTGAAAGCTTTTTTTCTTGAAAGCAGAAGAGAGCTTTAATTGAGGCATTTAAAACTATCAGAAGCCTAGGAAAGGTGAACCAAAAATAATTATTTCTCTCAGCAGAGGTAAATAAAGGGGATATGAATTTAAGGTAGGAAGTATGAAAAATATACATCTTCTAGATGCGCTGGGACGCAGTGATGTGACCTAGGGTCATCGGGTGTTTCGGGTCTCACGGCATCAGACACCCTAGCCCAGGCGACCAGCCGGGGTTGATCAGGCCCCGACTTGCGTCCCAGCAGCAACCGCCCATGGATCAGCCATCTTAATAACTACTCTGCAGGGGTTGGGAGGCTCTAGTGCATGGAGTGACTGGGCCTGTGGGGTGCGTCCCGGCCGGGCTCCTCCTGCGACTCATCAGGTTCAAGGCCTGTGCGCTACACCTCTTTCTCCTTCTCTGAGCATTTCATTCTCGCCGGATGGATTTTTTGGCCTTTAGATGCGCTGGGACACTTCCTCAGTGATGTGACCTGGGTCATCGGGTGTTTCGGGTGTCACAACATCACACCCTCGCCCAGGCGACCCAGCCGGGGTTGATTAGGCCCCGATTTAACGGGTAGCCAATGAGACAATTTTGGAACTAAGGCAGTGTGTACTCCGGAACTTACCACCCGAGTTGAAGTAAAAGCCCTCAACTTGTTTGAGAAAAAAAGCGGTTGGGTAATCACTAGGTATAATCCACAGGGTTACAGACGAGACTGGATAATGGTGATACAAGAAACTGCTGATGCTGGTTTACAAAAAAAAGACACCAAGTGATGGAGTTACTCAGCAGGTTAGGCAGCATCTTTGGAAAACATAGACAGACATTTCGGGTTGGGGTGCTTTTTCATACAGATTGTGGTGGGTGGGGGAGGGGGGAGAAGGAAGTAAACTGTAAGAGAGCTGGGGGCAGAACAGAGACTGGGAAGAAATAGGTGAATACAGGCAAGGGTTTTTTTTAAATGGGCAGATGGATAGACAAAGACCAGAGACAAAAAGACATACTGGGAAATGGAACTAGCCTAAATAACTCTTTATCTGCATTCAGCAGAGACTCAAAGCACAAGAGACTAGCTTCTGCACACATGTTTATAAGATGCCCTGAGCTAACACATTCTCAAAAAAACATATGTTTTAGATTGGAGAAGTTTCAGGTTCTTTATTCAGAAACACAAAACGACTTCTCAGGATCTTAGAAAACAACACCATTAATCACATGATTTAATAAACACACTTTAAAAGTCAAATTATTCACACAACTTCATTTTTGGAAACATTCATTAAATATCTGAGAAATTATGTAAGGCAGCATCGTCATACTGCAGGATATAGTGAAACAGAAGGATCCTCAAGCAATAGGCTGTGGGACTGACATAATGTGAAAGGACAGAAAAAAAATAGAAAACACTGGATATATACAGATGGCCAGGCAGCATCTTGGAGAGCGAAACAGTGAGCTGTCCAGGTCAAATGCCCTTTGTCAGCACAAGACAAAATGGTGGAGAAACAGCGGTCAGGCAGCATCTGTGGAGGGAATGTTTTGGGTCAGGACCTTTCTTTAGATTGCTCTTTGTTAGAATGTTTTTGCAACTTTAACTATTTCTCTCTGCACAGATGCTAATAATAATAAAAACTTTATTAATCCCCTTTTCAGGGGAAAATTCAAATGTCCTTGCAGCACACTAATGAAAATACAACATAACATTAAGGAAAAAATTTAACATTAAAACATAAAAACATCCCCCCACAATGGTTCCCACTGTGGGTGATGGTGCTCCGGTGTCGGGAGAACCCTCTCAGCGGCTTGGGATGCCTGGAACGGCCCCTTCCTTACCGGAGACCGCGGCTTCCAAGCCAATAGGCCGCGCTGGAAGGAGCTCCACCACTGGCGATCTCAGCGAAAGAATCAGTAAAAATGTGAACACTTCCATCAGTACATTCCATGCTGCATTATTTAATAATCCAAATCCTCAGACGGTGTGCCAATCTGGACACTTTCAGCAAAAACACTTTCAAAACCCTGCAATGGATTTTGTTAGATCCACTCTAATTATTACCTGTGGTATTGAATTCATACTGGCTGTTTCTTGATGTTCTTTCTTCTGTTCTATTGCAGAAACATAGAAATTAGGAACAGAGGGCCATATGGACTTTCAAGCTCACTTCACCATTTAATCAGATCACAGTAGATCCTCAATCGCAATACTATATTCTCACTGTTCTCGTGCCCTTTGATGTCTTTTTCTGTCGAGAAATCCGTCGTGTTAGATATATTAAACTACTGGGCTTCCACAGCCATCTGTGGTAAGGGAATTCCACAGGTTCACCACCCGAGTAAAGATATTTGTCATCTCCTTGAGATTGTGAGCACCTCAATCTAGACTTTTGAGCCAAATCGAACTTTGCCAACGTATTGTCTAAATTGTGGGTTTCAATGGGATAGTTTCTGATCCTTCTCAACTCTAGTGAATACAAGCTTAGTGAATCCAATCGCTCCTCATACAACGGTTCCACCAACCCAGAAATCACTCTGATGAGCTGTTGTTGAAGTCCCTTTGCAGCAAGTAAATCTCGTCTTTGGTATGGAATCCAAAATTGCACACAATGCTCCAGGTCTATATATTTGGAGGACAACATCTTTGCTTCTGTACTCATATCCTTTTGCAAAGAAGGGCAACATTTTCATACTCACTGTTATCTCCATATACATTTTATCACCTCCACTTAAAGCAGTTTCTTCGACTGGCTTACTCATCACTTCTTGATCGAGGAACCACCTGAAGACTCGAGTTGCAGCCTCTTTGGCTGCGGAGGACATTTGGGGACGTCCACGTCCTCACCTGCTTGCCCTGATCGGAGACAATCCATGGCAACCTGCCTCCAATCAGCGGAAGCCACCCCAAGGTATCCTGGCAGGAAGAGGCTGCTGCGACAAGCACATGGCCAGTGAGGGGAGGCAATTCACTGTTCTCCTGTAGATTTGCTGCTTTGTGCTTGCATTTGTACAGGATAAAGCATGCAATAGAATAACTCCCTTTCTGTTGTACAGGAAGAATGAAAGAAAGAAATGCTAAACTAATAATGAGGTAATCAGCATAAACCCATGAATCAGTCCTGGAAATTCCTTACTGAGCATTTCAATGAAGGACATCTTTACCAAATTCATCATCAAACATGAATTTTTAATGTAATTTAGCTTTACAAAGTAACAACATACAATGCCAAGGAGCACAGGGCAAAATTACTTGCTTTCACACCCATCATTTCTCAATCAACTACACATCTCAGTCAGATGGAAAATATTATACGTAGTTTTTGCGAAAGAATGAACCGTGCAACAAACAACTATACCATTATTAATCAATACACTTGAATAATCTGTAAATCAGGCAAATCTGAGCAGTCTTTAACCTGAAACATTAACTATTTCTTTCCACAGATGTCGTCCGACCTGCTGAGTGTTTCAAGCATTTTCATTTTTTCTTTAAAATTACCAGCATCTGCAGATTTTCATTTTTAATAAACTGTGACTCTTATCTAAAGCATCCTTTTTAAATGGGTACAAAACAGCCAAGTAATATTTCAAGTACCAATATTATCAATTGTTTTTAACTTCAATCCTCTTATCCAGTAATGGCTAAAATGGTAGTTTTGGACATCTTTCAATGATTCCATCTCACTTCAACCAGAGCAAGAAAATAATGTTTTAAGCTATAAGGAGTGTTGTCATTTGGGAAATGGAAGGGACTGAAGAACCGCTAGGGCTAAAATTCTCCCAGAGAACATACTCCCTTTGTGGTTGCAGTACGGACACAAATACAAAAAATAATGTCTGTGTATGAAATGAAAATGCAAGAGTTCAGTAGCCCATGAGAACTGAGCCTGAACGTTATTGACTCGGTGAGAAGGATTTAAACACCTCTTCACTGCAGCCTCATCCGTTTCTCAGGAGGAGCTTTTGTTGTTGAACTCTGCTGCGAGTTCTTTGTAGACTCTTTTTCTTCATGTTTGATTGTTTCAGTTGTTGGCTCAGATTCTTTTTTCACCTGCTCCACTGAAAGGCAAAAATATTAACATTAAAAAAAGTCAGTCAATATATTTATCTAAAAGCCCACATAATTAACTTGATGTGCCAAAAAAATCCTCACCTGGTACAGGTTTGTCTCCAGATTTTGGCTGAAAATAAAAACAATGTCAATCAATATATATATATATTTTAAAGTATTCAGAGACCTTCATAAGATAAGATCAAAGAAATTCTCACATTGTTTAATAGTAATACTCTGCTCACTATAATGAGGTCAATGTTTATAGAAGGGAGAGTCTCTATTATACTCCGCATTTCAACAGTATGAAACTGACTCTAGAAGACAAGCAATGAGTTAAAATTAGAGCATGAACAAACAAAGGGGGCAAGCTATTATTTTCGGAAACAGACAGGAAATACCACTGAATTTCCTGTTCAGCACTCCCATGAAGTCATTGTCATTGTCAACCCTTATTGTCCAATGGCAATAGTTGCAAGGTGGTGAAAGGCTGAACTTGTGTTTTTTTTATTGAACAAATGGACCATGACAAAGCTCAGCATACAAAGGTGCATAAGCAAGCATCGTCTGCATACTGTGGCTTCTTGAGATAAACATGGTTCTGCTATCAAGGCTAAATAGATTGATGTGTTTCCCATCTGTCAAGTAGATTAGTTCCACTCCAACGCAATTCCCATTGCAGGTAAAGTGCAGCAGTGCAAAGAGAAAGACTGAGAAAAGCACCAGAGTGATCATGCAACTTTGCTTGGCGTGAAACTGCAATAAGGTTGGACCTTCTGTGGACCTGGTGCTTAATATAACAGCATGTGAGCTGTTACTGGCTGCGGTAGTTGACGGGTACCAATGCTGCCAAGATTGTATTTAAGATGTAGCTTAGTTTGTTTGGAGATACAGCGTAGAAACAGGCTCATCGACCCACCGAGTCCGTGCCGACTAGCGATCGCCCATGCACTAGTTTTATCCTACACATTAGGGGAAACTTATTGAAGCCAATTAACCTACAAACCTGCACATCTTTGGAATGTGGGAAGAAACCAGAGCACCTGGAGAAAACCCAAATGGTCACAGGGAAAAATATACAAATTCCGTGCAGACAGCACCCAAGGTCAGGATCGAACCTGGGTCACTGGCACTGTAAAGCATCAACTCTACTGATGTGCCACCCTAGGATGATGTGGAGAGAATGAATAGACTCACTTTACATTTGCAGCAAACCAAGCAATTTCATCCATGAAGGTGAATTGAAAAACCAAAGTACAATGCATAAATAATCCTATTCAAATCCACTCTATGAAGGGGTTGTTTGGTGGACACATTTGACCATTTTTTTTAGTATCACCTTTACTGAATAACAAAAAACCTGTTTTAACTTAGATCCTATTAAACCTGAACTAGCAGTGTGTCCTCGTGCAAAAAAGTATAGCCAGATGGTTTTCATATTAAAAGCGGTCTCAGAACGTGGCGCAATCCCGAGGTTCCTCAGAGTTGAATGCTGCTGAGACAATCAGCTAAACCACATTGAAACCCATCTGCCACCAATGCAAATTGTAGGATACAAACAATTTGATCTCCCTGCACATTGTGGAATTAAGGGAACACCAAACAGTGGGTAACAGTGTTCTGCTGCACTCATTTATATATTTAACAAAAGCGTTGACCAGACAGACCTGAATGTACTTGGGCTGGAATTTCTGCCGGATATCCAGAAGTAACATGTCCACTCTCTGACGCTGAAATATTGAACTTGGCTCCTCCTTCTTCTTTGATTTTGGTTTTACTTTGTCTGTTTGGGAAAAAGGGGGAAAACGACACAACATTTCAGATATCTTCAAGGCAAACAATCACCCTTTTAAATGGAGGCACAAAATATTGCAGGTGCTGGAATCTGGAGCAAGTAAAAGAGAGCCACTGGAGGAACTCAACTGGTCAGGCGGCACATGTGGAGGGAAATAGACAGTCAACGTTTCAGGTCAGGACCTGTCGATTTGTGTCCCTTATAATAACAATGGCCTCACACCATGTCAGGTTATATAGAGTTTATTAGGTACAAGCAATACAACTTCTCACTTGAGAGTTCACTTTAAGACTAACGGAATGCAGCAGACAAGCTAGTGGGCGTAACTACAAATGCATGACTCATAGCATGAGTCACGAATCTACATCCCCCCTCTTAAAGAATCAATAACGATGTAAACCCATAACTAAGCAAAGCAACTATCACAACCGATGACAGACTGGTGGAAAGTCAAACATAGTCCGGATACTTCATGAACACGACCGGCACGCAACACGACCGGCATGGCCTGCAAACACGACCGGCACGTGTTCGATAGAGGCCATCTCCATTCTTTTTCTCCGGGGAAAGAGCAGGCGATTTCACCTCCGTGGGGGAGTGGACCAATTCCTCTGGAGTCGAAGCAGGAGACCGTGGCGCAGGCGAAGATGGAACAGACAGAGGAACTGTCGCAGGCATAGATTGTTGTGCTGGCAAGAGCATGCGAGGGTCACTAGATGCAGATTGAAATGAACTTGTACGATCCGGATAATAATAAGGAGGGATTGGCTCCTTCACAGGCAGAAGATGTTGTCTGTGGCGTCGGTAGGAGCCGCCATCGGCTCTAACAATGTACGAGTGTGGCTCCGAGGTGGGACCAGAAACCACCCCAAAACGGTCATGGCCTTTGTCAGTCTGTAAGGGAAAACTATCGAGGAACACGATGCCAATCTGACAAAAGTAATGAAGCGTGCTGAGGCCATCCATCTCAAACTCAATCCCCAAAAATGCAGATTCAGAGTGAATGAGGTAAAATACCTAGACCATATATTTACCAAGGACGGCCCGAAAACTGATCCAGCGAAAACCAGTGCTATTAATGAGCTTCCAGCACCCACGGATGTGCCCAGCTTGCAGAGGTTCCTTGGCATGGCGAACTATTTGAGTAAATTCATTCCAGATTTCAGCGAGATATCAGCCCCATTGCGCCATCTCACACATAAAGACTCTGCTTGGACCTGGCATGTGCAACAACGGACAGCATTTGACACTCTTAAACGGCGGATGTCGGCCATCCCTACTCTAGCGTGCTTTGATCCTAGACTGCCTATTACACTTACATTGGACGCCTCACAACACGGTCTGGGCGCTGCATGCCTTCAGAATGATGGCCATGGCAATAAGTCTGTCGCCTATGCCTCGCGTACCATATCTGACACAGAACGATACGCCCAAATCGAAAAAGAACTGTTGGCGGTTGTGTTCGCCTGCAAAAAGTTCAACGATTTCATCTTTGGTCGAACGATTACAATTGAAACCGACCACCAACCTCTTATCAGCATGTCCAATAAATCTATTCATAACTCTCCAGCGCGCCTACAACGGATGTTACTACAACTTCAAAAATATGACATTGTCCTGACCTACAAACGTGGAAAGGATATGCACCTGGCGGACACTCTTTCACGTGCACCTCGGAAGACCTGCAAGGATCTACCCTCGCAGGATGATGACTTTATCGTGATGACTATCCTTCATCCCTTCATCTTGGATGGAGGACTTGGTTGCCCACACTGCCACCGACAAGACCCTACGGTCGCTAACTTCTGTCATTAAGCGCGGCTGGCCAGACAAACACTACAACGTTCCACTGCCAGTCCGACCTTTCTTCCTTGTTCGAGACGAGCTAGTGTTGCAAGATGACTGTTTTAAAAGGACACAAGGCCGTAGTTCCTGTTTCGCTGCAACACCGGTATTTTGACGCTGTCCATGCTGGACACTCAGGTGCTGAAGCCACTGTTTCAAGGGCGAAAAGCATGTTTTACTGGCCTGGCATGGCCGAATACATCAACGTAAATGTGGCAGCTTGTGCGGTGTGCAATAGCCTGGCGCCTCATCAACAAAAGCAACCACTTCTGCCACATCCTGTACCTGCACTCCCATGGTCTACAGTGGCAGCTGATTTATTTGAATGGCACGGCAAGCAGTACCTGGTGCACGTGGATTCGTATTCAGGATGGTTCGACATTGATCTTCTCAGCAGCCCCACTTCCAGCGGTGTGATTTCGAAAAATTATCTCGTCGTTTTTTCGTCCGCTGATCTCCAGGCAAGCTGCTGACTGACAATGGCAGTCAGTTCACCAGCCAACAATTCAGAGAGTTTGACAGACGCTGGAATTTTCACCACATCACCAGCAACCCTGAATATCCACAGTCAAACGGGCTGGCTGAACGGGCTGTCCGAAGTGCAAAACAACTCATGGAGCGCTCTCACAGGGCTAAATCTGACATATTCTTGGATTTGCTCAACTTACGCAACATTTCCCGTGACCCTGCCTTAGGTTCACCTGCTCAACGATTATTGTCAAGGCAGACCCTTACCCCGCTGCCCGTAGCAGAGCAAACGTTAAACCCACTTCTGACACCATGTCGATTTGTGTCCTTTATAATAACAATGGCCTCACACCATGTCAGGTTATATAGAGTTTATTAGGTACAAGCAATACAACTTCTCACTTGAGAGTTCACTTTAAGACTAACGGAATGCACCGCGATGCTAACAAGCTAGTGGGCGTAACTACAAATGCATGACTCGTAGCATGAGTCACGAATCTACAGGACCGAAAGAGTAGAGGGGAAGAAGACAGTATAAAGATGTTGGGGAGAAGGGTGGGCAATAGCTAGCAGGTAATAGGTGGGCACAGGTGAGGTGTGCTTGATTGGCTGATAAGTCAGGTGGAGAGGGAAGGGTAGAGATAGTGACAAGGGCTGGGAGGTGTTAAGTGGAGAACAAAAGACTGATCAGCATCCTTCCCTCTCACCTAACTCTTATCTAACAATCAACCCCTCCTCACGTGCACCACCTATTGCTTGCTAGTTTTTGCCCCATATCTATATACTGTCTACCTCCCCTCTTCTCTTTCAATCCTAGTTTTAAAAATGACCGAAGAGTGCAATCTCAGGATTACTCCTGGTGTCACACACTAGTAAGTGCAGAAAGAGGAGGATAAAGCAAATGAATGCATGACTGGAGTGACGTGCAGGAGAGAGAACTTCACATTTTCTTGGTAGGTGGGAACTTTTCTAGTTAGATGGGTTACACTTCAACAGGCGTAGCACCAAAATAATCACAGGAGGGCTTATTGGTGCTTCTGTGGTGGATTTGAACCAGCTCAGATGAGGAATAGTAACCCGTTAGATGGGAGAGAAACAAGACTCGAGGTTAAAAATGTAGTGAGCAACCAGGCAGCAGGAACAGCAGCGAAAAGAGTTCAAAGCCCAAACTTAATGATGCTCTAACTAATGCATGTTATATCCTCAACAGGGCAGGTGAATGAGTGGCATGAATGGGAGTAACTGGATATGGTCCAAGATGGATCCCAACCCAAAACATCACCTACCCATATTCTGCACAGATGCTGCTTGACCCGCTGAGTTACTCCAGCAGATTGTGTCTTTATTTTGTAAACCAGCATCTGCAGTTCCTTGTATTCATGTTACCATTACGGAAATATAGTTGCATGCTGACCAAAGCTGGGACACTAAATATTCCACGGTTAACAACGTTTAGGAAAAGTAGGCAAAGAGGAAAATAAATCTGGGTAGCAATATTAATAAGGAATGACATCACTTCAGTCGTTAGAAAGGATTGTGCCTCAGCATTATTTAGTCCCACAGAAGGAATTGTGATGTAACACATGGTATAAATGATTAAATTAGTTATAATGGGCTATTGTATTTGCATGGTTTAGTTTTATTATTTTCATATGTACCGAGGTACAATGAAAAGCTTTGTTTTGTATGCTATGCAATCTGATCAGACAATACGATACATAAATAGAATTGTCAAACTCAAGTACAATAGGCAGAGCAAAGTAAAAGATACAGAATGCAGAAAATCTCTCCCAGCATTGTAGCGCATCAGTTCCATAAACAAAGTTTGATGTCCACAATAGGGTAGAGGTGAATCGAACAGTATTCTAGCTAATTGAAGGACCGTTCAGAAGCCTGATAACAGACGGGAAGAATAAGTTATTCCAGCTTCTGTACACTTTCAAGCTTTTGTGCCTTCTGCTGGATGGGAGCAGGGGGAAGGTGGAATGATCAGGGTGGGACAGGTCTTTGATTATGTTGGTTGCTTTCTAGAAGCAGTGTGAAATGTAATTAGAGTCAATGGTGGGAAGTCTGGTTTGCATTGCTGCAATTGTGGGGACGAATCTATATGTGGACAAGGCAAATCAAACTGTAATAACACAGCTAATGATTAATTACTGCACATGTACACAAAATGAATTTCTTGATCAGTATGATGAGGAATCAACAAGGAAACAAATCTACTTCTGTGCAACAAGAAAGAGTTAAATAATAATCTTATGGTAGAGGTCTTTAGAAAATATAAGAATGTGGTTCAATATAAATCCAGAGTTGTCTATCTAAACAAGGGAAATCATTAAAGGCATGGGACTGTACACAGAAAATCCTGGAAGCACTTAGCAATTTAGGCAGCATCATTAGAAGAAGGAATTAATGATTTCTGGAACATAGTTGTCCAAGAGGAGAGGTTGAGTAACATGGATGATATTTATACTAGAAGACCAATTAGTGATCTTATTGAAAGATATAAAATTCTTATAGGTTAAGAAGGTATAGGCTGAGAGCCCGAGCTGGAAGCTCTGATCCACGAAACAGTCTGAAGATAAGCGGATGGCTATTTAGGACTGGAAAATAGACAAAATTGCTCAGTCATAAGGCTGGGAATATTGCAAATCTCTGGCCCAAAAGGCTGTGGATGCTCAGTCATTAACTGTATCTCAGACTGAAATTGACTAGTAAGATGAAATCACAGAACGTTTATTGCATGAAAGGCTGCTGTTTAACCCATCATGTCCACATTGGCTTTATGTAAGAAAGATCCAGCCAGTGCCATTCCCCCATTCTCTGTCCGCACCGCTCTATTTTTCCCCCATATACTCATCTAACTTCTTTGTTAACGCTGCAATTGAATCGTCAACCCCCACATTGCTGTGGTCAATTCCAATCCATTCCAGTGTAATACAATTTCCCTTGATGTCACTTTAGGTTTGTTTGCAAACTGCCCAAATCCTATGTTTCTCAGTCTTTCATTTTCTGTCAATAGGAATAGTTTTCCCTCTTTGTATTATTTTAGATTGCTCTATGATTTTCCACCAGCAGATGGCATGCTACTAACAGTTTCAGAAAATGGTCAATTTTGGAATATAGTATGTGATAACTTACCCCTTTCTTCTTGGTCCTTGAAATGCCACCAGTATCCTTTGGAGGGATGGTATCGGCAGTAAGACATGGCTTCATCAAAGGCAGACTGAACTGCGTGTATTGCCGTCAGCTATTTTTAGAAGAAATAGGATTGAAATAATAGTTGCCAAACAATAATAATCTTCAGCATAAATGAACTATTCATAACATAAAATATTTTCGGCTGGAAAAGGAACAGAGTTTATCACATAGCGACCACTATGTTAGATGTCTCCTGCAGAATGTTTAAATGGTATTTCAAGGGCTTGCATTTGTTAAGATGGACATCATTTGGACAGCTGCATGCAAGCTGTGTAGATCTGACAGCAGTGGATCTGCACCATTCATGAAAGCAACTCCGGTTAGTTTATGAAGTTTAACTTTAACTTTAGAGCTGTTGGTTCCCTTTTTACATTTAATGAATTCTTGCCTTTAATGAAATATAAATAGAGATGACAGGAACCGAGATATCCAGCCATGCAAAACACTTCACAACTGTTACTGTTACACTAATTATAGGATGTAATAACAGGATATGAGAGAAAAGAAGGCATACTGGTTTTCATCCCTGGAAGAGAAACCGCAATTTGAACTGAATTCAAAATGAACTGGCGTACATGGATGATGTAGTCTCCTTACTGACCATGTATATTTGGTAGGAACATCAAATTCGCTTATTCGAAAAAAACATGAAGAAAAATCACCTACCATTCTAGAGTTTAATACAGATCCCAAATCAGGAGCTTGATACACCACTCCTGCAATTATATAATAATCAGCCAAAGGAGTAGCTGAAAAGGAGAAAAATAAAGTTAAAATAAAATAAACAGCAAAAAATAATTTCTTATATATTAGAGTAAATTTTCTAATATGGTCCAATAGATAAATAATCTTGAACCAGACATTAAACAATTAATACTTCAGCGGATACTGCTTGAAATCCTAGTTTTTCAGCATCAGCAGCCCTGGATAATGTCAGAGATGAAATGACTGGATTGGTTTATTGGGGAGCTATAGTAGGAAAACAGACCCACAAGGAGACTGAAGAAGGGTCTCGACCCGAAAGGTCGCCTATCTCTTTTCTCCAGAGATACTGCCTGACCCACTGAGTTACTCCTCCTTCGCTAATCTCAAATACTCTTTGTAGTCTATTTTCTTCTCAAACTACTCATTAGCAGGAAAATGTTGTTTTATGTGGTACAACAGTGCAAATCTCATAATCAATTGAAGTGCAGTGACTTATGCCAACAAAACTGAGTTCAACAAAACAATTCTCAGCAAAAATGAAGAGAATGAGCATTTTTGTTATTAGCGCATGGAAACTATGTTCAGCATCCACTTGAGCATCACCCCTGCTAACAGCCAGACTTCAATTTTAAATCCACATGTCGGCTCTTACAATGTATTAAGGTTGAAATATCAAACGCAATTGCAAGTTCAAACCCTAACAGTGGATCATGTCCAAAACAGACTGACCTCTAGAGGCACACAAGGTGGCTATTTTATGTCTTGCAGCTTTTTATGATTCTTTGAATGCCAGTGCTTATACTTGAAGATGGATCACAGACAGTAATCTTGGAGCTTTTCTTAATGCACTCACAGGATGTGGGTTTTGCAGGCTGAGCTAATATGTAATTGCCCATCCCTAATTGCCTTTAAGAGATAGTGAGCTGCGATATTAACCGCTGCATCCCTTGATGTGCGGGTATAATCAATGTTGTTAGGGGGGGCATTCCTGCATATTGCCCAGTGACCACAACTCCATAGGTTTTAATTGAAGGTAGACACAAAATGCTGGAGTGACTCAGTGGGACAGGCAGCATCCAGTGGTTTTAAGATAGGTTTTAAGATAGTTATGATCAAGAATAAGTCTGGTCCTTGGGGGGAAATACTAAATTGGGTAAGGCAGATTACAGCGTTATTAGGCACGACCTGGGGAGAGCAAATTGGGAGCAGTTGTTATTGGGTAGTCCACGTCTGACATAAGGGAGTTGTTTTAAGGCTAGCAGCTCAGAGTTCAGCGTCAGCATGGGGTCCAGTAAGGAGGAAAGGTGAGGATGGTAATGTAAGGGATGACTAAGGGATGGTAAAGTAATAGATGACTAAAGAGATTGTGAATTTAGTAAAAAAAAAAGAAATGGGTAGTTTGAGTAAGATTTAGAAAGATGAATTCAGAAGGTTTTTTTGAGGAATACAACGCAAGCAGAAATGAACTTGAACAGGTAATTACAAGCAATTTATGCTTGGAGTCAGTGGATGTAGGCAAAGTACTAAATGAGTATTTTGCATTTGTACTCACCAAGGAGAAGACATTGATGACAGCGAGATTAGTATGGAGAATATGAGTAGGCAGGGCAGTTTGAAATCAAGGAGGCGGCGATGTTTGGGCTTGAAAAACATTAAGGTGGATAAATCCCAAGAGCCTGATGGAATCTATATCGTTGGGAGAGGCAAGAGAGGAGATTGCAGGAACTTAGCCAAGATTTTTGATTCCACTCTAGCATAGACAGGGTCCCGGAGGTCTGGAGAGCAGAGAAAGCTGTTGCCTTTCTTAAAAAGGAAAGTAGAGATATTCTAGGATATTGGAGGCCAGTATCCTCTAGTCTTTGACATTTCTATCCTGGGATAAAGGCTACAGCTGTCTGCCCTATCTATGCCTCCTAAATGTTATACTTCTATCAGGTCTCTCCTCAGCCTCTGACACTCCAGAAAAAAACAAACCAGGTTTGCCCAACCTCTCCTTATAACTAATGCTTTCTAATCTAAGCCACATTTCACCTCATTGAAACTAATCAAATAGTGAATGGCTTGGATAGAGTGGATGTGGAGATGTTTCCACTAGTGGAATAGTCTGAGACTTGACGTCCCCATAGTCTCAGAATTAACGTTCCTTTAAGAAGGAGATAAGGAGGAATTTCTTTAGTCAGAGGGTGGTGAATCTGTGGAATTCTGCCCAACCTCTCCTTATAACTATTGCTTTCTAATCTAAGCCACATTTCACCTCATTGAAACTAATCAAATAGTGAATGGCTTGGATAGAGTGGATGTGGAGATGTTTCCACTAGTGGAATAGTCTGAGACTTGACATCCCTATAGTCTCAGAATTAACGTTCCTTTAAGAAGGAGATAAGGAGGAATTTCTTTAGTCAGAGCGTGGTGAATCTGTGGAATTCTTTGCCACTGAAAGCAGTGGAGGCCAAGTCAATGGATATTTTTTAAGGCAGAGATAGATAGATTCTTGATTAGTACAGGTGTCAGGGGTTATGGGGAGAATGCAAGAGAATGGGTTAGGGGGAGAGATAGATCAACCACGATTGAATGGCAGAGTAGACTTAATGGGCCAAATGGCCTAATTCTGCTCCTATCACTTATGACCTTTTCTGATAAACCTCTGCACCCTGTCCAAAGCCCCCATGTCCTTCCTGTAATGGGACAACAGGAACTGCACACAATATTCAAAATGGGGCTGAACCTACGTCTTATAAAGCTGCAACATAACTTCCTGACTCTTATACTAAAAGCCCTGACTGATGAAGGCTAGCATACTATACCACTCTATCTACTCTTGTTGCCACTTTCAAGAAGCTATAAACTTAAAACCCTAAAACCCCTCTTCACATCAATGTTGTAAAAGATCTTGCCATCAACCGTATATCTTCCCCTTACATTCAACTTCCTAAAGTGCAACATTTCTCAGTTGTTTCTTCTAAATTCCATCTGCCGTTTCTCTGCCCATTCTGTACCCGGCCCTACATTGCACTGTATACTTTGGCAGCCTTCCCCACTGTCCGCAATTTCACCAATTTTGGTGTAATATTCAATTTCTTGCTTTGTACATTCAAAACTTCCAGAAAAACTCCCCCCCAAAAAATCACATTTATCTTTGTTGCAGGTAATTCCTTACAGTAATTTGTCTTTGCTAGTTGGACAGCAAAAGAGAATTTGCAAATGACTTCCACTGAAATTCTGTTTCCACAATAAATTCTAAATGTTCACAATATCTAGCACACCAATGTTGTACACTATTGTAAAACTATTCTTATGACAGCTTCAGTTACATAGAAACTTACCTTGTGTTGGACTGTGCCTGTGTTGCTTTCGAATAATATATAATATAGGTTCTTGTGCATGTAGCAGAATGTATTCCAGACCAGTCATGTTACTAAATTAACAGAAAAATAGCAGGGATAAATGATTGATTCACCAGATTGCTTCACCAGCAATCATTGTTCTCATATTGCTTTACACACATTAGAGCTGCAAATGAAAGGAAGGCTTGGATAATGAACTCTTTAGGTGAAACTCATTTTTTACCATCAAATAATTTACCCACCATTCCCCAGAATCTGACATCCAACCATAACATAGTCCCAAAACTCAGAAGGACATAGCAAAGAAGCTTGCTATCCTATTGATTGTCAAATTCACACAAGGGGCAGGTAGCTGAAGTATAAATAACGGGATTACCCAATTTCTATTTGTAATCACATTTACTGCAGATAATTGGATTGCCTCCTGCATTTTGACGATCCAGTTACTGACAAAGCTGTTATAGTGTTAGAAAAATGAAGCAATTTTCTCATTAAGATTACTTAACAGGTCCTTTAACAGTACCACAGTGAAACGACAGGGTTGAAATCAATTATTACCAGCTGTTTCCTGAAAGATGAAAGCAATTTACATCACAGATTAGCTCACGTTACTAGCTCTGGGCAAGGCAGACACATTTGTGGTTCTGCAATTTTGCTTTGCAGGTGTGTACTGCAAACACATAATTTTCAATCTGAACTGAACCACATATATGGTCAGATTATCTGCACTGCATATAGATGATACTAGACTAAGTGGGACCCGTTGGGTCCCATGTTCACACGGGAGGGCTGGTCCCCCAACGCAATATTCCACCACTCCACCAATTCCAATATTGGTGGCCAGTGGGGGGGCTTTCTGGAGCCCTAGTATGGGTGTTGTGGGCTGAAAGGACTGGTTTCCAGAGGGCTAATATGGACATTGTGGCCAAATGGATTCTTAGGCTGGCGGCTCAGACACTCAAGCCTGTTGTTCTGGCAGCTCACTCACTCACGGCTGGTGGGCTGGCAGGTGACTCACGGCTATTCCTTGAAATTCCATTTCAAGCAGGGTGCAAGGCCACCAAATTCAAGTGCAGTTTCCTACCATTTCAAGCAGGGTGCAAGGCCACTAAAGACAGAGAGACGTGACATCTCCCTCCCCCATCTTGCAGAGAATGAGCCACGTCCACACTTCCGGGTTTTATAGTCCCTCCCCCTCCCACCGGAAGGGGCGTGGCCTTCATGGCGTGACTGACAGGAGAGAGAATCTCAACATTTTTTAAACACTAATAACTCTTTTATTTTTCATCGATGGGTCCTCGGCACCTGATAAGCGGAGGGGGACTCTGAGTAAGATGGCCAAAAATCACAGCTGTACATGGTTATTTTTTTTTTCTAAAATCAATATACAGCGCAAACAGGAAGCGGTCAAGATTAGACTTTTAATTATATAGAAGGCAACACCAACCACATTCCAATGAGGCATTTTCAAAGCAAAGGCAACACCAACCACTTTCCAATGAGGCATTTTCAAAGCAAAGGCAACACCAACCACTTTCCAATGAGGCATTTTCAAAGCAAAGGCAACACCGAGGCATTTTCAAAGCAAAGGCAACACAGAGGCATTTTCAAAGCAAAAAACACTGGGGCATTTTCAAAGCAAAAAACACTGAGGCATTTTCAAACCAAAAAACACTGAGGCATTTTCAAACTCCATTTTCAAACCACATTAAGGACACTCATAGTTTAGTAGACATGTGTTCAGTGTTATTCACAGCTCAGACTGAGAGACGTGACGCTCTCGCTCCCCCATCTTGCAGAGACTGACTGAGGCTCTCAACACTTCCGGGTTTTATAAACCCTCCCCCCCTCCCACCAGAAGGGGCGTGGCCTTCATGGCGTGATTAACAGAAGAGAGAATCTCAACATTTTTAAAACATTAATAAGTCTTTTATTTTACATCGATGGGAAAAATCCTCTTGTCCTGACCAGCGGAGGGGGACTCTGAGTAAGATGGCCAAAAATCACAGCCGTAAGTGGCAGCGCTTTTTCTAAAATCAATATGCAGTGCAACAGGAAGTGGTCAAGATGAGACTTTTAGTAATATAGATGATAATAAATGAAAATAAGGCAAAAAACTAAACATTTCATTCTATTATAAACAACTTACTCAGCACACCAAATCCTGCACCTATTTTCAAGCTTCATTAAAAAAATATATGCATTGAAAAGAATTATTGCCAGAACAAATATTGCCACAGAATATCATTCATTTATATTTATTGTACAAATTTGTTGCTTTAGATACCAATCATCAATCTACTATAGCTCTCCATCCCTCCCCCACTCAAGTCGCACCAGCTTCTCGTTCTCACCGAGCAAATAGCTAACAATGGTCTGTTTCCTTTATCATTGTTACTTTTTTGCATATCTTTCATTCATTTGTTCTATATCTCTCTATATTACCGTCTATATTTCTTGTTTCCCATTCCCATGACTCTAGTCTGAAGAAGAGTCTTGATCCGAAATGTTCATTCCTTCTCTCCAGAGATGCTGCCTGTCCCGCTGAGTTACTCCAGCATTTTGTGTCTATCTGTAGCTAAATATCATATCCAGTCACCAAACATAAAGGGACTAATATTGCAACATGTGGTATATTCAATTAAGGTTGAAAACAGTGACTACCATTTTGTTTGATCTGTGGCCCCAGTACTGCTAACCCAGATGTTTTATGAGTGAAGGCACGCTCCAGATCATAATTGCTGGTGATTCATTTATTAAACATCTAGCAAAATAAGAACCCACAAAAGCAACTTGAAATGTTAATTTGTTGGGGAATAGAAGAATCTTTGAACCTATAAATAACAGGCGAGGGTCTGTGTGGCACAGCACAAAAGCAGACTCCAACGCGATTATAAAGCTACAGCAGCAGAATAGCACAAATGGTACTGTTAACTTTATCCACCAACACCTATTAGATGTTATGCAGTAATCTGATGGAATTGTCAAAAAGAGCTGCACATTTATCAAGCAATACTTACTGTAGATGGTCCAAGCTAAGCCGCTGCATTTTGACTACCTCATTGTTGCAAGTCCGATCATAAAATGGATTGCTTCTTTCAGAAAAGTAGTCAAGCACATTCCCTGGATTTAGAATTGGAATCCAAGCACTGTCTACCCATGAGATCCCCAGAAGGTTATCTAAAAGAAACAAAACAGCACAAATATAAAGTAACATTTTTTTTTTAAATAGGCTTTAATTTGATTAATGCATACAGGGAGAAAGTAAATAGCTGCTTTGCAATAGCAACTAAATTTACTTGCTAAGGTAACTAGATATTAATTCAAAGGATCATCGGTTAATCTTATAGATTCTATATATGCAGAATACAGAGTCAAGCACAATATTTATTTTATTCTTCTATCAACAACAAATAATGTGATTAATAATGTGTGGAAAGGAACTGCAGATGCTGGTTTAACCGAAGATAGACACAAAATGCTGGAGTAATTCAGCGGGTCAGGCAGTATCTCCGGAGTAAAGGTATAGGTGACGTTTCTGGTCGAGACCCTTCTTCAGGCTGAGAGGGACTAATGTGATTTATTATGTTGCTAGAGTTTGTGGTACTTTATTGTGCGGACCAAGCTCTTTCCTAGATTACAACAGTGAATACAATCCAGGCGTATTTCATTGCAAGAAAGACATAATTAGGAATACTCCCTTCGAGCCAGCTCTATTATGAAGATCAAAACTGATCTTGTACTTCTTCACCATTTGCCTGCACTATCACAATATCCTTGGATTCACAATATTCAGAAATCTAGTGATCTCTGTTTTGCATTAATGCAATTACTGCCTCCACAGCTTTCACATATGGAGAATTATAAATATTCACCGCACCCTGCATAAAAAAGGTTTCCTCCTCTTAGTCTTAAATGGCATACTCCTTATTCTTAGATTATACCCAGGTTCTAGACTCCTCAACCAGTGGAAACATTCTGCTTGTAACCACTCTGTAAAGCCGTGTAAGAATGTTATAAGTTTCAACACGATCTCTCATTCTTTTAAATCCAATAAAATATAGGTCCGGTCTTGATAATCTCTCCACATACAGCAAACCCACCATCTAAGGAACCAGTGCAGAGAATCTTAATTATACTCCCTCAATGGAAAATTTATATTTTTTAAGGAGACCAAAACTATGTACAATACTGTTAAGTGTGGTCTCACAATTAAAGCCAACATGCTATTTGCCCTCAGCTACCAATGTCTCATGTACAAGGACAGCCAGGTACATTTGAGGTAGATGGTGACTAGCTGGGGCCCCAATTACCAATTCCAGTGGTAATCCAGTAAACTCAGCCTTCCAGCCTAAGAAAGACACCCGTTGTCCCACTTTTTGCTCTCTCTGTTAATCAATTCCCATCCTAAGCATTTCATTGTCCAACTTCCAAGTGCCGTAAACTTGTTGACCAAACTCCTCTATGACCTTACAAATCTTCACAATCTCAAAAGGCATTATATAAATGCAAGTTCATATTCTTCCTTTGTTCAATCTCTCCAAAAACTCCAACAGTCTCTGAAAGCCTTCTGAAATCCACCAATATGGAAAAATATCCTGTCTCTACTCCCCACTCTCTTGTTAAAAGTCAGAACCTATTCCTATAGAACCATGTCAAACCATTTAGAATATGGACAGTACAGCGTGGAAATTAGGTCTTCGGCCTACAATGTCTGTGCCAAACACGATGTTGAATTAATTTGATCTCCTCTGCTTGCACATGATCCATATCCCCCCCTCCCACCCTATTCATGTGCCTATCTGAGAGCCTCTTAAATGCCAATATTGTATCAGCTTCTATTACTTCCCTTAACAGAATGTTGCAGGCATCCACCATTCACGGTGTAAAATAAACTTGCCCTGCATACAGTGGCTTGCAAAAGTATTCATACCCCTTGAACTTTTCCACATTTTGTCACGTTACAACCACAAACGTAAATGTATTTTATTGGGATTTTATGTGATAGACCAACACAAAGCGGCGCATAATTGTGAAGTGGAAAGAAAATGTTACATGGTTTTCACATTTATTTACAAATAAAAAACTGAAAAGTGTGGCGTGCAAAAGTATTCAGCCCCCTTTACTCTGATACCCCTAAATAAAATCCAGTGCAACCAATTGCCTTCATAAGTCACCTAATTAGTAAATAGAGTCCACTTGTGTGTAATCTAATCTCAGTATAAATCTCACGGAGCACTGTTCAATCCATCATCCGAAAATGGAAAGAGTATGGCACAGCTGCAAACCTACCAAGACATGGCCGTCCACCTAAACTGACAGGCCGGGCAAGGAGAGCATTGATCAGAGAAGCAGCCAAGAGGCCCATGGTAACTCTGGAGGAGCTGCAGAGATCCACAGCTCAGGTGGGAGAATCTGTCCACAGGACAACTATTAGTCGTGCACTCCACAAATCGGGCCTTTATGGAAGAGTGGCAAGAAGAAAGCCATTGTTGAAAAAAAGCCATAAGAAGTCCCGTTTGCAGTTTACCACAAGCCATGTGGGGGACACAGCAAACATGTGGAGGAAGGTGCTCTGGTCAGATGAGACAAAAATTGAAGTTTTTGGCCTAAATGCAAAACGCTATGAGTGGCAGAAAACCTACACTGCACATCACCCTGAACATACCATCCCCACTGTGAAACATGGTGGTTGCAGCATCATGCTGTGGGGATGCTTTTCTTCAGCAGAGACAGGGAAGCTGGTCAGAGTTGATGGGAAGATGGATGGAGCCAAATACAGGCAATCTTGGAAGAAAACCTGTTAGAGTCTGCAAAAGACTTGAGACTGGGGCGGAGGTTCACCTTCCAGCAGGATAACGACCCTAAACATACAGCCAGAGCTACAATGGAATGGTTTAGATCAAAGCATATTCATGTGTTAGACTGGCCCAGTCAAAGTCCAGACCTAAATCCAATTGAGAATCTCTGGCAAGACTTGAAAATTGCTGTTCAGACACTCTCCATCCAATCTGACTGAGCTTGAGCTATTTTGCAAAGAAGAATGGGCATAAATTTCAGTCTCTAGATGTGCAAAGCTGGTAGAGACATGCCCCAAAAGATTTGCAGCTGTAATTGCAGCGAAAGTTGGTTATACAAAGTATTGACTCAGGGGGGCTGAATACTTTTGCACGCCACACTTTTCCGTTTTTTATTTGTAAAAAAATTTGAAAACCATGTATCATTTTCCTCCCACTTCACAATTATGCACCACTTTGTGTTGGTCTATCACATAAAATCCCAATAAAATACATTTACGTTTGTGGTTGTAACGTGACAAAATGTGGAAAAGTTCAAGGGGTATGAATACTTTTGCAAGCCACTGTATCTCCTTTAAGCTACCCTCCTAACATTTCCACTCTGCAAAAAAAGTTCTAACTCTTATACCCCGTCTATGATTCTCATAATTGTATAAACTTCTGTCAAGCATTTCCTCAACCTCTGACACTCCAGAGAAAACAGTTTTGCCAGCCTCTCCTTATAGCTAATACCCTCTAATCCACACAGAAGCATGATAAACCTCTCCCGCGTCCTCGCCAATGCTTCCACTTCCTTGCCCTAAAGGGGTGCCCAGAGCTGCACATTATACTGTAAGTGAGGCATAACAAAAGTTTTATAAAGGTGCAACATGACTTCTTGACTCTTGCACTTAATGCCCTGACAGATGAAGACAATACAACATATTTACCACTCTGAGTGTTGCCATTTTCAGGGAGCTATGGACATGGACCTCAAGATCCCTCTATACATTAATGCTGTTAAGGGTCTTGTACACTTTCTCTTTATATTTGACCTCCCAAAGAGCAACATCTCGGTAACTTGGATTAAACTCCGTCTGCAATTTCTCTACCTATATCTGTAACCTGCTGGATATCCTGCTGTATTTTTTGACAGCGTTCCTCAGTTTCCAACTCCACCAATTTTTGTGTCTTCTGCAAATGTACTAACCAACTCATCTATACTGACCAACATCTACTACAAACCCACTGACTCCCATGGCTATCTGGACTACACTTCTTCCCACCTGCTTCTTGTAAGGACTCCATCCCCTACTCCCAATTCCTCAGTCTACACCCAGAATGAGGTGTTCCAGACCAGGGCATCGGAGATATCCTCATTCTTTAGGGAATGGGGATTCCCCTCTTCTATAATAGATGAGGCTCTCACCAGGGTCTCCTCTATATCCAGCAGCTCCGCTTTCACTCCCCATCCCCCTTCTCGTAACAAGGGCAGAGTCCCCCTTGTCCTCACCTTCCACCTACCAGCCGTCACATACAACATACCACTGGCCACATCTTCCCATCTCCTCCCCTTTCTGCTTTGCGCAGAGACCGTTCCCTCCGTAACCCACCCAAACCACCCCTCCCCTGATACTTTCCCTTGCAACCGCAGGAAATGCATCACTTGTCGCTTTAACCCCCCCCCCCCTTCGTCTCCATCCAAGGACCCAAGCAGTCTTTCCAGCTGAGGCAGAGGTTCACCTGCACCTCCTCCAACCTCATCTACTGCATCCGCTGTTCCAGGTGTCAACTTCTCTACATCGGTGAGAAAGCGCAGGCTTGGCGATCGCTTTGCCCAACACCTCTGCTCAGTTCGCAATAACAACCTGATCTCCGGTGGCTCAGCAGTTCAACTCCCCTTCCATACCAAATCCGACCTTTCTGTCCTGGGCCTCCACCATTGCCAGAGTGAGACCCAGAGCAAATTGGAGCAACAGCACCTCAAACAGCACCTTGGGTAGTTTACACCCCAGCGGTATGAACATTGACTTCTCCAATTTCAGGTAGTCCTTGCTTTTTCCCTCCTTCCCCTCCCCAGCTCTCCCAAAAGTCTACTGTCTCTGCCTCTTCCTTTCTTCCCCCCCCCCCCGACATCAGTCTGAAGAAGATCTCGACCCGAAACGTCACCTATTCCTTCTCTCCATAGATGCTGCCTCATCCGCTGAGTTTCTCCAGCGTTTTTGTCTACCTTCGATTTTTCCAGCATCTGCAGTTCTTTCTTAAATATATTTTTATCTCAGTCATTTGTATAATCATAAACAATAGAGTTCCCAGCACAGATCCTCCAATGATGAACGCCACCTCCTCTACGGACGTGTACCCCCGGCCCAACGGCGGAAGTCCAGGAGAAGCTTTCTCAGCCATGTCCAGCCCCTAATAGCATCACGGGAAGAAACCAGACTCCAACTATGGACAAAAAGGCTTGAGGACGACCCCCCTCCTACTGACATGGGTATCCCTCCTTCTGAAGCCCTCCCTCTGGGCTCAGAAGCACCATGGGTCCAGTGGAAGACGCTCAACCGCCTGAGAACAGGAACAGGGCGATCAAACGATGCCATGGCCAGATGGGGCTATGAAACTGGCCAAACCACCTGTGAATGTGGAGAAGAGGACCACACAATGCAGCACTGCCTTGTCTGCCCCCTACTACCCAACCAGTGCAGCTCAAAGGATCTTGCAGTGTTCAATAAAAACGCAAAGGACTGTGTAAAGGAATGGGAAACTGTCATATAGCCAACCAGCTTCAAAGACACGAAAAGAAGAAGCACAGATCTCTCAGGGACACCATTGTTCACAAACCTATTGAGTTAAAGACCATGTACTTTTTTACCAAGTTATCTCCATTTCTTAATTATTATGAAACTGAATGAAGGAATATTTTTTTCATCAATTAAGCTAAACTAAATTAATTGCAGTTCTGTTCTCAAATGCTTTATTCATGCTTTTCTTAAAGTCAACTTTTAAATTTAATAAATGATTCAGTGCTGGGAAATGTTTCGAGACAATCACCCTCGACTACAGTTGGCTGAAAACTGGAAAGCAGCAGAGATTTACTTGCAGTTAACATGAACATGTTCAAACAAATCCCCAAATTCATTTGCTAAAATATCACAAAATAATAGTATCGCAAAACGTAAGGCTTGCAGCATTAAGGAAATAGAAGCTACATGAAAACATCACTGCTGAAGAGCATAAAATGGAGAATAACAAAAGTGGGCATCAATGTCCTTCAGACTTAATATTGACTAATGTCATTTTTACCATACATGGTCTAAACTTGGATCACTAGTGAATGTTTCAAAGTTTGCAAATGAAGCAAAAGTTAGAAATTTAAACGGGAAAGAAACCAGAATGAGCAGATACATGGTAGCACAGTTTTAGTATGAGGAAGGTGGAGAGACAATATTTTCAAAATAGTATTCGTTTGAAATGCATGCATTTCAACCAGTACAGAATTCTTTGAAGTTGACTTAAGAGGCACATAGCTTTGTGGATTTATATGGGCCCCAACCAGAGAATTGAATTCAATTCAGACACTCGTTTCAGGAAAATTATTAATATTCACAAAAAAAAAGAGAATGGACAGTTTTTTTACCCCAAAGTGGACAGAGGGAGGAGCGACGTCCGGGCGGGTAGGTTCAAAACCCCATCGCGGGGCTTGTTTCAGCAGAGGCCCAGGAGCCGTTACAGAGGGAGGAGGAACCAAACTCTGCAACGTTCCATCCGCAGTTCACACTTCAAATTAAGTGGGCTTGAGGAAGCCACTGGATTGGTGGAAACGGACTAGGGAAAGCGCTGATTGGCTTGTACCCAGGGTAAGGCTTTGTATTGAATCCAGGGTAAGGCTTTGTATATTATCCTAGGTACAGAAGGGGAGAATGAGGGCCAGGGCAGTTTACTGTTCTGGATGTCAGATGTGGGAGGTCATGGAGTTTGATACCCCTCCAGACGTCCACATCTGCGCCAGGTGTTGTCCAGATGGGGCTCCTAAGGGACAGTGTTAGGAACCTGGAGCAGCAGCTCGATAACCTCTCTGATCAGGGAGAGTGAGGAGGTTATAGAATGGAGTTATAGGGAGGTGGTCACTCCAAGACCACGGGAGGCAGAAAAGTGGGGTCACTGTTAGGAAGGGCAAGGGGCAGAGGCAAGGACTAGTGAGTACCCCCAGTGGCTGTACACCTTGAAAATAAGTACTCACGTTTGAGTACGATTGGGGGGGCGGGGACAGCCTTCCTGCGGGTTAGCGACAGCGGCCGGGCCTCCGGCACAGAGACCGGCCCTGTTGCTCAGAAGGGTAGGGAAAAGAAGAGTGAGGGCACTAGTAATAGGGGACTCTATAGTTAGGGGACGGATAGGCGATTCTGTGACGCAGTCAGGAGACCCGGATGGTAGTTTGCCTCCCTGGTGCCAGGGTCAGGGATGTGTCTGAACGCGTCAAGATATCCTGAAATCCGAGGGAGAGGAGCCTGAGGTCGTGGGTACATATAGGTACCAATGACATAGGTAGAAAGAGAGGAGGTCCTGAAAGGAGAATTTAGGGAGATGGGAGGAGAGTTAAGGAGAAGAACCAAAAAAAAGAACAATCTCAGGATTACTGCCTGTGCCACGAGACAGTGAGAGTAGGAATGGAATGAGGTGGAGGATAAATGCGTGGCTGAGGGGACTGGAGCCAGTGGGCAGGGATTCAAGTTTCTGGATCATTGGGACCTCTTTTGGGGAAGGTGTGACCTGTACAAAAAGGATGGGTTGCACTTGAACCCGAGGGGGACCAATATCCTGGCGGGGAGATTTGCAAAGGCAACTGGGAAAACTTTAAACTAGAACGGTTGGGGGGAGGGACTCGAATAGGGAAAGCTAGTAGTCAGGGGTGAGGCAGGAGGCAGAGAAGGGAAGCACTCGGACCCAAAATGTAGAGGAGAAAGTAGAAAAAGATAATAAACCGGAGAATAAGTGGTGTTGGGGTTCTTAAATGTGTATATTTAAATGCTAGGAGCATTGTAAGAAAGGTGGATGAGCTTAAAGCCTGGATTGACACCTGGAAGGATGATGTTGTGGCGATCAGTGAAACATGGTTGCAGGAGGGCTGTGAGTGGAAACTAAAAATTCCAGGATTTTCGTTTGCTTTAGGTGTGATAGAGTTGGAGGGGCAAGAGGTGGGGGTGTTGCATTGCTTGTCAAGGAAGATATTACAGCAGTGCTTTGGCAGGATAGATTAGAGGGCTCGTCTAGGGAGGCTATTTGGATGGAACTGAGAAATGGGAAAGGGGTAAGCAACACTTATAGGGGTGTATTATAGACTGCCTAATGGAGAGCGAGAATTGGAAGAGCAAATATATAAGGAGATAGCAGATATTAGTAGTAAGCACAAGGTAGTGATTGTGGGGAGATTTCAATTTTCCACACATAGACTGGGAAACACATTTTGTAAAAGGGCTGGATGGTTTGGAGTTTGTAAAATGTGTGCAGGATAGTTTTTTGCAGCAATACATAGAGGTACCTACAAGAGAAGGGGCAGTGCTGGACCTCCTGTTAGGAAATGAGACAGGGAGGTGGCGGAGGTATGCGTTGGGGAGCACTTTGGGTCCAGTGATCACTATACCATTAGTTTCAATATAATTATGGAGAGGGTCAGAACTGGACCTAAGGTTGAGATTTTTGACTAGAGAAAGGCTAACTTTGAGGAGATGCGAAAAGGATTTAAAAGGAGTGAATTGGGACAGGTTTGTTTTATGGGAAGGATGTAGAAGAGAAATGGAGGACATTTAAAGGTGAAATTTTAAGAGTACAGAATCTTTATGTCCCTGTTCGGTTGAAAGGGAAATAGTAAAAATTGGAAAGAGCCATGGTTTTCACGGGGAAATTGGACACTTGGTTCGGAAAAAGAGAGAGATCTACAATAATTATAGGCGGCAATGGAGTAATTGAGGTGCTGCAGAAGTATACAGAATGTAAAAAGAATCTTAAGAAAGAAATTAGAAAAGCTAAAAGAAGATTATGAGGTTGCTTTGGCAAGTAAGGTGAAAGTAAACCCAAAGGGTTTCTACAGCTCTATTAATAGCAAAAGGATAACAAGGAATAAAATTGGTCCATTAGAGAGTCAGGGTGGACAGCTATCTGCTGAGCCAAAAGAGATGGGGGAGATATTGAACAATTTATTTTCTTCGGTATTCACCAAGGAGAAGGATATTGAATTATGTGAGGTAAGGGAAACGAGCAGAGTAGCAATGGAAACTATGAGATTTAAAGAAGAGGAAGTGTGGACACTTTTGAAAAATATGAAAACGGATAAGTTTCCAGGTCCTGACAGGATATTCCCAAGGACATTGAGGGAAGTTAGTGTAGAAATAGCAGGGGCTATGACAGAAATATTTCAAATGTCATTAGAAACGGGAATAGTGCCGGAGGATTGGGCATACTGCGCATGTTGTTCCATTGTTTAAAAAGGGTTCTACGAGTAAACCTAGCAATTATAGACCTGTTAGTTTGACATCAGTGGTGGGCAAATTAATGGAAAGGATACTTAGGGATAATATATATAAGCATCTGGATAAACAGAGTCCTGATTAAGAACAGTCAACATGGATTTGTGCCCTGGAAGGTCATGTTTGACTAATCTTCTTGAATTTTTCGAAGAGGTTACTAGGGAAATTGATGAGGGTAAAGCAGTGGATGTTGTCTATATGGACTTCAATAAGGCCTTTGACAAGGTTCCTCATGGAAGGTTGGTTAAGAAGATTCAATTGTTGGGTATTAATGGTGGAGTAGCAAGATGGATTCAACGTGGGCTGAATGGGAGATGCCAGAGAGTAATGGTGGATGACTGTTTGTCAGGTTGGAGGCTGGTGACTAGTGGGGTGCCTCAGGGGTCTGTGTTGGGTCCACTGTTGTTTGTCATGTACATCAATGATCTGGATGATGGTGTGGAAAATTGGATTAGTAAGTATGCAGATACTAAGATAGGTGTGTTGTGGATAATGAAGTAGATTTTCAATGTCTACAGAGAGATTTAGGCCATTTGGAAGAGTGGGCTGAAAGATGGAAGATGGAGTTTAATGCTGATAAATGTGAGGTGCTACATCTTGGCAGGACAAATCAAAATAGGACGTACATGGTAAATGGTAGCGAATTGAGGAATGCCAGTTGAAGAGAGGGATCTAGGAATAACTGTGCATAGTTCCCTGAAGGTGGAATCTCATGGTGATAGGGTGGTAAAGAAAGCTTTTGGTGTGCTGGCCTTTATAAATCAGAGCATTGAGTATAGAAGTTGGGATGTAATGTTAAAATAGTACAAGGCATTGGTGAGGCCAATTCTGGAGTATGGAGTACAATTTTGGTCGCCTAATTATAGGAAGGATGTCAACAAAATAGAGAGAGTACAGAGGAGATCTTACGAGAATGTTGCCTGGGTTTCAGCAACTAAATTACAGAGAAAGGCTGAACAAGTTAGGTCTTTATTCTTTGGAGCGCAGAAGGTTAAGGGGCGACTTGATAGAGGTCTTTAAAATGATGAGAGGGATAGACAGAGTTGACGTGGATAAACTTTTCCCATTGAGAGTAGGGAAGATTCAAACAAGAGGACATGACTTGAGAATTAAGGGACAGAAGTTTAGGGGTAACATTAGGGGGAACTTCTTTACTCAGAGAGTGGTAGCTGTGTGGAATGAGCTTCCAGTGGAAGTGGTGGAGGCAGGTTCGATTTTATCATTTAAAAATAGATTGGATGGGTATATGGACGAGAAAGGAATGGAGGGTTATGGTCTGAGTGCAGGTAGATGGGACTAGGGGAGAAAAAAGTGTTCGGCATGGGACTTGAAGGGCCGAGATGGCCTGTTTCCATGCTGTATTGTTATATGGTTATATGGTTATATGGTTAAAGTAGGGTAATCAAGAAGCAGAAGACATAGGTTTAACACGAGAGAAGGTTGAATAACAACCAGAGGCCAACTTTTTCACTCAGAGAGTTCTGGGTATATGGAATGAGCTGCCACAGGGGGTAATTGAGATAGGTACTATTTAAAAGGCATTTCAACAGGTACATGGATAGAATAAGTTGAGAGGATTTGGGCCAAAAGGGGATTAATTTAGATGGGGCATCTGGGTTGGGTCAAAGCAGGGGCCGCGGAACGTTTTTGAAAGTGGGGGGGCTGACAATCACTGATCACCGGCCTCGGGGGGGGGGGGGTAAGGGAGCGGAGCGATCCGAGCAGGGGGAGGGTGGCACAATTATTATTTTTTATTGTTGCACGACCCTCCAAAAACTGGGGCATAATATAGGCCATCCCCCAACTCAAAAAGTGGGGGGGGGGGGGGATATATCCCCCAACCCCCCCCCCCCCTCCTCTCTCTCTCCCTCTTGGGGGCCGACTCTCTCTCTCTCTCCCCCTCTCGGGGCTGACTCTCACTCTCCCTCCCGCTCGGGGCCAAAGATATAGACTCGGGGCCGACTCTCTCTCTCTCTTGGGGCCTACGGGGCCCGCCCATCCACCATTCCTCCCTCCCACCCGCCCCGCTCGGCGGCCAATCACAGCGCTTCGTTCACTGCCCCATATCTCGACTGTGAACCGCGCTGTGATTGGCCATTGAGGGTTTGGGGGGGGCAGTCGGTTTCCGCCACGGCTGGTCGTGGTTTTGCCCAAAGATCATAGAGCGGAGCTCCACTCTATGTCTTTGGTTTTGCCGTGTTCACTGTGTGCTTGTTCTGAGATTCTGGATGTCTCAGAAGAAGAGAAAAATACGCCTGCGGGCCCGGATAATTTCGGGTTATGAAGCATGTCTCGCCATAAAAGTGGAGGGGCTGCAGAGCCCCCCCAGCCCACCCGGTTCTGCGGCCCATGCAATGACTCTCATCCCTTTGAGTCTACAGATGCTGTCTGACCCACTGAGATTCTCCAGAAGGAGGTGGGTTCCAATGAACAAGAGCAGCTCAAAGAAACAAACAGGAGTAAACTTTATTTTTAACTAGAGAGTGAACAGCCTTCTGGGCACGTCCAATGGGGCCTCAATAAAGAAGGAATCGCGACTCCGCTGCGAAGAACACAATAGACGAGGAATTGCCAACCGACGGCCAAAGTGTCAGTGAATCAGCAGAAAACTCCACAAACCCCTGTCCAAATAAAACAGAGCCTTTTGATGCAACATCTGTCCCAAGACCTCCTCCCTCAACTCTGTCCAGGGACCTCAACAGTTCTTTCAGGTGAAGCAGAGGTTCACTTGCACCTCCTCCAACCTCATCTACTGTATCTAGTGTACTAGGTGTGGACTCTTATACATCAGCAAGACCAAGTGCAGACTGGGCAATTGTTTCGCTGAACACCTTCGCTCAATCCGCCTGGACCTACCTGATCTCCCGGTTGCCAAACACTTTAATTCCCTTCCCATTCCTACATTTCTGTCCTGAGCCTCCTCCAATGTCAGTCAGGCCAGACACAAATTGGAGGAACAACACCGCATATTTTGCTTGGGCAGTTTCAAACCCAGTGGTATGAATATCGATTTCTCTAACTTCAAGTAACCCATGCATCCCCCCTCTATCCATCCCTCCCCACCCTAATCATCGTACTAGTTTCAATGTCGACCTGGCGAGTTTTCATTGTCCGTATAACTCGTCATCACCTAGCCCACAGCCAACAATGGTCTATTGTGGGGTCCACCTTTCCTTGATCATCGTACTTTTTAGCATATCTTTCATTCATTTAACCTATATCTCACCGTCTATATCTCTCGTATCCCTTTCCCTGACCTCAGTCTGAAGAAGGGTCTCAAACCCAAACGTCGACCTTTTTTATCTCGAGATGCTGCCTGTCCCGCTGAGTAACTCCTGCACTTTGTGTCTATCTTCGGTTCAACCCAGCATCTGCAGTTCCTTCCTACACAACTAATCATTAATGACTTGGTTACTTTGAAATCGGACCAGAAACTCTAGTCTTTCTCTTCTATAGTCACTTCCTACTCAAAACGGTGCCTGATCCCAGCTGAGCGCTTCCGCAGTTCCATGACTCACTCCGTAAGCGTCTCCTCTGCCCCCACCGCTAGTGAGCGGGGCCCAGAGCCGCGACAACCCACTCTGTTGTCCGCCGCCGCCGCCACCGCCGCCATGTCAGGTACACCTCGGCGCACAGTCGCTGCGTCACCGCCAAATGGCGCGTTCCGATGACGATGGCCAGCTGAGCCGAGCCTGAGGAGGGGGCGGGGCGAGGATGGTCTCCTAGCAACGGCCCTGAGCTCCTGGGGCAACCGGCCCAAGGTGAGGGTGGTCCAGAGCAGTGGCCCAGAGCCAATCTGCCCAAGGTGAGGGTGGTCAACTGCCCAAGGTGAGGGTGGTCAACCTGCCCAAGGTGAGGGTGGTCCAAAGCAGTGGTCCAGAGCCAACCTGCCCAAGATGATGTGGTCCACCTGAGGTCCAGAGCCAACTTGCCCAAAGTGAGAGTAGTCTACCTGAGGTCCAGACAGTGGTCCAGAGCAGTGGCCCAGAGTCAACCTGCCCAAGGTGAGGGTGGTCCACCTGCCATAGGTGAGGATGGTCCACCTGAGGTCCAGAGCCAACCTGCCCAAGATGATGTGGTCCACCTGAGGTCCAGAGCAAACTTGCCCAAGATGAGGGTGGTCCAGCTGAGGTCCAGAGCAGTGATCCCAAGCCAACCTGCCCAAGGTGATGTGGTCCACCTGTGGTCCAGAGCAGTAGCCCTGAGCAAACCTCATGGGGTTTCTTGAAAGAACAAAACAACCTCCTGTGGTCAAACAACAGACCTAGAACAACTTGCGACATGCAAACAATGATCATGAAGCACTCATTCTACATTTTCCTTGATCGTCGTCCTCTTTGATCTCTCATTTTCACATCTTACCCTTCCATATCTTTGTATCTGTGTCTCCCTTTCCCCTGACAGTCTGAAGAAGGGTCTTGACCTGAAACGTCCCCCCCTCTGCCTAAATATTATTCTGCAAGTGGAAAAACGTATTCGTTTGAGGAAGAACAAAAGATAAATCCAAATAACACTATTAAAAAAGATTTAAAATTGGATATCTCCTTTGTTGGTTTTGCTAAACATAGGCTGTTAATAGAATTCACAGCAACTTCAATCTACTGAATCAATTAAGTGAAATGGGGCAAAGGCACAATAAATGTAGCACATCGAGGATTTGCTACATCCCCCCCCCCCCCCCCCCCATCCTTCCCTTTTTATGATCAAGACATTTCTTGATTAATACAGAGATTATGGGGAGAAGATAGGAGAATGGGGTGAGGAGGGAGAGATAGATCAGCCATGATTGAATGGCGTAGGCTTGATGGGCCGAACGGCCTAATTCTACTTCTATCACTTATGATCTTATGATGATGAAACGGCTTAATCAAATTTTTCCCGTATCTCCAAACCTCCATGAGGTGTGAGAATCTGCCTGACTGAGGTGAGGTGAGCCACATTGCAAAGAGATGATCATAACACAGGATGCACCTCATATTCCGCTTGGGCAGTCAACATCCTGGTGGCCTGAACGTTGAATTCTCCCAATTCTGCTAGCCCTGGCTGTCCCCTCCCCTTCATCAGCCATCTGGTTGTCTCCTCCCCTCCCCAGCCCTCGGGCTCCTCCTCCTCCTTTTCCTTTTTTCCTTTCTTCTCCCCACCCCCTATCAGTCTGAAGAAGGGTTTCGGCCCGAAACGTTACCTATTTCCTTCGCTCCATAGATGCTGCTGCACCCGCTGAGTTTCTCCAGCATTTTTGTGTACCTTCGATTTTCCAGCATCTGCAGTTCCTTCTTTAACAAACATCATAACACAGGAGATGGGTGCGATTCATTCTTCTGTCTCCAGATCAATTGTCTGGACCTTCACATTCCAGTACCTTAATCATTGTGTGATTATACCATATAATATCACATTGGAAGGGGTTAATGAACCTTTTCTCACTAATTTGGTGCACTCTTTGTATCTCCGTGGCATTGGAAAGAATTGTAGTGGAAATCAAGGAATCATCTTTGGTGGCTAAGCTTGCTTGTGAAAAGTAACATTACATAAGATCGAGGAAGACCTCCTTTCTCCATCTGCATGGGAACACGGCGAGGCTTGTAAAATTAATTGAATATGGAAACGTGAGCCAAGCAAAAATGTAATTCACATGGGTGACCCTTTGATTGTTGTCCCTGATCAACTAAAGCAGGCTTGGCTCTGAGTTCCTTTTGCACTTAATAAGCAAAGATTTGGCAACTATGACCTTGACCTCCACAGGAAAGTAATAGTAATAGTAATAGTAATTTATTGTCAATTCAAATAATGCAACAAGTAGTTACACAGAGGATTGAAATTGCGTTTCCCCATACTCCAATGTGCACGTAATATTTATAACACAGACAGACAATATACCAATCAAAATAGACAATGGACATATACATTATATAAAATATTCATTAATAAAAGGTGCAATATAGAAAAATGCAAATAGCATACTGCAGACATTGGGTTAGAGTTAATTTGACAGTCAGTTGGTCTTTGTTTGTGTAATGTTCATGGAATTTTCTTGAGTGTGTTGAGTAGTCTGATGGCCTGAGGGAAAAAGCTGTTTTTGAATCTTGTGGTTTTGCTCCGCATGCTGCGGTAGTGCTTGCCGGATGGTAGGAGGGTGAACAGTTTGTGTGCTGGGTGGGTGGTGTCTTTGATGATATTGGTTGCTCTCTTGCGACAGCGAGATGGGTATAAGTCCTGGATTGCTGGTTGGGGTGATCTAGTATGTGTGCCTGAAAGCAGTTCAGGCACACATACAACTTCATTAGATTTTGTGGAAGGTCACAGATCTAAGTGAAGACAGAAAATACAGTTTGAGGATTGATCTTTTAAATAGCACAGTCTTAGCGGAATTGGTGTCCATAACGGTTGGTTAGTCTGTATTTAAAAAATACTGCAGCACTGGGTGAATTTCACAGTGAAATAAATGTGTCAGAATAGAAATCCCACCCCAAAATAATCAATGGACAAATTTCCCAGTGGATGCCAAGTTACCTGGAAATGTGTGAACATTTGCTCTGGTTTAATCCCACTTTCGACAGCACAGTACCATTGCTTATGAAGCTGTGTTTCGGAATTTCTAGGTCATTTCTGTTAAATGTCACAGAGAGCTAAAAAATTCATGACGGTTTTTCTTTTAAACATTTATGAATGCATTGGAACTACTTATAAACATCAATAACGGGTTATTTCCCATTTCAGTTTTTTTGGTTCTGCCCAGAGCTGGCTCTGCAAATTATAAATCCGCAAAGTATTTTAGCAAGTGAAAAATATATTTTTCAGCTTGTCCATGCTGCATGATAGGGAGAAATAAAAGTCCCGATATTGGATGCATTTGTGTATATTTTTAATGCACAAATCCTCAGAAATGTGGTTTAATCAGTGGTGGGTTATGTTTGTGTTCATTTCCAGTTAAAATGACTGTTGGATTGGGAACCACTGCATGTGATTCATCTTAGTGTGGCTATAGAAAGTATTCTGGCAGGATGCATCTCAGCCTAGTATGACAACAGCTCTGCTCTTGACCACACGAACCTCAGAGAGTTGTGAACACAGCCCAGTCCATCACAGGCTCACGGCTTCTTTCCATCTGGTTTCTCTTCATGGTGTAGATTCTGCAAAAAATGCTTGATAGATCGAGAGAGTGGCCAATAAAAGGTGGAAGATGACAATTATGATGAGTAAATATTCATTTTAATAGGAAGAATAGAGAAATCAATTTTAAATGATGGGAAACGAGTAGATGTTAGTGTTCAGAAGGATCTTGGTGTGCTGGATCATGAAACACAGAAAGTAAACATACAGCAGATAATTGCCATGTAGTCTTTAATGTTGCTTTGAATTGCTAGCCAGTGCTTTGTATACAATGGGTATGGAACATAAAGAAGGCATCCCCAGCTAATCTCTGCTGTGGGGTTCCACAAGGTTCCATCCTTGGCCCCATTCTCTTCTCCCTGTATATGCTCCCCTTAGGCCAAGTCATTGAAAGGCACGGCATTTCCTTCCATTGCTACGCAGACGATACACAACTCTATCTCCCCCTGAAGCCCAAAAACCAATCAAATCTGCTTAACCTTACCCACTGCCTCGAGGATATAAAGTGTTGGATGGCCCAGAACCTCCTCCAACTCAACTAAACGAGAATAAGTCTGAGGTCATCCTTCTCGGCCCCTCGGACTCAATCAAAATGATAGCAGGCAGCCTTGGAAGCCTTACCCCACTACTCAAACCTCACGTCAAAAACCTTGGCGTGATATTTGACTCAGCACTGAAATTTGACAAACAAGTTAATGCCGTGGTAAAAGCTAGCTTCTTTCAGCTTCGGACGATAGCTAAAATAAAACAATTCCTCCACTTTGATGACCTCGAAAAGATCATCCACACATTTATCACCTCCTGCCTAGATTACTGCAACTCCCTTTACACTGGCATCAGCCAATCTTCCCAGTCCCACCTGCAACAGGTCCAAAACGCCGCAGCGAGACTCCTGACGGGCACCCGAAAAAGGGACCACATCACCCCGATCCTGGCCTCTCTCCACTGGCTCCCTGTGCGGTTCCGTATACATTTCAAGATCCTCCTCTATGTCTACAAAGCCCTCAATGGGCTTGCCCCCACCTACATTAAAAGTCTTCTTACCCACCACTCCACCTCCAGGTCCCTCAGATCGGCCAACTTGGGGTTGCTGAATATCCCGCGGTCTAGGCATAAGCTCAGGGGCGACCGCGCCTTTGCGGTTGCAGCTCCTAGACTGTGGAACAGCATCCCCCTTCCGATCAGAACTGCCCCCTCCATCGACTCCTTTAAGTCAAGAGTAAAATCTTATCTATACTCCCAAGCCTTTCTTGACATCCTCTGAGCAAGGGCTACATGTATATATGTATGTAGTTTGTTTGTTTATACTATTCTTATAACAAATGTAAAGCACTTTGGCCAACGAGAGTTGTTTTTTAAATGTGCTATATAAATAAATGTGACTTGACTTGACTTTCTGAGTTGCATCATGTACACTGTTTTAATTCCAGTCAAAACATTTAACAGCTCTCATTGTGCTACAGTTAATTTTGTTTACATGCAACAGGTTTCAGGGCACTTTTCCTGGTATCCAACAGCAGCAATTGCTAGCTTTGCAATTAAGAAGGAGCCAGTAGGTGGTGCAATGAGGATATATTGTCCTTGTCAATCAGTCCCTTTTCAGAGAGAGGAATGGGATTTTCACCTGGAAGATTTCGAATCAACGCAAGGACATCCCACTTTATGTTCTTGTTGTGGTGGGGAATACATTAGTGCTGGTAGAGATTTTATCTTGTAGGGCAGACACATACTCCAGCTTGACTTAGTATCGAGCGATTTTGTCTTTGCTCCATATGGCACCAAGATGTCAGTGGCAGGCTTTCATTAAAGTCATGTTGGTTATGGACTGTTTCAAGTAAAGGGAGGCAGAATCTGGCTGTTCCAACCGCTAATCCCTTTCTCTCTCACATCTCAACATGAATTTGTTGATACAAGGATGTGCCATACCTTCTAAGAATGGAGCATTTTATGTTTGGATATTTGCTGTCATCTTGTATGTTATTTTATAATGTTGCTATTCATTTTGCTCCATATATACTGATATGGAAGGTTCATGAAGTGGCAGAGGGAGCCAGTGGTGGCAGCACGATTGACTGTATTAGCAGCAGTTATGTTAATAACTGGTAGAAATCATTACAGGTCTGAAAGCAACATTGGCTCTACACAACTTTTCACGGTAGTGCGTCTGTGGCTTCTTTTTAATAGAATTTTCAGATAACATTTTACTTACACTAGAATCACATCCATTTTAGTAACTAAAACTTCTTAGCAAAAGGGCAAATAAAAGACCATCTTGGACCTGAAAACTAGTCCCATTTACCCTGATGTCTCCGTCTTTGTATCTCACCCACCTAATCCTTCTTGGTTAACCCTCTCACAACTGTTGAAATATTGAAAGTTGCTCGTTACTTGATAAACACCTTGATCATTTGATCTACAAATGCCCTTTTCTCATCCCTCCTATGATCAAAATAGGCTAAATCCTATATTCTCTTACATTCTTGGAACATGGTTTTGTTGAACTAAAGATATCAGATTGCTCATTCTCCACGTCTCTAGAATTTCTTACCTTCCTTAGTCCTTAATAACAACAACGTATTATGCTGCACTTTCAATTCAGTAAATTGTGTTACACAACAAGATCTAGGGAAAATGAGCCATGCAATGCAGATGGAATTTAATGCAAACAAATGCACGGTGTTGCCTTTTGAGAAGTTAAATCAGCATAATAAATGGCAGGGTGCTGGAAAATGTTTTAGAACAAAGAGAGCTGGGGAACACTTGTGTCCATTGAATCTGGTGACCCTAGTGATGAAGCAGGTATTCAGTACGCTTGCCTTCATTGGTTAGGGCAATGAGTACAAGAGCTGGGACGTTATGTACAAGATATTAGAGAGACAGCATTTAGAGTATTGTATGCCGTTCTGGTTGCCACACTATAGGAAGGATGTCATTAAGTTGGAAGTGGTGCAGAAAAGATTAACAAAGACATTACTGGGCTGGAGGGCTTGAGTTTAAAAAAGAGACTATATAGGCGTGGCTTTTTCCAAAGGAGACTGAAGGGCATGCATTTAGAGGCATATAAAATCACAATGAGCGTAGATAAGGTGAATGGTCACAGTCATTTTCCTTGGATAGAGGAGTCTTAAACTAGAGGGCATAGGTTTGCAGTGAGTGAAAAAAGATTTAAAGGGGTCAGAGGCAACTTTTCCCACACGTGTTAGTGGGAATTTAGAATGAGCTACCAGAGAAAGTGATGGAGATGGTTACAACTACAACCTTTAAGACATGTAAACAGATACATGGATAGGACAATAAAAGGATATGGGTCAAATGTAAGCAAATGGATAGCTCAGGTGGACAACCTGGTAGGCATGGATGAGCTGGGCTGAATGTATATACCATGTTATATACATAGATACATAGAAAATAGGTGCAGGAGTAGGCCATTCGGCCCTTCGAGCCTGCACCGCCATTCAATATGATCATGGCTGATCATCCAACTCAGTATCCCGTACCTGCCTTCTCACCATACCCCCTGACCCCTTTAGCCACAAGGGCCACATCTAACTCCCTCTTAAATATAGCCAATGAACTGGCCTCAACTATCCTCTGTGGCAGAGAGTTCCAGAGATTCACCACTCTCTGTGTGAAAAAGTTTTTTCTCATCTCGGTCTTAAAGGATTTCCCCCTTATCCTTAAGCCGTGACCCCTTGTCCTGGACTTCCCCAACATCGGGAACAATCTTCCTGCATCTAGCCTGTCCAACCCCATAAGAATTTTGTACGTTTCTATAAGATCCCCTCTCAATCTCCTAAATTCTAGCGAGTATAAGCCAAGTCTATCCAGTCTTTCTTCATATGAAAGTCCTGACATCCCAGGAATCAGTCTGGTGAACCTTCTCTGCCCTCCCTCTATGGCTATAATGTCCTTCCTCAGATTTGGAGACCAAAACTGTACGCAATACTCCAGGTGTGGTCTCACCAAGACCCTGTACAACTGCAGTAGAACCTCCCTGCTCCTATACTCAAATCCTTTTGCTATGAAAGCTGACATACCATTCGCTTTCTTCACTGCCTGCTGCACCTGCATGCCTACTTTCAATGACTGGTGTACCATGACACCCAGGTCTCGCTGCATCTCCCTTTTCCTAATCGGCCACCATTTAGATAATAGTCTGCTTTCCTGTTTTTGCCACCAAAGTGGATAACCTCACATTTGTCCACATTATACTGCATCTGCCAAACATTTGCCCACTCACCCAGCCTATCCAAGTCACCTTGCAGTCTCCTAGCATCCTCCTCACAGCTAACACTGCCCCCCAGCTTAGTGTCATCCGCAAACTTGGAGATGTTGCCTTCAATTCCCTCATCCAGTTCATTAATATAAATTGTAAATAGCTGGGGTCCCAGCACTTTGCGGTACCCCACTAGTCACTGCCTGCCATTGTGAAAAGGACCCGTTTACTCCTACTCTTTGCTTCCTGTTTGCCAGCCAGTTCTCTATCCACATCAATACTGAACCCCCAATACCGTGTGCTTTAAGTTTGTATACTAATCTCTTATGTGGGACCTTGTCGAAAGCCTTCTGAAAGTCCAGATACAACACATCCACTGGTTCTCCCCTATCCACTCTACTAGTTACATCCTCGAAAAATTCTATAAGATTCGTCAGACATGATTTACCTTTCGTAAATCCATGCTGACTTTGTCCAATGATTTCACCACTTTCCAAATGTGCTCCTATCCCATCGTTAATAACTGACTCTAGCAGTTTCCCCACTACCGATGTTAGACTAACTGGTCTGTAATTCCACGTTTTCTCTCTCCCTCCCTTCTTAAAAAGTGGGGTTACGTTTGCTACCCTCCAATCCTCAGGAACTACTCCAGAATCTAAAGAGTTTTGAAAAATTATCACTAATGCATCCACTATTTCTGGAGCTACTTCCTTAAGTACTCTGGGATGCAGCCTATCTGGCCCTGGTGATTTATCGGTCTTTAATCCATTCAATTTACCCAACACCACTTCCCGACTAACCTGGATTTCACTCAGTTCCTCCATCTCCCTTGACCCGCGGTCCCCTGCTATTTCCGGCAGATTATTTATGTCTTCCTTAGTGAAGACGGAACCAAAGTAGTTATTCAATTGGTCCGCCATATCCTTGTTCCCCATGATCAATTCACCTGTTTCTGACTGCAAGGGACCTACATTTGTTTTAACTAATCTCTTTCTCTTCACATATCTATAAAAACTTTTGCAGTCAGTTTTTATGTTCCCTGCCAGTTTTCTTTCATAATCTATTTTCCCTTTCCTAATTAAGCCCTTTGTCCTCCTCTGCTGGTCTCTGAATTTCTCCCAGTCCTCTGGTATGCTGCTTTTTCTGGCTAATTTGTACGCATCATCTTTTGCTTTGATACTATCCCTGATTTCCCTTGTTATCCACGGATGCACTACCTTCCCTGATTTATTCTTTTGCCAAACTGGGATGAACAATTTTTGTAGTTCATCCTTGCAGTCTTTAAATGTCTTCCATTGCATATCCACCGTCAACCCTTTTAGAATTAATTGCCAGTCAATCTTGGCCAATTCACGTCTCATACCCTCAAAGTTACCTTTCTTTAAGTTCAGAACCGTTGTTTCTGAATTAACAATGTCACTCTCCATCCTAATGAAGAACTCAACCATATTATGGTCACTCTTGCCAAGGGGGCACGCACAACAAGACTGCTAACTAACCCTTCCTCATTACTCAATACCCAGTCTAGAATAGCCTGCTCTCTCGTTGGTTCCTCTACATGTTGGTTTAGATAACTATCCCGCATACATTCCAAGAAATCCTCTTCCTCAGCACCCCTGCCAATTTGATTCACCCAATCTATATGTAGATTGAAGTCACCAATTATAACTGTTTTGCCTTTGTTGCACGCATTTCTAATTTCCTGTTTGATGCCATCCCCAACTTCACTACTACTGCTAGGTGGCCTGTACACAACACCCACCAGCGTTTTCTGCCCTTAGTGTTTCGCAGCTCTACCCATACCGATTCCACATCCTCCAAGCCAATGTCCTTCCTTTCCACTGCGTTAATCTCCTCTCTAACCAGCAACGCTACCCCACCTCCTTTTCCTTTCTCTCATCCTGAATATTGAATATCCCTGGATGTTCAGCTCCCAGCCTTGGTCACACTGGAGCCATGTCTCCGTGATCCCGACTATATCATAATCATTAATAGCTATCTGCACGTTCAACTCATCCACCTTATTACGAATGCTCCTTGCATTGAGACACAAAGCCTTCAGGCTTGTTTTTATAACGCTCTTACCCCTTATACAATTATGTTGAAAAGTGGCCCTTTTTGATTTTTGCCCTGGATTTGTCTGCCTGCCACTTTTACTTTTCACCTTGCTACCTATTGCTTCCGCCCGCATTTTGCACCCCTTTGTTTCTCTGCTCACCCATTTAAGAACCCCACCACCTCTTATTCTCTGTTTATTATTGTTTTCTTCTTTCCCCCCTACATGTTGGGTCTGAGTGCTTTCCTTCTCTGCCTCCTGCCTCACACACTGTCTAATAGCTTTCTCTATTTGAGTCCCTCCCCCCAACCATTCTAGTTTAAAGTCTCCCCAGTAGCCTTTGCAGATCTCCCCGCCAGGATATCGGTCCCCCTCAGGTTCAAGTGCAACCCATCCTTTTTGTACAGGTCGCACCTTCCACAAAAGAGGTCCCAATGATCCAGAAATTTGAATCCCTGCCTCTGCACCAGTCCTTCAGCCACGCATTTATCCTCCACCTCGCTCCACTCCTACTCACTGTCGCGTGGCACAGGCAGTAATCCCGAGATTGTCACCTTTGCTGTCCTACTCTTTAACTCCCTCCTAACTCCCTAAATTCTCCTTTCAGGACCTCTTCTCTTTTTTTACCTATGTCATTGGTACCTATATGTACCACGACCTCGGGCTCCTCTCCCTCCTCTTTCAGGATATCTTGAACACGTTGAGACACATCACAGACCCTGGCACCAGGGAGGCAAACTACCATCCGGGTCTCCCGACTGCGTCCACAGAATCGCCTGTCTGACCCCCTAACTATAGAGTCCCCTATTAGTATTTGCCCTCCTCTTCTTTTCCTTACCCTTCTGAGCAACAGGACCAGTCTCTGTACCGGAGGCCCGGCCGCTGTCGCTACCCCTAGGTAGGCTGTCCCCCCCAACAGTGCTCATACAGTACTTATTGTCAAGGTGTACAGCCACCGGGGTACTCTCTAGTCCCTGCCTGTGCCCCCTTGCCTCTCCCAACCGTGATCCACTTGCCTGCCTCCTGTGGTCTTGGAGTGACCACCTCCCTGTAACTCCTCTCAATGACTTCCTCGCTCTCCCTGACCAGACAGAGGTCATCGAGCTGCTGCTCCAGGTTCCTAATACGGTCCCTTAGGAGCCCCATCTCGATACACCTGGCGCAGATGTGGACGTCTGGAGGGCTATCAGACTCCATGACTTCCCACATCTGACATCCAGAACAGTAAACTGCCCTGGCCCTCATACTCCCCTTACCTAGGATACAATACAAAAACAAACTGCTACAATACTGCTACGAAATTGTATGGTTATTTTGGGCAAGGCTCCAGAGATGTACAAAATGCTATATGATACCATGTCCCTACAATTCTAATGACAGGGTCACACTCAAATAATGATACCAAGGTAAGGAAGAATATTATATTGTGTGATACAGGGTCTGGCTATCAAAGGTTGGAGAGAGGCTTCCTATAATTTTCCCATTTTTAATATTCTACACTACTTTATTTACCCTGTGGTTTATATTTTCTAGCCTTGGTGGAAAAACCTAAACCATATATTTTCATAACTGTTGATATCCCTAACCCACTATTGACCCAAACACAAATATTTGCTGACACTCCAGTACGGTGTTGAGTAAGTGCAGCATTGTTGGCAGGGCTGACTTTTGGATACAATGCTAGACCAATATTTATCCTCTTATGTGTTGCAAAAGCTCCCACGGCACAATTTCACCACAGTAATCCTGACCAATATTTTATCCCTCATAAACAGATTATTTGGTTATTATCATATTGTCAACTGTGAAGGCTCAGTCTATGTAAATTGGCTGCTGTATTTCCCATATTACAACTCATCTGCTGCGCATAACTAGGTTAACTATTCCAGTTCCCTGTCTCAACATGCTCCCATTCCTCTGTGCATGTTGCCGGTCCTTTTCCTCTCATTCATTCATCGTCTTTAAATATTAAAAGGTAGCTGGTTGTGAGACTCCTTCCTGTAATGGCTTAATGGCATTGGGACATAGTGTGTTTATATCCAAGAGGTAAGGCCTTATTTTAAAGACAGAATACTTATCTATTGAGATCTGGAGATAACAGACTGAATGGCCCAGACTTTTTGCAGTAATGATAAATTGCTGCAAGGTAACCATACCTCATGATCACAATATGGACACCTATTTTGATCTGGGGAGAAGAGTGTATTGATTCTTTAAAATGTGCCATAGTCTCCTTTCGCTTCAGCAAAAGTGAAGTATAAACAACTTAGCAATATATATAGTTGATTAACAATGACGTGTAAATCTAATCAAATAACTGGTTTCAGGGTCTTCCCCGAGGCTGTAACAGGTGGGATGCCACGGGGATCAGTGCTGGGTCAGTAACTATTTGCAATCTACAGCAATAATTGGAATGGGGAGGAATAAAAGAAAATCTAAGTGTAACAAATTCATATTTGCAGATATACTGGGCTGGAAGGAAGTGTGAGCTGTAAGGAGGATGTCAAAAAGCTTCAGGTGGAATGTGTTGTACAGATCTACTCTCCTTACTGAAAGAATGATCACCTTGCGATAGAGGGTATGTAATGAATATCCACCAGAACAAAGAATAAGTATGAAGTAATTTAACCATTGTCTTATTTTAAATGCTTTCATACATTAAATTGTTTAGTGTTTTGTATAATTTACATTTTTATAATTTTTAATAAAGCATTGAGTTTAATTGATTTTTAATACTTTTAAATTTTTTTGAATCAATGACATCCAGAAGCATTCAAAAGGCTCAACAGTTTTGATATCTGGCAAAACCTTTCAGGGCGCAAAAGCTTTCTCAGCTATTTCATCTGCAGACCTTGGTGTGGCCCACCCACAAGTGATGGAAAATACCGCACAAGGTTCGGATGTGTGCCTACATGTCCATCATGGGAGATCTGGAAATGTTTAGCACATTTTGTCTGACAGTCAGGTGAAGGGTGAAGTCTGAAAAAAGGACTAGACCTGAAAGACCTATCCATGTTCTCCAGAGATGCTGCCTGACCCACTGAGTTACTCCAGTACTTTGAGTCCTTTTGAGTATAGTTTGTCTGTCGGCACTAACAAACACAGCCCACTGCCCGCAGAAAGATCCAGCCCATTATTTAATTGTTGAATTAGAAAGGAATAAATATTTAATTTTCAAAGCTTTCAACTGGTAATGTTTAGGTTTCTAAAATGAGAAGCACAAATTTTAGTAGAAGTTTCTGTATGGTAAACTCCAGAAGGAAAACAATAACTGTTCCATTTTTAAATGCCGACTTTCACACAATGTCAGATATCTATATTTGTCTCTGATTGACCTACTGACGTCATTTAGAAAACACATTGAGTTCAGGTGGAACATTCAGTCCGACCAGTCCATGTACATTTTACACATAAAAATTCAACAAGTAAAGAAATCATCCTGTCTGTTGTTACCACTTTGCTGGATGCAGTTATCATGTGGTTAATCAGGCCAGGGCAGTTCAATACAGACCCTGGTTTCAATATAAATGCTCCCCGCAAGCATTTTGTACATCTCTGGAGCCTTGCCCAAAATAACCATACAATTTCTGCCATCTTAATGGATACGATCTGAGCCTCTTTAGTTCACAAACAGGAGTAGACACATTTCAAGTTTCAGATGCTTGGAATTGACGAAGTACAAATCGATACCAAGTTGGACAGGTTATTAATGCTCATTCTCTCAAGCTTGATTATTGATTTATTTGCTGGTCGTAAAAGAGGAACAGATACAACAGATAAGATGTTATGACAAAGTTCTACAGTATACGTTTAACAAATAGAGGGAAAGATGCATTTAAATATTTGCTTTGCATGAATAGCAGAAATCATTTCCTTTCGCCTGAATAGCATGTAATTGGAAGTTGCCAGAGTAGCAGTTTCATTTTTTTACCACGGAGCAACTTGCTGACTATTGCACATATTTCCATAGTTACTACCAGCCCAGGCAGCTGAATATTGGAATTTCCTGACAATTGTATTCATTTGTGAAAGGTTAATATTCCAAGCAGTTTCATATTCCTGCACATATTAATTTTAAAAAGCCACTTCTGTGGTACTAAACAGCGTGATTTAAGGGAAATTTTAATAAATTCGACAATGTCTGTAGTATTAATAGAAAAAAATCTACTCCCATTTGCTGAACAGTGGAACAGGCTGGGTCTTGCACTATCACAAAATCAACAACAAAAAATTTCAGTTGCAGCCCATGCTGAAGATCGGGCATTCCAGCGGTCAACATAACTCATTATGAAATATTTTCAGTTTGCGATCCAATCCTAAAGTCCAATCCATGTTGTATCTTGATTCAGGAAGCTTCTTCGAAGGAAGTGCACATTCTCTGCATTCCTGATGAGCTTGCCTCAACAGCATTAACTATTCTAGCCAGCAGTAAATTGCTCCATTTCTGAATGGGCCCATTGTATTCAGTAAGAATACTTGCTGTTTTCAGTGTTTTATAGTGAGGTCTCAGACCTTTATCAGTTGTTGAAAAGTGTATTTTACCTGCTGAATGAATCTTCCAATCTTCGTTATATCAATTATTTGTGTGATTTAGCTCAAAAGTTGTGTCAATGTTTTTCACCTAGAAAAGTATTACAGGCTTGTTTATTGATTGAAAGATACAATATGAAAACAGACACTTCAGCCCACTGAGTCTACACCAACCATCGCCCATTCTAGCTCAATGTTATCCTACTTTCTATACTCCACTCCACACCCTACACACTCAGGGCAATTTACAGAGGCCATTTAACATGCAAACCCGCATGACTTTGGAATGTGGGAGGAAACTGGTGCACCAGGAGGAAACCCATGCAGTCATAGTGCAAACTACACACAGACAGCATCCAAGGTCAGGATTGAAACTGGGTCTCTGGCGCAATGAGGCAGCATTTTTACCAGCTGCACCACTGTGCCGCCTCTTTAGAGAAATGTTAATTGAGTAACCCTGAAATGATGATATCTCTGATGGGATTCTTTCATAAACTGCGTCCCAGGTTGTAGAGTGTAATCATTTAGTTTAAATTTAATTTGAAACTTGAAATGATCAAGTGCTTAGACAAATTTTAAGTATGCCAAGTTCCTGTAATATAAATTGAAGTTTACCAGATGCTGGAAATCAAAGATAAGCACAGAACATGCTTGAGAAGCACAGCAGGACAGGCTGCTTTTGTGCAGATAGTAACTCCGAGATTGTTACTGTGGTCTCTCAAAATTAAAGGTTGTTTTATTGAATGCAACTATAATCAACTCAGAATAAATAATTGAGTGAGCAATATCCCTGTGATTGAAGGAAAAGGTGATATTTCGGGACTCCAAAACAAAGCAAGCATAAAGACTTCTATTGGAGATTGGGGTCATAAGCATGTGTCTTTTCACCCAGAGGTTAAAGATGTGTTGTTTAAAGATGGATGAGCGAGTCAGGAATGGAGGGCGGTTTGATCAATGCAGGAAGTCAAATGATTACATTTCTAGGCATACATTCAACATCGGAGTTAACCAAAAAGTAAAAGAATCAAACAGGAATGCATTGCAACAAATGCATTGTTTTTCAAATAGAAAATTGTCGACATATAGCAGGAATATGGTACCCATATTTTGGATGTTGCAAGAGCACTTACAGGCCAAAGATTGGCACATGTGTTAATGGCATGTGTCTCACTATTAGTAAGTACATTACATTTGTGCACTGAATGCAGATTATGGTACCAATTAATATGCAATGCTGATGCTGATTTGATGCCAACGAGGTCATGTTATAGCTCAACTCTGGAGAATGCTCACTTCAACAAGGTTGGCTGAATATTAGTAAGTCCTGTCCTGGTCAGTGAGCATAATCCACCTGCTCTTCTTCAAATAGCATTGAGCGATTTTATTTTTGTTGTCCGACTGAGAGTGAAGTAAAGATGTCACATCCAAACACTTCCAATAGTGCGGCACTTCCTCAGTGCTGCACCAGAAATGTGGAAGGACCTTTACATATGCATGTTCTTCCATTTTTATCCTTTTCTAATGAAAGCAAGTATTAGACTAGTTTCAAGTAAATTAGTTAATGTTCCATTTTCATAAGTAGCGTTACGATTTCTTGACATTGATTTTTACACAATATGTTTTGCAAATGGATTATTCTAACAGCAAATTGGAGTTGAAAATGGAGATTTGAAAACCATTTGTTACTAAGCATGCAGGTATAGCAGGCAGTGAAGAAAGCTAATGGCATGTTGGCCTTCATAACGAGAGGATTTGAGTACAGGAGCAAAGAGGTCCTTCTGCAGTTGTGCAGGGCCCTGGTGAGACCACACCTGGAGTATTGTGTGCAGTTTTGGTCTCCTAATTTGAGGAGGGACATTCTTGCCATTGAGGGACTGCAGCGTAGGTTCACGAGGTTAATTCCCAGGATGGCGGGACTGTCATATGATGAAAGAATGGAATGACTGGGCTTGTATTCATTGGAATTTAGAAGGATGAGAGGATATCTTATAGAAACATATAAAATTATTAAGTGATTGGACACGCTAGATGCAGGAAACATGTTCCCGATGTTGGAGGAGTCCAGAACCAGCGCCACAGTTTAAGAATAAGGGGTAGGCCATTTAGAACTGAGATAAGAAACATTTTTTCACCCAGAGAGTTGTGAATTTGTAGAATTCCCTGCCTCAATTCACTGGATGCATTCTAAAGAAAGTTAGATAGAGCTCTTAGGGCTAGTGGAATCAAGGGATATGGGGAGAAGGCAGGATTGTGGATGATCAGTCGTGATCACATTGAAGGACCGAATGAGCCAAATGGCCTACTCCTGCACCTATTTTCTATGTTTCTATGTTTCTATTTGGAAATCATAGCTGAAGTGTGCATTAAGGTTTTAAGTGGCGTTGAGGATCACATGAGAGAGAGATTATGTGAGAAATAATTGCAATGTTGTGGGGATGCCCCGAGCACTAGCATACAAATGTTAGGGTTAATGCCCTTTATTGATGGCATAGGGCATAAGATATATACAGCAGAGAAACAGGCCTTTTGGCCTGAGCCCTCTGGCACAACTCATCCATGCCAACCAAGATGCCTCATCTAAATTAGTCCCATTTGGTCCTAGCCTGCATCTCCTCTTACACCTCAGGCCATCGGGTCTTGGCAACATCCTTGTAAATGTTAACTGTACTTTTTCCAGTTTAATGGCATCTTTCTTATAGCAGGTTGACCAAAACTGAACACAAGATAATATCTGTATCAAAATATGTTAAAGGAGGTGAGATGCTGTTAAATAACCTCCCAGTCAGTTAACCTACCAATGTTCACACTGCATGTTAAGTATATATTGTTGCAAAAAGTTAGGAAAACTTCAAAAAGGATCATGGTCACAAGTACCAAGTCTGAGTAATTAGGAATGCAACTCATCAAGTCTTAGATATTGAATTAATACTCAATAAAACTTGCAAGCTTTTAAAAGTGAGCAGAAGGGAGACACTCCTCAGAGTATTAATTGTTATAGCTTTTCCTGTCAATGAAATGCTGTATTACTCGGAACACAAAGGCACAGACTGGGGGGGGGGGGGGGGGGGGAGGCAACAATTGGAATGAAAGGACAGGAAGCAGGTTGTAAGGAGGTTGGAATATTTAGTGCTGATGCATATAAGGACAGGTTGTGCAAAGTGAATGAAGGACATTATGCAAACAATAAGGGATGATTGTTGCTGGACTGGTTTTGGAATAGACAGGAATAGACCTTTAAAATCCAGTTCAAAGTCAAAGATCCTCTGAAATTCCAGTTCAAAGTTCCTCTCACAATTTTGTACTTGGCTCTTCTATTTGAATTCAACACCTTTAAGCTGGGAAAGCTGTCATTTTGAGAGTTTATTCATGATTGATGTGCGATGACCTCAGGAAAAAAGTTGTTGTTTATACCTGTTGGGTAAAGTTGCAGCTGTCTTATTTATTGTATACCCCATACTCCAAATACAAACGTACACATTATGACAGATTATGTGGATAAATGTGAAGTTATCCACTTTGGTGGCAAAAACAGGAAAGTAGACTATTATCTGAATGGTGGCCGATAACAAAAAGGGGAGATGCAACGAGACCTGGGTGTCATGGTGCACCAGTCATTGAAAGTAGGAATGCAGGTGCAGCAGGCAGTGAAGAAAGCAAATGGTATGTTAGCATTCATAGCAAAAGGATTTGAGTATAAGAGCAGGGAGGTTCTACTGCAGTTGTACAGGGTCTTGGTGAGACCACACCTGGAGTATTGCGTACAGTTTTGGTCTCCTAATCTGAGGAAAGACATTCTTGCCATGCAGGGAGTACAGAGAAGGTTCACCAGACTGATTCCTGGGATGGCAGGACTTTCATATGAGGAAAGACTGGATAGACTCGGCTTGTACACGTTGGAATTCAGAAGACTGAGGGGGGATCTTATAGAAACTTACAAAATTCTTAAGGGGTTGGACAGGCTAGATGCAGGAAGATTATTCCCGATGTTGGGGAAGTCCAGAACTAGGGGTCACAGTTTAAGGATAAGAGGGAAGACTTTTAGGACCGAGATGAGGAAATCATTTTTTACACAGAGAGTGGTGAATCTGTGGAATTCTCTGCCACAGAAGGTAGTTGAGGCCAGTTCATTGGCTATATTTAAGAGGGAGTTAGATGTGGCCCTTGTGGCTAAAGGGATCAGGGGGTATGGAGAGAAGGCAGGGATGGGATACTGAGTTGGATGATCAGCCATGATCATATCAAATGGCGGTGCAGGCTCGAAGGGCCGAATGGCCTACTCCTGCACCTATTTTCTATGTTTCTATTATGTATGACAAGGTACTTCATGGGTACATGGAACTGCAGCACAACAATGGTCAACGGGTGCCCTTCAATAATATAATTTCATCTCCTCCTCCACCACTCCATCCAGAATTCCAACACTGATCTTTCCTGCCCGCTTATCTGCTGCAGTCTTCAGGCTTTCCTGGAAGGCAGCCAGCCTGTTAAGTCAGGCTAGCTGCCAGCCAAGAAACCCATGGAAAAAGTAGAAGGCTTGTTCTCAATTAAAAACCGTGGTATACTATGGGAGATTCGCACTTCTGAGTTTCCTATCCATTATTTCTCCCCTTGACACAATGAATAGCTTTCAGAGCACATCAAAACCCAGATGCACTTATAATTTACAATTTGTACATCTTTAGTTATATTCACCTCAATGTCAGCAAAAAAAGTTAACATTTATTTTAAACTCATTAATTGCCACTAAACTAGCAGAGAGAGGAAATGTTGTCAGCTGAATCTCAAAGTTAATTGGAAAGTGAAGGGTGACCGGGCAAAATTAACAGGGTTTACTTGCAGAAATAGTCTTGTTCTGTTTTGAGATTTTCTAATTTAGTCAAGAAGGTTTCTTGAATAAATAGATGTAGTTACAACTAATAGTCTACTGGCATCTTAAAGCCCAAGTTCAAAAAGCCCCATCAAATGAGCCTGACCTGCATAGACCTTTCATATTGTGTTTTTGATTTGTGTTTTCGGATTGAATTCTGTCTTTAATTTGTGTACTCGTGATGTCTTTACTATTTATTTTATTCTGCTTACATGTTTTTACACTATTTGTTAAACTTTGTAAGGTGTCCTTGAGATTTTTGAAAGGCGCCCATAAATAAAATTTATTATTATTATTATTATAGATGGAATTAACATGATGGGAAAAACAAGCTTTTCCCCTCTGCCCTAAAGAGCCATGTTTCAATGATTTTACCTCCAATGTGAACAACAATAAGTCAAATGAAAGGCAGTATTAATTTTTTGTGAGCGTGGCAAGGGGGTGATGGCAAATAAATTTCATTAATAATCCAAGTTAGGTAGAGAGTATTGATATCTTTACTGGATGCATTTCAGATCTGATGCATGAAACCTCGATAGCAACACACAGAGCAACAACAATCTATTTTAGTGTTTGCCAGTAAGAAACCTTGAGTCATTTACTAGATGTAACTCCCTGTGGAATACTTAAGCACCAATGATATTATTCAGAGGCGGGGAGAATATAGCTGCAATGAACTTGGTTGGCTAAGATCCACTTGCTGCAGTGAATTAATGTACAGAAAAAACTCAAGCCAGGTGGCATAAAAACTCAGGAGACTGCAGATGCTGAAATATTGAGCAAAAAAACAGACTTGGAGTCATAGTCAAGCAGCATGGAAACGGGCTATTTTTCTAACTCGTCCATGCCAACCGAGATGCCCCATCTAAGCTAGTCCCATTTCCTTTCATTTTGCCTTGTGTAGGAAGGAGCTGCAGCTGCTGGTTTATACCAAAGATAGACACAAAATGCCAGAGTAACTCAGCGGATCAGGCAGCATCTCTGGTGAAAAGGAATAGGTGATGTTTTGGGTTAGAACCCTTCTTCAGACTGTGTCTATCTTCCCTCTAGTCTAAACCTTTCCTATCCATGTACGTGTCCAATTATCTTTTTTTTTAAACTGTGTTTTAAAGACTGTTTTGGTACCTGTCTCAACTGCCTCCTCTGGCAGCTCATTCCATACACACACCACCATTTGAGTGAAAGAATTGCCCCTCAGGTTCCTATTAACTCTTCTGGAATATTTTGGTGGGATCGTGTTGAAATTGGCAGAAGTGACAGAGAATGTTGTATTGGATCTGGAGGCAGATGGGGTGGACTCTACCTCTTTTCTGTCTGGGGGGTGTCGTGGGGGAAACAATTCCTGGAGAAAGAGAACATCTCAGATATCCTAGTGGAAAGCTTCACCTTGGGGGCAGATGCAGCAGACGGTGGTGTGCATGGTCTGTCAGGGAATTGCCAATTCTTCAATAAGGAAAAAGAAGGATACATTAAAATTTCAGCCAAATTAGTATGTATTTCTGCACACAGCCTCATGTTTGCTTGGTTTATTGCATTCCCTTAAAATTCACCAATTATTATCAGATTAATCAGGGCAGCATGGTGGCGCAGCGGTAGAGTTGCTGCCTTACAGTGCTTTCAGTGCCAGAGACCAGGGTTCGATCCCAACTACGGGTGTTGTCTGTGCAGAGTTTGTATGTTCTCCCCGTGACCACATGGGTTTTCTCCAAGATCTTCAGTTTCCTCCCATACTCCAAAGACTTACATTACGTATTGGTTATTTGGCTTAGTATACATGTAAATTGTCCCTCGTGTATGTAGGATAGTGTTAATATGCGGGGATCGATGGTCGGCGCAGACTGGGTGGGCTGAAGAGCCTGTTTCCGTGCTGTATATCTAAACTAAAACTAAACTAATGCTAAGGAAGGGCAGGTGTAAATTTTCCACTTCAATATTCAATATGCTATGGTTCATCATTTTCTAAAAACAAAGTGTTACATCACAGTAATAACCTGTCGGCCCATTAATGTCTTGGCCAATCATCTAGTGTCCATCTATACTAATCCTACCATGTTTTGGAGATTCAAGTGCTCATCTAGATACTTTACAAGTCTTGTCAGAGTAGCCATTTTCATCAGCTTCTCAGCCAAAGCATTACAGATTGCTCTAAATGATGGCATAAATCTCTGTTCTACCCAAATATACTTCTTTACATCACTTTTTTCCCCCCTGAATGAACTATATCTCTGTTATAAGTTGTAGCAATCTCCTGATCCACCAAAGATTTATTGAAACCTCTCTTATTCTTTCTTCTAGGCTGCATGATTTCTTGGCTTAGTATCATTAGCAAACTTCAGTGTGAATTTCCTTTTCCAAGAAAACATAGGTAGTTTCAGCACAGATTCTAATCCAAGAAACATTCAATTTTCTACATTTTACTTACTATCTACTGGCATTTCCTATATCTTTAGACCGTATTCTGTGTGCCTTAATTTTAATAAAACTTCTTTCACGAGGCATATTTTCCAATGCCTGCTGAAAAATGAATTTACATATCATCCATCACGTTCCCTTTATCAAGATATTCTTTTTTTTATTAAATCCATTATATCATTCAAGCATGACCTGTTCTTTACCAGTCCATGATGAGTGCTTTGGCTTTCTAAATGTTCATTAATGTCATGTCATATTATGAATTCCAGCTAGATGATTTTGTGCTCCATGCAGTGAGTTCTGCTCAGCCACCATCTATTATGGGGAATTGAGGGTATGATTTTCATATTCGTCAAGGAGCAGAATGAAAAATCACAAATAATGCCGTGGCAGCAAGAATCAAGTGGTTTTAGGAAGAGAGGCTAGAAGACAAATGGGAAGACGTGACAATATCAAGACATGTTAGGGAATGGAATCATGAGTGATGTATCCTTTAATTCCGGTGAAATTAAGATATTATTCTGCCCGGAGCCCTGTACAGTTATTTTTGTCACTGAGTCTAGGTTTTGTCCAGTCTTCTACAGCAACTTTTCCTATAAAATGTTGCCGTGCAATACTTTCACCATCACCTTCCCATCTTCCTCCACAAAAGTTTTCCCCTTGTCTCTTCCTGTGCTCACCAATTTCAGCAGCACTTTACTTTGGATTAGAGATCATGGCGTGGAAACAGGCCCTTTGGCCCATCCTTGCATTGCACATTTACAATGTTTGATTTTTTTTGTGCTCTGGTATTTCAGATTTCATTAATCTACCCCTATTTGCACCTCCTCCAGTCACGCTTTCACCATCATCTTTCAGCCAGCATTGCTTGGCCTTCCTTGGTCCTCCACCAGAGATTCCCTTCCACTTTTGTTGATAGTGTAGTTAACCGTACAACTGGCATTGGCTTTAGTTCTCTCCATCCCCCCCACTTTTCTGCAATTGAATGCTTATTTCATTTCAAGCTTTTCACAGTTCTGAGGAATGTAAAATGTTAACTGTTTCCCCCTCTCCACCAACATTTCCTGAATTGGTGAGTATTAGCAGTGGGGGGGTTTCAGATATCCATTATATGGTGTATTGACATTTATCCTATTTTTTGCGATTTTGTTCACTCGAGAAGAAGCGGCCACCAACATTTAGTAACAAAACATGTCGTATAATTGGAAAGATTAATAATAGCAAAAAAATAGAATGTATATCAATGGTTATCAACATTCAAATTAGAAAAGCCAACAAGAGATACTTCATTAACTAAGCGCAAGCTCGACACTGTACATTGGCGAGACCAAGTGCAGGCTCAGCGATAGTTTCGCTGAACACCTCCGCTCAGTCCGCCTTAACCTACCTGATCTTCCGGATGCTCAGCACTTTAACTCCCCCTCCCATTCCCAATCTGACCTTTCTGTCCTGGGTCGCCTCCATTATCAGAGTGAGGTCCAGCACATATTGGAGGAACAGCACCTCATATTTTCTTGGGTAGCTTACACCCCAGTGGCGTGAACATTGACTTCTCTAACTTCAAATAGCCCTTGCTTTCCCTCTCTCTCCATCCCCTCCCCTTCCAAGTTCTCCCACCAGTCTTACTGTCTCCGACTACATTCTATCTTTGCCACTGACATCAGCCTGAAGAAGGGTCTTGACCAGAAACGTCGCCCATTCCCTCTCTCCAGAGATGCTGCCTCACCTGCTGAGTTACTCCAGCATTTTGTGTCTACCCACAAGAGATACTTCCTAGGTTGTTGAGAGATGTGGAAATTCCACAATCAAAGTTCCCTTTGATCTGGGAATGAGATAAGAAAACCAAAGTACATATTGTAAATATTAGATAGACATGAAGTGCTGGACTAACTCAGCAGGAAAGGCAGCATTTCTGCAGAGAAGGAATAGGTGATGTTTTGGGTCAAGACCCTTTTTCAGACTCCAGTCTTGACCCGAAAGGTCGCCCATTCCTTCTCTCCAGAGATGCTGCCTGTCCCGCTAAGTTACTCCAGCATTTTGTGTAAAACAGTATCTGCAGTTCCTTCTTACACATACTGTAACTATTAAATCTTTGTTCAAAAAAAAGGGAGAGAGAAATTGATGTCCCAGCCTAAACACACTGGTGGGGGCATTTTAGAGCAATTGCAAGGATCACAATTAATTGTCACATGGCTGAACAGAATTTTAGTCCCATTTATTCACCTTTCTTCTGCCGAGCAAAATCTTATCAATTTCAATCTTGTAACAGGAATTGAAGGTGTTAGATCAGTAACTAGGCCAAGGAGAAAAAATACATTGAAGTGAGGTTTAGTTGTACAGGGTCTACTGGGTACAAATGAAGCAGATGACCTGTCATTGACAATCAAAATACAACACACTTCTGTGTTTTCCTTTGTGCTGCTTAGCACGTGAATAATATTGCAGGCCACTGGCAGTGAAAGGCAAGTGAATAGCAAACCATTGCCTCGGGTAACTGAATCTAATTACTCTGCATCAGCATGCAATTTGAAGTGCCATTGAAATTTTTTAAGCACAGCTTCTTTTCTTGGAAGAAGGAGATGCAGTCTGATATTGAATGATGGTTTGATGTTACATATTGCCCTTACAGCTCTTATAGGGAGAATCACAGCAGCTGAAGCACATTTGATATCTATCAGTTCTATTTATTGATGTTACAATATTAAATGGTCTTTTGAGGGTCACTGGCAGAACCGGCAGCACACTTACATTGTTTTGTCACATTTCGGGGAAATAACTGGTTCTGTTTGAAACAAAAGGCAAGCAAAGTGATTTTTTAAATATAAAATAAGCTTAGAAATTATACCATTTAGCCGGGAAAAAAAACCTAATTTTAGTGCAGAAAATCACTGAACTTTATATTTCTCGGTCTAGCGATTATTCAGCACCTGAAAGATATGTTGAAGTGTTTGCAATGGGTAAATCCTTGTTTTGTGAGAAAGAACACAGCTACAAAATTGCATTGCATGCATGGTCCAAGGCCTTGTGTGTAATAGAACAGTTCTTGAATACTTAACATGCTGTAAGACCTTTCTCTTACTTGCTCTGACATTATTGACCATTTGGAGGAAAATGTCTGGTTCACTGGTCTGGTTTACAGGATGCTGAAATTGTCAATGGATATGAAACACTTGGACTAGAACAGGAAGAGCAGAATTGGTTGATCATTTGTGAGATGGAGGGCCAGGTTAATGCCATGCTTGTAAGGGATTCCGAGGGAGAGCCACTGTATAGAGAGGAAGGAATCAAGCCCTTCAACCCAATCAGACTAGGTTGACCATCAACAACACATTTACAATAATCCTACACTAACCCCATTTCATTCTCGCCACCTCCCCATCAAGCCTTCTGGACTCTACCACGCACCAATGCACAAGGACCGATTTACAGTGGCCAATTAACCAACTTGCACACCTTCCGTTTGTGGGACTGGAGGAAGCTGCAAGCACTCAGGATAAACTCAAAGCACGTCCAGTCACAGAGAGAACGTGCAGGCTCCATGCAAACAGCAACAGAGGACAGGATTGAAGCTGGGTCACAGGGGGTGTGAAGTAGGGGTTCCACCAGCTGTGCCACAAGGAATTTTATCTATTTAAATGACACCTACCCACAGCAGTTCCACAATACCTGCTTTCATAGGCTGATATTTTCTCAGGCAGTAAATCCCAAAACTCCAGATGCTGAAAATGTGAAAGAAAAACAGAAAAGAGAAAGCTGCAAAAGAGACAAGCAGGCTCATTGCTAACCGTAGCTCCACACAGTTTATACAACTGTCATGGTTATAGTTATAGAGAGATGGAGCATGGAAAAGGCCCTTCAGCCAACTGAGTTTGCACTGACCCTAAACTTACATGTGTTTGAAATTTGGGAGGAAACCAAGCATGCAAAGAGAACCCACACTGTTAAGGACATAATATGCAAACTCCACACAGACAGCAACTGAGGTCAGAATTGAACCTGAGTTCCTGGAGAGAAAAATAGAATAGTAAGATTAAACGAGAACTTACCAAGTTTGAAGTTTGATCTTTATTTTATGAGGAGTTACGTTGGTGATTATGTGAAGAAGACCCGTCAGGGCGCATGCGCGTCAATCTTCAAAGCAGTGGTATGAAATCACAGATAACACAATATTTAAAGTAACATATTAAGATGAGCAACATGAGAACTACCATATGACCTTTTTTATGAGAGAGGGTTGGGCGTGGCGGGCACGTAATCACCAACGTAACTCCTCATAAAATAAAGATCAAACTTCAAACTTGGCAAGTTCTCGTTTAATCTTACTATTTTACTTCGGAGTCACGTTTGTGACTATGTGAAGGGTTCAAAGCTCTGTGATTTTATGCCGCAGATCCAAATCCCGGCTTCTCACTGCATTGATTGACTTTCGATGAGAAACAATCAATAATGCGTTAAACATGAAATGTGAATATCATGCAGTAACAATTGATTTGAATAATCAAAACAACCAGTAACCCCTCTATCCCAGGGGAAACTAAACAGGACTTAATCCTGAATTTGCAAACAGCCACTCTCCGATCGGCGATCGGCCAATGGTCAAATTAAAAAAAATAATAATAATAATAATAATTTGACCACCCGGCACCTATAAAAATATGGCCGCTGTGAACATCCATCGCCCTAGCCGACGACGTTGCTGCTGCACTAGTGGAAAAAAGGATATATACACTTCAGTGTTAAAACCTGCCTTAATCAACATTTGCTTTAAACCACCTTGAGATAGTCTGCACTAACACTCTCCTGTGTGGCTTCATGTCACTGATAAACAATGCTGTTTCCACATTTATTAAGGTCTTTATAGCTTCAATATAATGAAAATAAATGTGCCATTACACATAAACATGGATCAGTAGGTTATGCTGAAACACAATTTTCACAAACCCGTGACACCTGGCCTGCTCTGCTTAACCAGTATGCAATTATATAACATAACATTCTCTTCAGCAACTTCCATCCTGTCTAGCAGAAGTTTTTGCAAAATCTGCACTTGCTATGCTGAACCAATGCCAAGAGCATAAACACTTTCATGATTAGTCTGGCAAATTCAGAGACATGACAGGAACCTACTATCGAAGAATCTTGAGGAACACACTTACATCCCAGTTCACCATATACCTGGGTTTACGAAGTTTAGAGTTGAAATTACTTTCATCAATCCAGCTATGATATGATGAAACTCAATAGGATCTTTCCTGACCCCATCAAAACCATACGATGACAAAGCACTTAAAGCTGTATTAATGGTGCTATAACTGAGCCCCTCATCATCGTAGAGTGTCAACAGGAACTCTAAAATATCCACAATACCTGCAGTACTATAGTCAATATTATTTTGTACACAATATTGCTCCCATTTTTTACATGTAATATACCCCTTTTGAGTACTCTTTCTCCAGGCTACAGTGAGCATGTCCACCGTTCACCCAGTCAGTCCTTGCTTCAGGTATGGCCTTCTTAAAACCTGCAAACTAACAAGTCAATACAATCACATAACAGATGACTTTCCCTTGTTAGCGGATGCTCCAGTCAATTCCTACGCTTGGGAACCACCAAAAAGAGGTTGGATCCCTAACTGTAACATCAAAGGGAACCATGCTTGATTCGGCCAATTAGGTATTACAAGCACCCCCAAAGCAGCATTCTGCTTGATTTCTTGCAGACTCCGACCTATTAGGCAAAATGATAGGAAAATATATAAACCATACCACCCCAATGTAACGTCAAAGTATCAATTGCAACTGCCACCTGGTCTGGTTTCCATGAAACCTATTTAGGCTGCTGATGGTTGAACCTTGATGCAAAACAAATCAATATCTGGCATTCATATACAAGTTACTATATTATTGAACACCTCCTGGTTCAACATCCAATCTATGTTGTCATGGAACTTTCGTGACTTAGCGTCTGCTACTATGTAGAATCTACCTGGTAGATAAATAGCTGAAATATATTTTTCCATGCACCAGCCCAAATGTGATTAGCCAATCTGTCACATTAATGTATATGCCACTTGCGTATTATTGTCAATCTGATACTGAACATGCAGATAACATTTGTTAGAGCTATAAGCCTCTTTATAGTTAATTGCCCATGTCTGCAGAAACGATGCCTCTTGCTCAGTCCATCTGCCTCCACAGCTGAAACTCGTATCCGTGACACCTCACCCGAGTGCACTGACATTCATCTGCAAAATCATGGAAGGCTGGTCAAGCATTACCTTGCTATAACTTCTGGACACATGGTGAATCCACCATTGCAAATCAGAAATAGCCTTTACTGATAACTGCATAGGTCTATTATAATGACCCGAATGTATCCTTAATGCCTCAATTTGCTTGATACACCTGTCAATTAGCTCTACCCTTTTTTCCCTGGGCAGAGTCACTTAATTGAATCAATTGTGACCCAAATAGTCAGGTGTTAATTTGGATTCCTCTGAATGACTAATGCCCAATCTTTGAAAATTGGATTTAACAACTATCACCTGTTACTTCAGCTGTTCTCTTGGATACCCCTGTAATCAAGATATCATCGAGATAAGCCATGAACACCTGTACCCTGGCCTTTCAGCATGCCTATTATAGGTTTTAACAATTTTGTTGCCATAGTTGATCCATCCAGATGAATTTCAAATATCCTGTAAATGCGCATCTTTAAGCTCTAGAGTCGCCATATAGCATCCTCTTGCCCAGTTGCTTGGCAGTGAGAATTCCATCTTACAATGTCTATATTTTGGCCTGGGAAAATATTGGACACAAATTGATGGGTTGGTGAACAAACTTATAATTACACCTTTATCACATAAGCTTGCAAGCGCAGTCTGAACATCCATCTATTCTGTTAATGAAAACTGAATAGTTCTACCAAGAACATGCTGAATGTGCAAATCACAATTTGGATTGAAATCCATTCGAAACCTTTGAATAACACTCTGTATAAACAGAGCTAAGGTAATTTGCTTCCATTCATCCCAGAAACAGATGTAATGTACCCCAGTTTAAGTTGTGTCACATTTGATATGTGCACCTGAGAACCAGGCCCACCTACCTCCTTGGTACCTGGTGGATGTTTGACCATGTTCCCACTTCATTGGTAGGGGTACTTTCTTTTGGAAACTTGCCGACTGCCGGTGGCTTGATCAAGCCCACCGCCTCGTCGTCCATGTCCTTGACACTCTTGGCGAGGTCCTCTCCGAAGAGTAGGTTTGCCGGCTGTATGTTGCTAGGCTGGAAAAATACTGCCATCTTGGAATTAATGGTGGGCCGAATGGCACTTTCCCTGAGACAATTTATCTAAAAAATGGGTGCTACAAAGCAACCCTAGTACCTCTTGCTGTGTCTCCGACACATGCCCTCCATCCACCGTTCTCGCGAACGCCGTGATTCCTGAGCCAAGTAATTTCAGCATTCTCTGCAGCTTCATCTCCTGGGCACTGCATGCCCACGCCCATTTGGCTCCATATCACCCGGTTCACTGCTGGCACCTTCAGCAACTCGCAGTTACCCCGTCTCTTGGTGATTCCAGACTCTGACTGGACAGCGAATCGTACGGCCAGAGATGGGAACTCTGACAATGGCCTCTCTTCGCTATTCAACAAAGTCTCCATCAGAATCGGGTCAGAACTGAGCTGACCCTATTGTGGAGGCCAGCTCTTCTTCCAGTGGCCCTCCATACTCTGACTGGACAGCGAATTGTGCTGCCAGAGAATGGACCTCTGACAACGGCCTTTCTTCGCTATTTCCAAGTCTCAGTCAGAGTCGGGGTCAGACCTTAGCTGACCCTCTGCACTCACCTCATGCTTGAGGGTGCTTTAAGCAGCCCTCTACCAGGTGCTGCCGGCGTGGCCTTTCTGCAGCCTACCGCCCACACAACTCCTCCCCGGAGTGTGCGTTTCTGGAGCAACCTCTGGATGAGGTTCTCCATTTGGGAGAACCGTTTTTAAATGTCTCCAGCCCCGTACAGGCTCGTTGTGGCCCGACTCAGTTGAGTCCCAGGGCCTCCCAGACTTCCCCGTGCCTTACGCCCGACAGGCGTTGGCTTTGGTGCTTTTTAGCACTCAGTCTGAAGTCGCCCCGCTCCCGGTCGGCGACTGTGCAGGGGTATGAGGCAGTCGCTGACAGACCGCATTCCCGCGGCTCTCCTATGCTTTACCTGGGGCTGCCCTCCCCCTGGTCGTCTTCATCATGGTGCTGCCTGTAATAAAAAACACAGAGCACCACAAAATAAACTTTTCCCTCCAGCTAAGCTTCCCACTTAGCTGGAGCTTTAAAACTATAAAAGTACTTTAAAAGTACCTGCTACAGGAGGAGCTCTGTCCTCCCCTGCTCGTCTTCACCATGGTGCTGCCTGTGACAAAACACAGAGCACAGCACCACAGTAAAGGAACTTATTTTACTCCAGCTAAATTTCTGACAAGTTTCAGACAGCTGGAGCTTTAAAACTCTTTAAAATACCCTAAAAGTACTTACATCGAGAGGAGCTCTGTCCTCCCGCTGTCTGTGCGCCAATGCGACCGACGTAATGACGCGCATGCGCCCTGACGGGTCTTCTTCACGTAGTCACCAACGTGACTTCGAAGTAAAATTAATGTTTTGTATCGATGACCTTTCATAAGAACGTAGTCATGAACTGTTTCTCCTGGTTGCATGTTCCAAATATAACTCATGGAAATCTCCAAAATGGCTGGATTAATATATGCCTTCAAAGTTCTTTCAATGTCAATGTAAGAAACATCATCTATGGTTTGTGGCTTTAACAAACTTGTTCATGTTTTACATTTCTCCAGCCCTACACCTAGGGTTGCTATTGCCTTCTTTCCTTTCACATACAGCTTTGCTATTCTGCTCTCTGTCCTTCCCCGGGATATTGAAAATATAATTTGCTCTGAGGTACACTGGCACCCATTCCATGTACAGAACGAATGGTTGCGACCTCTCATACCTCTCCAGCTCACCGCATGTCTGCTGCCGGGAGTTATTGCTGCTATACACGGAGGCCTCCGTTTTCGTTCACCTTGATTACTTCCTTGCCATTTTCTCCGCAGCAAGATCCCAAAGCTATCACAGATGGAATGTCAGTAGGTTCTTCTACATTATTGTTCAGCAAGTCAAGCTAGGGGATAGCATTTCCACCCACACATCCTTTATTATAGGCAAACAACACTCACTGAACAACAGTGGCTGATACAACAATGTTTCCAATGTCACGCCATTGATGGAATGCATATTTCTTAAAGGTGCAGTTTTGGTCTCCAAATTTGAGGGACATTCTTGCTATTGAGGGAGTGCAGCGTAGGTTCACAAGGTTAATTCCTGGGATGGCAGGACTGTCATGCTGAGAGAATGGAAGCGGCTGGGCTTGTATACTCTGGAATTTAGGATGAGATGGGATCTTATTGAAACATATAAGATTATTAAGGGTTTGGACACGCTAGAGGCAGGAAACATGTTCCCGATGTTGGGGGAGTCCAGAACCAGGGGCCACAGTTTAAGAATAAGGGGTATGCCATTTAGAACAGAGATGAGGAAACACTTTTTCACACAGAGAGTTGTGAGTCTGTGGAATTCTCTGCCTTGGCCAGTTCTCTGGATACTATCAAGAGAGAGCTAGATAGGGCTCTTGAAGATAGCGGAGTCAGGGGATATGGGGAGAAGGCAGGAACGGGGTATTGATTGTGGATGATCACCCATGATCACATTGAATGGCGGTGCTGTCTCGAAGGGCCGAATGGCCTACTCCTGCACCTATTGTCTATTGTCTATTGTGTGAAAACACTCTATATGCTAATCATTGTGCACAATTTTTCTTTGGCTAAATGGTATAATTCCTAAGCTTATTTTATATTTTAAAAATCACTTTGCTTGCCTTTTGTTTCAAACAGATTCAGAGCTTCACCAGTTATTTCCCCAAAATGTGACTGACAAAACAATGTAAGTGTGCTGTCGGTTCTGCCAGTGACCCTCAAAAGACCATTTAATATTGTGATCGTGGGTCTTACGTGATAACATGCACAAGTGCACTTAGTGATGTGACGCAGAAAAAAATGTTCTATCACATTACACCTGCTGAGAAAAAAAGAAAAGCCAGCAGGAAAGAAAGGTGGCTATCTAAACTAAAACTGACAAACACATGGAGGCAGGGGGTGAAATTCCCTTTTGGCTATCAATGCTAAATGTGCAAAAGGATATTAACTGCCTGCAGCACAGTCTGCCACACATTCTGTCCCAATGACAGATTCTGTCCCAGAGTGCAACTATAACTGATTTTATCAAATGCATTTAATATTGAATACCAATGATAAATATTCCCCCTGAACTAGCTTCTCTGCATCTCAAGAGATAAAAAAAGAAGTTATCCTATCAATTTGGACCATCGAGGGAACCTCTGTGGCAGGTCGGAGGCAGGTCTCGGAATCTGTCCTGTGCCAGATGGCAGGAGCTTCCAGGCCCTTTCTTGTGATGTTGGAGTCTGTAGCCGTGCGTTGCATTGCAACAATGTTGAAATGGTTCCTGAAGGTGTTTTCAGAGTGTCCCTTCATTAGAATGCACAAGATGTGTTGTTTAAAATGATATACAAATGAGTCAGAGTAGTAGGACCTGTTGATTTCTCTTGATGAGAATGTGGCATCGACATTATCTTGCACAGATATAGCGTCTTTAAATGAAGCAAAATAATCTGAATTACTTCCCAGGAGCATTATCAATAAAATCCTGGCATCAAGCATTGGAGATTGATAACCAAAGGCTTAGTTTTAAAGAGGATTTTAAAGGAGGAACGAATGGGAAATAAGTGTAAAGATTGAGGGAGAGAGTTCTAGAAATTCAGCCTTTAACAGCAAAGGATTGGGCATGAACTGTGGACCAATTAAATTTACAGACAATCAAATGGCTATAACTGGAGGTGGCAAAGATATCTCAGAAGGATTCAAGGCAAGGAAGATTACAGAGATAGGGAGAGTTGGGTCCAGGGAAGGATTTGAAATCAAGCGTGACAATTATAAAACCAGAAGCATGGCTTTCAGGCATCAAACACAGAAGGAATGGGAAACATTAGTAGGTGCAGGTAGGACAGAGAAATCAGCAATTTGGATCACTTCAAATTTACAGATAGTCGTACGAGGCTGGAAGAACAAGAATGGACAAGGCTAGAGGTACCAAAGATATGGATATTGGTTTCTGCAACAGGGTATCTAAGTTGCAGAAACCAACTGCAAAGGCAAAGGCAGTCAGACATGTCAGTGTTAAAGAGATGGAATTAGGCAATTGTTACAGCACAGCTACATGGGCAGAAGATCATCACAAGGTTGCAAATGGTTCCACTCTGGATATGTGCCAGGGATAGGGATGGAATCTTCAGCTAGGAAATGGAGTTTGCCCTGGGGACCACAGAAGGTGGCTTTGACCTTTCCTATGCCCGGCTGGTGGAAATGTCAGCTGATTTACCATCCTATTTTGGTTTGCCAATTTAGACAAAGCAGAGAAGTGGTGTTGAGATAGAGCTGTGTCATTAGTGCACACACATTTCATCATGATGTCATCAAGTGCCAGCGTGCAAATGAGAAATAGGAAGAAATGAAGGAATAGACCTTGGGATACACCAGAGGTAACCTTGGGATACACCAGACGTAACAGTGCAGTTAAGCCTATCACTGATACCAGCTTTTTATTTCAAGAATTTTATTGCGAGATTCATTTTCAAATTGCTGCTGTGGTATTTCACCCACATTAGGTCGTGGCCCTCGAGTCTAGTAATATAATTATTACATGACTGTTCCTTATAATGCATTAGCTACTATAAAAAGCTAAGACCAGGCAAGCACGTGGTTGGCGTCATGAAAGAGCAACTTCTACTTAGACTAATTGTTTCAAACAACCTGTTTTTGTGTTATAAATTCAAGATCGTTCTTTCTGAAGAAAGGAATACTTGAATTGATTGGACATGGAGGTATGTTGGCTCTTTGTTTACGAGCAGTTTTCCATCATGTCCAGTTATCACTGCCAGTTTCAGTATGTTAGCTTTATTACTACATGTAAAGCTGCCACAGCCAATGAAGTAGGAAGGAATTGCAGGTGCTGGTTTATACTAAGATAGCCATAAATTTCTTGCTATTGAGGTAGTGCAGCGTAGGTTCACCAGGTTAATTCCTGGGATGGCAGGATGCAGCCTCGCCAGCAGCTTGTGTGTTTTTTTAAAAACTTTTTGTTATTTTTGGTGTGTCTAAATGTATGTTTTAATGTCTCTCGGTAGGTTTGATGTGGGGGTTGGGGGGGAGTTGGGGGAAACTGTTTCTAGTCACATCTTGATGGAGATGCGACCGCCCTCGCGGCCTAACAACTGGATTGGTGCGGTCTCTCCAGACCGAAGACCGGCCCAGAGTTTGAAGCAGCAGGCACGGCAGACTTACCATCGCGGAGCGGGTGATGGCATCCTTTGCCGAGGAGCGCCAGTGTTGGAGCTCCGACCGCGGGTGCCTGTTGACTTTAACATCGTGAGGCCGCGGTCTCCGGTAAGAAGCGGCCGATTCGGGAACTCGCGGAATGTGTTCCGATCGGTTCCGGCGTCGGAGTTTTGATTATCCCGACGAGAGAGCCTGAACATCTGTGGTGGCGACTGTGGAGGGTTCAAGGCCCCGACCACGGATGAACAAAGGAGAAAGATGACTGAACTTTATTGCCTTCCATCAAAGTGAAGAATGCTGATTCCACTGCAGTGGATGTTTATGTTAAATTCTATTGTGTATTGTGTTCTCTTTACTTGTATGGCTGCATGGTAACTCAAATATCACAATAAATGTCAACTTGAACTTGACATATGATGAAAGAATGGGTCGACTGGGCTTGTGTTTACTGGAATTTAGAAGATTGAGAGGGAACCTTATAGAAACATATAACATTCTTAAGGGATTGGACAGGCTAGATACAGGAAAAATGTTCCCGATGTTGGGGGAGTCCAGCACCAGGGGTCACAGTTTAAGAATAAGGGGTAGGCCATTTAGGATTGAGATAAGGAAAAACGTTTTCACCTAGAGAGTTGTGAATCTGTGGAATTCTCTGCCACGGATGGCAGTGGAGTCCAATTCACTGGATGTTTTTAAAAGAGAGTTAAACCCCTGTCCCACGGTGCGAGTTCATTCCAAGAGTTCTCCCGAGTTTGCCCTGATTCGAACTCGGAGATTTACGGTAATGGCCACTCGTCGGTACTCGGGGCTCTCGTGGATATTTTTCATCATGTTGAAAAATCTTCACGAGTCTTCCCGTGCTTACCTGCCGTTAGCGAGTCTTCCTGAGTACCTGCCGTTAGCGCTAAGAGACGTCCCCGAGCTCCGACGTACCCGCTACGTTCATTCTCTCCACGAGTTTGATTTTTTTAAAACTCGGGAGAGCTCTTGGAATGAACTCGTACCGTGGGACAGGGCTATTAGATTTCGCTCTTAGGGTTAACAGAATCAAGGGATATGGGGAAAAAGCAGGAACGGGGTACTGATTTTGGATGATCAGCCATGATCATATTGAATGGTGGTGCTGGCTCGAAGGGTGTAATGGCCTACTCCTGCACCTATTTTCTATGTATCTATGTTAAAATGCTGGAGTAAGGCTGGAATAAATGCTGGAAGAAGGGTTCCAACTTGAAACACCACCTATTTCTTTTGTCTATAGATGCTGCCTGACCCACTGAGTTACTCCAACATTTTGTGTCTATTTACAGCCAATGAAGTACAGTTGTTCCAGGAAGAAATGAATGAACAGTCCTTGGGATATACCAGAGGTGACGGTGCAGGGTAAATGTATTGCTGATACCAGCTTCTCATTTCAATATTTCCATCCATCTTTTTATTCCCATCAAAGATGAGGGGAGCAAAGTTTAAAGTATAGAGGAAGTGTGTGGGGCGACTTGTTTTCCACTGTGGTGGATAACTGGATAACGCTTTCAGGATAGTGATGGAGGCAGATATGATAATGGCATTTAGGAGACTTTTAGATAGTATGTGGATATGCAAGGAATAAACAAATAAGATCACAGGCAGGTAAAGGAGGTCAGTTTAACTTGGTGTCATGTCCGGCACGGATATTGTGGGCCATGGGGTTTGAACTTGTGCTGTACTGTTATATGTTCTACTTTCAATGTTATCTCTAATAGATGAACTATCATTAAAAACAAAGATTTTCCTGTCTGTAGTTCGGCACGCATGATCTTGAAATTAGCACCTCCCAGTTACATCAGGCACCAAGGGTTAACCACTGATCAATGGGATGCGAGCTGTAACCATTGTATACTATTCTGAATTTTGATGGACGATTCTATCTTAGACGCCAAATAAAAATGACAGCTGCTGGCAATTCCTGCCATTCATTTGATTCAAACATCTAGCTTTATTTGAAGGAAGGAACTGCAGAAGCAGGTTTAAACCGAAGATAGGCACAAAAGTAACTCAGCGGGACAGGCAGCATCTGAAGAAAGGGTCTCAACCCAAAATGGCACCCATTCCTTCTCTCCAGAGATGCTGAGTTACTCCAGCTTTTTGTGTCTATCTAGCTTTATATCACAGTCATCCACAGAGCCTCAATCGCTGATGATATTTTCTACGTCTAAAACAGCAACAAGAGCTTGCATTTATATTCCAAACTCTAACACAGAGAACCCACACAGGTACTTCACCAAGGACATCATTGGTCAAAAGTCAATAGAGCTTTATTTGTCACATATGCAACTGCACAGTGAAATTCTTTTTGCAGATATTATACATGAGGGCACCACCATTCAAAGTCCATCGGAAGAGGGCTGCTGAGACAAAGCAGGAGAAATTGGCAAAAGTGGTTCACTGTGTAAAAAACAAATATATAACAGAAGATGTTGGATATTGAAATAAAAATGGCATTGGTGGGAAGGAAAACAATTAAACTTTGAGATCAAGGTAGTTCAATATGGACACAAAGTGTTGGAGTAACTCAGCGGGTCAGGGAACATCGCTGGAGAACACGGATATGTGAAGTTTCACGTCAGGCTGAAGAAGGGACCTGACCCGAAAAGTCACCTTTCCATGCTCCCCTGAGACGCTGCCTGAGCCACAGATTTGCTCCAGCACTTTGTGTCCTTTTTTGTAATCCAGCATCTGCAGTTTTGTCTAACCCATTATGGCATTATGTGTCAAGTGGATGAAGAATGGGAGATGAATGAATTTTTGATGAGCGTTTTAAAGAGTGTCATTTTGGAAGGAGGAGATGAGGTGACTGTGGAATCCATTCCGTTGAAGATTCCTAATAAAAAGGGAGAATGTGCAAGGACCTGCAGTTGGAGAAATTGTGAGATTATTGTGGGGGACACAGGCGCAGTCGCTGGATTATAGTGATTTATGGTGAAAGTGATGGAAGTTAATCCAATGTGACATTGCTTGCCCATGGCAATGCTAGGGTGGGAACTTGGAGGCACTTGGGAAGCAGCAAGCCAGTAGATGGAGGTAAAGTGAAAGAAAAATACCAGTTATGCCATGAGTCAAGAGGCAGGAGTGTTTTATTTTCATATGTCCTGCAACAGAACAAGAGATTCCTACTTCTAGCAGCGTGGCAGTAATGTAAACATAGTACCCAGTAAACACTATAATAAACAATAAAAATAAGTTCAATATATAAAGACAAACAGTATAATACAAAGACAAAATAATGCCCCCAACTCCCTAGTGCAATCAAGGCAGTTTATAGTTCAGAGTTTAGTTGGAGTATGTAGTGTTCATCAGCCTGATTCAATAAGGTGATTGAAATTTTAAAAGCACTGTTTTTTCTAACAGGAGCACTGGGAGCCAGGGGAGCACTGGGATAATCAATGCTCTATGTGATTACTGCATGAATGAGGATTTCAGGAATGGAATTTGCGTCAAAGCAAGAAATCATGGTTTTGATCTTCCCATGTTTATCTGTAGGTGCTAGTTATAGAATAGCTGTTGAACAGGTTGAACACTAGAGGAGGGACAGAAGTTGGGGAGGAGGATAACAGTGCAGAATATGGAAGTTAATCCAATGTGACATTGCTTGCCAAATGGATGTAGAATTGGAGGGTCAAAGGCTGAATATTTGGGGAAATATTTATTAATTGTGCATGAATGCAAAAAAAAAAGCTTTAAAAAAAGGTGATGCCTGGAATGGAATACCAAATGAGGAGATGACAATGGATGATGACTTTGTTGTCAAGCTGGTAAGGATGCAGAGAAGATTTACGAAGATGTTGCCAGGACTCGAGGGCCTGAGCTATAGGGGATGGTTGAGCAGGCTGGGACTCTATTCCTTGGAGCGCAGGAGGATGAGGAGTGATCTTTTAGAGGTGTACAAAGTCATGAGTGGAATAGATTGGGATAGACATAGAGTCTCTTGCCCAGTGTAGGGGAATCAAGAACCGGAGGCCATAGATTTAAGGTGAGGGGGGAAGTATTTAATAGGAATCAGAGGGGTAACTTTTTCACACAAAGGGTGGTGGGTGTATTGAACGAGCTGCTGGAGGAGGTAGTTGAGGCAGGTACTATCGAAACATTTAAGATATATTTCAACAGGTACATGGATAGGACAGTTTAGTGGGATATGGGCCAAACGCAGGTGGGTGGGACTTGTGTAGATGGTCACAGATTTAGTTTTACCCTTGAAGCTGCCACTGCAAAATTCTGCAGCCCATCTGGCCAGGCTCCCTTGGAGTCTAAAACCACTCGTGCATGCACCCAGATACCTTCTCTTTGCACTCTCCATAAATGGTGGTGTGAGCAACGTGAACAGATCAGTCTTAGGACAATTTTTGGGTAAAGTTTGCAGAGAGAAAAGCTTGGAGATGTAAGGAGAGATATAGGGGCATTAGTGCTGGGTGGCAAGGTGAAATCAGGGCATGAAGAGTTGAATCAGGACAGTGTTGGGAGCAGATGACTGCTGAGAAGGAATGCCAGGCTTATGGCCAAGTTGTAGAATGGAGAATTAGTTTCACAATTAGAACCGAGAGTTGAGTGTTGCAACTGAGCTGGGTGAGCACGATGTCTGAGAGAGAGTGATCGCGAGGTGTAAGCTTTTAATAATGTGGACCACAAATGGGATCTGTGGTCGGGTAAGTCCCACACTATATCCACCAGCCTGGGACTTACCCGACTAACATTCATTTAACCAGATAGGGCAGCAGCGGTAGAGTTGCTGCCTTACAGCGTCAGAGACCTGGATTGGATCCTGACTATGGGTACTGTCAGTATGGAGTTTGTACGTTCTACCCGTGACCACGTGGGTTTTCTCCAGGTTCTCCTCCCACACTCCAAGGACATACAGGTTTGCCTGCATCTTCCCAAGATATACAGACTTGAAATTCACAGGAGGGGGTGATCAGGCCTACAGTGCATGCAGTTGAATGCCTTCATACATTTGTGGGCTTCCCCATGTAGTAGTGTATAAAACCATCCAAAAGGAGGGTTTTGTGAAGCACATGGTAATTGCCAGATCATGCCAAAGGATCTCCCGAATAAATTAATTTGTGCTCTGCACACAAACATTGCGCCATAATTTATACATTCATCCTCAGTTTATCCACAAGATGGGAATCAACACATGTTGCTCAAGGTGTTGGAGGAGGCTGGTGTAATTGATCATGTCAATGACTGCAGAGAGGTTGAGGGAAATCAGAACACATAATGTCCACTGCCATAGAGGTTGCTGTTTGTGCTTTGGCTGGGATTGATTTAGTTCACTGGGAGAGATTCAAAAATGGATTTTTCAAAGATAGAACTGAATAAGAGTTTGTGGTGATTCACCAAAGAGCCTTGACTGAATTTACAGCATGATTCTGCGTACCTTCTGTGGGAAATTAATCTAAATGTCCTATTGCAACATTGGTGTATCAATATGCTCCACTGGTGAAATTAGAGCATGTCCCGGATATTCATTTACTTTTCTTTTATGTAATCTAGAAAACATTAGAGAACTAAACAGCAGAATCTGCAATTATTTATAAAATTTTGTTTTATCCACCTTTATCATTGAAAATCAATATTAGTTGCTGCTACTAATCGCCAGCTACTGAGAAAACATTTATCCACACTTTAATCTGATCAATGACTTTAATGAGATAGTTCTGTTTCTCCACCAGTGTTCAGTGACCTTTCTTAGATTACTTGCATTGTACTAAAGCACATATAAAGGTTCTGATAAAAAGACTCAAATCTCATTACATTGATCATATTGGACCGAGAAAACCAATAGTAATATAACTGAAAGTTAAAGTGCATGTGACTTTCCAAACAGCCAATCTATCTTTGTTTTTCTACAGTCTAATTTCATAAAAAATAAATTTGTAGCTATAATGCTAACTCAGTAATTTTACGTTGCATGTAAAGTTTCAGTATATAGATTACCCAGTGAAAGTTAGCTTTTAAATCGAACATGTAAAAAGTATTAGAAAAATGCCTGAAATGATTACTATTTACTGTCAGAATTCCTTCGTTTTTTCTCGTAGATGAGTTCAGCTGACTAACATTGTGATCTAAATCGAAAAATATCTAAAATTTAATGCATTAATAATTAATGAAAGATAGTACACTAATTTATCAAACTATATTGCACAGAGGCATTTGTGTTCTGTTATATTTGTGAAAAATACACAATTACGTCCTAATCATAGAGATAACTTAATGACTTTATATTTCTATGGCTCCGTTAACACTGATTCACTCTTCTATAAGTCTGTGTAACTGAGGTTATGAATTTTTAGCGTGATCTTGGATGGAGTAATCAAAATACATCTCAGTAAATAAAATCATTATTAAAAAAATATTTTAAAGTTATTTATTTGTTGAAATAAAAACATACAACATTTTATTGCAGCTCTCATCATTGATGATATACGTAGATCCACAAGTTCTGATAGTCTGTTACTCTTTACTCATTATGAAGTTTATTTCCAACTTTGTCCTGATCTTGGCAACTCTGCCATTGATATAGCAACAGAAAATAGTTGGAACAGTGGGTCATTTGACCCTTCATATAGGGTCAGCCAAAACATGATTAGCTAGAGTGAATGTGGAGAGGATGTTTCCACTAGTGGGAGAGTCTAGGACCAGAGGCCACAGCCTCAGAATAAAAGGATAAATCTTTAGAACGGAGACTAAGGGGAATTGCTTTAGCCAGAGGGTGGTGAATCTGTGGAACTCATTGCCACAGATGGCTGTGAAGGCCATCTTTGTCTCTTTTTAAAGCAGGGATTGATGGGATCTTCATTGGTAAGAGCGTCAAAGATTACAGGAAGGAGGCAGGAGAATGGGGTTGAGAGGGGTTGAGAGGGGTTGAAAACTAGATCAGCCATGATTTAATGTTGATGCAGACTCGATGGGCAAAATGGCCTAATTCTGCTCCTATGTCATATGATTGTGGCTGATCTATAACATATTTCTTCCCATGCCACTTGATGTCCTGTGTCTGGAGATCTGTCTACCTCCTTAAATATATTCAACAGTGTGGTCTCCACGATGTTCTGTGCAAAGAATTTTCAGAAATTCATCAGGAATGTAGAAATCTCCCCTCTTCTTAGTTCTAAATGTCTTAAATGCCCCAAATCCTAAAATTGTGACTCTTGATTATAGAATTTTGCTGTATGACTCTATGATTTTTGCAATGTGACTGTGACACTACAAAATGCAAACAAGTGAAGGAAGCATAGATGGGGAATTTTGCTGCATGGACAAGTAGGGCTGAAGAGCCTCTTTCCATTCTGTATGACTCTATAACTATGACTATAATCTTGAGAGAGGAAACTCTCTTCTTGCATTCTTCTATCTTTCTTAGGCCCCCTTCAGTCATGGCTGAATATGGGTGACTCCAGGGTGCTATTCCCTATATGGAGGATGCCCGTGCGTGATTTTGTTTAACGTGGGGAGACTGGTGCACGGACAGCCACCCCACGGTCCTTGACAGATCTGGGTCGGGATCCAGTGGCATGGAGTCCAAGACGACCGGAGACCCTTTTCTACTGCAGCCTTCATCCACCTTCCCAGCCGTTGTGACGCTCCACTACGGTCAGCCATCATCCTCCGCCTGTTCCACCGTTGAGGTCTTGGTTGGATTCTATCAAGCCCTTTTAACATATTTTACATTCCAATGAGATTCCCTCTCATTTTTCTAAACTCTAGTGAATACAAACTTGGTCAAACCAATCTCTTCTCTTCTAACATTTCTGGAATCATTTTAGTGAATCTTCACTGCATTCCCTCCAGGCAAAATCTGGATCGAAGCTCGAGTCTCTGGCACTGTGAGCCAGCAGCTCTAACAACTGTGCCATTGTGTCACCTTGTGCCGTCCTCAAGAAAATTGACAGCAATGCCCTGGAGCTGAAATGATTGACTTCCACCAACCACAACTATCATCCTTTGTGAGAGTTGTAACTCCAACTATTGAAGTGATTTTTTCTTGAAATTAGGGTTGCTTCTTGTGACATTTGGTTAAGGGTGGACATTCTCACCTCAACCCTGGAATTCAGCTCTTTGGTCCACAAGAATATGATGAAGTCTGAGCTGAGTGGTCTTGGTGGAACACTGAGAATTGGTGAGCATCTTGGTGACTTGGTGCTGTTCGGTAGCATTGTCAACAACATCCTCCTTCAAATATTCTCTACTTAGATGGGACACCCCCATTGTTTTTTGTACACTTGGACTTGAAAGAACAAAATCGGTTATAGTTCACGTAACTGATTCCTGATCATTCTCCAGTCCTATATGCAGGGAAGCATGTTTGCCAATATCAAGGCCTGGGTTGATTATTGTTTCGCTCAATAAGCAGTTTCAAAGCCGTAAGAACAAGTACAGATGTGCAATATCAGAATACTACTCTTACCCTGCCTATCCTTACTACTGCCCTATTACTGCTGGCAATCTTAGAGTTAGAAGCAAACAATGCCCTCTAATATACTGTTCATACTGGAAATAATATTGCATATTCTCAGGCAGGTAATTCTTGAGTTTGTACCTGAAACATGTATCTGCCATTTAAAAGGAGACATCAAATAAATATTTAGCATTAAGGCATGGTATCCATGAACATTCACCCCTGCTCTAATTTAAACAATGTGACCAACATCAAAATGACGTACCTTGCAATTATGGAAACAATAGCGCAGAAAGAGATAATTCTCTGCCATGTTTCTATGCTGGTGCTGGCTATTCACTCCAATTGTCTACGCTAATCTCCCTTCCTTTAACGATTATTCTTTTCAAACACTTAGCTAATTCCATATTAAATAAGATTGCAGTCTCCACTTCAGTACCCTCTTGTGGTGAAGCGCTGCAAAAATATTCTTTGTTCCTGTTTATCTGCCTTTGTTCTTTGTATACAGCACGGATATTTTCTGATTCTAAGCACTCAGACTGCTGAGTCCGTAAATAATAAATAGAGGTGGGTTATTCCTATACAACCTGTAGTGTGCATTATGTAGTTTCACAAGTAAGTTACATCACCAATGTAAGATCTACTAAAATATGCAGAGACACTAATATTATACAAGACTTTACAATTCATATTATATAGACAGCTAACATCATGGATCACAGGGATTACGGATTATGGTGATCTTAATTAAGGATTATCAGCTCCATTTAATACTCAAGCAAAGAAAGCATGATGCACGGCACTAATAAATTGTAATATGGGACATATAGGCTGGTAGTGGCGGTCAAAGAGCTGAAACAAACATATAGACTATGGACAAGAATTTAAATATAATTCCATAAGAACTATACTTCTCTGAACCATTGAATGGCACTGCATTCTTAGCATCTAAGGATTTATCAGACAAAAGCTCTAGTATATAATCAGTGATTATTTCACAGTTCAATGGGATATACAGGTCAAGAGAAATGTAGCATTATCATAACCTTTAACATAAAAACATGCTGTCAGAAGATGTGAAATTCACAGAAAGGCACATTAGTATATAACCATCTTGTTCTCCTGACCTTTCTTTAGACTGAGAGTCAAGGGAGAGGGTCAGGCCAATTGACCTGAAACGTCACCCGTTCCTTCTATCCAGAGATGCTGCCTGTCCCACTGAGTTACTCCAGCATGTTGTGTCTATCTTTGGTGTAAACCAACATCTGCAGTTCCTTCCAACACTTTGAGGTAGATCTTTACTGCATCCCATTCATCCCTGTTTATCTAATTGGAAAACATTGTTAAACACCTGCAAATTAGATTTCGGAACCTAAGCATCATCACACATTTATCTGAGACCGAAAGACAATGCATTGGACCATGAAGTACACGATGCAGTGTTAGCTAAGTTGTACTTAACACCTTGATATGAAACAGCCTGATCTGATATTTTAACAGATTGCTAACCTGTTTATTTTGAATTTGACTCCAAACTAAAACATCTAACAGCTGTTAAAATGACAAACAAATTAATTTAATATGAATGTACCAAGAATTTCTGTGCAAGAAAGTAAAACTTCAAGCCTGGAGTCATTCAACAGATATTCATAAAATATCAATATAATTGATATTTTCTTGTACTGGAGCCTACCAGGGAGAAGGCAATTCTAGATTTAATGTTGAACCGGATTTGATAAGGTAACTCGGGGGAAAGGAGCCATTAGGAGGTAGTGACCTTAATATGATTAGTTTTAGTCTACAATTTGAGATGGGGAAGGGAAAATTGGAAGGGTCAGTATTACAGTTGAGCTAAGGGGACTATGGAGCCATGAGGGAGGAGCTGGCTAACGTTGACTGAAAAGATACCCGAGCAGGGATGACAGTGGAACAACAATGGCAGGAATTTCTGGGAATAATACAGAAGGTGCAGGATCAGTTCATTCCAAAGAGGAAGAAAGATTCTAAGGGGAGTAAGAGGCGACCGTGGCTGACAAGTGAAGTATAAAAATAAAAGAGAAGTATAACATAGCAAAGATGAGTGGGAAGCCAGAGGATAAGGAACTTTTAAAAAGCAACAGAAGATAACTAAAAAGACAATACGGGGAAAAAGATGAGGTACGAAGGTAAGCTAGCCAAGAATATAAAGGAGGGTAGTAAAAGCTTATTTAGGTATGTGAAGAGGGAAAAAATTAGTTAATACCAAAGTTGGACCCATGAAAACAGAAACAGGTGAATTTATTATGGGGAACAAGAAAATGGCAGACTAGATGAACAGGTACTTTGGATCTGTCTTCACTAAGGAAGACACAAACAAACTCCCAGATGTACTAGTGGCCAGAGGACCTAGGGTGAAGGAGGAACTGAAGGAAATTCAAATTTGGCAGGAAATGGTGTTGGGTAGACTGACGGGACTGAAGGCTGATAAATCCCCAGGGCCTGATGGTCTGCATTCCAGGGTACTTAAGGAAGTGGCTCTAGAAATCGTGGACGCATTGGTGATCATTTTCCAATGTTCTATAGATTCAGGATCAGTTCCTGTGGATTGGAGGGTAGCTAATGTTATCCCACTTTTTAAGAAAGGCAGGAGAGAGAAAACAAAGAATTATAGACCAGTTAGCCTGACATCGGTGGTGCGGAAGATGCTTGAGTCAATTATAAAAGATGAAATAGCAGCACATTTGGATAGCAGTAACAGGTTTGGTCCACGTCAGCATGGATTTACAAAGGGGAAATCATGCTTGACTATTCCTCTGGAATTTTTTGAGGATGTAACTAGGAAAATTGACAAGGGAGAGCCAGTGGATGTAGTATATCTGGACTTTCAGAAAGCATTTGATACGGTCCCACACAGGAGATTAGTGGGCAAAATTAGAGCACATGGTATTGGGGGTAGGGTACTGACATGGATAGAAATTGGTTGGCAGACAGGAAACAAAGAGTAGGGATTAACGGGTCCCTTTCAGAATGGCAGGCAGTGACGTGGGGTACCGCAAGGCTTGGTGCTGGGACCGCAGCTATTTACAATATACATTCATGATTTAGATGAAGGGGTTAAAAGTAACATTAACAAATTTGCAGATGACACAAAGGTAGGTGGTGGCAGTGTGAACTGTGTGGAGGATGCTATGAGGATACAGGGTGACTTGGACAGGTTGGGTGAGTGGGCAGATGCATGGCAGATGCAGTTGAATGTGGATTAATATGAGGTTATACACTTCGGTGGCAAGAACAAGAAGGCAGATTATTATCAGAATTGTGTCAAGTTAGGAAAAGGGGACGTACAACGAGATCTGGGGGTCCCAAATTTGAGGAAAGATATTCTTGCTATTGAGGGAGTGCAGCGTAGGTTCACGAGGTTAATTCCCGGGATGGTGGGAATGTCATATGTTGATAGAATGGAAGGACTGGGCTTGTATACACTGGAATTTAGAAGGATTAGAGGGGATCTTATTGAAACATATAAGATTATTAAGGGATTGGACATGCTAGAGGCAGGAAACATGTTCACGATGTTGGGGAAGTCCAGAACCAGGGCCCATAGTTTAAGAATAAGGGGTAGGCCATTTAGAACAGAGATGAGGACAAACTTTTTCACCCAGAATGTTGTGAATCTGTGGAATTCTCTGCCTCAGAAGGCCATGGAGGCCAATTCTCTGGATGCTTTCAAGAGAGAGTTAGATAGAGCTCTTAAAGATAAAGGGATATGGGGAGAAGGCAGGGACGGGGTATTGATTGTGGATGATCAGCCATGATCACAGTGAATGGCGGTGCTGGCTTGAAGGACCGAATAGCCTACTCCCGCATCTATTGTCTATAAAGATTATTTCACGTTATTAGTCTAATTACAAATTACTTAACAGATATATAAATATCTTATAAGGGATGAATGATGAGTCAACGAGGAGGAAGTAAAGGAGGGTTGGGGAATGCTGTAAATATTCTCAAACTTGCCAGAAACTCCAAATAATCTCCTTCGACATCATGAGAAATATATGGGAGGGTGGTGTTGATAAGTCAGCTACATGGCTATATAAAACACCATGGTCCAAAAGTAGTGTTTGCCAGAGGACAGCAGAAGGTTAATTTGATCAGGCTGCATCTGTGGATGGAGAAACAATGTCAACTGTTCAGGCTGAAGATTCTTCATCGGAACGGTTCCAGTGATTCATGTTCAACATGGACATCCAGTGCTGTCTGTGTGGAGATTGCACGTTCTCCCTGTGACCACCCGGGTTTACTCCGGGTGCTTCGAATTCCTCCCTCGTGAGAAAGATGTGCAACTTGCTAGGTGGCGTGTGGGTGAGTGCAAAAATCTGGCATGGGGTGCGAAATTAATAAGAATGTGGGAAGAATAGAATGGTATTGGCTCATGGACTCATGGACTCATTGGGCTGAGGGGCCTGTTTCTGTGCTATGACTCCATAACTCATTTTGTTTCCAATTTCTAGCATGTACATTGTTTAACTTTCGGTGATCTAAATACGAGATTAATACCTCCCTAAAACTATCAAAAAGCCATTGCACCTGTGAATCATGCAGACCAGTAAAACCTTTAGATTTATCATTGGCTGGTGCTGCTGTTGCTCTAGGAAAGAGGGTGCTTGAGTAATTGGGTTTGCCTTCTCCAAGAAAAAAGAACTGGACTGGGGAAATTAAGATGGGTATTGTGTGTAGGAAGGAGCTGCAGATACTGGTTTAAATCGAAGATACACACAAAATTCTAGAGTAACTCAGTGGGTCAGACAACATCTCTGGAGAAAAGGAATAGGATAGAATAGAATAGAATAGAATAGGTCGGAAGAAGGGTCTCAACCCAAAAGGTTACCTACTCTTTTTCTCCAGAGATGCTGTCTGACCCGCTGAGTTACTGCAGCTTTTTGTGCCTGTTTACGATGGGTGTTCCCTGCATTCATTATCTAAGTACCATCAATACCAGGAAGGAGATAGGAAGGGGACGGGTGATGGTGGATTGTTAAGTCTTTGCCTAACCTCATCACTTCTTTTGACAGACAGAACACCATCCTATCACCCTGGTCCAATCCCTCCCGACCTATGTCCAAGATACCTCACATGCTCTTCGTCTCTTCAACGACTTTCCTGGCCCCCACTCCCTCATCTTTACCATGGATGTCCAGTCACTCTACACCTCCACCCCCCACCAGAAAGATCTTAAAACTCTCCGTTTCTTCCTCGACTGCAGAACCAACCAATTTCCGTCTACCAATACTCTCCTCCGCCTCAACAACTTCTTCTTTGACTCCTCGCACTTCCTCCAAATCCAAGGCATAGCTATGGGCACTCACATGGGCCCCAGCTATGCCTGCCTCTTTGTTGGGTACGTCGAACAATCACTGTTCCAGGCATACACTGGCCCGACCCTGAACTCTACCTCCGCCACATTGACGACTGCATCAGTGCTGCCTCCTGCACCCATGCAGAACTCACTGACTTCATCAACTTCACGACTAATTTCCATCCTGCACTCAAATTCACTGGGACCATCTCCGTCATCTCCCTACCCTTTCTAGATCTCACAGTCTCCATGTATGTTTTAGACTCTACTGCCCTGGGGCAAAACCTCTGAACATTCACTTTATCTATACCCCTCATAACATGTATACCTGAAGAAGGTCACCCCTTCAGCCTCCATCATGCCAGGGAAAACAGTCCCATCCTATCCAGTAGACACAGAATGATGAAGTAACTCAGCGGGTCAGGCAGCATCTCTGAAGAAAAGGAATAGGTGACGTTTCGGTTGGGAAGAAGGGTTTCTCCTGAGATGCTGCCTGGCCCGCTGAGTTGCTCCAGTATTTTGTGCCTCTCTTCGGTATAAACCAGTACCTGCATTTCCTTCCTACACATTTTTGCCAGCCTAGCAAGAGGTAGGGTGAGGATTTTAACACGGGTGTTGCGTTTCAGAAATAATCATTTTTTTATAAACCGTTGATTTTTCAATGCAGATTGTGTGAGATGCAGTTACTGTTTCTCAATTCGCCCTTTCAATTCCGCATTGGTTAGTTAGGGTGCGTGCAAACTCTGTGAACGGGAGACCCTCTGCTGCGGTGATGAGATTAGATGTCCCGGTCTTGGGTCGTAGACTGCATCTACAACCCGCTGGCCCTCGCCCCTCGCCCCTCGCCCCTCTGTCCATCCGTGATTCTTATTGAGGTTCATCATTTTAACTCAACACCGCTTCAGGTTGGATTACGTGTGGATTGCTCCAGCTCTTCCGGGTCAGGAATACAGACCTAGGCATCTGCCCCCACCCTTCTTCCTAAAACACACACAGAGCACAGCAGTAGAGCTCAGCAGATCAGAGGCGGCGGTGCATCTGTCGGACGAGTCCAGCCGGCGGAGCCAGGCAAACGCCAATACACACCCATCAGGCGGCGTGTTTGTTTGCAGCGAGCTAGCACCATGAAACAGTTCGGCGGCGGCGGCGGCGAAAGCAGTAGCAGTTAAGAGATGGAAGATAAAAAGCCAGCTGGCATCAGGCACATCTCCGACCCTGGGCGCCCGGGAGATGCGGGCAGAGCGGGGAGAGGAGGGGGTGGCACTGCCCATGCTGTGTCCAAGTGCGAGCTAAGTGGCGTCAAGGGAGAGCAGCCACAGGATACCATCCGGCGAGCGTTGGACTTCAAGAGCCAGGGCACCCAGTGCTACAAGGAAAAGAAATTCCGGGAAGCCATCGGCAAGTACCACCGGGCTCTGCTGGAGATGAAGGGTTTCCTGGCGGCGGGCGAGTGCGAGTCCTCGTCCTCTGCCGTCCTGGTGCAGCCTGCCCCGGGGAGGACGCCGGTGAAACTGAGCGAGGAAGAGAGGAAGGTGGTGGAGAGCAGTGAGATCGAGTGTTACAACAGCTTGGCAGGTGAGTCGCCAGCCCCGACGCGGGATCCCGATGTGTCGCCGAGTGTTTCGATAAGGTGGTGAGGGAGGGAGAGAGTTCACCTTTCTACTTTCGGAAGAGAAGAAGAGGTTAACACTATTCACTGCCCCGTAGGAGGATTGTTTTGGTGTGAAATCACAACCGAGGGCAGTTTGGCGAACGCAAACAGTCTGATAGAATCTGAACCGAAATGCACATTTTCGCGCTTATACCTTTACCGTGGCTGTACATTTGCCTAAGATAGACACAAAATGCTGCAGTAACTCAGCGGGTCAGGTAGCATCTCTGGAGAAAAGATTCCTTTCTGGAGAAAGATTCCTGACCCGCTGAGAAAAGATTCATTTTCTCCAGAGATGCTGACTGATCCGCTAAGTTACTCCAGCATTTTGTGTGTCTATCTTCGGTGGAAACCAACATCTACAGTTCCTTCCGAAACTGTTATTTTGCCTTGTCGACCATCCATACGGTTTTGTATGTTGACATTTGTCAATGGGATTTGCAGAGACCTCATATTATGGAAGTAGTGTATCACTCGGTGTAGATTAATGTGATGGTGTAGAGATATCGACCATTAGAAATGATTCACATGGATGTTATTCAACGAGATATTCCTCATCACACGAACATCCTTGTCAAATACTGACGAATACGCAATTGTCCATGAACATAGCAATTCCTCCGTCGAGCTAATAAATGATTACAAATGTATGAATCAAAGGCAAGTTTGAGTTTGGATAGCTTGGCTCAGTATTCAAGTTCTGTCATTTATGTTTTTGAAGGGTGCCTGTTACCATGTGGTCTTAGTATCAACTGGTGATGTGGCACATGCTGGCAGTTTACAGCACCTGGAGGTTATGCCAGACCGACTACCCATGCATGAAGCATAAAACAAAGAATGTAAAGATCCTTTTAATTTTGCGGCAGAAAGCTTAAAGGCTGTGCCCACCCATACAGTCCTCGCATGTCCTGTGGGTACATGCAAGATCCACTGCAATTTTGATGTAGGGATGGTACCAGGCTCTCATTCTGAGCCGTTGCTACTCATTGAATAAAGTCTGTACATTCTATGTTATGAATATTTCAAAAGAATATGTTAATGACAGACCCAAATGCCTTTGAAGAAAGACGAAAACGCCAATAGATATATTAGATCAAAACACTGGCAGCTTTTAGAGGTAAATGTTTGGGCACAGTGCTTATGACTCGACATTAACATAAAAAATAGGTAGTTAGTGCTTGCCTGCAAATTCAAATGATGTCAAGCAGAGATCATTCATTAATTGGTGTCATGCCAAATAAATACATTGGAATGGTGAAGTGGCTTCAGCCTGATCACGGGAAACTGAAATATCTTTGGAAAATATGGCCTCAATTTTCTACAGCAATAATAACAGCACAACATTAGACTGCTGAGGATGTTAAAGGTAGCTTGTAAGTGACCAGCCAGAGTCAGATCCGCTCATCCATCTAATCAAGAAATGGTTGACTTATAAAGTAGGCAGTGCAAGAAGGTTTAGAGCCAGCCTCCATACTCCAGGGGTTTTAATCTTCAGTTTTGTACTAATAGCTTGTTTCTAGTTCATATTTCATGTGGGGCTTGGGGCATTCTTAACGATTGTGCAATTTGTATGCCCACTTCATCTTGTCGTGCTGTCGAGGGATGAAGCCAGGCAAACAGAGAAGTGGATGATGGGCTATTTGGTGAAATGTTAATGTCATCAGCTGACACCTACCTGTTATGACACGCTGAAAACAAAGTGACACTCAGTTGGAAAGAATGTATTGTAGCCACAGTCTGTTCCAAAAGACACCACGAGAAGTTAATGTGTAGGGGAGTTCCAAAATCAGTCTGCATTTTGGTTGGCAATAGAACAACCGTAAAATAAAATCTAACAGTAATAATTGGACGTAAGTGAAATTATTTTTACATTGTGATGTGATATCTTATTGTGCCCTAAATACTGATCCACTACGCCAAAGAGCTGGTTGCAGTATTTAGCTGACTCATGTACAGTCTGTGGAGAAGTGCTTAGAATGAAGAAGTGCAGATACTTGTAATTTATCGAGGTAATTTAAAATGGCACTGGGGGATTCTAGTACATTTTAAACTGACTTCTTAATTTTAGGACAGGCCAGGCTGGATATTTGAAATGCATAGATGGATAGATTCTTGATTAGTATGTGTGTCAAGGGTTATGGGGAGAAGGCAGAAGAATGGGGTTAAGAGGGGAAGATAGATCAGCCATGATTGAATGGCAGACTAGACTTGATGGGCCGAATTGCCTACAATCACATATGAACTTATGAACTTGTGAAGTTAAGGAACTACAAGTTGGCAGAGATGTATCATGGGTGACAAAACTAACAGTGTAGTGCTAATCAAAATTTGAATGGCAAGAAAGTGAGGACAACTTTGCTGATAGGTTTGGATCTGCTCTGGTCCAGTAGAATCACCTCCCATTTCCATACTGACCTTTCGACCCTGGGCCTCCTGCAGTGTCAATGAGGCCACACGCAAATTGGAGGCACAGCACCTCATATTTCGCATGGGCAGCTTACAACCCAATGATATGAATCTTGATTTCTCTAACTTCAAGTAGTTCCTGCATTCCCCCTCTCTCCACCCCTCCTCCACCCTAGTCATCATGCCAGTTCCATTGTTCGCATCCATATCTTCCTTTGTTCTCACCTCTTCCACAGTCAACAATGGACCATTGGGGCTCCACTTTTCCTTGATCATTGATGCGGGCTCTGATTTGTTCTGAACCTTTTCACAGCTCTAGTTTCCCTCTCCCTTGACTCTCAGTCTGAAGAAGGGTTTCGACCCAAACGTCACCTATTCATTTTCTACAGAGATGCTGCCTGACCCGTTGAGTTACTCCAGCATTCTGCTTCTTTTATGTCTATCCATTATTTACAATATACCTGAATTGGATATTTGCTTGCGATTGTAACTTCGTTTGACTCCAGAGGATGCTCCTGATGTTGTGGAGGCCAAATAGTTATTTTGGGGCATCTGTTCTGACCTCTGCTGGAAAGTCCAGTCAGTGTGTGACGATCAATTACATATATAATATACAATCTATATTATTGAAAGATGAACTATGCTCTACAATTAACAATTGATCAGGTAAATTAAAATTTGATCACACAGCCTGAGCTGAAATTAGAAACAGGGTGAACTGAATTACATTGTGTCATATCAGCATTTCTGTAGTTATTGATTTACCCTTGACAAGAACTATCACCTTTTTAAAATACCTTGCTTCCATTTTATTTGAATGTGACCTGATTTCTATTTTCCCTGATTCTTAAATCATTTTTCACTTGCACTATGTAAACTTGCCTCATGTCCTTAATTCAGAAATGTTAAATTCAGTTGCAATTCCCCCTGAATATTAATTCAACACCAACCTTGCATTGTGGCAAAGCACACTGTGATAGTGCAATTTGTTAAGCATGTGAGCTTTATCAGAAATAAAACCAGTTCCAGAAAGTGCAGCTTATGTGCCAGACAGACTACCAGAAATATTGTGGTTTTACATCTCCACAGCATTCTTAATAGGTCGCATAAGCATGTATGTTGTGTCAGAGTAGAAAATGGGATTTGTTGAGGAGACGGAAGGACAAAATGCAATCGAGGATTTTCAAATACTATAACAAAGTTACTACTCGATATTGAAGATAAATACAAAAAGCTAGAGTAACTCAGCAGTTCAGACAGCATCTCTGGAGAAAAGGAATAGATGACGTTTCGGGTCGAGACCCTTCTCCAGTCTGGGGAAAGTTCTCGACCTGAAACGTCATCTATTCATTTTCTCCAGAGATGTTGCCTGAGCCGCTGAGTTACTCCAGCATTTTGTGTCTACAGTGTCTTGGGTTTAAACAGAAGATAGACCAGCATCTGCAGTTCCTTCCTCCAAATTAGGTTTGAACAACATCTGCAGTTTCTTCCTGCACATTTCTACTTGATATGATCTGCAAGATTTCACTAGATGGAGCTCTTGTGTCAGAGAGAGCCTCTCCATACAAAGTTACAATCAGCAAGTGGTCTGCTGTCTCCACAGATATCAGCAGAGCGAAAGCAGTTGCGGGTGTTTGTGCCCAGAGGGTTGGTTTATCAGTGCACCCGTGCCATTAGGAACTCTTGCCATTACAGTGAGTTTTCTCACTGCAATGCAGACATAGTGGTAACCTTGTGACCGTACAGCTTAAAGCACAAATTGGTGTGGATAACAAAACAACATCAACAGCGGGCTTTTTCATACCGTCTTTGCCACAGAACGATCTCCCAAAGCACTTCACAGGAGAATTATCAAAAAAATGTTGACACTGAGCTATAGGGAGAAATATTATGTACAGGAGGGAACTGCAGATGCTGGTTTACACTGAAGATCGACACAAAATGATGGAGTAACTTAGTGGGTCAGGCAGCATCTCTGGAGAAAAAGAATAAGTGACATTTCGGGTTGAGATCCTAATTCAGACCAGTCTGACGAATACAACAGTTTCAATCTTACGCTTAACATGTATACTATCACCGAGTGCTTTGCAACAATGCAAAGTTGGTATCACAATTAATATTCGGGGGAAATTGCCACTGAATTTAAGATTCATGAATTAAAGACACGAGGTGAGTTTATGTGGTGCAAGTGAGGAAATTAGTTAAGAATCAGAGAAAATAGAAATCAGGTCACATCCAATCAAAACGTTACTCTATGACTAACATTTATTTTCACAATGGAAAGAATTGCTGCTGCTTCACATCAATAATTAAATCCATTGCCCTCAGTGTAGGAAAAACCTCAGCCAGCTCTTCAGCCCATTTAAAATCCATGGTGTGGAGAGGTATATATGGCTCTAGTTGTCACTTTCTCTTCGCTGCTCTTACATGGCAGCCGTGTGGCTTTTTCTTGGGTCATGGACAGCTCCTTGTAATCTTAGTCTTGCTACTGAATTGCCTGTCATTTCTTGGATTCCAGCCTGTTCCATTTAAGAGGGCACCTGTTCCTTGCACGTCTCATTAATATTGGCAGAGTGCTAATCTTGTTAAGTGGGAAATGTTCCTGTTTTAAGTGTAAACCTTTTGCAGCGTATTGAACCAATGTGACAATTTTGAGACCCTCTGCTGTTTCCTTTTGAAAATTCATCCTTTCATCCTTTCTCTAAAGATGTCAGTTTCACCACTGTAAATTATTGTCATTTTAGAGTGTTTAGAGTGCTGGTGGAGATCCAAGTTGTCGACACACTGGAGGATTGTAGGAAAGAAAAGCTATTTAGAGGCTGTCATTCTCTCCCGGTGCAGCACTAGGGGTGGAAAACAGCTTCTATCGTGGATGAAAAAGACACACAAAATGCTGGAGTAACTCAACGGGTTAGGCAGCATGTGTGAGAACAGAATCGGTGATGTTTCAGTTCAGGACCCTTCTTCAGTGATTGTGGAGGGTGGGGGGGGGGGGGGGGGGGGAAGAAACTGGAAGAGAGGAGAATCATGACAAAGCATGGCAGGTAATAGGTGAACATGTCCTGGTTGCCCTGTGTTGATGCATCTCTTCATGTCACCTCCCCTTCACCACCAACCCCGCATCCCTCAATAGATCAGCAATGATCTTTTCTTTTGATCAAGTTGTTGTGTATTTCCCTATAAAGGGGGGTGATCCCTACAGCTCCAGTAGCCCACGATATGAAATGAAACTTCATCTAGAAACAAAAAAGAACAAATTGCTGGAGGAACTTAATGGGTCGTACCATCGAGGAGGCAACAAGTTAGTCATTCTACAGGATCTGAACCCGAAACATCGACCATCCCTTTTGCTCCGCAGATGCTGCTTGACCTGTTGAGTTCTTCCAGCGGTTTATTTTTTGCTCCATATTCCAGTCACGTAGGTCTCCCTTCATCCAGAAACAGTACTGAAAGGTGAGGCAGGTGAAAGGTGGCCCAGTCCTGCTCCTGGATTCTTGTGTGTTTATAGAATGCATTAAAAACGGTCTTTGCATTGTTCTCTTCTTCATGTAGCATAGACTTCATTGATATAAGGAATCAGCTGTTCAAAAGCTTTACCCGTGTTCTCCCTCCTCTTGCAGCTATTATTTGACAGGTTTTCTTTCAGGAAAAACATTATGCAGGTGAGCTACATAGACCAAGATGGTTCCTTAATTTTGATGTGAAGATAGATCCTGACCCAAAACGTCACCTATCTATTCCCTCCACAGATGCTGCACGACCTGCTGAGCTAGTCCAGCATGTTGTGTTTCGCGCAAGGTTCCATCATCTGCAGTCTCTTGTGTCTCCCAAATTTTGATTCTTAGCCAACAAGCCGAATGAGATAATCCCATGAAACTGACACTGACAGTTGGCCGCAGAGTTGGGGAAGTAGAATTTTTTGGGATGCCTGTTCTTGATTCTTAGAAAGCATTGAACAATACAGCACAGGAATTAGTGTAGCTGGGTCATATTGGTCAGTTTTGGGAAGTTGCACCAAAGGACCAGTTTCCACGCTGTGTGACTCGATGAGTAGGGTGTTGAGCCAATGGATATTTCTGGATTCCCACACTCAATTTATTTCGGATTACCATCCAGTGAGAAAAAGATCATGTATTGATCCATTTATTTGGAGGAAAGGAAAGTTCAAAAGCTAATGGGAAATGGCACGAGAAAGAGAGGAACGAGAAGCGGAACTAAGCGAGCTCACTTTTGAAAGTGCAACAGGGAATGACTACTGGAGCCTAGATTGACGGAATTATATGTAAGATGTATATTCAGAGTCGGATAGTGCCAGCCAAAGATCTAGTATCTATGGTGCCAGCCTAGTTCAAACCTTTCTCCAGGCCAGGATGGTTTGACTGGTATTATTCCATGCATGGTGAAAACACAGTCTGAAGAAGGGTCTCGACCCGAAACGTCATCTATTCCTTATTTCCAGAGATGCTGCCTCTCCCGCTGAGTTACTCCAGTTTTTTGTGTCTATCTTTATTTCATGCATCCTCTGTTCTTGATCAGCGACTGTGTGTGTATAGGCCACAAAAGGGCCTTTCCCTCCACTTAGCTGCAACTGCCTCCAGATCGAGCATAAAGTAGTCTGGTTTAGACTAGGTTTTGACTTTTGACCCAAGCATATACTACAGTGAAGTTGTTAATGTTAATGCAAATCCTGGAGTTGAATGATTTTTTAGTTATTAAATCTATTTTGTGTTTGTTTATTATATTGTCTATTGTGTACTGTGTGTACAAACATGTTGCGCTGTTGCTGCAAGTGAGAATTTCATTGTTCGGTTTCGTTACGTATGACATGTGAACACTCTTGACTCTGATGACAGCCTTGCCAGTATACAAAGGGAAACGTAATTCATTGGCAGAGCAAATGTTTTGGTTAAGAAGTGACATGTAATGCAGAAACAGATTCTTCGTAGCTCAGTAAGAGCTATCTCTTTTTTGCTTCTGTTAATTTTAGCTAATTGATCCATGACACTGCACTCACTCCACCTCTTTCACTCACTACCTGCCTTTTACACATCTGTCCCCTGGGAAATTTTTAAGCAAAAAGTTAAAGCTGTAAATGGCACTGTGGGAATTAAGTGGAGATATTCGTGATCGGCTGTCAGCTGTGACAAATCACTCACCCTGTTCATTGGTGTCTTGTCAAGAAATGTTGGCAGGGAAAACCAGGGAAGGAATAAACTCATTAAAGCATTGATAAGAAGTGTTTGACAGACAAAAGGATTCAGAGAACCATATGGGTGAGTGAACAGGAATGTTCTCGCCTGTCAAGCTGATGTGATCTTTGGCACAGAATTTAAAGACTCCCACGTTTTGCTCCCACATTGACAGCTACATTTCCCCCCCATATTTTTTTTTTTTTGAAAATATTTTTTATTGGAGATAAGTACACAACCTATTAACATCATTACAGTCTTACATTTTTGAATTGATAATATTGTCAATTATTATTACATTGTCTCCAATACCTTTTGCCTTTTTTTGTTTTTTTTAAACTAGATAGAACTAAAAAGATAGATGAAGTAAAGAAAGAAAAGAGAGAGAAGAAAAGAGAGAGAAAGAAAAAAAAAGAAGAAAAAAAACCCCAAAACAAAAAAACAAAAAACAAAACAGAAAAGAAAAAGATAGTTAAAGAAGAATGGAAACATTTATTAAAATAAAAAACTTCATTCGAGATATATTCGTACATTTCAGAGTATAGCATTTCATCCATTCTTTAGCCCGAGTGTTAGTCAGGTTCCTGTGCTGAACCATTCTGACCCTTTAAATAATCGATAAAGGGAGACCATGTTCCAACGAATAATTCCTGTTTGTCCAACAGGGAAAATCTGATTCTTTCCATGTTTAAGGTCTCCGTCATTTCTATAATCCACATTTTGATTGTGGGGGATATAGGGCCTTTCCAAAATTTTAGAATTAATTTTTTTCCCGTTATTATACTATAATCAATAAAGTTTCTTTGTGTTGTTGTAAATGTTTGATTTAATTCTAATGTTCCGAGTATTATTAATTTTGGATCCGGGTCCAATTGTGTGCTGGTCACTTTAGATATTATACTAAAAATATTTACCCAGAATTTAGAAGCTACCTTATCTCATATGTTCCCCCCCATATTTAAAGGGGAGCTGCTGCCATTCGTAGATTTTTTTAAAAAGTAGCAGTGTCACAACGTAAATCTTGACAGATTCCAGTTACGTCTGTTTTGGTTGTTTTAAATAAATGCGGATAGCAGCGGTAGAGTTGCTGCCTTACAGCGCTTGCAGCACCAGAGACCCAGGTTCGATCCTGACCACGGGTGCTGTCTGTACGCAGTTTGTACATTCTTCCCATGACCGCGTGGGTTTTCTCTGAGATTTTCGGTTTCCTCCCACACTCCAAAGACATACAGGTTTGTTGGTTAATTGGCTTGGGTTTGTATACTTGGTATAAGTGTAAATTGGCCCTAGTATGTGAAGGGTAGTATCAATGTGCGGGGATTGCTGGTTGGTGCGGACTTTGAGGGCCAAAGGGCCTGATTCCGTGCTGTATCTTTAAACTAAACTAAACTAAACCCCTGTAGACATCTCTTGTTGGAGGTCATTGATTTAATAGCAATTTACCGTTCTATCATGACTATTGCAAATCCATAGCACTTCCCAGCCAATGCAATATTCTGAAGGCTTGACATTGGTCTATAGCATCAGGTTAATACATGGTAAGATCCCAGAAGCAAAACAGTACAATATAGGAAGGATACGATTGCCCTGGAGAAGGTGCAGAGGCAGTTCGTCAGGCTGTTGGCTGGGATAGACCAGTTGACACTGAATAAGATGGGTTTGTTTCCCATGCAGCAGAGGGTAATAGCTGAACATCTGAGATTGGAGGAACATCAAATTATGAGCAAACATAGATTAGGTAGATAATAACAACATTTTCCTGATGGTAGGGATATCCAAAATTGAGTGGATATCTCTGAGGGTAAATTGAGGGTTAAGGGTAGGAGGTATGGAGAGGATCAGAGGGAAAAAAATTTCACCAAGAGATTGAATTGCATCTCGGGCACATTCCATGAAGTGAAGGCAGTCCCCCACAAGACTTAAGAAACATCCAGATGACCACTTGCTTTTCCAAAACATAGAATGCTATGGGCCAAGTGCTTGAAAATAGTGTACATAGTTAATTAAAGATCAGTACGACTTGGTGGACCATAAGGTGATACTCCATGACTCTGCATAAAGAGCACTCAGTCTTACATAGATACATGGATACATAGACAATAGGTACAGGAGTAGACCATTCGGCCTTCGAGCCAGCACTGCCATTCAATGTGATCATGGCTGATCATCCACAATCAGTACCCCGTTCTTGCCTTCTCCCCATACCCCTTGATTCCGCTAGCCCTAAGAGCTCTATCTAACTCTCTTTTGAATGCATCCAGTGAATTGGTGGTCTCCACTGTCTTCTGAGGCAGAGAACTCCACAAATTCACAACTCTCTGTGTGAAAAGGTTTTTCCTCATCTCAGTTCTAAATGGCCTACGCCTTATTCTTAAACTGTGGCCCCTGGTTCTAGACTCCTCCAACATCAGGAACATGTTTCCTGCATCTAGTTTGGTTAATTGAAAATAAATGTTACTTAGGATACCAGGGACAATTCCTTGAACTCTGCCACAAGATTTCAACATCCAACCAAAGTGAGCAGACCAGGCCTAGCTTGTATTATGTCTAGGAAGGAACTGCAGATGTTGGTTTATACCAAAGATAGAGGCAAAGTGCTGGTGTAACTCAGCGGGTCAGGCAGCAGCTCTGGAGAAAAAGGATGGGTGACGTTCTGGATCGGGACCCTTCTTCATCCGTATTCCTATTGCTATTTCTACTACTCTCCAGTGAAGAAGGTCCTGGCCCAAAACGGCACCCATCCTTTTTCCCCAAAGATGCTGCTTGACCCGCTTAACTTCTCCAGCACTTTGTGTCTACTAGCTTTTATCAACTCATGCAAGAGGCTGCACCCTTGGACAGCATGATACTTGCTCAAATGTTGTACTTGATGCTCTGAAGGGATACTTGACTCGCAACATTTTAGCTCGTGAGTGATACCGTTAAATCGGGGCTGCAATTGTAATTATTTCAGGCCTCCGTGAGAAGTTTATCAATGTGTCACTCCTCTAATTCTGAATACATTATTGCATCTGATGTATTACCATGCACTTCTACTTCAGCCTCATACTTGATCTAAGGGGACTTTCATCTGAGGTAAAATAGATACAAACTCAGCACAGGGAAAGGCCGATACTGGAATCTTAGCTAGAGCACAAAAGTGCATGAGTAACAGGGATTGTTGCCGACTGGCCCGCTGCAGACTGCAGGAGTACGTGCTGAGGGACGCACTGAAGCTCGGTGCAGCCAACGCCAAGGCTCGGTGGGGGAGGACCACAGTCTAGGGTCCGCTGCTGAACATGGGGGGCAGGTTGTGGTGGAGACATCCCTCAAAATAAGGGAAGGGATTCCACGCCAGTGGGCCACATGAGTGGCAAGGGTGGGGGATCAATTTGTGAAATTTCAGCAATGTATGGAGACTGTATTGAATATTTTGTATAGCCTCCGAAAATGTCGGATGACTTTTTCTTGCACGGTTCACGTATTGTATATATTTATTACCTGAATAAAGTCTATTTTGAAATTTAAAAAAACTCAGTGGGTCAGGCAGCATCTCCGGAGAATATGGATAGATGACACTGCGGGTCAGGACCCTTATTCAGACGAGAGTTGCTCCAGCACTTAGTGTCTTTCTTTGTAAACCAGCATCTGCTGCTCCTTGTTTCTACATTTTGACTGCTTCTCTGTAAAATCTCCTACTTGGAAGAAGTTTTCCTCTTCTCCCCATCGGGAGTACTGTGAGATTCTCTTGGGGGCTGTTGAGAAAGATGGGGTGCCCAGCAGGGGTGGGGGGGGGGCGCTAAGAAAGAAGGGGGACCCAGTGGCGGGGTCCACCTGCTGCCATGTGCAGCGACAGGCAGAAGATAGGACAGTTCGCTGAAATTTTGCAGCTTTGTCGGCACAAGAAACGGAAGAACACATGTGTACTGCCTAGATGAGTTTTGCTGTATGATTTTACTCGGTTGTATGCAAAGCAAAGCATTTCACTGCACGTAGGTACATGTGACAATAAACTTTTGTTCAATCACTGCTCTCCCTCTGTGATTCCTGCTGCTTTCTTGCTCTATGCATGACCATGTTTTTGACCCAGACTCGAAGGCTGAAGATGAGCCCAGAACCGAAACATCACCTTTCCATATTCTCCAGAGATGATGCCTGACCCGTGAGTTACTCCAGCAATTTGTGTCATTTTTTTGTAAACCATTTTTGGGAGTTCCTTGTTTCTACATCCTTTAATCTGAGAGATTCCAGCAGACAGCTTAAAGTAAAACGGACTTTGATCCGATGGTTCCTCACTGCAACTTCTCGGATATCATCTCTCTGTGGACACGGGCCATGGATTCCAAATTGCCTGCATTGATAATGCAGAGTGAGAGCAGTTGATCTAATCGCTCACTCACATAAAATGGAATAATTCATTAAACTCCTTTGTTCTGAATTGATTGAATAGATAGACGTAAAATGTTGGAGTAACTCGGCAGGTCAGACAGCATCTCTGAAGAAAAGGAATAGGTGACATTTCGGATCGGAACCCTTCTTCAGACTGAAAAGTGGAGGTGGTGATTGAAGGCGAGAAAGGGCCTGAACAAATCAGGGCCGGCAGCAGATAACCTCAGGAAGGGTGGAGTTCATAATGGCTCATTGTTGGCTGGGGAAGGTGTGCTAATGAGAGGGATACAAGGATGTGAACTAGTGGGACTAGTTGAACTAGCAGGACAACTACAGTGGGCGATGTGTGTGTGTGTGTGGGGGGGGGGGGGGGGGGGAGGGGAGGGAAGAGAGATGAAATGGAAAGGAATGCAGGAGTTACTTGAAACTAGAGGTCACAATACCACCGAGTTGTAAACTACCCAGTGGAATAAGTGCACAGACCTCCAGTTTGCATAATCATGGGAAAATGCAGCGTGGAAACGGGGCCTTCAACCAACCAGCACAGGATTAGTATAAATGGGTGCCTGCTGACCATCTGGCAAACATGTATTCTAATCCTACACTAATCCCTTTTTGTAACCCAAATACTGGGATGTACCCTGTCCACTTATGAAAAGGGAAGGAATGTATGCATGTTGATCCCATCTGTTACTCACTAATGCTTGCATTTTTTACAGGAATGAGGAGTGGGATCTAAAATGACTTTGTACTCCCTACATTGTCAGTAGACCCCCACCCACCTGCAAGGTATAATTAAGGACCACATTAGCTCGGGACAGGAATTAAGTAGCAGGCATTTCATTTAGTACCATTGCCTCAGGCAATCTTTTTAAAATCCGGTGCAAATGCTTGTGGACCAGCTGGCAGCGTTCAAATGTTTTGTTATTGAGACAATTCCCTAGATACTGTTGTTGAGCAAATGAACCATTTAGCTCAGGTGTCTGAAGTGCTGGTCATGGAACATCTAAAGGATTTGTTTCACTCTCTTCGGCCAATGTCCATGATATTGAAGGGTTCCCACCTGAAACGCCACCTATGCGTTTCCTCCAGAGATGCTGCCTGACCCTCCAAGTTATGCCAGCATTTTGTGCCTATCTTCCGTAAACAGAGCAATCTGTCCATATGAAGTCTCCAACCGTCTGCCTAAAGAAGTCTTATTACAGAGAGACAGCTGCAGCAAATTGGAGAGTGATGCTTTTTTAGTAAGGATTGCAGTGAGAGAGGCTGGGTACTTAGAGGATGTTTCCGTTCATGTGAGAGTCTAGGTCTAGAGGTCATAGCCTCAGAATTAAAGGACTTTCTTTTAGAAAGGAGATGGGGAGAATTTTTTTTAGTCAGAGGGTGGTGAATGAATGAAAGAATGAATAAATACGTTTATTGGCCAAGTATTCACATACAAGGAATTTGCCATGGTGCTTTGCCTGCAAGTGACAACATAACATATAGTGACAGTTTGGAATGACACATAAAACATTAAACATTAATAATAAAACATTATTGATTAAAAATGTGAATTAAATAAAATACCAGAGCAAAAGGAGGCTACAGATTTCTGGTTATTGAGTAGAGCTACTACTCGTGGAAAAAACCTGTTTTTATGTCTGGCTGTGGCAGCTTTGACAGTCCGGAGTCACCTTCCAGAGGAAAGTGATTCAAAGAGTTTGTGGCCAGGGTTAGAGGGGTCAGAGATGATCTTACCCGCTCGCTTCCTGGGCCTTGCAGTGTACAGTTCGTCAATGGAGGGAAGGTTGCAGTCAATAACCTCAGCTGATCGGACGATTTGCTGCAGCTTCCGGATGGCGTGCTTGGTGGCTGAGCCAAACCAGACCATAATGGGGAAGGTGAGGACAGACTCTACGATGGCCGTATAGAATTGGACCATCATTGCCTGTGGCAGATTGTGCTTCCTCAGCTGCCGCAGGAAGTACATCCTCTGTTGTGCCTTTTTGACTGTGGAGTCGATGGTAGCCCCCCACTTAAGGATATTGGAGATGATGGTTCCCAGGAACTTAAAAGACTCCACAGATGTGACTGTGGTGTTGTTGATGGTGAGTGGGGTGAGGGGAAGGGGAGCTCTCCTAAAGTCTACTATCAATTCCACTGATAAGAGCATTGAGCTCTAGGTTGGTGCGATGGCACCAGGACGCCAGCTGTGTCACTTCCTGCTGTAGGAATCTGTGGAATGTGTGGAATTCTTTTATCACAGAAGGCGTTGGAGGCCAAGTCGGTGGTTATTTTAAAGGCAGAAATAGATAGATTCTTGATTAGTACAGGTGTCAGACATTATGGGGAGAAGGCAGGAGAATGGGGTTAGGAGGGAGAGATAGATCAGCCATGATTGAATGGCAGAGTAGACTTGATGGGCCGACTGGCCTAATTCTACTATTCCTTATGACCACAGAGCACATGAAAGCCCCAGTTCACTTGTTTGAAGCTCTGATTCACATTATCTGTGTACAGTGGCTCAACACCCACTGGAAGACATGATTTAAGAATCCTTGAGGTTGGGTAGTCATAGAATCATAACCGTTCAGTGTGTATGCTGTAATGACATGTACGATACAGTCTGCAGAAGGCTCCCGTCACCTATCCTGTTTTCCAGAGATGCTGCCTGACCCGTTGTGTGCTCCAGCACTTTGTGTCAATCTTTGTTACTACCTACAGTCTACCACAATGCCTTTGTGAAAGTGTAGATCACACCTTCAGTATTTCTGTTTCAGATGAATTTGGGTTCAGGGTGGATGACTGACTGGAAGATTCTTGGTGGAGAGAGGATGAAGTTTTCTGCAGCAGATACTTCGCTACAGTGACTGGTATGGGACAATGTTGCGGGCATTTAGCTGGTTGCAGTATAGGAGCAGATATATCATTAGATAATCTTATCCTGAGGTAAATGTAGCAGTGCAGATCAAACCAGTTTGTTTGAGTATAAAACATGTGGCAGAGGGAAAAAACATTCAGAATTAAACGCTAAAGAACAATTTTTAAAAGGAGACTAAAGACAGAACTTGCATTCTTCCTAAAATCTACTTAGTAGAAATTTCTACTTGTTCATCACCAATCATTAGACAAAATGGAGTGAGAGCGAGAAATTGTGGAGATATTGAGGGGAGTGGTGATGAGTTGGAGCGGAACTAAACTGAATTGTAAAAACAATGAGAACGCTGGAAATGCTCAGCAGATCAGACCAAATGACTATTTTTGGATGGTGACTTTTCATCAAACTGAAAAAGGTTTTAACAAGTTTTAATACGCAGGGTTGGACATGGTGCGAAGATGGAGTGGAAAGAGAAAATAAGAGAGATGAGACAACAGGGATAATGATGCAAGGTTAAACCAAAAAGCTGGAGTAACTCAGCGGGACAGGCAGCATCTCTGGAGAGACAGAGTGGGTGATGTTTCGGGTCGAGACCCTTCTTCAGACTGGTTAGCGATAAGGGAAACGAGAGATATAGATGATGATGTGGAGAGATAAAGAACAATGAATAAAAGATCTGCAAAAAAGTAACGATGATAAAGGAAACAGGCCATTGTTAGCTGTTTGTAGAATGAAAATGAGAAGCGGGGAAGGGATAGAGAGAGAGAGGGAATGCCAGGGCTACCTGAAGTGAGAGAAATCAATATTGATATCACTGGGCTGTAAGCTGCCCAAGCGAAACATGAGATGGTGTTCCTCCAATTTCCCTTATCCCTAACCAGTCTGAAGAAGGGTCTCGACCCGAAACGTCACCTATTCCTTCTTTCCAGCGATGCTGCCTGTCCCGCTGATTTACTCCAGCTTTTTGAGTATCTTCGGTTTAAACCACCATCTGCAGTTCCATCCTACACATGGTGCAAGGTTAAATTGGATGATGGTGGCAAGACACAGGCACTAGGCAAGGTAGAAATCGTTTACCATGTCCCCTGTTATAAAGGACTAGACCAAGTGGGACCCGTTGGGTCCCTGTCGCATGGCAGGCCTGGTCCCCCAACACAACCCGTTTTCCAATGCAATATTCCACCTCTCACCCATAACCCCCAACTGTGCAGGCGAGGCTCATATCCCCTCATCCCCAACACTCCCTCCCACTCCTCTTCATCCTCCATCTTCTTTCCCCTCCCCCAATCCCTCACTCACCTCTCCTTCCCTCTCCTTGCCCCTACCCTCAGTCACTCCCTCCACAACTCCTCTCTCCTCACTACCCCCCTCCTGTACCTCTATCCCCCCAACCTCGCCGTTCCTCACCTCCCCCTATCCCCCCCCCCCCACTCTCCCTCCTCACCTCCCCAAGATCTCGAGGTTGCCGCTCCTTTCCCTCCTTGCGTGCCGAAGCAGTGGCTGTGGAGCCGTGGGCCGCGGCGACTGTGGCCGTGGGGAAGCCGGGCTGCGGGGAAGCCGGGCTGCGGGGAAGACAGGCCACGGGGAAATCCAGGCGCTGGGGAAGCCGGCCCACGGGGAAGCAGGGCCGCACGGCTGTGGCCGTCCCCTCCGCCCACTTCCGGCCAACTGGCTATGGCCGTACAACGCTGGGCGAGGCGGGCACCACCAGTGGACAGTGGAAGCAGCCAATCAGCGCAGCCGCATCCGCTGTCTCGGCGATGCCTCTTCCTGAGTGGCAGGAGAGGAGACCAATCTGCATGGCGGCGACTGACAGCAATCTGTGCATGAGCGTTTTTTAACAATTTTTAAGCCTTAATAACTTTTACAATATACCATCGATCGGAACGAAACTTGTTGCACTCAGCACATGAGAACGGCGAGTTAGCTGGCGAAAAATTGTGGTGCTATCGCAAACCGTTTTTGCGCAAATAGAAAAACCCCGTAAACCAGAAGGGAAACAAGAACAGAGTTTTAGTTATGTACTAGACCAAGTGCAGACCCGTTGGGTCTGCTCCCCAATGCACCCATTCCCTACCCATAGCCCCCATGGGAGGCGTGGTCCTCCAATTCAAGCCATTTCCGAACATAAGATTCCAGCACTCCCCTGCCTCTCTCAGCAGTGCTCTTTAAAAAAAATTGCACTTGCCCTGCGTGTTGCAATAGCAATTCGTCCTCACCCTGCTAGCTGAACCATTGTGACGTCATCAGTTGAAGCTGGTTGAATCAATTGAAGTCTTTTGATTTTTTTAAACTTTAATCAGTAATGTCGAGAAATAAAGCAAAACATGTTCGGTGAAGGTGATCTCTGCCGAGAGGGGAAAAATGTGAATCATAATATGTAAAGATTTTGTGAAAGTTTGCATTTTAAAAGCTATAATTTTGAATAACGTGTCATATATACGATGAAATCTTCAGTGAGGCTCATCACTGCTAGCCAAGCCATTGTGACGTCATCAGTTGAAACTGGTCATTTTAATTAGACTTTTAATCAGTAATGAGTCAAGAATAAGTCGAGAAATAAAGCATAAAATGATCAGTGAAGGTGTTCTCGGCCTCAGGGAAAAATGTCAATCAGAATATGTAAAAATGTAATAGTTACCGCGTAATGTTTTTGCGAAGATGTAAAGATAACCACATATACACACACACACACACATATAAACGTACAACATCAGACTTTTAATAAGCCCTAGACCGTGGGACCCGTTGGGTCCCGTCTCCTCAACGCACGGTGGCAGTGGGCGGGGGGGAGGGGGGCCTGCAGCATCACACACACACTAACCACTCCCCACACACACACTAACCACCCCCCACACACACACTAACACTTGAGTCTGAAGAAGGGTTTTGTCCCGAAATGTTGCCTATTTCCTTCGCTCCATAGATGCTGCTGCACCCGCTGAGTTTCTCCAGCACTTTTGTCTACCTTTGATTTTCCTGCATCTGCAGTTCCTTCTTAAACACTAACCACCCCCCTTGATATTATATCAATATTATTCCGTCACTCCTTTTACCCCATCCCTGCCCTATCCACTTACGTATAGTCCCCAACTCACAGGCGCGTCTAGAGAGGGAAAGGGAGGGGGGTAGAGAGAGAGGGCAGAGAGAGAGGGGGCAGAGACAGAGAGAGAGGGGGCAGAGACACAGAGAGAGTGGGCCAGAGACACAGAGAGAGGGGCAGACAGAGAGAAGTGGGCAGAGACAGTGAGAAAGGGGCAGAGATAGGGAGAGAGGGGCAGAGACAGAGAGGGGCAGAGAGTGAGGGGCAGAGACAGAGAGAGAGGGCTAGAGACAGAGAGGGGCAGAGATGGGGGGCAGAGAGGGGGGGAGAGAGAGGGGGAGAGAGAGGGGAGAGAGGGGGGGAAGATGGGGGTGAGAGAGGGGGAAAGAGGGGTGGGGGAGCGGGGGAGAGAAGAGAGAAACAGGGGAAGGGAGAGGAGGAGGGGGGAGAGGAGGCGAGAGGGGGGGAGAGGGGGGGAGAGGAGAGAGGCTGTGGAGGGGAGAGGAGGTGAGGGGAGGGGGAGAGAGAAGAGGGGGGAGAGGAGGAGGGGGAAGAGGAGGGGGGTAGAGAAGGAGGTTGGGGGGAGCGCAGAGCGGAGAGGAGGGGGGAGGTGGAGGAGGACAAGGGAGGAGAGGGACCCGACCCGAGACAGACCCGAGAGCTCGTTCTTCACTTGCAGCGTGTGGAGCACAGACCCATTGTGACTTTATCAGCGAAAGACACCGGGTTTTTTTTCAACGTTTTTCCAGATTTGTGAACATTTTCATCAAAAACTCGAGAAATGAAGCATGAATTTTTCAGATAAGACGATAAGACGATAACACACACACACACACACACACACACACACACACACACACACACACACACACACTCACACACACACACACACACACAAACGCACACACACACACACACACACACACACACACACACACACACACACACACACACACACACACACAAAATAAAAATTAAAAAAAAAGAAATTTAAAAAAAAGATCAGAGTTTTATAATTATAGAGGTCAGACAGACGGACGGACGGACGTCAGTTGTGACTCTGACAAGTTCCAGTACTGTGAAAAGATAGACACTTAGATGAAGGGATTCAGACCTGGAGTTCCAGGAATAGTAAGTGTGATGAAAGCATGTTCAAGGACTTTGGAAAGGAAATGTAGGATGGAGATAAGGTTCCAGCTTGCAACAAGTCAGGACAGTGTATCAAAGCTTATTCAGTAACAGTACGTGCCAATGGCTGACGCAGAGAGTAGTTAAAAGAAAATGCAGTCAATTGCCTGACAACAGAATAAGATCTAAAAATATCCTGACTGGAACTTGTAAACAGAAAGCGGTTTCCGAAAGAGCCTGTGTGTATTTTATGGTGTGAAGGAACTGTGCACTTGTACTGAAATTGGAACATTCTTACAGTCTATTAGACTAACCGGACTTTCACTGTTAATTCTCCGTCTCACTCTCACTCTGACCTCTTTGATCTTGGCCTCCCTCAAAGCTCAAAATAAGCTCAATATACAAGATGTCAACTTCCATTCAGAATTTTCACTTCCCTGAGACATAGTTTAGTTTATTGTCACATGTACCGAGTACAATGAAACACTTTTGTTGCATGCTAACCAGTCAAGGCAAAGACAATGCATGATTACAATCGAGCCATCCACAGTGTACAGATACGTGATAAAGGGAATAACGTGAATAAAGATTAGTGCAAGAAAAAGTTCAGTGAAGTCCAATTAAAGATAATCAGAGGGTCTCCAATAATATAGACAGTAGCTCAGGACTGCTCTCTAAATGGTAGGATGGTTCAGTTGCCTGATAACAGCTGAAAAGGGGAAGAGGGTGGCTGGGGTGTAACTCATCCTTGATTATGCTGGTGGCCTTGCCGAGGCAGCACGAGGTGAAAATGGAGTCAATGAAAGGGAGGTTGAATTGTGTGATGATCTGGGCTGCGTCCACAATTCTCTTCCGTTACTTGGTGCTATCATCCCTTCCTCATTTAATCCCTCCTGCCTGGCATCACATCACAAACCTCCCCCATGCTCTAGCTAACCTTCCCCACTTATTCTTGCTCTTAAAACCTCCTATCTCTATTCATCACAGGTTCCATTGGAAGGTCTTTGACCTAAAACATAAACTGTGTTTTCCCCCTCTGCAGATTCTGCCGAGTTTGTTTATTATTTTCAGCAATTTTTCTTCATTCAGATCTCTAACAACAAACCATGAATAAAGTGACCATTCTCAAATTGTGCATTTTGATATTAAGTATTGGTTGTTTTAAAAAAGAAACTCAATGAGACATTGCAGATGCACTCAATTCTACCTTATCTGCATCTGTGCTGATTATGGTGATCAAGAGGGAGAGAACTATGGCAGATTTTCTTCCTCTTCTGTGGTTTAAAGAGCTGCATCTATATTTAGTCTTTATTCTGTGTCAGCTAAGACCAGCTCAGTCCGTGCACATAGGAGGAGAGCCTGCCTTGCAGAGATATGAAGGCTTAAATTGGTACATCTGGAGGATCTCAGTGCTCAAGAATGCACCTCATCAACAATTTCTGTGGGGCAATTAGGTAGGGCAGTAAACATTGGCCAGTGACACCCTCTCCCATGAATGATGATTAAAAACATGTGAAGATAGACACAAAATGCTGGAGTAACTCGGCGGGACAGGCAGCATCTCTGGTGAGAAGGAATGGGAGACGTTTCGGGTCGAGACCCTTCTTCAGACTCGACCAGAAACGTCACCCATTCCTTCTCTCCGGAGATGCTGTCTGTCCCGCCAAGTTACTCCAGCATTTTGAGTCTATCTTCGGTTTAAACCAGCATTTGCAGTTCCTTTGAAAACATTTTTTTAAATGTGCATCAGTTATCGTCAGATGGATCCCATTTCAATTTCATTGCTGATACATCTGGGCTCTAACGAGGTGTAACTCTGCTTTCACCACACACTTATGATTCCATATATTCGGCATTACATATATACAAGCAAACATGTTAAGATCAAGCAATGTTTTGATTTTTAATAAGACCACTGACTGTGTATTTCATTATAATGTTATCACCATAACATAACTCTAACTTTTAGCAACTTATCATTTACATATCTCTTATCGGATACAAATACAGTTTCCCATATACTTGAAGTCATGTGGTGCAGCTAATTAATCTGTTCCAACTGCTTGTAAAATGGGGTTGGTGGTGGAGTATACAGAATTGCTGAGGGGCGGGAAAAAAGGAAGCTTTAGTGAAGGGTGTGAATTGCAAAGATGAGGCTCCTAAGCCCTCCCTGGTGATTTCTGGTGTTATATGAGCTTATCGTGTGACACGGTTGGCATCAGCCGACACAAGATGGTCTGATTCAACCGTCTGCCTGATTTAGAATGGAGATGAGAAAGACAGTGAATGAAAATACTGGCGAGTGAGAGGGTGATAGTCCATATGTTCCCTGCCCAAATCACTCCCTCCAACTGCAAACCCTACAAGCCATCTTGGAACTTTGGTTGACCTTTCAAGTCCAGTCCGGGCGACTAGAACAGGACAATTTCAAATGCAATCATTGTTATACATTAATACAGTCCTGGGGAGAAAAAAACATTGTCCCACCATGCCCATGCTGATCATCATCAAGTGCCTATCTGTACCAATCCCAAATACCAGCACTTGGTCCATGGCTTTCAGTTTGTTGGCCATTCGAGTGGTCATTGGGTAGTTGCCTCCACCAACCACTCCAGAGGTGCATTCCAAACTGTAATCACCCTCTGGGTGGAAAAGTTATTTCTCAGATTCCCTCTAAGCTCTTGCCCCTTACTCTAAACTTACGCCTCTGTTATGCAGAAATATCTCCTACTACCTACCCTATCTTTGCATCTATGCAAGTGTGCATTGCCCTGTTAGATGTTACCAACATGTCACCGACCAGTGGAACTCTACCATCCCAGCAAAACCTGTCCAGGTGCTCTGGAATTTCCATGACCTGCCTTTGCTGTCTTTTCCAGCAAAGCTGCCTTCAGAACTGAGGGAGATTTAAGACTCAAAATAAGTCTGATGTAAATATTTTTAAATGACAGGATTAAAGAGGGAGAACCATTATATCACATTACTAGATCATAAATAGCCTTTTATATAGGTAGTTATGTTTCTGGCAATCTCTTGTTCCATTCCTTTCTGATTACAGATGGTGTTTTTCTTAATAAAACTCTTAATTTAGACCTTCTGTACCTGTCAGAGCAGAGGCATGCGATAAATAAAACCTCACCTTTGTATTATTTCACTTGGCAAACTGCATGGTGGCCAAGAAAAGCAGAAGAGTAAAACATGGAGCAGAAATTGAACCACGTCCATGAAGTGATGCATTTAGGTTCCTGCCTTGCCTTCTCTGTCTTGCGTCCTTGACTGTGTGCATCCCTACTACGTAAGAAATGCATTTATAGAACATAGACCAAACACATCACAGCAATGAGCTCTACAACCATCCTGTCTGCACCAGCCATGATGTTAACTAATCCCATCTGCCTGCACATGGTTTGTATCGCTCTGTTCCCTGTCTGATCACGTCTCTGTCTAAATATTTCCTCGCAGTTGCTATTATGCTTGTAGCCTCCAAGTTTAGTCTCATTGTGTGAGCTCGATTTCACTCTGCATCCCTCTCTGTGTTACGATCCCACCTTGTCTGACTTCCAATTCTCATTCATTTGACATTGTTGACCTATTTTGTTTTTAAAATACACCCCCCACAACATACCGAAGATAGACACAAAATGCTGGAGTAAATCAATGGTTCAGGCAGCATCTCTGGAGAGAAGGAATATTTTCAGCAAAAAAAAAGACTGAGCCGTGTGAAATAATTAAGTGGGTGGATCTTAAGGAGCTTCTTTAATGGAGGAGAGATAAACTGAGATTTTTTGAAGGAATAATAGAACTTTGATCATTAGCAGCTAAAGGCATGATTAACAATTTGGATGGGCTGCAGGGCGGGGTGATTGGTGGCTGGCTTTGGACAAGAGGACAGAATGATCTGTTTTTAGATTCTTGGAAGATTTAGAGTGGAGGAGGCTGCAGAAGAAGGGAAGGTTGAGGCCAAGGCAGATTTCATCGGAAAGGTAAACATTTTGAAGGATATTTAAGACCTTGAGCGAAAATATGGTTCTATGACCTGGATCATGTTTGGTGTAAATGATTACAAAATGTACGGAGTGACTGGCGGGGAGTGCTCATTACCTCTGTAAATTCTCTGCACTGTCATCTTCACAGTGAAGTCATTTTCTTCGCAAATTGCTGAATTGTAGATAACCAACGCTGCAAGGAAATGTTTTTAGTAACCGGTTTATTAGCTGCTCTTATTACAGAGAAGTGCTGATGGCAGCTGTTTACAAAGAAACAGTCAGTGCTTTACTCAAGGTAGAATCAATTTGAATAGGGTAATGTACCTCTTCCAGCAGTTACTCATGCCTCCAGTACCTTCCTTGCATTTATATGCTGTCTTTAACCAAGTGACATATCCCAAGGTGCATAATCAGCAAACACTTATTTTTAGAGATACAGCGTGGAAACGAGCCTTCGGCCCACTGAGTCCACGCCGACCAGCGATCACCCCGTACACCAGCACTATTCTACACACTGGGGACAATTTAGAATTTTACTGAAGCCAATTAACCTGGACATCTTTGGAATGCGGGAGGAAACCGGAGCACCTGGAGAAAACCCACGGGGTCACAGGGAGAACATGAAACTCTGTACAGACAGCACCCATATTCAGGATCGAACCCTGGTCTCTGGCACCGTAAGACAGCAACTCTACTGCTGCACCACTGTGCTGCCCAAAACATCAATGTCAGAGGAAGAGGTATGAGCACAGGTGACCATAAACTTGGTCACAAATGTTAGCTTTGAGGAGCGCCATGAAGAGGAGAAATGGAGAAGTTCAGGCAGAGAATTCCAGATATTGGGATTTTCGCCACCTCCAACGGGATCCCACCACTAGCCACATCTCATCTCCATCCCTTCCCCCTTTCTGCAGAGACCATTCCCTCTGCAACTCTGTTAACTGATCCCTTCACATCCAAACCAGCCCCATCTCAGGTACTTTCCCCTGCAACCGCAGGAGATGCATCACCTGTCCCTATACCTCCTCCCTCGACTGTCCAGGGACCTCGACAGTCCTTTCAGGTGAGGCAGAGGTTCACTTGCACCTCCTCCAACCTCATCTACTGTATCTGCTGTTCCAGGTGTGGATTCCTATATATTGGCGAGACCAATCGCAGGCTCAGCGATCGTTTTGCTGAACATCTCCGCGCAGTCCGCCTAGGCCAGTGGTTCTTAACCTTTTTGGCCCCGCTTTGAAGATTCTTGAGTTTGTTGCACTCCCTCGGATGTGGTTCACAATCTTCACCTCATCTGAAAACACTTCTCGAAGACCAGGAGGGAGAGTCTTCATCGCTAAAGCATGGCGATGTATCATGCAGTGGGTGAAGGAGACATGGGGAGCGACATCCTTCACGAAGGCTTTGAAGCTGGATCTGCATCCGACCATGGAAGATGCCCCATCTGTACACACCCTGACAAGTCGGGCCCAGCCAAGTTCATGTTTGATGAGGAAGGCCTCCAGCATTCTGAACACATCTTCTCCCCGAGTGGTACTGGCCAATGGCTCCAAGAAAAGGTACTCCTCCTTCATGGCTTCTCCGTCGAGATAACTAAAGTAGCCTAGCAGTTGGGAACATGAGGCAACATCTATTGACTCACCCAGTTGCAGTGAATACACTGGACTGCTCTTCGCAGCGCTCACTACTTGCAGCAGAATAACATTACTCATATCTGAGATTCGACTTTTGACTGTCATTCGAAAGGGAAATCTGCCTGAACTTGTTTGACTGCTGTTCCCCCAGCACCAACATCGCTGCTTCGAGAAGGCATGGCTTGATAAGCTCTTCACTGATGCTGTGAGGTTTCTTATAGTCTGTCCGATTAAATAAGCAATCCGGAATGAAGCCTCCAGCGCTGCTTCATTTTGATGAGTGCAGTGACCCGTCGAATCGATGCGGGAACCCTTGAGTGCGGCTTCTTTTCGTTTGAAATAGTCCATGCCCTTCCCCGCTAGGTCGCTGTGACAAGACTCCAAATGTATCTTCAATTTGCTGGGCTTCATGCTCTCGTGGATCAAAACCTTGTCATAGATAACACATTGCGGCTTGACCACAGATTTTTGAACAATGCTTGTGAAGCCGAACTTGAGAAATGCTTCACTAGACGTGCACTTCTTGGCAGACATGGTTCACAACACACACAGTTTGTGTGTGTATATGTACGCGCATACACAAACAAAATACTGTGTGTGGTATGTACCTTTGTCAGGTTCTTAAAAATGGGCTCAACAAGTTGATATGTTATTTATGACCCCTTCGTGAACCCCGGAAAAACCCCAAACAACCGCCATGGGGGTCACGACCCCCAGGTTAAGAACCGCTGGCCTAGGCCCACGTGATCTCCCAGTTGCTAAATACTTTAACTCCCCCTCCCATTCCCATACTAACCTTTCTGTCCTGGGCCTCCTCCACTGGCAGAGTAAGGCCCAATGCAAATTGGAGGAACAATCCCCCATATTTTGCTTGGGCAGCTTACAACCCAGCGGTATGATTTCTCTAACTTCAAGTAACCCTTGCTCTCCCTCTCTCTCTGTGTCGCTCCCCATCCTAGTTTTCTAACTAGTTTCATTGTCCTACTGATTAGATTTTACTGATTGTCTGCCTCGTTGTCACCTTCCCATCAGCTAACAATGAATAACAATGAATAGCATTTTCCTTGATCATTATCCCCAATGATTTGTATTTTCACACCTTACCTTTCCATATCTCTGTGTCTCCTTCTCCCCAGACTCTTAGTCTGAAGAAGGGTCTCGACCTGAAATGTCACCCATTCCTTCTCTCCAGAGATGCTGCCAGTCCCGCTGAGTCACTCCAGCATTTTGTGTCTACCTTTGGTGTAAACCAGTATCGGCAGTTCCGTCCTACCTAGTTTTTGTTACTTCCTTTGTTCACCCTTTCACCTTCTCCCCCCATCCGAACCCATCTTCCCTTCCCAATCTGGTTGTACCCATCAACTGGCAGCCTCTGCTCCTTCAACCCCCACCCCTCACCCCTACCCCTCCCGGGTACTTCTTTCCTCTTCACTCTCCCGGTCTGATCAGGGCCTTAATGTTTGTCTCCACAGATGCTCCTTGACCATTTAACCATTCTATCAATAACTAGAGAGAGGTCCTGAGCTGCTAACTACTTCAATGGAGACCCTCGGACTATCTTTAATCAGACTTTACTGGACATTCTCTTGCACTAAACATTATTCCATTTATCATATATCAGTACACAGTGGATGGCTCGATTGTAATCATGTATTGTCTTTCCACTGACTGGTTAGCATGCAACAAAAGCTTTTCACTGTACCTCGGTACACGTGACAATAAACTAAGCTAAACTAACCTAAACTACAACCGGCTGGTTTTTTCCAGCGTTGTGTTTCTTTTTCCAGATTTTGGCAACTGCATTCTCTTTTGCCTTCATACCTGCATCAGCACATAAAAGTAGGGTAACAAGGGTAGCAACCCTCATATTAATTCAAGTAGCAAACTCACTCTGACATAATCACTGTTGTCTTGGAAATTGCATGCAGTTAATCTGGCTAAATGAAGTTTCACCTTAATAGAGAAGCAGCCAATCTGATTGTAATGGGATGTTGTAAAACATGTGATTTTAACAACAACATCAGTTCATTGCAAGCAACATAAAAACATTAGCTAAAGGAGTAGAGTCATAGAGTCAGACAGTGTGGAAACAGGCCCTTCAGCCCAACTTGCCCACACTGAGCAACATGTCCCAGCTACACTAGTCCCACATGCCTGCATTATCCCTCTAAACCTGTCCTATCCATGTACCTGTCTGAATGTTTCTTAAACGTTGCTATAGTCCCTGCCTCAACTACCTCCTCTGGCAGCTCGTTCCATACACCCACCACCCTTTGTGTAAAAAAGTTACCCCTTAGGTTCCCCCTCTCACCTTAAACCTATGTCCTCTGCTTCTCAATTCCAATAGTCTGGGCAAGAGACTGTGTGGGTCTACCTGTTCTATTGCTCTCATGATTTTATACACCTCTGTAAGATCACCCCTCATCCTCCTGCATTCCAAGGAATAGAGTCCCAGCCTACTCAACCTCTCCCTACAGCTCAGGCCCTCAGGTCCTGGCAACATCCTTGTAAATCTTTGAAGAAGTTCTTCTCCTCTCTCCGGAGACTGTTCCACACCCAACTCTCTAACTGCCCCATCTCTGTGATCCCCCCTGCCCTCCAACTCTACGACCACATCCTTACCCAAACTCGATACCACAGCCACATCTGCTTCCTCGGGGCATGCCTGCGCCTCCATCTCATACCTCATGGCTTCCAGCTCCAGTTCCCTACTTCCCAGTTCGGACCTCAGCCGGACTATCGGTACCGACTGGCTATCTACCGGCATACCCAACAATTCTCCACCCGGGCACTGAGATCCACACTGACTGCGATGCGCCGACACCAGCAGGACCTCGCATTGACCCTCCCGGAACTTCGGGCCTCACTCACCCAGACCTGCAACGGTCCTCAACTATAACTGCAGTTCCTTCTTTAACATCCTTGTAAATCTTCTCTGTATCCTTTCCAGCTTGACAACATCATTCCTATAACATGGTGACCAGAACCGAACACAATACTCTAATTGCAGCCGCACCAACGTCTTATACAACTGCAACATGACCTCCCAACATCCATATTCAATATTCCAACTGATGAAGGCCAATGTACTGAAAACCATTTTGACTACCCTATCTACCCGTGACAAGTAAGAGGTGGGCCGATTGCCCTCTTATGCCAACTATACCATTTAATGTTTATTTGTGTTTATGCCCAGATGTGAGTATCTGACTGGCTACTCCATATCAAAATCAGAGTTTAGTGGAGAATCAGAGGGACTTCCATTAGGGTGAAGAATCGGAGGTACCAGAGATTGCAGATGATGAAGGGTGATGAATTGATTCAGAAATGTCCCTAAATGTGCCTTAATTTTAATACGATTATTGAGTATGCTCACTTTGTTTAATAAATAATACAGAATTCCTGTGTGATAATAGCTCGGCGCCGCTGGGGTCCATAATGTTATTTGTTTGTGTTCGACTATTATCCTTGTTGATGTTAGACGGCCAGGCAAGAGGTGGTAGCAGTTAATCTAATTCTACTAATCACTACTTTCAACAGTTACATTTAATAACAAGGCTTCAAGATCCCTTGCATGATAAGCAAGGCAGGGAATCAATAGGTTTCTTTGATTCATTTTCATAGAACTCCTGTTGAGCACGTAGGTTAGAATTACTCAAGCCCTGTAATTTGGTGACTACTTCTTGTTTAAGAAGGAACTGCAGATGCTGGAAAATCGAAGGTACACAAAAATGCTGGAGAAACTCAGAGGGTGAGGCAGCATCTATGGAGCGAAGGGAATAGGCAAGTGGCAACTTCTTGTTGTCACTTGGCTGCGTGAGGAAGACAGTTTTACTGTTTGATAAGAAATTGCAGAGTGCTGGAGTTTTCTTCCTAATTCATGTTGAAATGCTGTGGCTTTGAAACAGCATGGTTGCTCAGAAGACAATTTAATTAGAACTCTGTTAATTATAGAGAAAACAGGCTTTTTATTAACAAGAATTAACTTTGCAGCCTTGATCTTTCTGCCTGGCAACAGAAGCCTCCATCAGTATGATTATGAGTCAAGCAAAATAAAATTAGAAGAGGATGCTTATTCAGCACCTTGCATGGGATTTTTTTAAATGGTGCACAGTTTTTTAAAGTTATATTTTAACTCCATCAAGCACCAATTTTACACAAATCTTATACTGAAACATTTTATTCTCCGAATATTTCCATGCTCTCGCAAGATTTTTTCACTTACCTACACTCTAGGTACAATTTACAGCACATTAGAGGAACCAGGAGAACCTAGAGGGGACTCCCATGGTCACAGGGAGAAGGGCATCAAAGGTTACGGGGAGAAGGCACAAAAAATGGGGTTGAGAGGGAAAAATAGATCAGCCTTGATGGAATGGCGGAGTAGACTCCATGGGCATAATGGCCTAATTCTGCTTCGATGTCTTATGATCTAATGGTTAAAGCTCCACAGAATCAGAAGTCAGAATTGTTAACTCCCATCTTATTCTCCCCATGTTCCCATCAATGTTCCCCTGGTTCTACCACTAACTTGTACACCAGTTGCAGTTTACAGCAGCCAACACACCTACCCATACACACATTTTTTGGGATGAGAGAGGGAACAGAAACACCTGTGAACCATGCAAGACGAACATGTAAACACCGTCTGCATGGAGTTTGCATGTTCTCCCTGCATGGTTCCCCAGGTGTTTCTGTTTTCCCTCTCATCCCCAAAACATGTATGTTAGTCGGTGATTTGGCTACTGTAAAATTAAGATTCAACCTAGGATGCTGGAACTGCAATTCTACTCACTGTAGAGGGGAACTACAGGGGATTTGGGCGAGGGGATTGACGACTTTGTATCAAAGTTTGCTAATGATACGAAAATAGGTGGAAGGGCAGGTAGTGTAGAGAAAGCAGGGGACTCTGCAGATGGACTTGGACAGGTTGGGAGAGTGGGCAGAGAAGTGGCAGATGGAAAATAGTGTAGCAAAGTGTGGAGTCATGCATTTTGGTAGTGGGAATAAAGGCCTATACTATTTTCTAAATGGGGTGAGAATCGACTTGGGAGTGCTGGTGCAGGATTCCCAAAAAGTTAATCTGCAAGACGAATCGGTAGTAAAGAAAGCAAACTCAATGCTAGCATTTATTTCAAGAGGGCTTGTGTACAAAAAGAGGGATGTAATGTTGAGGCTCTATAAGGCGCTGGTAAGGCCGCATTTGGAATATTGCGAGCAATTTTGGGCACCAGATCTGAGGAAGAATGTGCTGGCTCTGGAGAGGGTCCAGAGGAAGTTTACAAGAATGAATCCAGGAATGAGTAGGTTAACATATGATGAGCTTTTGTCGGCACTGGGCCTGTACTTGCTGGAGTTTAGAAGAATGAGGGGGGACCTCATTGAAACATACAGAATAGTGAAAGGCTTGAATAGAGTGGATGTGGAGAGGATGTTTCCACTAGCGGGAGAGTCTACGACTAGAGGTCATAGCCTCAGAATTAAAGGACGTTCTTTTGGGAAGGAGATGAGGAGCAATTTCTTTAGTCAGAGGGTGGTGAATCTGTGGAATTCTTTGCCACAGAAGGCTATGGAGGCCAAGTCAGGGGATATTTTTAAGGCAGAGATAGATAGATTCTTGATTAGTACATTGTGTCAGAGATTATGGGGAGAAGGCAGGAGAATGGGGTTAGGAGGGAGAGATAGATCAGCCATGCTTGACTGGCGGAGTAGACTTGGTGGGCCGAATGGCCTAATTCTACACCTATTCCTTATGACCTTATGGGAAAGATTTAAAAGGGACCTAACGGGTAAGTACTTCATACAGAAGGTGGCAGTTAAACAGAATGAGCTGCCATGTTACGTGGTCCAGGCGCATAGAATTTAAAAGACATTTGGATAAATGCAAGGATACAAATATTTAGACAAATGCAGGAGAATGGATCTTGCTCAGGTTGGTCAGTATGGACAAGTTGGGTCAAAGGGCCTATTTCTGTGCTGTGCAACTCTATATTATTAGCGTGTTTGTGGTGTATATAAATATGATAATATTTTGGTCTGAGAATCAGATGGATTTGGCCATCGTAGTATCTAAGTCTGGGTCTAACTAGGGTAGCTAAGTCTTAAAACCATGTCTAAGTCTAAGTATGTTACTTCACAGCTTATAATAAATCTGGCTTCTATGCATTGTTTTTTTTAAAAATATAGATAAATCATTTTTAAATATAGATCTGATTAACTATTAATGGTGGGGATTTAATTCCAGTTTGAATAGAAGATCCATATATATTTTAATTCTCAACATTTTACCACATACCAGATATAGTAGGTATCAGTAGTTCTGTGTGGTTACTATCTGGAATTTCCTATGTTGTGCAGTAGTTCAGGTGATTAGCAGGGGCGGCAGAGTGGCGTAGCGGTAGGATTGCCTCCTTGCAGCGCCAGAGACACAAGTTCGATCCTGACTACGGGTGCAATTTGTACAGAGTTTATACATTCTCCCTATGACCAGGGACGTGCGGTCAGGGGAGGCAGGGGAGGCAGAGCCTCACCTGTCATATTCCCAATGATAATAGCTGTTAAGAAAAGTAAAGGAAAATAATAATAAAATAAAATAAATATAAAGATTTTTCCACTGATCTGTGTTATAAATGTTTTCTGTATGAATCACAAAATTTTCACAGCTCCGCTGCAAATACATGGAGAGATGAGAGGTGAGGCAGTGTCGAGCTGAGCCACCCCTATGATTGCGCAACCCCTTAGAAACTGCATGGAGCGTGGGCAATACGCGTGTGCCTGTTACCATCTCTATGTATGTCACCAAAGAAATGTATGTAAACCCCTTCATTACATGTCCTTACCTTCCATAGTCCAGGTAACGTATTTCACATATAAAGATATTAAATTTGTGCTCGCTGGTCGCACATAAAACTGCATTGAAAAAGCTCCAGGGGAGGCAGCGATAACATCTGCCTCATAAGGGGGCGTGTCTTGAGCCCAGTGGAGGAAGGGCGAGCGTCAATTACGTAGACTCAACCCACGTAGTTGACGCTACCTCACTCTCCCTCCACGTTAGCTAGCCTCAGCAGCGGCGGCGCAGATCAAAGATCATGGAGCGGAATAAGATACGCCACGTGGTGAGGTAGACTTTGTCGGTACATTAGAAAATTATTAGATTAAAAAAAAATAGATTTATACTTATCACAATAATAAAGTCATCAATTTTTGTACTTCTGTACATTTTTGTTTAGTTCATGTAAGGCAGGAGTCTCCAAAATATGTCCCGCGGGACACATCAGGCCCACCACCTGATTTTTCAAGCTCAGATTTGAGTCAGGAAGCGACCCTGGGCTGCTCTTCATGTTGTTACCGGTTAGATCCCTCGAATTGTCAGAGCCGAGACATCACTGGGCCGCTGTGAAGAAGGGTGCAATGGTGCGGTGGGGGGTTCGGCGGCGGTCAGAATGGGACGGCTACGGGTTATAACGTGCCATCGTTCCTCTCCCCATTCTCTCTCTCTCCCCATTCTCTCTCCCTCCTCATTCTCTCTCTCTCCCCATTCTCTCTCTCTCCCCATTCTCTCTCTCTCTCTCCCTTCCTTCTCTCTCTCCCTTCCTTGTCTCTCTCTCCCTTCTCTCTCACTCTCCCTCCCTCCTCTCTCTCCCTCCCTTCTCTCTCTCTCTCCCTCCCTTCTCTCTCTCCCTTCTCTTTATCCCTCCCTCCCAGCCACGTCTCCACCCCTCTCTCTCCTCGGGGAGACGCGGTGATCAATACAGGGAGGGCCAGGCCACTGATACTAGCCAGTGCCTCCCCAGCCATTGACCTCACCGCACGTCACTGCCTGTGATTAGGTGGGTTTTCTCCAGGTGCTCGGGTTTCCTCCCATATTCCAAAGAAGTGCAGGTTCGTAGGTTAATTAGTTTCTGTAAAATTGTCCTCAGTGTGTCGGATAGAACTAGTGTGCGGGTGATCGTTAGTCAGAGTAGACTGAGTGCCGAAGGGCCTATTTCCATACTGTATCTCTAAACTAAAAGTCTCAGAATAATCTAAACATAGAAACATAGAAAATAGGTGCAGGAGTAGGCCATTCGGCCCTTCGAGCCTGCACCGCCATTCAATATGATCATGGCTGATCATCCAACTCCGTATCCTGTACCTGCCTTCTCTCCATACCCCCTGATCCCTTTAGCCACAAGGGCCACATCTAACTCCCTCTTAAATATAGCCAATGAACTGGCCTCAACTACCTTCTGTGGCAGAGAATTCCACAGATTCACCACTCTCTGTGTAAAAAATGATTTTCTCATCTCGGTCCTAAAAGACTTCCCCCTTATTCTTAAGCTGTGACGTCTTGTTCTGGACTTCCCCAACATCGGGAATAATCTTCCCGCATCTAGCCTGTCCAACGCCTTAAGAATGTTGTAAGTTTCTATAAGATCCCCCCTTAATCTTCTAAATTCTAGCGAGTACAAGCCGAGTCTATCCAGTCTTTCTTCATATGAAAGTCCTGCCATCCCAGGAATCAGTCTGGTGAACCTTCTCTGTACTCCCTCTATGGCAAGAATGTCTTTCCTCAGATTAGGAGACCAAAACTGTACGCAATACTCCAGGTGTGGTCTCACCAAGACCCTGTACAACTGCAGTAGATACCTCCCTGCTCTTATACTCAAATCCTTTTGCAATGAATGCTAACATACCATTCGATTTCTTCACTGCCTGCTGCACCTGCATGCCTACTTTCAATGACTGGTGTACCATGACACCCAGGTCTCGTTGCATCTCCCCTTTTCCTAATCGGCCACCATTCAGATAATAATCTACTTTCCTGTTTTTGCCACCAAAGTGGATAACCTCACATTATCCACATTATACTGCATCTGCCATGCATTTGCCCACTCACCCAACCTATCCAAGTCACCTTGCAGCCTCCTAGCATCCTACTCGCAGCTAACACTGCCCCCCAGCTTCGTGTCATCCGCAAACTTGGAGATGTTGCATTCAATTCCCTCATCCAGATCATTAATATATATTGTAAACTAAACACAGATAATTGTACATCAAAACTTGGGTTTATGAAGGAAAATGGTATGCTTAAAAGATGACAAGATATAGTATGGGGAAAAATGGTATCAAGCACAGACTGGTTGTCGGAAATATCCTGTAATTATTGTGCGATATGTTTTTGCATATTGTTTTTTTTTAAATGGTGTAAGATAGTTATTCTAAATGCAATGTTCTTCACGGTCTCCTTGGGCTGACTTTGGTTACAGTCAACTTCAATTCAAACAGAACCCTGGCAATAAACAAGTGCGCCGCAATTGAAGTGACTGAACACTCAACTCACTGAAGGAAGGAACATCGCAACTTTCAGTCAATGTTTAAAATATTTTAAGGGACACAAAATAATGATTACATAAGGATAGAATCTGAAATATCAGCTTTATTTAAAATACTTATCTGAGTCATTTCAATCCACACATAAAATGATTGCATTTAGGGTTTTAGTTTAGTTTAGTTTAGAGATACAGCGTGGAAACAGGCTCTGCAGCCCACCGAGTCAGTGCCGACCAACGATCCCTGCACACTTACACTATCCTGCACACACTAGGGACAATTTACAATTAGACCAAGCCAATTAGCTTGGGAGTCATTAATTATGGTTTCATAAAAATTTTGGAATTACATTTTCGAAATCTTTACAAAATTATTTAAAATAACACTGATACCCAAAGCAGAATGGATTATCTTCGGAATAACGGAAGATGGTCCAGAACTAAATGTGTTTCAAAAGAAACTAATAGACTATGGGTTAATAACTGGAAAAAAGCTAATCCTAAAATTTTGGAAGAAGGCTCCAATACCAACTATAAACATGTGGATTTCAAATATGTTCGAAACATTACACCTAGAAGAGATAAGACTCCTCCTGGCAGGTAAACCAGATCACTTCCACCTGACGTGGTCTGCATTTATAGAATTATTACAAATATATGGTGCAAAGGTACCTTAAAAAAAATTGAGGTCAGGTAATGGGGGATGATAGTTGAAGAGTTGGTATGTCCCATTTGCGTAATGCTCATAAAAACTATTTGTTTCTCTCTTTTTCCTCTTTCTCTTTCTCCTTCTTTTCTAGGGTCTATTTCTTAACTCTTTTTCTTTTGTTTTTAATTTTGTTCTTATAGGGTCTTCGTTCTTTCTTGTTGTCACATTTCCTACACTCTCACTTTTTCCTTCACTTTCTTCTTTCTTTCAATCTCATCCTTTCCTTTTAGTAGTGTAAAAAACAAACGGAGTACATTAATTGTAAGAAGATAAAAGTGACGAGTACTAATGTATGTGGTTGTAATGTAATGTACTTCTAATAAATAAAAAATTAAATTAAAAACAAATTATGGTTTCATTAATTATGGTTTGGGTAATCTGAAAGTGAATCTGATTTGTAAGTACCTGAAGTTTGTGTAAAATTCCTTGGATTCAGGGGGAAATGGCTGCAAAACAGTACAGATCGTAGAGAAGCTCAGAACCACAAATAGCACCTCTGGGATCTCTGTTTGACATAACATGTTTGATGAACATGTCCTTAAGGACGACATCGTGGTGTAGCCGGAAGAGCTGTAGCATTACGGCTCCAGAGATCCAGGTTCTTTCCCGACCCCTGTGTGCAGTTTGGACATCTCCCTGTGACCACATGGGTTTCCTACAGGTGCTCCAGTTTCTTCGCACATCCCAAAGATGTGCGGATTTATAGATTAATTGTCCCTCAGTAAAATTATCCCTAGTGTGTAGGGAGTGGATGTGAAAGTGGGATAACATGGAACCGGTGTGAATGGATGATCTATGGTTGGCATGGACTGAAGGGCCTGTTTCCAAGCTGCATCTCTAAACTAAATACTGAAGCTACTGCCAGTTTCAGTGTAACAGCAGTGAGAACTGTCGCGACGTTTAAGAAACATTTACACAGGTGCATGGATAGGAAAGGTTTAGAGGGATATGGGCCAAACGCGGGCAGGTGGCGCTAGTGTAGAGCTAGTGTAATGGACATGTTGGTCGGTGTGGACACATTGAGCCAAAGGGCCTGTTTCCATGCTGTATGATCCTATGACTATAAAGTTCCACAGCGGGACAGGCAGCATCTTTGGAGAGAAGGAACGGGTGACGTTTCGGGTCGAGACCCTTCTTCAGACCCTCGACCCGAAACGTGGTCTGAAGAAGGGTCTCGACCCGAAATGTCACCCATTCCTTCTCTCCAGAGATGCTGCCTGTCCCGCTGAGTTACTCCAGCTTTTGTGTCTATCTTCGGTTTAAACCAGCATCTGCAGTTCCTTCTTACACACTATAAAGTTCCAGTTCTTTGTTCGCCTCAGATAATTTTGGACATTTTTTTAGTTTTAGTTTTACGTTCCAATGTACAGACACAACAGCAGCATAATTTGTGCCCTCAAGTTTGGTGACATTAACATTATTTGAAACACATTCCCATAAGGATTTCTTGATGCTCTCTGCCTTTGTCTCCGTCCCCTCGTTTTCTCGCATAATGCTTCTCTCTGACTCAAATTACTTTGTGCCTTCTCAGCCCTGATTGTATAATGCTCTCAGGCATCTGTAATACCTTTTTTCTCTTTAAAGCCAAGCCTGAAGAAGCTGGAGAGAAACTTTGAAAGCACCTTACAAATCTTTTAGCAAGCAAATAAAAATGCAGCAAAGCTGGCTCTTTGCATTAATAACTGTGGTACATTTCCACTCTCAGATGTAACATTAGAGGAATGAATGAGTCACCTCTATTAATACCATCACTCCTCAACACAGAAGCTTATATCACAGAAAGTGGAACTGAAAAATAAATTTAGAGTGTTAACTCTTTGTAACGGTTCACCTACATTGAAATTGAAGTGTTAGGTCAAACTGAAAATCTGTTTGATTTGTACAAGACAAATTTCATATCTGTATCTGTGAGTTCTTCAAAAAGATTTATTCATACTTTGAGACTCCGACTGTGTGTAAATTCAATCGCACCCCCACACAATGTCCTCAAGATGGCTGTGGTGCAGGTCAACGTGTTACTTAGGTTCCCGTGGATTGTGTGTTTGCTAAGAAGGTCTGGATAGGGATACGAAAGTGGTCTTTGTCGAGGTTGACCCCAGGCAGCCACATGACCCAGGACTTTGTTCTAAGTGCTGTCACACAGAGATAAATGTCGACCACTGCTGCATGATAATCAACATGGTGAAGTATGCATATTGCTCTGCTTGTATCAGTGGTTCAATGGTGCTTTATTTGCCATGTGTGCACTTGCACAGTGAGATTATTTTAGCATATTTACACATGCAGGCGCCACCATTTTTTGGCGCCGTTTCCAAAGTCCAGTCCGCCCGCACGCTTGGTCTACTGGAGCAGTTTCTGACCCAGGAAACCTCCCCCCCCAGGATCCTGCAGGGTCTTCCTACGTCAACTTTGATCAGAATGGCATACGAGCCAACGTCCCTCTCTTTGAACCTACGTCCCTCTCCTGGAACCGACATCCCTCAAGTTGGTCTTCAAGTGCAAGGAGATGTCCGCATCAGAATGGTGCAGACTGGCGAATTCCAAGGTGCAGGGACATGTGCAAGAAGGATGGACTGAGGCTCAGAGCAACCACCACAAAGGCTCTGTGGGGACAATCACGGGTTCTAGTGCCACTCGACATTGAGGGCCTGGGCCCTGACTACAACTTCCCAAATGCTTCACTGATTCATTGGTACTGCAAGGAACAATATAGAAATGTCTGTACAGTAAATAAAGATAAGACATGTCCCAATTGTAATGTGTGTACATATATATATTTTCAAAATATTTTATTCATTATGGCATACGAAACATATATAAAATGAATAAAATACAATTTTGAAAAAAAAAGTAAAAATATCATCATGCTTGGACTCTCCGAGAAAATAGTAGTGGAGAAAACCCAAAAATAATTGTTGGAAAAATTACCTGCTATATTTTGTTTTAATTCGTTCCTGAGGCATGGGTTCAGTTTAGTTTACTTTACAGGTACAGCGCGCAAACAGCATGATTCGGCCCAGCGAGTCCGGCCGACCAGTGATCCCCATACACTAGCATTATCCTACACACTAGGGCCAATTTACAATTTTACCAAATCAAATTAACCTACAAATCTGTACATCTTTGGATTGTGGAAGGAAACAGGAGCACCCGGAGAAAACCCATGGGGTCACGGGGAGAAGGTACAAACTCCTTACAGACAGCAACTGTAGTCAGGATCAAACTAGGTCACTGTATTGTTGGGGATTGTGTAGAAATGTATTTTCGCTATGAGGCCGAGACTCTGGAACTCTATACTCCAGAGGGCAGTGGAGCCTAGATCATTACAAGTATTTAAGGTGAAAATAGATATATTTTTGTAAGATGGCATGTTCATAATGAGCAGTGGGGCCGAATTGCCTACTGATGCTCCTGTTTCCTTGTGTTCTTGCTGGCATTACCTACGTTCATTATCTACCACTAATGGTCCCTGAACTGAGAAGATGCTCATATAGGAAGGAGATGAGGAGGAATTTCTTTAGTCAGATGGTGGTGAATCTGTGGAATTCTTTGCCACAGAAGGCTGTGGAGGCCAAGTCAGTGGATATTTTTAAGGCAAAGATAGATATATAAATGCTTGATTAGTACGGGTGTCAGATGTTATGGGGGAGAAGGCAGGAGAATAGGGTTAGGAGAGAGAGATAGATCACCCATGATTGAATGATTGATGGGCTGAATGGCCTAATTCTGCACCTATCACTTATGATCTTTATGATCTTATGATGCTTTAGGGTCAATCCTCTGTGGTGTAAATAGATCAGACAGGGCAAAGATTGGAGATTTCCTTCCCAGAGTCAGTTGGGTTTTTAATGACAAAAATGCATGTTTTATAATTGCCATCCCTGAGAACTAGTTTAAAAAAAATCAAATTAATTTAATTACATTTTAACTTCATGAGGGCTTTTGTGAGGTTGGAACCCATGCCATGGATCAGTAGTCCAGTATTCTGACAACCAATACTTTATCCACAGTATCACCCTGCTGAGAAGATAATTCTGGATAAATGAGCTGACAGAATGCAAATTATGTTTTGCAAGTTAGTATTTGAGGATTTAAGTGATAATACACTTCCGAAACTTTGGGGAATATTTTCTGTTCACCAGAGACTAAGTGGCCTGAATAAATCCATGATTATATTCATTATACATGGTCTATGCTGGGAGCATAATTGATGACTGAAAAACCTTGTTTTGGTTATTCTCCTCTTTCTGAACAGTAAAAACAAGTACATGCAATGAAAATATGTACAATATATTTTGTTCGACAGTGGCCAGACGGCAGAGTTACTACCTTACAGCACCAGAGACCCGGGTTTGATCTTGACTATGGGTGCTCTCTGTACGGAGTCTATACATGGATTTTCTCTGCATAACCATAACCATATAAAGATAAGACGTCCCAATTGTAATGTGTGTACATATATATATTTTCAAAATTGTATTTTATTCATTATGGCATACGAAACATAAATAAAATGAATAAAATACAATTTTGCATGCTCCGGTTTTCTCCCACACTCCAAAAATGTACATGTTTTAAGTTTATTGGCTTTTGTAAATTGTCCTTAGTGTGTAGGATAGGGTGAGTGTACGGTGTGATCGCTGGTCGGCATAGACTCGGTGGGCCGAAGGGCCTGTTTCCATGCTGTATCTCTAAAGTCTAAGGTCAATCAAATAATACAGAAGTTAAAAAGAAAACAAAATACCTTTAAAGATATATATATATATTCAGCATGGACTAATTCCAGCATCCACAGGTATTTTAACATAATGGTGGGTGAGAAATTCAACTGCATGGTGGTCATTGCTTGGGCGTGAAGGGTGTCGAATTGATAGCAAGATCGTAGCTAATGCGTCATGTTGAATTGTGGCACTGAAATAGGCATTTGCATCATTTAAGGCATGTAACAGCAACACCCACCGAAAGAGTGAGGACTGGACTGATTATGCCATTAATCATTATGATTTGACCCCACTATCAAACTGGTTCTCCACATTCAAGCTAACTTCATGCCCCAACCTCATTCAACTAAGCATGTTCAGGAACAAGCTCTTTTTAAAAGATTCACCAGTTACTTGAAGGTTGGTTACCGATTAATTTCTCTAGAGTGTTGGTTATATTGTCGGAATGTCTTCAGTCTACATGAAGAAGAATGTCAAGAGTTCCATGAGTCTATGTTGACTTCAGTGTTTCTGCATGTCCCCTTACGTTCCCCATCATGGGTGCATTAGTAGAGATACCTCCTGGTATTCATCATTGCAAAGGAAGTGAAGAGAGGGTACACAGAGTAGGACCACTTGCTGAGCGAGGGAGAAAGTGGACACATGCCCTCAGCAGGAATTCAAACCCTGCAAGTATCTTCTTGGGCCACATTCACTTAAGCATGGAACAATGCTTGAGGTGTCTGAGAAAAGGCCATCGCATTGACCTACTGTACATGCTTGAGCCACAGCTACAGCCAGAGGACCTGTTTACCAAAGATTACTAAAGTATTAATTTCAATCTTTCAGGTTCCTTCCATGTCAGAGAAGGGAGGTCACTAATGTTTGCCATTTCAAGAGAGCTACACAGGCTGCATATGGTCTGAAGAAGGGTCTTGACCCAAAACATCACCTATTGAGTCTGAAGAAGGGTCTCGACCCAAAACGTCACCTATTCCTTCGCTCCATAGATGTTGCCTCACCCGCTGAGTTTCTCCAGCATTTTTGTCTACCTCCAGCCTTTTGCATCTACACAGGCTACACTCCCCCTTGTAAAAGAGCAGTGGATTAAGTGACCACTCGCTCTCACCATGATTTTGGGTGTCCCAAAGTTGCAAGCCGCCATTAAACATACTCGCGGCACCTCAACTCAACAAAGTAATGCAGTCAGAAGATATTATATTCATTAAATGCCCAGTGTATAACTATACACAACATACCCAGTAGCTTGATGCCTGGTGCCGGGGCAACAACTGAATTAATTTACCTTGCAGCATTCTGCACTGCCATCAAGACTTGAGCCCCTCTGTAAGGCACTAAGCATTAAGAATTGAAAGGGAATCATGGTTTATGGAGTCAGCCAGGAAAGTCTTAATATTTGTGATTTTATCATTTCAGGCAGTCTGCCCTCCGCAGCCGTCAACCTTATCGTTCCCTAGCCCCGGACGGCCCAGTGTTACCTTCTCCCCAAAATCCATAAACACAACTGCCCTGGCAGAGCCATCATTTCTGCCTGCTCCTGTCCCACTGAAATCATTTCCACGTACCTCAACTCCATCCTGGACCAATCTCTCCCGACCTACATCCAAGATACCTCACATTCCTTCATCTCTTTAATGACTTCTGTTTTCCAGGCCCCAGTTCCCTCATCTTTACTATGGACACTCAGTCACTCTATACCTCCATCCCCCATCAGGAAGGCCTTAAACTTTCTCGACTGCAGAACCAGCCATTTTCCCTCTACTAACACTCTCCTCCATCCAGCAGAGCTGGTCCTCACTCTCAACAACTTCTCCTTCGACTCCTCGCACCTCCTTCAAATTATAGGCATAGCCATGAGCACTCACATGGGCCCCAGCTATGCCTGCCTCTTTGTAGGGTACGTCGAACAATCCTTGTTCCAGGCATCCACTGACCCTATCGACAAACTCTATCTCAGCTACATTGACGACTGCATTGGGGCTACCTCCTGCACCCATGCAGTACTCATGGACTTCATTAGCTTGGGCAGTTTACAAACCAGCGGTATGAATATTGATTTATCTAACTTCAAGTAACCCCTGCATCCCCCCTCTCTCCATCCCTCCCCCACCCTAGTCATCGTACTAGTTTCACGATCATCCTGTTGAGTTTCAGTCTGTATAACTCGTTATCACCTACCTCACAACCAACAATGGGTCATTGTGGGCACCTTTCCTTGATCATCATTGCTTTTTGCATATCCTTCATTTATTTGTCCTATGTACCTTCTATATCTCTTGTTTCCCTTTCCCCTGACTCTCAGTCTGAAGAAAGGGCTCGACCCAAAACGTCACCTATTCCTTTCCTCCAGAGATGCTGCTTGACCTATTGAGTTACTCCAGCTTTTGTGCCTTTCTTTAGGTCCTACTATCACCAGTCTGATTAACTACGAGTGGCAGAGTAGGCTTGAGAGACTATTTGTGTGGTTTCGCTCTAATGTTTTATACATGCAAGTCTGCTTTTTAGAAATTGCAGCTGTGCCCTCCACCCATGCAAATAGGTGAGAGAGTCACCAATTTAGCAGCATGGCTCCTGCACCACAATCTTGTTAATGAGCAGGCAATTAGAGTCTTGCCTTCAGTGGGTCAGTTGGCTGCAGGTTAATCATGCATTCTGATCCCCACACCCACCACTACTCTCAGCAGCTTACCTAACAGAGTCATATTTTTTCTTCCCTTGCATTATAGAGTCTGCGACTGAATGAAAGTGCATTGTCGTTAAGTGACTTAACCATCCGCTTGGAGTGATGCAAGATTTCATTTAATTTTGGTTGGGGGAGGGAGTTTTAATTTAAAATCCGACTTCAACAAAGCACCCGTTTGCTTTAGGTGCCTAACCCTTTTTAATAGGTACACAGCCAATTTCAGTTCAGGCTCACTTAATAGAGCAGTGTAAAAAAACGCAGCCAATTATTTTCATTCAAATGCACTTGAGTTGGTTTTGTCACAGTTTAAGCAATTCAGCAATTTTCAATTTGATCTGATGGTTCATAGTCAGCCATACTGATGGGGAATTATTCATGAGGTATCTGGTAGAGGGTGTTAGGGATTATTCAGGAATTATAACATTACGTGGATACAGCCAGCATTGATTCACACAGGAATCTGGCTTCACAGAGATCTGATGTAATGCACATTCACAAGCAGTAATCAGTTTGAGATTAAAAGAAGAGCTTTGTAAACAAACCCTGCTGTCTGTCGATGTGACCAAGACATGTTCCCGTACGCAAGAGCTGAATGTAATTGTTAATTGTCCTACATTAAACCGAACATCTTCGTTGTAATGGAGACACAAGAAACTACAAATGCTGTAAACCTGAACACAACACAAAGTGTTGGAGGAACTCAGCGGGTCAGGTAGCATCTGTGGATGGAATGGACAGATGTCCTTTTGAGTTAGGCCTCCCCTTCAGACTGATTAGATTAGGGGGGAGAAAGTTGGAGAAGTGAGGTGGGACCTGGACAAACCCTGTGAGTGAGTGATAGGTGGATCAACCATCCTCTTCACACCTGTGTCCACCTATCACATGCCAGGATTTGTCCAAGCCCCACTTCTTTTTTCTCCTACTTTCAATTCCAAGGCCCCTATCGCCTCATCTTTACCATGGATGTCCAGTCCCTTTCCACTTCCATTCCCCACGACGAAGACCTCTGTGACAGTCTGTTTTTTCCTTAAACAGAGACCCAATCAGTTCCCCTCAACTAGCACCCTCCTCTGCCTGGCAGAACTTGCCCTCGCCCTTAACAACTTATCTTTTGACTCCTTACACTTTCTTGAAGTCAAAGGTGTAGCCATGGGCACTCGCATAGAAACATAGAAACATAGAAAATAGGTGCAGTAGGCCATTCGGCCCTTCGAGCCTGCGCCGCCATTCAATATGATCATGGCTGATCATCCAACTCAGTATCCTGTACCTGCCTTCTCTCCATACCCCCTGATCCCTTTAGCCACAAGGGCCACATCTAACTCCCTCTTAAATATAGCCAATGAACTGGCCTCAACTACCTTCTGTGGCAGAGAATTCCACAGATTCACCACTCACTGTGTGAAAAATGATTTTCTCATCTCGGTCCTAAAAGACTTCCCCCTTATCCTTAAACTGTGACCCCTTGTTCTGGACTTCCCCAACATCGGGAACAATCTTCCTGCATCTAGCCTGTCCAACCCCTTAAGAATCTTGTAAGTTTCTATGATCCCCCCTCAATCTTCTAAATTCTAGCGAGTACAAGCCAAGTCTATCCAGTCTTTTTTCATATGAAAGTCCTGCCATCCCAGGAATCAGTCTGGTGAACCTTCTCTGTACCTCTATGGCAAGAATGTCTTTCCTCAGATTTGGTGACCAAAACTGTACGCAATATTCCAGGTGTGGCCTCACCAAGACCCTGTACAACTGCAGTAGAACCTCCCTGCTCATATTCAAATCATTTTGCTATGAATGCTAACATACCATTCGCTTTCTTCACTGCCTGCTGCACCTGCATGCCTACTTTCAATGACTGGTGTACCATGACACCCAGATCTCATTGCATCTCCCCTTTTCCTAATCGGCCACCATTCAGATAATAGTCTACTTTCCTGTTTTTGCCACCAAAGTGGTTAACCTCACATTTATCCACATTATACTGCATCTGCCATGCATTTGCCCACTCACCCAACCTATCCAAGTCACCTTGCAGCCTCCTAGCATCCTCCTCACAGCTAACACTGCCCCCCAGCTTCGTGTCATCCGTAAACTTGGAGATGTTGCATTCAATTCCCTCATCCAGATCATTAATATATATTGTAAATAGCTGGGGTCCCAGCACTGAGCCTTGCGGTACCCCACTAGTCACTGCCTGCCATTCTGAAAAGGAACCGTTTACTCCTACTCTTTGCTTCCTGTCTGCCTATCTTTCTCCCCCTACTACAATCGGTGTGAAGAAGAGGCCTAACCTGAAACGTCATCTGTCCATTCCTTCCACAGCTGCTGCCTGATCCGCTGAGTTCCTCCAACTCTTTGTGTTTTGCTCAGGTTTCAAATATCTGCAGTTTCTTGTGTCCCTTTTAAACTGAGGGTGTCTGGTTTGATGTAGACCCATTTACATCCCCATCATCTTACACTTATCTGATGCATATGTTTGCTACGTTGAACACTCCTCGTTCCTAACATACCCCGGCACCATCTCCCAACTCTTTCTATACATCGATGATTGTATGCAGAACTCTTAGATTTCATCAACTTTGTGACTAACTTAACCCTGGCATCAAATTCACAGACTAACGCTGACACCACTCTTCCCTTTCTTAATTTCTCTATCCATCGCAGGGACAATGGCCCAGTGTAGAGTTACAGCCTTATAATGCCAGAGACCCAGGTTCAATCCTGATTATGGTTACTGTCTGTATGGAGTTTATATGTTCTCCCTGTGACTGTGTGGGATTTCTCCGGGAGGTCCGGTTTCCTCCTACACTCCCAAAGACGTGCGTGCTTTGTAGGTTAATTGGCTTCTACTTCCTTAGAAGACTCGGAATGTCACTGAATACTCTGTAACTTTTACAGGTGTTCAGTAGAGAGCATAATGCTAGTCACTTCACAGCCTGGTTCAGAAACTCGAACACCCAGGAACAAAGGAGTCCACACAAAATGGTGGACTTTGCTGGTCCTTCACCAGTATTGACCTCCCCACTATCGAAGGGATCTATAGGATGCTCTACCTCAGAAAGGCAGCAGATATAATCAAAGACCACCCTGGCCACGCTTTCATCTCGCTACTACTATCGGGAAGAAGTTACACAAGCTTGAAAACTGTTACCTACAGGTTCAAGAAAACATTCAGACTCTTGAACACTGCAGCACGCTAACTACAACCCCAGCAACTATGATCTACTATGGAAAAATACAATCTACTGTGGACTTTGTTTCGGTTGCTTCCCATACTTGGGTTTTTACTAGTCTGGTTATCGAATATTTCTGATTATTAATTTAATTATATTATTGATTATTGTATATTTGTTTGAATTTTATTGATTTAATGAGCCTGTAAAGCTGCAACAAATACGAATTTCATTGTTCCATTGTCAGTACATGTGATAATGAAACATTTTAGACTTTAGAGAAACAGCACAAAAACAGGCCTTTTGGCCCACCGAGTCCAGGCCAACCAGCGATCACCCTGTACACCAATAGTATCTACACACTAGGGCTAATTTTACAACTTACCAAAACCAATTAACCTACAAACCTGTACATTTTTGGAGTATGGGAGGAAACCAGAACAACCAGAGAAAACCCACGCGGCTACAGGGAGAACGTACTAACTCAGTACTCTTGACTCTATCTTGACTCTTAAAATCTCTTGACTCTTGAAATTGATTTCTCAAGGTGTCACAGAGAAAGTATACCTCTATATTCAATTGTGTAGGGAAATCCAACAGTTTAAAAAGATTGAGAAGAGTAACAATGCAGAGCAGCTCTTAGATGGAGAAGGGCTGGGCACAATAAATGCTATTCCCCATGAATGGGTTTAATTGAATATTGAAAATCATTTCATTATTCTAATTTTAACAAAGTGTGCAGAATCCTGAAGAGTCCTAAATCCTTATTGAGAGGAGGGTGGGCTTTCAGTTTTGACTTTATCTACTGTGTGAAGCAGTCTATGTTGGCCAAGGTCTCCTTCTCATCCTGGTTGCTGCAGAAGGCTGTGTGTCAACATTTTGACCTCAAAGAAAATTGGCAGATCTTCAACACAAGAGTGGAAGCCCAAACAGATCCACAGTAAAAGTGAGTCCACGGGTGCTAAAGGCAAGTGTTTTAAACCGTGATGGGCACATGAAATGCAAAATGTAAGAAATCGGGAAGGAACGAAAGGGTTGTAGGATGAGAAAAATCTGCCAGTAGATCTGAAGACAGTTATGTTATGGAAATAGTTTCTTCAGCAATTTGGTTGACATCATAAGCCACCAGAGTAATTTTGTGAGTCGCATTTGAACTCTGAGGTTGCACCATGTCTCATTACACACTAACCACCGTCTCCAAAAATGCCACAGTCTCCATAAGATGATAAAAGATGATAATGGTGGAAGTAAATTAATTTGAAGCTGTTAGATCATAATTACATGAATTAGAAGACGGTTATAATAGAGATCCCATTATACATTAGGTAACAATTTAAAGTTGTTGCGCACAATGATTGATTAGGCAGCAGCCACAGTACTGTGTAGGAAAGAACTGCAGATGCTGGTTTAAACTGAAGACAGACACAAAAAGCTGGAGTAACTCAGCGGGTCAGGCAGCAGCTCTGGAGAAAAGGAATAGGTGACATTTCAGGTGGAGACCCTTCTTCAGACTGAGAGTCAGGGGAAAGGGAAACGAGAGATATAGATGGTGAAGTAGAGAGATATTGCTCAAATGAATGAAAAATATGCAAAAAAGTAACGATGATCCTTGATTTAGGGGAAATATTCTAGCCTTGGAAATAGTGGATACATTTGGTGGCCTTCATCCAAATGTCATTATAGTAGAACATTTTCCTGTAGTTTGGGTTGGAGGGTGGCAAATGTTTAGTTTAATCTAGTTTATTATTATTGCCACTTGTTCTGTGGTACAGTGAAAAGCTTTTTTTTGGTGCGTGCTATCCAGTTAACGAGAAACTATACATGATTACAATCAAGCCATCCACAGTGTACAGATACAGGGTAAAGGGTATATTATTTAGTGCAAGTTTAAGTCCGATTAAAGATAGTTCAAAGGTCTTCCATGAGGTAGATGGTAGGTCAGGACTGCAGTCTAGTTTAGTGACTGGATGGTTCCATTGCTTAGTAACAGCTGGGAAGAAACTCTCCCTAAATCTGGAGGTATGTGTTCTCAAACATCTGACTCTGACCCCCCTACTTAAATAAAGGAAGAAACGAGAAAACAGGTACTACGAGGAGGGATAATGCTAGAATCTGTCATCATGGATAACAGGGCAATTTCTGTCAATGGAGTAAGAGTGGGGGCGTCGGTGCTGCCTCCGGAGCCGCGGGGATGAATCTCAGGCTAAGGCTCCGCTCTGATGCCCGACTCCCGACTCCCGACTCCCGACTCCCGGGTCACTGACCCTCATCTCACCCGGACCCCTGCGCCACTGACCCTCACCTCCCCCTGACCCCAGCTGGACACAGAGCACCTGTGCCAACCCACATTCCCGTGGGGGGGGGGGGGTTCGGGGGAAAGAGATGGGGGTGGGGGTGGGGGGAGATGGAAACGCTCCCCGGTCATCGCCAAGTGTCCGAATGTCTGCTCACTCTGGGTGTTGTCGCCGCTTCACTGACACACACTCTCACACACAACCTAACACACACTGACACACACACTGCACACACAAGGTTTAAAGGGATATGGGCCAATGCGGATAAATGTGACTAGTTTAGATGGGGCATCTTGATCTGCATGGACAAGTTGGGATGAAGGGCCTGTTTCCATGCTGTAAGACTATGACATATTGTAGAAAGGGTGCAATTGCAGATGCTGGTTTAAACTGAAGATAGACACAAAAAAGCTGGATTAACTCAGCGGGACAGGCAACATCTCGGGAGAGAAAGAATGGGTGTTTCGGGTTGAGACCTTCAGATTGAAGAGGTTGAAAAACAGCCATATAGATGAAAAAAACAATGACTGGAGATGTGTGTTATCCAACTAAGGGCAGAAATCAGAATCAAGTGTTCACCTTTGCTGACATGACACCATAATATATATATTACAGAAAAAATAATTCAATGGGGTGGCACGGTGGCGCAGCGGTAGGGTTGCTGCCTTACAGCACCACAGACCCAGATTTGATCCTGATTGCGGGTGCTGTCTGTACAGAATTTGTACATTCTCCCTATGACCACATGGGTTTTCTCCGGATATTACGGTTTCTCCCACATCCAAAAGAAGTGCAGGTTTGTAGATTAATTGGCTTCTGTAAATTGTCCCTGGCATGTAGGATAGAACTGGTGTATGGTAGATTGCTGGTCAGTGTGGACTTGGTGGGCCAAAGGGCCTGTTTCCATTTATATGTTTTACATATATATCTTAATTTAATTGAACCATATACTTGGTTGAATATGTGGCATTATTTTTGTCTTGTTTCTATAGTCAAAGGGTAAGATTGATTAATTTATTTGTGCAGAACAGTGATGGAAGTCTGACTCCTTTTGCCTTATTTCTATGTTTTATATATATATATATATCTATATTACTAAAAGTCTGATCTTGACCACTTCCTGTTGTTCTGTACATTGATTTTCGAAAAACCGCTGCCACTTACGGCTGTGATTTTTGGCATTCTTACTCAGAGTTCCCCTCCGCTGTGCAGGACAAGAGGATTTTTCCCATCGATGAAAAATAAAAGAGTTATTAGTGTTTTAAAAATTGTTGAGAAAATGAATAACACTGAACACATGTCTACTAAATTGTGAGTGTGGTTTTACTGACCTTGAGTGCCCTTAATGTGGTTTGAAAATGAAAATGTGGTTGGTTTGAAATAAAGCACAGCAAATGGTTGGTGGTGGTTGGAAATAAAGCATAGCAAATGGTTGGTGGTGGTTGGTATTAAATAAAGCACAGCAAATGGTTGGTGGTGATTGGTTTGAAATAAAGCACAGCAAATGGTTGGTTTGAAATAAAGCACAGCAAATGGTTGGTTTGAAATAAAGCACAGCAAATGGTTGGTTTGAAATAAAGCACAGCAAATGGTTGGTTTGAAATAAAGCACAGCAAATGGTTGGTTTGAAATAAAGCACAGCAAATGGTTGGTTTGAAATAAAGCACAGCAAATGGTTGGTGGTGGTTGGTTTGAAATAAAGCACAGCAAATGGGTGGTGGTTGGTTTCATATGGCAAATGATTAAAAGTCTAAACTTGACAACTTCCTGTTTGCACTGTATATTGATTTTAGATAAAACTCTACCACTTAAGGCTGTGATTTTTGGCCATCTTACTCAGCCCCCCTCCGCTCATCAGGTGCAGAGGATTCTTCCCATCAATGAAAAATAAAAGTGTTATTAGTGTTTAAAAAATGTTGAGAATCCTGTCAATCATGCCATGAAGGCCACGCCCCTTCCGGTGCATGGGGGAGGATTATAAAACCCAGAAGTGTGGGTGTGGCTCAGTCTCTGCAAGATGGGGGAGGGACAGGTCATGACTGTCTGAGCTGTGAATCAACTGACACACTGAATGTCTACTGAACTGTGAGTGTGGTGTTTTTGTGGTGTTTTGTCGTGTTTTGTGTGGTTTTATGGTGGTTTATGGTGGTTTCACCCTGCTTGAAATGGTATGAAACTGCATTTGAATGTGGTGGCCTTGCACCCTGCATGAAATGGTATGAAACTGCATTTGAATTTCGTGACCTTGCACCCTGCATGAAATGGTATGAAACTGCATTTGAATTTGGTGGCCTTGCACCCTGCTTGAAATGGTATGAAACTGCAATTGAATTTGGTGGCCTTGCACCCTGCTTGAAGTGTTACGAAACTGCACTTGAATTTGGTGGCCTTGCACCCTGCTTGAAGTGGTACGAAACTGCACTTGAATTTGCTGGCCTTGCGCCCTGCTTGAAGTGGTCGAAATCTGCACTTGAATTTGGTGGCCTTGTACCCTGCTTGAAATGGTATGAAACTGCACTTGAGTTTGGTTGTCTTGCACCCTGCTTGAAGTGGCATGAAACTGCACTTGAATTTGGTGGCCTTGCACCCTGCTTGAAGTGGTCAGAAACTGCAGTTGAATTCGGTGGCCTTGCACCCTGCTTGAAGTGGTAAGAAACTGCACTTGAATTTGGTGGCCTTGCACACTGCTTGAAATGGTAGGAAACTGCATTTGAATTTGGTGGCTTTGCATCCTGCTTCAAATGGAATTTCAAGGAATAGCCGTGAGTCAACTGCCAGCCCACCAGCCGTGAGTGAGCTGCCAGCACATCAGGCTTGAGTGACTGAGCTGCCACCCCAAGAATCCATGTGGCCCACAATGTCCATACTAGCCCTCTGGAAACCAGTCCCTTCAGATCAGATTCAGATTCAGATTCAACTTTATTGTCATTGTGCAGTGTACAGTACAGAGACAACGAAATGCAGTTAGCATCTCCCTAGAAGAGCGACATAAATATGAGCAGTAAATAAATAAATCTAATAAATCCTGGTGGGAGGAGTGTCCAGGGGGGGGAGGTGATTGGCAGTCACCGAGGTACAGTATTGAGTAGTGTAACAGCCGCAGGGAAGAAGCTGTTCCTGGACCTGCTGGTCCAGCAACGGAGAGACCTGTAGCGCCTCCTGGATGGTAGGAGGGTAAACAGTCTGTGGTTGGGGTGAGAGCAGTCCTTGGCGATGCTGAGCGCCCTTCGTAGACAACGCTTGCTTTGGACAGACTCAATGGTGGGGAGTGAGGAACCGGTGATGCGTTGGGCAATTTTCACCACCCTCTGCAGTGCTTTCCGGTCGGAGACAGAGCAGTTGCCATACCATACTGTGATGCAGTTGGTAAGGATGCTCTCGATGGTGCAGCGGTAGAAGTTCACCAGAATCTGAGGAGACAGATGGACCTTCTTTAGTCTCCTCAGGAAGAAGAGACGCTGGTGAGCCTTCTTGACCAGAGTTGAGGTATTGTGGGTCCAAGAGAGGTCATCGGAGATGTTGACCCCCAGGAACCTGAAGCTGGAAACACGTTCCACCTCCGTCCCATTAATGTGGATGGGGGTGTGCGTGCCGCCCCTAGACTTCCTGAAGTCTACAATGAGCTCCTTGGTCTTCTTGGAGTTAAGGGCCAGGTTGTTGTCAGCGCACCATGCTGCTAGGAGCTGGACCTCCTCCCTATAGGCCGACTCATCGTTGTTGCTGATGAGGCCAATCACCGTTGTATCATCTGCATACTTGATGATGGTGTTAGTACCATGTACAGGTGTGCAGGCATAGGTGAAGAGGGAGTAGAGGATGGGGCTCAGCACACAGCCCTGTGGAACGCCGGTGTTCAGGGTGAGGGTTGAAGAGGTGTGCTTGTCTAACCTAACAGACTGGGGTCTGTTGGTTAGAAAGTCCAGTATCCAGTTGCAGAGGGAGGGGTCGATGCCCAGGTCACCGAGTTTGGTGATCAGTTTAGAGGGTATGATGGTGTTGAATGCTGAGCTGTAATCGATGAACAGCATTCTTACGTAAGTGTCTCTGTTGTCGAGGTGGGAGAGGGCGGAGTGAAGTGCCGTTGAGATGGCATCCTCTGTACTCCTGTTCTTGCGGTAGGCAAACTGATAGGGATCCAATGTGGGGGGTAGGCAGCCTTTGAGGTGTGCCAGGACCAGCCTCTCAAAGCACTTGGCGATGATGGGAGTAAGTGCAACTGGGCGGAAGTCGTTGAGGCTTGCCGCAGTGGAGTGTTTTGGCACCGGCACGATGGAGGTGAATTTAAGGCACGTGGGCACAACTGCTTGGGCAAGTGACAGGTTGAAGATGTCAGTCCAGACGTCTGTCAGCTGCGCAGCACAGGCCCTGAGGATGCGCCCGGGGATGCCGTCGGGGCCAGCAGCCTTACGTGCATTAGTCCTACTCAATGCCACGTACACGTCGTAGGGGGTGAGTGAGAGGGGCTGGTGATCGGCAGGGAGCACCGCCTTGATGGCCAACTACCGATTGTCCCTATCGAAGCGGCCATAGAAGTGGTTAAGCTCCTCAAGGAAGGAAGCGTTGCTGGATGTGGGGGTGGTGTTGGTGGGTCTAAAGTCTGTGATGGCCTGGATGCCTTGCCACATGCGTCGGGGGTCGGAGTTGTTGTTGAAGTGCTCCTCAATCCTGAGCTTATGGCAGTGCTTGGCCTTCTTTATGCCCTTCTTCAGGTTAGCCCTGGATGAACTATAGGCTCGGGCATCGCCTGACCTGAAAGCGGTGTCCTGTGCTTTCAGCAGTAGCCTGACCTCGCTGTTCATCCATGGCTTCTGATTCGGGAATATGGTCACCCGTTTGAGGGCGGTCACACTGTTGATGGTGGAGTTTATAAAGTCCAGAACAGAGGATGTATAGGAGTCAATGTCCGTGTGGGAGTCAAGGGTGGCCTGGGCTGCAAACGCCTTCCAGTCAGTGTTTCCAAAACACTGCTGAAGTGTGGAGTCCGCCTCCTCTGACCAGACTTTGACTGTCCTCACAGTGGGTTTAACCCGTCTGATGAGTGGGGAGTACTTTGGGAGCAGGAACAATGAGAGGTGATCAGACTGTCCAAGGTGGGGGAGGGGGACGGCTTTGTAGGCTTCAGCCATGTTGGTGTAGACTTTGTCCAGTGTCTTGTCTTTTCTAGTGGCGAAGAAGACATGTTGGTGGAATTTGGGGAGTACAGTCTTCAGGTTGGAGTGATTGAAGTCACCTGCAACAATGAAGGCTGCCTCGAGGTTGTGTCTGTTGTTTGCTAATGGCAGTATGCAGATATTTCATTGCAAGCTTGGCATTAGCATCAGGAGGAATATAGGCTGCAGTCACAACAGTGGAGGTAAACTCTCTGGGCAGATAGAACGGTTTGCATCTAACCAAGAGGAACTCTAGGTTAGCTGAGCAGTGACTCTCAATGATGGTGGTGTCCGTGCACCATGCTTTGTTTACATAAATGCATAGACCTCCACCTCTGGTCTTACCGGAGTCTATTGTCCTGTCCTCTCGGAGTAAATGCCGCCCCGTTAGCTGGATGGCGCTGTCAGGAACATCGGTGTTGAGCCAAGTTTCAGTGATGATCAAGATGCTGCAGTCTTTGATCCAGTTGTGGGAGGTGATCCTTAGCCGGAGTTCGTCCATTTTGTTTGCCAGTGAGCGCACGTTGGCGAGGAAAAGGCTAGGAATCGCTAGCCTGTGTGGGGCTAGCTCTAAACTGGCCTTTAACCCACCTGAATCTGAATCTGAATCTGTGTATATATATTGACCTTAGTATATTGAATGACCTTAGTATATTCATGTATGGAGTATCAGATTATAATTCATGCTGCTATATATATATATATATATATATAGCAGCATGAATTATATATATATAGCAGCATGAATTATAATCTGATCTCCATACATGAATATACTAAGGTCATTCAATGTGCTGCACCTGTTAGAGCCTGGCTCTACTGTGGAATGTAATTAGTAATGTAATTTAGCCTAAAGTTATTAATAACTAATCCAATTTAAAGCATAAATGTTGCATTCAAGTGCAAGTTAAAAGACTTGTTACAGTATGCACCAGATTGCACAATTTCAAGCTGCAAAATGCAAAAGGTTCCTACCGTGGGAGGGTGGACTCCCCCCTCCCACACCTTCCCCCCCCCCCCCTCCGTCGCTACGCTCCCTCGGGCTTGGTCACTGCGCTTCCTCGCAATTTCTCACTCTCAACTCTCACCCAATGTTGGCAGCCCTGGATAAGTGACTGCTTATTTGAGGTGACTCCATTCAATACTGGCAACTTCACGATATGCTTACAATCAGCATGAAGTCAAAAGTGCCAGAACAGCTTTACACTTACGTAAAACATGTAGGTGACACTGGGTAATCCGGGGAAGCAAGTTGATGCTAAGGATTTGCAAGGATTATTTTAGAGGAGTAAAGTGCCATTTAATGAATGCCCACATTAATATTGTTGTCCATTTATTTTTCATTTTCCTTCCTTGCGAATTGCGAGTGATATTTTGTCACATAAAACGTCATTGCCCTAGAACAGCCTTCATTGCCAAATGTATTTAGTAATGAGACTGTGAAATATCATTGTCTGGAAATTGGATCCTGTAGTGCCGTTTTGAGATTGGACTTTAGCCAGAATCAAAGGATAACGTGTCCTTCGCTGGGTCACACCCTGTCGGTCAGGAAATTGAACTCAGTACTTCTAGTTATGGTGCAAGCTGGCCCACCTTATGAGTCATCCACACTAGAAGCGGACACAGTAGTGCCAGTCCTCTTGCTGTGTCACATTAGAAACATAGAAAATAGGTGCAGGAGGAGGCCATTCGGCCCTTCGAGCCAGCACCGCCATTCATTGTGATCATGGCCGATCGTCCCCAATCAATAACCCGTGCCTGCCTTCTCCCCATATCCCTTGATTTCACTAGCCCCCAGAGCTCTATCTAACTCTCTCTTAAATCCAACCAGTGATGGCCTCCACTGCCCTCTGTGGCAGGGAATTCCACAAATTCACAACTCTCTGGGTGAAAAAGGTTTTCTCACCTCAGTCTTAAATGGCTTCCCCTTTATTCTAAGACTGTGGCCCCTGGTTCTGGACTCGCCCAACATTGGGAACATTTTTCCTGCATCTAGCTTGTCCAGTTCTTTTATAATTTTATATGTTTCTATAAGATCCCCCCTCATCCTTCTAAACTCCAGTGAATACAAGCCTAGTCTTTTCAATCTTTCCTCATATGACAGTCCAGCCATCCCAGGGATCAATCTCGTGAACCTATGCTGCACTGCCTCAATCACAAGGATGTCCTTCCTCAAATTAGGAGACCAAAACTGGACACAATACTCCAGATGTGGTCTCACCAGAGCCCTTTACAACTGCAGAAGAACCTCTTTACTTCTATACTGAAATCCTCTTGTTATGAAGGCCAACATTCCATTAGCTTTCTTCACTGCCTGCTGTACCTGCACGCCAACTTTCAGTGACTGGTGTACAAGGACGCCCAGGTCTCGCTGCACCTTCCCCTTGCCTAACCTAACCCCATTGAGATAATAATCTGCCCCCTTGTTTTTGCCGCCAGTGGATATCCTCACATTTATCTATGTAGACTGCTGGCAGTAGGAACGGATGGCATTGACCCAAGGACCAACCATCATTTGGCAACCGCAGACCAATCAAGTCTCCATTACACTGTTTGCTTTGTGGTAGTAGCATTGAAAGGGACAATTCCTCTTGAAAGGTCAATCACATATGGCCTACGCCCGTTTCTTATGCTGTAAAATCTGAAATAATCGACGGAGTGTGTTGTATATACAGAGTAAGTATGTCGTCATCAAAGAGCAGGAACACATTTTTTTGGGGACTAAAAATTGAGGGAGACCTGGAAAACTAATATTGGCCAGAATGTAATTATGTTGGAAAGTACTGCCTGAAAGGGCAGAGGAAACAGAATTAGTCAGTACTTTCTGTTTTTCATCTCTGACCTTTGTCCACCATCTGCCTATTGAACCCCCCCCCCCTCACCTGTATCAACCTATTACCTGCCAGGCTTTGTCCTGCCTCTCCTCTCTTCCCGCTTTCTTTTTCCATTCCCTGCAATCAGTCTGAAGAAAGGTCCCGATCAGAAACATCACCTGTGTATGCTCTCCAGAGATCGGACCCACTGAGTTACTCCAGCACTTTGTGTTATTTTTTGCTTGTAGTTGTGTCTAGACCAGACACAATAGGAAAACAGATTATCTTCCCTGAAAAAAGCAAATTAATTAGGTACGTTTTTGTAAAGATAAGGTTGTTTTGTGGCTACCATCTTTGATAATAGCTCTGGGTTTATTTATTTCAATGGTTTAAATTCCTAATCTGTCATGATGGGTTATGACCTCCACTAGGTCATTAGTCCAAGCTTCTGAATTGTCAATTCAATAACGTAATCACTGTGTTGCTATTCCTGTCTACAACAGCAGTTCATAAATTCATAAGTGATAGCAGCAGAATTTGGCCATTTGGCCCATCAGGTGTACCCTGCAATTCCATCATGGCTGATCTATCATCCCCTCTGAACCCCATTCTCCTGCCTTCTCCCCATAACCCCTGACACCCGTATTAATCAAGAATCCATCTCTTTGCCTTAAAAATATCCATTGACTTGGCCTCCACAGACATCTGTGAAGCCTGCTTCCCTTCTGAACAGTGATCTACATTTCCTTCCCTTCTGTGCATGAGTTAAACGCCTTTGCTGAGGCAGGATTGTTGAAGCATGCACTAAGCCACAGGAAACTTCTGCTCTGACCATCGCTGGTTCTGTGGGAGGCTTTATACAGTCGCTCTGTGTGCTGACAGCCAGCTAGAATGTTAGCTACAATTTAAAGTTTCTTTCTCATTACCAGTTTTGATTTATTATTGTTATATGTACCAAGAAACAGTGAAAAACTTATTGTGCACTTTTTATCCAGTCAATTCATACCAGGTATGAAGATAGACATACTGGAGTAATTCAGCCGGACAGGCAGCATCTCTGGATAGAAGGAATGGGTGATGTTTCGGGTCGAGACCCTTCTTCTGAAGTCTGAAGAAGGGCGTTGACCCGAAACATCACCCATTCCTTCTATTCAGAGATTCTGCTTGTCCCGCTGAGTTACTCCAACATTTTGTGTCTATCTTCGTTGTAAACCAGCATCTGCAGTTCCTTCCTGCACATACCAGATAGGAATATGGTCAAGTTGTACACAAGTACAGCAAGTAGTGCAAAGAGTAAAAAAGAACTAGAGTGGAGTAGAGTTACATCATTATAGTTTTACAACTGCAGAGAAAGTGCAGATAACAAAAAAGTGTGAGGGCGGCGATGAGGTAGGTAGGGAGATTGTGAAATTGTCAAAACCCTTAGGTTTTGAGAAATACATTCAGTGATCTGATAAAGTGGGGAAGTAACTGTTCCTGAAACTGGTGGTGGATGCTATGAAGGTACTCCTGACTGATTAGAGAGGGGAGAAGAGGAATGACCGGGGTGCAAGTCATCCTTTATTATGTTGGCTACTTACCCAAGGCAACGTGCAGATAGAGTCGGTAGGGGAGGGGGAGGGAGGGGGAGGGGTTGGCTACTTTGTTTGATTGGCCTCACTGCATTAACCACTCTCTGAAATATCTTGCTGTCTTCGACTGAACAGTTTCCAAACCAAGCTGTGATGCACCCCAATAGGACACTTTCTATGGTGCATCTGTAGAAATTGATAAATCATGGAGACACACCACATTTCCATAGTCTTTCTTCTTAGTAGAGGAATTATTATTGGAGGCATGTTTCAAAACAAATACCAACTTTCTCAAGGCTCTTGAGAAAAGTAGTGATTTGGAAAATTAAACTTATCAATGGATGTGATTAGTGCTGTGTAATTTTCCAGGTGAAGAGAATGGCTATGATTAGGCAGATGGTCCCATTGGTTACACTCTGTGCAGTAAGGTCCTTTGGCTGCAAGTCAAGATATCTCCTGGTTTAGGATTATTTACCCCTTATTGACTTTGAAATTAAAATACAATGGTGTAGTAAGAGTTGTTTTGTCCATGCATTCTTGCCACATGTGCGGTCAAATCATAGGAAATATGATTTGACCACAGAGCAAGACTATTTGAGCTATTATGTCTGTGCTGGACAAAAAAGAGACACTCAGTTTATTCCTACATACCAACATTTTGTCAATAACCTAACAGGTCACAGCTCCACATTACTACCCCACTGTTTTTTTTTGTGTGATAAGATTTTCTGCCTAAACCACACCTAGGTCTGAAGAAGGGTTTCAACCCGTGATGACACCCATTTCTTCTCTCAAGAGTTGCGACTATCCCGCTGAGTTATTCCAGCATTTTGTGTCTTAGAAGTTGCAAGTTGCCTTTGACTGTCCCATCTAATATTTACAATGACGCAGAAGGAGTCCATTTGTCCCATCAGATACTGCTTACTCCCAATAGATCAATTTCATTTTCTTTTTCCTTAATTCCCTGTACTGTTTGTTCTCTCCCCTGTGCAAATACAGTTGATCACATTTTTAGAGGCTAACCTGCTTCACTCTTCCTTCCCCAAGTGCCTTTAAAATAAACATCTCCCTCCCTGTTAATTAATATTACAGATTCTGCTTCCAAATTATATTTATTCTGGTGTTTCATATTATAATATATTTAATATATAATATAATATATTTCAAATATTCATAATGCAAAGATTATTTTAAGCCCTCCCTTTCTTCAAGCAATAAGATACTTTTGGTGGAAAGATTGTAAGATCCATTGCACAGTAATTATTTTTTCATAGAAGGATAATGTCATCCTGGTAACAGTACGATACTGTATGTAACAATGTAATTTACTTTAGACTTTAGAGATACAGTGCATAAACAGGCCCTTCCGTCCACTGAGTCAATGCCGACCAGCGATCACCCCGTACATGAGCACTATCCTACACACCAGGGACAAATTGCTATTTTACCAATGCCAATTATCCTACAAACCTGCACATCCTTGGAGTGTGGGAGGAAACCGGGCTCCCGCAGAAAGCTCATGCGGTTACAGGGAGAACGTATAAACTCCACACAGATAGCACCCATAGCCAGGATCGAACCCTGGTCTCTGGCTTGGTAAAGCAGCAACTCTACCATTCCTTCTCCTTCCTCAACCGCGAGATTCCTGGGGATTTCCGCACTTTGTAATCCTGGTCACCAGCACATCCTTGGCTTCAGCAGCTGTGCCTGGAGACATCTCGGTCTAAATTCTAGAATTCCTTCTCTGAACTTATCTGCCTCTCTCCACCTTTAAAATTCTCTTTAAAAATTCTACCTCTTTGAAGAAAGTTTTGATCACCTGATCTAATATCACTCCATTGGCACATTGTTGAATGTTGTTTTGTAACACACCCGTAAAAGTGTTGTGGGACATTTTAACTTCATTAAAGGCATGCTATACTTGCAATTTGTTGAATGTTTATTAAAATGTCTGCTGCAACTAATTTGATGAGTAACAGGACCTCAGGTGCTGTCTGTGGAGGTTGCACATTCTCCACATGGTTGCTCGAGTTTCCTCCCACATCGCAACTACTTGCGGTCGGTCGGTTAATTGGCCATTGGAGACTTTCCCTGGTGTGTGAGCAGTAGAATGTGAGGGGAGTTGATGAGAATGTGGAATTAATAAAAATTGGTATTAAAATTGGATTAGTGTAAATGGATGGTTGATAGTTGGTGGTGATTCGGTAGGTTGAAGGACCTGTTTCTGTGTTGTATCTCTCTATGACTGAGGAACGATCTCAGCCAGTTGGGCATTCATTTTTACCATGGTGTCTCTTTGTACCTACCACCCAATAGCCAAACAAAACCAAGGGGAGCAAAGCCTCATGTTATCTCTTTTTGTGTCAATGTTTTAAACCTATAATTGCTAATCTCTTGTGTTCTCTCTTCTTCATTTTCCTCAAAAGCTTGCTTACTACAAGCGGAACTAGTGAATTATGAGCGAGTAAAGGAATATTGTCTCAAGGTCCTGAAGAAGGAAGGAGATAATTTCAAGGCTCTATATCGCTCTGGTGTGGCGTACTACCACCTTGGGGATTATGACAAAGCTTTACATTATCTGAAGGAAGCAAAGAACCGAGAGCCAACAGGTAAGGGATCGTTCACTTTCCTCTGTCTAACTTGAAATATACACAGGTAGGTGCAAAGTTAAATATAGTCACCATTTTGATTCACAGACATATTGAACCATCTTTTTTCCAAATGTCAAAGTCAAAGTCAATTTTATTCGTCACATGCACCCAAAGGTGCAGTGAAATGAATTTGCATGCAACGATGCACTTAAAAAGAACACACAATACACAATAAGATTTAAGACAAACATCCACCACAGCATTTTTCACTGTGGTGACTGGCAACAAAGATCAGTCAGTCCTTCTCCCTTGTTCACCTGTGGTCGGGGCCATAAACCCTCCGCAGTCGCCGCTACGGACAGCCCGATATACAGGCCCTCTCGTCGGGTTGATCAAACTCCAACGTCAGGACGGTCAAACACGCTCATGCTTGGAGGGCCCGAATCGGCACTTTCCTACCGGAGACCGCGGCTTCAGGATGTTGTAGGCCGCAGGCCGGCGGTCGGAGCTCTTCTCTGGCGATCCCCGGCAAGGGATCCCAGACTCCGGATGGTAAGTCCACACCCCGCCCGCGGCTAGAAGCTCCGCAGACCACGTTCCCATTATGCCAAAGTCACCAGGCCAGCGATCGGAGCACTCCTCTGTGGTGACCCCCAGCAAGGGTTCGCACCCCCCCACCACCCATCACACAAGACACACCAAGAGACACCTAAACTAACATTAGACACATTAAAAAAAACAAAAAAGTTGAAATAACGAACACGCTGCTGGCAGGGCAGCCGACTCGCAGCGCCCCCACCGACCTGGGGATACATTAAACATGACACTTAAATTTGAGAATGTGATGTTGCACAAGGATGCTTATTATAGTAGAACATGGCATCCTGTCCCTCAAGTCATCTAAATGGGTGGATTGCAAAAGAGCTGGTAGTTCTCCTAATGCACACCCTAGTTAACCCAGACAGTCTAATTTCCAAATGATTCAAGAAAGGGTGTAGCCATTATCTTTTGTGTTGCGGGATGCATTTAAAGTCAATTTTTGGGGGGGAAAAGATTGGAGAAAGGAGGGATGGATTCCTATTGCCATCTTCTGTTTACATTGTCCTTAGATTCTGGGTAAAATAAGTCAGATGTGTACTTGCCTAGGCTGCAGTTGTGTGAGACTCTGTATGCGGGAAAAGATATTCACATCTCATTGTTCAGGTGGTGGTCAGTTGGGGTGGTGGGGACAAGGGCGTAGGTATAATGGTGCGTCAGAAGCTGGCGATGAGCTGTCTCAAGACTATCCACAATCAGGTGGATAGTTCTAACAAGATGAAACACACAGCGCCAAAATGTTTGACACCTATTGTAAGAAAGTTTGGAGCACTTGGGCCTTGCTTTTCTAAACCAAGTGGAAGTAGCCTCTTAATTTGTTTATGCTAAAGTGGAACTGTTGTTGGGTCACAAATTACCCAGTGTAAGAAATCACTTTGTGAGAATTGTACATTTAATAATTGTGCGAATTGTACATTCTCTCCCCCTCCTCTCCCCCTCTCGCTCTGTCTGTGTCTCTCTCTGTCCCTGTCTCTCTCTCCCTCCCCGTCTCTCTCCCTCTCTCTCTCCATCCCTCCCTCTGTCCCTGTCTCTCTCTCCCTCCCCGTCTCTCTCCCTCTCTCTCTCCATCCCTCCCTCTGTCCCTGTCTCTCTCTCCCTCCCTGTCTCTCTCCCTCTCTCTCTCCATCCCTCCCTCTGTCCCTGCCTCTCTCTCCCTCCCTGTCTCTCTCTCTCCCTCCCTCTATCCCCTCCCCTGGCCCTGTTCCCTCCCTTGCACTTATTCCCCTCTGCTCCTCCACTCTTTATTTAGGCCATACGGAGAGAGTGTGCCTGTATTAATACATGCTTACTCTTATGGTTTTGCTGAGGCTTGTAAACCTGGCCATTGATAAAGCAGCTATCTTCTCCTGGTACTCGTTGCTGACCACGTTTACTCCCCAAGTCTAGTTGTGTTAACTTTTATACACACCTGCGTTTGATCAGTTCTCCTCCATCCCAACAGCCCACTTGCTCTGCCCCCCTTTGATCCCCCTCACTCTTCAATCTATCTTTCTCTCGCCCGCATATCCATTCACAGATCATCTGCGGCCTTGAGCCACTTGCCCGATTGATGAGATTTGTCCCTTTGACGGGCCAGAAACTTGCTGAAAATATCTGACGGGTGACCTGCGGTTAATTTTGTTGAGTTGGCAAGGCAGCAACTACCTTGGGTTTTCAATCTTCTGATCTGCCCACCAATCTCAAACCATCCCATCTCTTCCCACTCCTGAGTGAAGTCCCAGCCCGGTGGATCACTAAAATAGATAAGCACAAAGCTGGAGTAACTCACTGGGCCAGGCAGCATCTCTGGAAATAAAGGATGGGTGACGTATTGGGTCGAAACCCTTCTTCAGACTGAAAGTAGGGGGTTGGGAGGGGTGTAGCTGGAGAGCTGGAGGCGAGAAAAGACCAGGAAGAACACTATCGATCACTAGAACAGATTCCTTAATAGGTGAAAGAAACTGAAATCCGACGGGCTGTCAGGGGAGGCAGGAATGCAGCTGTGGAAAGATGATCCATCAGAGTGTCCTCCAACAACTCTTGTCACTTTCATTCTGAGCAGCTTAGAGTAAGCAATTCTGGCTTTTTAGGTCCATTTTGCAAAGGTTGATAAACATTTGCTGTAATGTAGTCAGGCAAAATTAACAGGGTCATTCCAAACGTAAGTGGATGCTGAGACTGGGAGCTTTGAGTTAGTAGGGATGTGCTTCCATGGCTCAATTGTCGTATTTACATTTGAAACCATCTTTCGAATCTTCTTTCAGTCACAAATACAGAATCACTTCAAACTCATTCAGGGTTGCCCGAGTGTAAACCTATACTTTTAGTTTTTAGTTAAGAGATGCAGCATGGAAGCAGGCTCTTTGGCCCACTGAGTCCACGTCAACCAGCGATCCCCTACATGCACGAGGGACAATTTACACTTATACCAAGAATACAGATGAGAGGAGGAGAACCCCTTCACAGTAAGCAAACCTTGAGGAGATTTTGCAGTGCAAGTCCATATAATAATGCTCGAATATACAGTATATAAAGAAAAATTTGATCATCTCATTCTCAATATAAATCTGTGTATTCATGTAATTTCTAATTGTGGTTTGAAATACGATTACAGAATATTTCACTCTCTTTCTCTTTCTCATTATCTAGACACATTGTCCTTTTGATTTATTATCATCCCAAGCAGCAACTATCTCCTATGGACAATATACATGAGATTCCACTTTGTTTCAACATTATTAGCTTTGACTTTTCTCTTTTATTTCACCAGTTCAAGGGACCCCTACGTTCATCAACCTGCTTGTCCAATTAATTTTTCCACAAATATTTTCACTGTAGTAAAAATTCTGCGATATTCAAGAGAAGAGCAAATGTATATTTAGATTTTAATTGGGTACTTGGCCTACCTTATGTTCATGATAACCTTTGCCGTATTCTCTTTATTCGGTAAAGTATGTTGAAATATTCTCGACATTTTAGACAATAACGAACCTTCTGCAAATTGTGTGCTATGAGCCTCATTTATTTTGGTGCTTTGTCTTCAAATAAATTATCATTAATAACTGTGGGCGGCACAGTGGAAGAGTTGCTGCCTTACAGCGTCAGAGGTTCGATCCTGACTATGGGTGCTGTCTTTATGGAGTTTTACGTTCTCCCTGTGACAGCGTGGGTTTTTTTTTTTCTCCAGGTGCTCCGGTTTCCTCCCACATTCCAAATGACATACAGGTTAATAGGTTAATTAGCTTCAGTAAAATTATAAAATTTACCCAGTGTGTAGGACAGTGTTAGTGCATGGGGTGATCGCTGGTCGGCATGTACTCAGTGGACCGAATGGCCTGTTTCCTTGCTGAACCTCTAAAGTCTAAACTAAAAGATGGACACAGGTGGTGCTGCTGCCTCACTGCTCCAGGGACCTGAGTTTGATCCTATCCTTTAGGTGGCATCTCTGCTAGTTACACAATCTCCCCACAACCATCTGCCTACCAGATTCCTCCCACATCACAAAGATATGCTGATAGGTTAGTTGCCAATTGTAAATTACCCCTTAGTGTAGGTAGGTGGTACGAGCCAATGGGGAGTTGATGGGCATGAGAGGGAGAATAAGCTTCAAAGTAGATGCAGAATGGGACAATTGACATGGTGCACTCTGAGCAGGCATGGACCCGATGGGTTGAATGGCCTTCTTGTGTGTTGTAATAAGTTTGTGTAGAAATCGTACATAATTAACGGGCGATAGCAATAATATCATCGATGGAGCATGGAACAGTACAACAAAAGAATAGGTCATTCAGCCCACAATATCTGCGCCGAACTTATCTGCCTGCACATAATCCACATCCCTCTATTCCCTGCATATCCATGTGCCTATCCAAAAGCCTCTTGCATGCTACTATCGTATCTGCCTCAACCACTATCTTCTCAGCAGCGCGTTCCAGGCACTCGACCTCTTCTGTGCAAAAAAAACTTGTCCAGCACATCTCCTTTAAACTGTGGAGAAGGAGTGGGTGACATTTCAGGTTGAGACCCTTCTTCAGACTAAAGGGCCTGTCCCACGATGCGAGTTTACCTAAGAGCTCTCCCAAGTTAAAAAAAATAATTAAACTCGTGGTACTTCATCACGAGTATTTTTTTTACTCTTGGAAACTTTTCACACTGTTGAAAAAACTTCACGAGTTTCACGAACTTACCGCGTTTCCCGAGTACCTGCCGTTAGCGTTACGAGCTGCAACGAGACGTCCACGAGCTCCGACGTACCCGCTATGTACATTCTACGTACTTCCCACGAGTTTGATTTTGTTTTAAACTCGGGAGAGCTCTTGGTTAAACTCGCATCGTGGGACAGGCCCTTAAGAGTTAGCGGAGAGGGAAACAAGATATGGAAGGGTACAAAGAACATGTAAGGTGTGAAAAAGAACAGATCAAAGTAGACGTTGATCAAGGAAATGTAGAATGGTTCATTGTTGGATGAGGGGAAGGTGACAAGGAGGCATACAATCAGTATATATTAATTAGGAGGACAGTGAAACTAGTAGGAGAACTAGGATGATGGAGGGACACAGAGAGGGGGAAAGCAAGGGTTACTTGAAGTCAGAGAAATCAATATTCAAATCACAATATGAGGTGTTGTTCCTCCAATTTGCATTTAGCCTCACTCTGACAGTGGAGGAGGCCCAGGACAGAAAGGTCAGGAGGGGTTGTTAAAATGTTTGGCAACTGGGATATCGTGTAGGCCCAGAGTAGTTCAGTGTAGTCAAGGAATGAGTTAGCCAGGGAGTTGCAGGAGGCAGGGCGGGAAGAACTGTAGTCTAGATAGCTGTGGGAGTGAGCAGGTTTATAATAGACGTTAGTCGATAGTCCAACTCCAGTGATGGGGACATGGGGTCAAGAAAGGGGAGGGAGATGTTGGAGATGGTCCAAGTGAATTTGAGTGCAGGATGGAAATTGGTAGTGAGGTTAATGAAGTCTGAGTTCTGCATGGGTGCAGGAGGTAGTACTGATGCAGTTGTCAATGTAGCGGAGATAGAGTTCGGGGATAGGGCCAGTGTAAGCCTGGAACAGGCAGGCATATCTAGGGGCCATGAGAGTGCCCATGGCTATGCCTGGGATTTGGAGGAAGCGGGAGCAGTCGAAGAAGAAGTTGAGAGTAAGGACGACACTGATTATTAACTGGAACTTGGTTTTACAGCATTTTACTGTGCATTATCTCTACAATGCTAAACTATTATAAAAATTAACTGGCTACCTTATAGCCTTTTGGCATAACCTTGACGAGGTGATATAAATAGACAAAACAACTGTTTGAGCTCACTTTTAGGTGCCAATTTGCAGCTACAGAGTAGATTAGAACATCAGTTAGGACCATATCGATGAAGATTGAGAGATTAAAGCATTTATTGACAGCATCTATGGGAGGAATGACAATTGGAACTCCATGTACAACTGAACATTTTGAATGCATTACTATATACCGGCAGTACTCTGATTGCAACATTAAGATCTTTGTTTTGCAAAGCTGTGGGGAGTAAGTGGATTTCCCCATCAAGTTACAACTGATGTTTTCCCCTCAGGTATGTTGACCTAGATGTGTGTGAGGCACCGGTGACTTCCATTCGTTTCCCCCCCAATTTCACATTAAATATAGTTTTCAAATATAGCTTCTCTAACTTGTACCACAATCTGATCGGATTAATGAACTGTAAAATCAGCCAGGCTTATTAATCAGTGCCGCTATACAGCCACATAGGTCTTGGTTCAAGAGTTATGTGTACTGCTATCCAATTTACATGCAGTAAATTAGGCTCTTAGGGACAGATGAAATGCCCCTTAGTGCAAAATGCCACCAGTGTGGTAATCTGCATCAATTATGTGCTGCCATGTTACAATAACTTTTGTATTCTTCAGCATTGAGCACAAATATAAAAAGTATTAAAAATAACCATCTTTGGTGCACAACACAGTTCACAGGAATCCAAATGCATGTGGATCCTGGCAGGTAAACTATTATTAGACAATAGGATTCACAATAAATTAATCTGACAAGTACTGGCCATTTGTGGTGAATGAATAGACTGGGGCAATTTGAAGGGTAGGATTCCACAAGGATTTGCTAGCACTCATTTGCTTTGAGATTTCCTGGTTTAAAGGATGTCTCATCATCCTTAACTGCTGCAGCAAGAATTTCAGGTAAGAACTCACACACAAATTGGGCTGCACTGCACCTGCACAGAGTTTACAATATGCAAGGCAGACACAAATGCATCAAACTCAAATTCTTTGGCTTTCATCCCTTGAAAACTCTACATTTATCTTTTGTTTCTTACTCTACCCTTATTCTTGTGTTTTAATGACCTGGCACGGCGGGGCAGCACGGTAGCATAGTAGTAGAGCTGGTTCCTGACAGCGCCAGAGACCTGGGTTCAATCCTGACTACAGATGCTGTCTGTACAGAGTTAGTACGTTCTCCCTGTGACCGTGTGGATTTTCTCTGGGTGCTCCAGATTCCTCTCACACTCCAAAGACGTACAGGTCTTTGTAGGTTAATTGGCTTTGGTAAAATTGTAAGTGCCCCTAGTGTGCAGGACAGTGCTAGTGTACAAGGTGATCGCTGGTCGTTGTGGACTCGATGGGCCGAAGGGCCTGTTTCCACACTGTATCTCTAAAGTCTAAAGTAAAATCCAAAGAATGAAGGTACAAAGAAAGCCAAGGAAAAGAAGTGTGTGGGATCCTTTACCTCGTGATAGGCCACGCTAGTGATGGCTTTTCACAGGGGGGAGTCTTTGCAATTTTGGGCATAATACACAGCTCTCTGTAGTAGGAGGTCTAAGGACAGGATGGTTCAAAATCTGATGCCTGCTCTCTGAACAAGGTGGATAATTTCATTGCAGGAGACTTTTGTGTTGTTCTAATTGACGCATTAGGTACAGAAACTCAGGTACATTGACTGCTGAAGAACATTCCCTTCACTCCCTCCTTACACATGATTGGAGTTTGAATGAAGGCAAACCATGCTCAGTTTTAATGGTCAAGATGGTAAGATAGCCTATCAGCATGATGCATTTATCTTTGTACATGGCGGTTGGTTATTTAGGTGGAGATTGGAGAAGGTGAATCTTTTGGTTACTAAACTAAAACATTATTTGTGCATGCGCAGGGTGCCGAATGGGTCATCTTTACTCTTGTTCTTCTCTTGTTCAAATGCAGATACAAATGTGATCAGATACATCCAGCTAGCAGAGATGAAACTCAGCAGAAGCTCACAGAGAGAGAAAGAAGTGCTGTAAGGAGATGAGACACCCCAGGATTGTGAGCGGACCTTTGGGATGCTGACTGGTGGGCTATGATTCGGCATCAACCTTGTTCCCTGGATCGGATGCTTGCCTGCACATCACTGACTCTGGTTCCTCAGCTGAAGACTGCAGTATCGCGCAACGCACCAAGTTCAGCAACTTTGTGGAACCGGGAATGGATTGGAAGTGAGCCCAGGCTGTGATGTCATTGCAAGACCTGAGGCAAGCTTGGTTAGGACATTTTTTTTTACCCGTCTTGTTTATCAACGAAGGTTATATATTGAGGAAGTCCTATATATACCGGCATTGGCAAATGTTAACTGACATGAAACATAAAAGGCAGAATGGTTTCGTTCTTCACGAATTGGGAGAAAAGTGTTTTTGCGATGACATCACAACAATCCCATGAAATGGTCAACTCCAAATAAACTGATTGAAAACTGGACATGCGAGTCCATCTCAAAACAATTGTTTTTGTAGAAAGAATACAAAACATTTGTGCATTCCTGTACATTTGCACTGTCATTTAACCTTTACTTGTTGAAGGTTTTGGGATGGAAGGAAAGGTTGAGTGTTACTGTTTATTAAATTATGTCTCGTTTAAAATAATACACATGAATTATTATATAGAAATTTTAAAAATCCTGTACAGACAACGAGAGAAAATAAGTATCTACTATTATCGGTTTTGATATTTGTGCTTTAAATTAAAAAGTATAACTTTTCCTGGTGGAATTAGAAGTGAAGAGACATGAACATTAAGTGTGCTAAGTGGAGTGGCTAAAACAAAATGGAGGATTAACCAAAACTGAAGAGTCTTGAACCATGAATTAACACCATTGCACACTGACACAGTACCTCAGGTTCCTCTGTCAAATATTTTAGTGGAGATATTAAACTATAAGGAAAATCGATACATTTGGAAGCTGGAGAAGTGAGAGAGAAAAAGAGAGAAAAAGTGAGGGACCAAGAGGAGGTGCTTGTATTGTGGCAAAAAAAACTGCCACAAGTAAAGTATTTTTAAACAACCAATAAATGTTAGTTTCTGCATCTTTTAGATCCCATTAGTTGCTGCACAAAAACTGCAGATGGGTGTTCTAACACAATGGATCTTGGAAATCTAGTGAAATTAGCATTACAATAGACCTACTGCCCAAGTTAGGCATGTATAAGCCATTGACTTTGAGTTGTTCAATGATTTATGGTGAGACTGTCTCCATATTCCACCAGGCCTATTGCAAGTGAGTGCGAAATGACCTCATGATTTAAATCCAAGTATTTGTAATGCTGCACGACAATTTTCCAACAATTGGAAAATTGATTTATCTTTTAAAAGTCTATGTTGTCAACAGGAAATGCATGGTGAAGGTAATGCCACAATTACTGGGCATTCACACTATTTTCTCTACTACATTAAAATGGCCGACATTTGAAAATGTTGGTTTCAGTGGTACAATAAAAGTTACTGTTAAAGGCAATACCATTGCAAAATAATTGCAGCGCTTCACATTTGCACCATTGAATCAACTTAATGCAATCGGTTAATCAGTCCCTTGATAATCCCAGTATTAACCATTGTGTTTTTCCAATGCAACAATCACTTTGGTGGCTTGGGGCAGTGCGGTAAACAGTACTCTGTATTTTTTTTTAATGCACGACTGAATATATTGTCTATATCAATTAGATGGTAATTAGATCTTCAGCAACTGTGTCAAGAATTAAGCTATGTTTATGAAGGAGAAGTTACTTTAGCTAATGTATTGGTTTGAAGATGGAAACGGCATCTTCAAAAATAATCTGGAGAATTTTGCTTTGCTATTGCTTACTCATTCCCAACCTTGCAATTCATACTAAGTAAGCAATTTCCCATTCAAAGAGAGAGTTTTATGATTAGCTGAAATTAAAACAATTAATATAATGTACATAATATAATATAAGGAAATTAATATAATGTCTCAATCTTATGTCAAAGTTCTGAATGCGCTTCATCTACTGGCATAGGATGCTGTAGTACAGAACTGGGCCTTCAGTCTACCACATTCATGCTGACCTTTTTCCCTGTCTACACTCATCCCATTTGTCTGCAGTGGACCTGTATCCATCTATGCCTTCCCTTTCCAATGTCTGTCTAATCACCCTTCATAAGTTCTTGGAGCAGAATTCAGCCCATTAAGTCTACTCTGCCATTGAATCATGGCTAATCTATCTTTCCCACTCAATCTTATTCTTCTGCCTTCTCCCCATACACCCTAACACCCTTATTAACCAAGAATCTGTCAATTTCCACCTTAAAAATATCCATTGACTGTGACATAAAGCAGCCTCTTAAACATAGGAATGCTGTCTTATTCCACCATCTCATCTGGCAGTTATCAACAATTGCCCGTAAAACAAACAAACAGAGGTCCTTAATAACTCTTTATCTTAAACGTGTGCCCCCCTTGTTTTGGAGGGAAATTTTTTAACCATCTACCCTATCTGTACTTCTCATAATCTTATATATTTACTTTCTGCACTTTCATAATTTACTTCAGATTTATTTTGACAAAATGTACCAGATTCTTTCCACATAGGTGCTCACAAGCATCAACATGAAGACTGAATACTTAATCTGGCTATTTGATGATGCCAGTTGAGAGGGAGATGTGTAGGCACTTCATTCACCAGAATCAGGGGAACAGATGGATGGTCGCTTTGTTTGAAGCCTCATCTGAAGTACAAACATCGAAGAGTACACCATTTCCTTAATGCTGCTATCATTTGGATGATTTGTTCATCAAAGAGCAGTCTTTGATCGTACCCTCCTTGAATGTGTAAAAGCACTGGACCATGACATAGACAATGGGTGCAGGAGTAGGCCATTTGGCCCTTCAAGCCAGCACCGCCATTCAATGTGATCATGGCTGATCATCCACAATCAGTACCCTGTTCCTGTCTTCTCCCCATATCCCATGACTCCACTTTCTTCAAGAGCCCTATCTCTCTCTCTTGAAAGTATCCAGAGAACCGGCCTCCACTACCCTCTGAGGCAGAGAATTCCACAGACTCACAACTCTCTGTGTGAAAAAGTGTTTCCTCATCTCCGTTCTAAATGGCTTATCCCTTATTCTTAAACTGTGGCCCCTGGTTCTGGACTCCTCCAAGATCGGGAACATGTTTCCTGCCTCTAGCGTGTCCAAACCCTTAATCTTATATGTTTCAATAAGATCGCCTCTCATCCTAAATTCCAGAGTATACAATCCCAGCTGATCCATTCTCTCAGCATATGACAGTCCCACCATCCCGGGAATTAACCTTGGAGTGGAGAGAATTTTGCTCTGGTGGAATCCAACCTCATGAAGACCACAATGTAACCATTTCAAAATTAAAAATATACGGTCCTATTTTGAAGGACCAGGTTAATCTGTTTTAATTTATGATTGTAAATATCAGGTGGTGGCTCTCATTTTAATAAAATATACCATTTTAGTTGGTCAGATTGAAGAAGATACTGATTTCTCATTAGTGACCATTTCATAAATGTACTACATGCTAGGATGTTAATAACACCCTAATTCACCACCCCAGTTTACTGTCAAACCTTTATTTGTAAGCTCTTGACAAAGCATCTGGTTACATCAATAGGTCACCCGTCCTTTTTCTACAGAGATGCTGCCTGATCCACTGAGTTACTCCAACACTTTGTGTCTAACTTCAAGCAGGCTCATTATCTATTAACAAAGCAATCCGATGGATCTTCTAATTCTTCACTCAGTTCAATTTGCTTTTAAATAAATTGAACTTACTGCAAACATTTTTTTTTAACCAGCATGAATGTAAAAGTGCTAATCCACTGCGATTTGTTAATGGCTCTGAGGTGCACTGGAAGTGAAGACCCCGAGTTCATTAGCCAGTCCATGTTGAGATAAATCCACCCAAGCAGCTACTGGAAATGAGATAGCAAATATGTGAGATTTCTGCTTGTCAGTAGCTAGTGAGCTCTGCAAGGAAATGCACGCATGTGGATGAGAGCGAGATCAGACTCCGCTGTATGACTCTCCACACTGAAAATAACCTAAATAGACAACCGTGAGGAAAGGACATCATGATCTATTTTCCCTTTTTAACTCCGGGCAGATGAATCAATTGCAGCAATCAATTGCTGATGTAAGGAAACTCCGCACAGACCTGGGAATTGGATCTGCAAACCCACAGGCTATTCAGCTAATCGCTCGATAAACGCCAAACAACAAGAAAGTTACAACAGAAAATTAACTTGTTTATGACACTACAGGTAGCTGTTCAGCCCTTCAATGTGTATACTGGCTCGTGACAGAGCAGTCTTTTAAGCACCAAACCCCTTCTCTTTATTTCCCTGCAGCCCGACTGCCTACTCCCTCTTACATGCTCATCTACTCCCCTTTGATTCTTTGACCACCTACCCATGCTAAGGGGGAAGTTACAGTAGCCATTGAATCTACCAACACTTCTTGAGGTTGTAGGAGATCGTAGATGGCCAAATCATATGTTCACAAGTTCTTAAGTCATAGGAGTAGAATTAGGCCATTCTGCCCATTGAGTCTACTCCACCATTCAATCATGACTGGTCTATCTTTTTCTCAACCCTATTCTCCTGCCTTCTCTCCATAACCTTTGACACCCGTACCAATCAAGAACCTATCAATCTCTGCTTTAAAAATACCCAAAGACGGCCTCCACAGCCATCTGTGGCAAAGAATTCCACAGAGTCACCATCCTCTGACTTTAGAGTCTGACTCTAGTCCTAGGCTCTCCCACTAGTGGAAACATCCTCTCCACATCATCTGGCAGCAACCCACACAGTCATGGGGAGAACATGCAACATCACATATAAAACAGCACTCAAGGCCATGATCGAACCCATGCCCATGAAGTTGTAAGGCAGCAGCAAGAACTGCTGTACCACCTTCTAACTCACCTTAACAAATATAGTTGAAAACAAACTAAATTTATTATGGTTGTTGTGATTGTAGCAGTGCAGATGGCAAACTTGTACTGTTCATGCTTTACTGATGCACAATTGGGCAAGCAATGGTGTTGTTCGCAGACTGGTTGCAGCTCCTTAACCAATGAATGTACAATCTATGAATGTACAAACTTTTTAAAAAAAAGACACAGCATGCTGGAGTAACTAAGCGGGTCAGGCAGCATCTCTGAAGAACATGGATAAGTAACGTTTTGGGTTGGGACCCTTCTTCAGACTGATTGTTAGGGGAGAGGGGGCATGGGGTGAAGAAAGTTGGAAGAGACAAAGGACAAATGACAAAGGACAAAGGACTTACACTAATGTCACATACTGTCACTAATGTCACATACACTAATTGGTGCAGTGAAATTTGAGTTACCATGCAGCACACAAATGAGATAAACACAACACTATAGAATTTAACATTAAACATAAAAAACATCCCCCCACAGCGGAATCAACGTTTCCCACTGTGAGGGAAGGCAACAAAGTTCAGTCCTCTTCCTCTTGTTCACCCGTGGTTGGGGCCTATTGAGGCCGCCGCAGTCGCTGCAACGGCGGCCGATGTTTCAGGCCCTCTCGCCGGATTATGGAACTCCGGCGTCAGAAGAACACTCTCAGAGGCTTGGAGTTCCGAATCGGCCCCTTCCTACCGGAGACCGCGGCTCCCGAAGTCTACAGGCCGAACTGGGCGGAACTCCAACACTGGCAACCTCGGTGAAAGATCCCAGGGCTCAGCGATGTTAAAGTCAGCGCCGCCCACGGCTGGAAGCTCCGCAGACCACAGCTCCACGATGTTAGAGTCGGCAGTCCCAGCACTCCAGAGCTTCCAACATGGTGACCCTAGTAAGGCATCGCCTGCTCCACGATGGTACTTCAGTGCTGCGCCGCTGCTGAAGCTGAAGCTCTGGCCGGTCTCCGGCAGGAAAGGCCGCACCAATCCAGATGGTAGGCCGCGAGGAGGGGGCGACGATGCGGCTCGGAGGAAAGACGCATTCTCGACCAGATAGCAACTGTGAAAAACAGTTTCCCCCTTCCCCCCCCCCCAATCTCCCACATAATAAGACTAAAAGTCCTCCAAAACAAAACTTTTTGACACAAAAAATAAAAAAAAAGGATGAAAGGACAAACAGCTGCAGGCGAGGCTGCCACACTCGATGGCGCCACCACTTGGATGGGCAGGTAATGGGTTGATACAGGGGAGGAGAATTTTTGGTAGGCAAATGGTGGGACAAAGGTCACGGATGAGAAGACACGAAGGTGTGAGACAAAAGGATTGAAGAGTTGCGAATCGTGAAGCTAGTGGAAGGAATATAGGGGGGAGGGGAGAAATAGTTGCGAGTTCAGGTTGGGCACCATTTCTTGTTTCAGGGTTCCTTGTTTCTAATGTACAATCTTGGTTTGGTCTGAATTTCTTGAAAGATCATGTTGCCAGCAAACACTTTTCTGAGTGTGATCATTACCTAGGATGACCTGATTTGAAGGGATCTTCAGTTACAGCCGTTCTTGTCCACCCGTACAAATGCAGCTACCACATGTGTTGCCAATTAAGTCTTATTATTGCACTTTAGAAGGTCAGTCTTGCCATGTGAATGACCAGTAAAGTCAAATCTCAGGCTTAACACGAGAACCTAGGCTCCACTAAAGTATTTTGTAACTTTTATGTGTAAGCTAGAAAGGTGGCACTCAAGTTGGATGTGTTTGGTCATGTGTAAAACCATTTGATGAAGTGTATTGGCTATATAGGAAATCATGTCTCATGAACCTAATAGACTTCATTAAATAGGCCACCAAGAAGATTGATGAGATCAAGGCAATAGACATTATTTATATGGAGTTTAGCATGGCCTTTGACAAGATCCCACACGGTAGGCTAGTCAGGTAGGTTTTTCTTCACATGGATTCCAAGGTAAAGAGGCTAATTGGATTCAAATTTGACCTGGAGGAAGGAGTAGTTGTGGAGGATTGTTTATCCGATATGTGACCTGTGACCAGTGAGTGCCACAAGGATCTGTGCTTGGGGTCACTGTTTCACTACATTAATGATTTGGATAGCAATGTACATTATCAGTAAATTTTGCAAATGTCACCAAAATTGGTGGTATAGTGGACAGTGAGGAAGGATACCCAAGTTGGGAAGGTGGGCGAAAGAAAGACAAATATAATTTAATTCTGACAACTGTGAGGTGTTGAGCTTTGGTATTCAAACCGGAGCACAACTTGCACAGTAAATGTTAGAGCATTGGATAGTGTTGCAGTCAGAAAGATCTGGGAATGTGTGGTTCACTGAAAGTGGTGAGTCAGGTGGACAGGATGGTGAAGAAGTTCACATAAGGCTGGATTAACTCAGCATGTCAGGCAGCATCTCTGGAGAAAATAAATGTGACGTTTCGGGTCAAAACCCTTCTTCAGGTCTCAATCCGACTTGTCCCCTATTTATTTTCTCCAGAGATGCTATCTGACCCGCTGAGATACTCCAGCCTTTTGTATCTGTCTTCAGTTTAAACCAGCATTTGCAATTTCTCCCTACACATGGTAATGGTGGTGTTTGGTTCACTTTTCTTCATTGGGAAGGAGTACAAAAACTGGATGCAGCTGTTCAAGTCAATGGTGAAACCATACTTAGAGTACAGTGAGCAGTTCTGATCAGAATCAAATACACAGGACAAGATGTTAAGAAGTCCCTTGTGCCAATAGGTGGGGAGCATTTCACGACATTCGTTGATTGTTGAGAGTGGTAGACGCTCAACATCGGGGGGGGGGGGGGTAACCTTCAGGACAGTTGGGCACAGGACACATCATCAGTAGATCACCCACTATTGGAAGAATGTCATTATGTTGAAAATGGAGCAGGAAAGATTCAGAAAGTCATGTGTAGGAAGAAACTGCAAATGCTGGTTTAAACCGAAAATAGACACAAAATGCTGGAGTAACTCAGCAGGACAGGCAGCATCTCTGGAGAGAAGGAATGGGCGATGTTTTGGATGGAGACCCTTCTTCAGAAAGTTACCTGGACTTGCAGGCTTCAGTAATAGCTGGGACATTTTTCTTTGGAGTGTAGGAGGCTAAGAGGGGACCTTATTGACACGAGAGCCATAATAAAGTGAGTGTTCACAGTCTTTTTTTTTCGCAGAGTAGAATATTCAAAAACTAGAGGGCACCGTGTCCATTTATTGACTCTCCACTTTACATGCACCTGTGATCTCTCCGTTCTCTCCGGATCTCTCCGTTCTGCAACACTTTCTAGGAGTCTACAATTTACTGTGCAAGTCCTTCCCTTGTTTGACATACCAAAGTGCAACACATCACTCTTGTCAGAGTTAAATTCCATTTGTCATTCCTAGGCCCATGCTTATGGTGAGAGGGGAGAGATTTAAGAGGGACCTCAGGAGCAACCAGTGAACTCAGAGGCTAGTCAGTATTTGGAATGGTCTGCCAGAGGAGCAAGTGGATTCAATTACTGACTTTCAAAATACATTTGCACAGATATATGGACAAGAAGGCTATTGAGAGCTTTGGGCCAAAGTTGGACAAATGCGATCAGCTCAATATGCCATCTTGAGTACCATGGATAAGGTAGGCCAAGAGGCCTGTTTCCATGCTGTATAATTTTATGACTCTAAAATATAATATTTTAAACAATTTACAGCAGTATGGGAATTTTGTATATAGTTAAATTCATCATAGCCTTTGCTTGGGGCCCCGTAGCAAACAGTAACCCATGGAGCACTTTGTTTGGAGAAGCATTGCTAATAATTGCTGAAAATTATTTGCCTGTTAGTAAGCAGATACAATAGAGATGAGAGGCCAGCTCCATGTTGATTACACTTCTATGAAGTATTTGGTATGTTTTACTTTGTTGAAGGCACTATACAATTGAAGGTTATTGCTGTATTGTAGCTGTTGCTTGATGCATGAATAGGACTCAGATCCACGGAGACAGAAATCTGATGTCCATTGGTATTACTATGCCACAGCTCATATCTGTAATCCTGCAAAAGCCTTGAAAGAATCTAAATAAATACATTTGGGGGCTTATTTATCGCTGTGAAGCAAGATAACTTTGTTACCATATTAATTGAGAAAAGGACATATTTTTAAGAACAATTGAAAGGAGGAAGAGCTTTCTAACATTTTCAGCTGCACTTTGAAGAATATCTAAATTTAGCAGCACAGGCAGGGTTATGAGAGCTGGCTGTGGGTTGTGTCATTATCGACTAGTCTCCATTTTGTTTTGTGAATATGAACGTTTGTTTCATTAGTGCTGATTGGGATATAATGTGCAGAGGAGTTATTCCGTGTTCAGCGTTGATCTAATAAACAAAATGACCGCTGGGGATGAAAACACCCTTGCAGGTTTCAAAATTGCAATTCACTTCGAGCTAATTCAAGACAATTGGCGACGGAGCACAGAGAAAAGAAAAGGCTAAAAAAAACGATGCATGTCCAGATTACCCAAATTCTACAGAATTTCCTCAGGAACAGCAGATGATATAGAATTTAAACAGAAATAGATAATTAACAATGAACACACTGAAGACAGAAATAAATTGAAGCTGATGATTATTTCGCATTATGCCTCAGAAGCTACGATGCTATATCGCTGGCTAGTTAATTTAAAGTGCTTGTCTACTATTTTGAGTCGAGCCCCGAAGTGAAAACTAACAGTTAATTTAGTAGCCTGTGCCAGAAGACAAGGAAATCATTACAGTAGCAGTAGGTGTAGCTCTTGATCTGTTAAAAATACTTTATTTTCCTGGTCATTGTTAGTTTACTGTGACAAAAACTTTCTGCTGACTGGTTAGCACTCAACAAAAGCTTTTCACTGTATCTCGGTACATGCGACAATAAATAAACATTGTAGAATCCAGGAAGGATCAGCATCAGCATCATAACCAGGAAATTACTGCAACCACAATCCATTCTGAATTAAAACGATTAGTAATCTTATTCCAAGGCACATGGTCTGGGTTGCATTTGAAATCACTCCCCACAAGCAGGCCACAATTCCACTGCACAATCCCAGTTTCAGCAGAGCAGGGTTTTTAATATAAATTGTACAATGAGGAAGAACATCAATTTTACCATGACACTAAATCAGTGGAATTGCTGCACAGGCTAAAAGCAGATGGTAAATGAAGATGCATTTAATACGGAACTGGCACTACCAATTAGTCAGTGCAGGAGAAAACAAAACATTGTGAGAGCGATTTTCTTCACAGTGTAAGAGATTAATTGAATTAGAACCACTCAGCTTTCTCTCTTGTCTCTCTCTTGCATCAACCATTTGTTACCATTTACCAGTAAACTCTTTTGACCAGGGTGAATAAGCACACTTTTAATATAATAAAGGAGATATGGTTACATTGAGTCAGTATATTTGTTTGCATCTTTACACAACTGTAGTTAACGGTTGGCCATTCTTTTTGTTCAGCTTCGGAAATTGTGTTTTGTTTTTGCATTCTCTCTGCAACATGACTTTGTTCCACGTGGCAGGATTTTCTGCCACCACACAACAATATCAACAAAAGGGCCACATCTGCATTTCACAGTGTGTCACGCATTGTGTGCACCTCCTCCAAGATCACGAAAACAGTAAATTCAACTGGATTTGTTTGGGATTGTGGAACAAATGGGGCACAAAGTCTTAGAAATAAAAACCTAAGGAAACAGTTGAAAGTACAATCACGAGGAAATTATTTTTAAATTAAACGATCATGGGAAGGGAATGCAGTTGACCCCAATAACATACCCTTTCTCAGAGTATATTGCAGAAGCAATCTATTTCTCTCACAGTCGTACACCGTGTAAACAGGCCCTTACAACTTACGCACTATGATCAACATGTCCATCTACATTAGTCCCACCTACCTGCGTTTGGCCCACATCCCTCTAAACCTGTCCTATCCTCTCCTTTTTATAATCCAAACAAAACCAGAAGTCATGGTCGATCCCTGGACCCTATCATGAGGCCAAAGGGTTCGGCAGTAAATTGATTTAGTTTCTTTTCGAGAGTTTTTGTTTATTCCTAATTGTTCTCAGATCATCTGCAGAGCAGCCCAATATGGAATATGGAAAGTTAGATATACAAGGTATGCAGATGTTTAGAGATGATCAAAACAAAAATGAGGACCATTTAAGAGGTCATGCTAAAGAAGTGTAAAACACCATGTGGTTTACTGCAAATGAAATATAAGGTGAGACAAAACATGGTAGCTATTACTCGAAGGGACCACGACGTACACTCAAGTTATGAGCATAAATGTTCCACATTCCTAAAGCATTGGTATAATGACATAATAATGTCACCAACAAAAATTACTAAACAACATGTTGAATGTTTATATCATTATGTAGCTGTGTATAAATAAGCATAAAGCAAAGAGCCCTGTTGATGGCCTTTGGTTTCAAAGTGATCTAAGCACGAGTTCTTTGGAAATGGAGAACCAGAAATGGAAGTATAAGATCATGTTGATCTTGTCGGCGGGGGAAAAAGGGTCTTGGCCCAAAACGTCATCTATTCCTTCTCTCTAGAGATGCTGTCTGTCCTGCTGAGTTACTCCGGTATTTTGTGTCTGTCTTCATAAGATTATAGTTGACTTGAGCTTCAATATTTAAAAGAAATATCTGAGTTAACCTAAGAGCCAAGTCAAAAAACAACATGGGAATTGTAAAGATTTATTTGATACGTGTAATAAAGCGAGTTTCCTTTGGGCTTTCGCATGGTTAAAGCTTGGTTGGTTAAGTACCTGATATAATGGGTAACTAGGATTACGGATCAGAAATTCCTGACAAGATTAATGTCTTTACATTCAATTGCATGGACTGCTCTCCAAACTCACCCATTGTTGCTTGCAGCTGCATCTACAAAAATATATTTTGACTTGGGAGCAAAATAAATTTTGGATTTTATATTTATATTGTATATTTATGTATTGTGCAATTGTATCCATGGATGATTCAATAATATTTCCAGTAGGTTGCTGTGAGAACAGTGATTAATGAAAGCAATGAAATAATACAAGCTGTACTTCATGCTATAAAAATGTATTCTCATAAAGGATCACCATCAAAGCCTCTCCTCTTACATTCAGATTGGCTTAGGAATATTGTCAGCACTATAGACAATCTTCACTTTGGCTCAGAATGGGTAGTAACAATTTGCAACCGTACTCTAAAGTAAAACTGCAACATATGAAATGAATACCTATCAATGTGACTGAAATGTTGGCAGTATATAGTGCTACACATATGAGGTATGGAAAATACGTTGCAACAGTTAGGGTATAGCCCACAGTTCAATTATGATTAAAATATCAAACCACCATGTCCATCTACTTGGTCTGTAATAAGCCCATAGTGCTAGTACCAATAGCATGGTGAATCTGTAGAATTCTTTGCCACAGAAGGCTGTGGAGGCCAAGTCAGTGGATATTTTTAAGGCAGAGATAAATAGATTTTTGATTAGTGCAGGTGTCAGAGGTTATGGGGAGAGGGCAGATGAATGGGGTTAGGAAGGAGAGATAGACCAGCCATGATTGAATGGCAGAGTAGATGGGCCAAATGGCCTAATTCTACTCCTATCACTTATGACCTTATGATCCACAAGGCAATGGTCATTAATACTGCGATAAAGCTCACTCAATGAATTTTCAGCGTATGTGACTCACAGTGTAGTACGATGGGCAGGCCTCCACAAGTCATTAAACAGTTGGGGTCAAAGGCATCACAAACGTAGCAAAGGACTGTAGATGGTTGGAAATGTGGGTAAATCAGATGACACCACTTCACCATACATCGTCTGCGGCTCCAGCTAATATACCAATTACTCATTGTCTTAACTCAGTGTAGTGAGATAAATTTAAAAGACTTGTGTCTTGGAGAATGGTGGAACAGTTATGCACAGTCATTTGATGGGCTCTGACCTTTTAAACCCATTGTCATAATATTGGGTAATACTGAGGTTCCAAAAGGCACCATGTATTTTCCAGAGCTGAAAACGTGCCAGCTGTCATGACTCTGCTGATATTCCTGGACTGGCAGTGAATTGGGATCATGTGTTCACGGTTAAATGATGACGGTGGAGGCTTGTGGAGTCGATTGTTCTCTTTTTAGTGTTATTTAGTTTGATGGAGCCCCTTTGGCCCAACGAGTTCACACCGATCAACAATCATCCATACACTAGTTCTGTCCTACACATTCGGGATAATTTACAGAAGTCAATTAACCTCCCTACTACCTTCGTACAAACTCCCTACAGACAGCTCCCATAGTCAGGATCGAATCCAGGTCCCTGGCATTGTAAGGCAGCAACTCTACTGCTGCGCCACAGTGCCGCCCTTATTATGTCTGCTATTGAACTCAACCTCTGAGACAAGAAGTTCCACATGACACCTTTTAATTTGTCGAGTTAATCAGTCGACAATCATTCATAATCCCCAAGGTAATTCGGGTACAAAAGTGTTTGATGCAAACTATGTGTTCTATTTAGACCTCCATTATCAGTGGAGCATGCTTCAAGAAATTGCTAATGAAACTAGGTGGAGCATTCCTTATGGAACTTCTGGAAAGAAGCGTTGGATCCCACAGGATATTTGTCCTATAGAACAAAGTTACAAGGTGAGCTTTAGTGCAACAAAGCGGTCGAATCAGAGAAGTGAATGCACAGCTGAAAGAAGGCACATCAAAGTAAATCCTTCAAGAGTTAACGGAGTGACTTGAAATTTGAATGGACACTTCAGATCCAAGCTGCTGACACTCATGCAAAGGAGAACATGCTCATCCACTTGGCTTATTCTGCCTAGAACAACATAGAACAATGCAGCACAGGAACAGGCCCATCGGCCCACATGTCTGTGCCAAACATGATGCCAAGATCAATTAATCTGCCTGCACATGATCCACATCCCTCCTTCTCTGCACATCTAGAGAGCAATCCGGACCTACCATCTACCTCATTGGAATTCCACGGACTATGTTTAATCAGACCTTTCTGGATTTTTTCTGGCACTATACGTTATTTCCTTTATTCCCATTGCCACAGGCAATGGTCCAATTCTATACAGCCATCGTAGAGTCTGTCCTCAACTTCTCCATCATGGTCTGGTTTGGCTCAGCCACCAAGCACGACACCCGGAGGCTGCAGCGAATCGTCCGATCAGCTGAGAAGGTTATTGGCTGCAACCTTCCCTCCATTGACGAACTGTACACTGCAAGGGCCAGGAATCGAGCGGGTAAGATCATCTCTGACCCCTCTCACCCTGGCCACAAACTCTTTGAATCATTTCCCTCTGGAACGCAACACCGGACTGTCAAAGCTGCCACAGCCAGACATAAAAACAGCTTTTTTCCACGAGTAGTAGCTTTACTCAATAACCAAAAATCTGTAGCCTCCTTTGGCTCTGGTATTTTATTTAATTCACATGTTTAATCAATGATGTTTTATTATTAATGTTTAATGTTTTATGTGTCATTCCTAACTGTCAATGTATGTCATGTTGTCACTTGTGGGCGGAGCACCAAGGCAAATTCCTTGTATGTGAAGACTTGACCAATAAACTTAGTCATTCATTCATCCTGTATTTGTGCATTGTGGACAGTTCAATTGTAACCATGTATTGTCTCAACAAAATCTTTTCACTGTCCTTCGGTACACACGTGACAATAAACTAAACTAAAGATTAATAGAGCATAATTTTGGACTCAGTGTTCCCTGTTTTGTGGAGGTTTGAGTGGGATGGAGATGAGTTCCAGTTCCTTTGTTTGGTTACATCCAATGATAACTGAGGGAAAGGGAATGCAGATGAATGGTGACAGAGGCCTGGGTCAGTCGAGATTGTAATGGTCTAGAGTGGAATACACTACCATGTCTGCTGCAAACTAAGCCATGCTGACTGTTCCTAGTTATAGCAATGTTACACAATTTTGAGATTTAAAAAATAAAGTCTGCAATTTATCCCATCAGATAAAGCATAAAAAGAAGTTTAATTTGACACTTAATTCACTTTCATATCTTCAGTATTAAAAAGGTTATGGCCATTATCATACTCAGAAATTAGCATCTAGTTCCCTATTGCTTTTCCATTGACTTAACACAAAAGCTGTGATCGAGGACAGTTAAAAGCCCATAACTTTCTTAAAAATTATGATAACTGAAAGAAATTTTCAGTTATTATAGATTGAAGCATTCTGAAACAAATATGAAACAATCTTACTTCGAAGACATGAAAGTAAAGCATATAATTAGTTAGTTAACTAATTGTAGCTAATTACAAAATTCAATTACTAGATCTAAACATCTATCAATTTCTTAAGAATAGATTAACATTTTTAAATAGCCTAAGTGTCCAAATAACATTCACACAATAATTCACAATATAACATAATTTTTAAATCTAATTTTCATGAATTTACAGGCCAAATGGAAGGAATTGAATGTTTAACCCAAATTTGTCCAAAAGACAAATAAATTGAATTGAATTGAATACCTGTAAATTAATGGGGATTTAATTCATCTTGCGAGTGAGGATTTCTGGAACGCGATCTTTTGGAACGTTCATTTGCGGTGAATTTAACCCCGTATTGGCATGAAAAATACTGCCGTTAATTCGGGGAATAAAATCACCGTGTCGCATGAAAAAATGTGAATTAAAGGCTTCTTAAGAAGCACTTTTATACATTTAAAGAAACCACTTTCGTTTACCTGTCCCGTGTGTGAAATCCGTCCCCGTTATCGGCGTTGACGCTTCAGGAGCTGCTTTTAAAATTACTCTAGCGCTGACATTGACGATTTAATAAAAAATAAAAATTCACAAAACGCCGGTAGGAACGATTTGTCAGCCAAGGCTTGTACTCCAACAAAATATTAACCAGGACAAGGGAGGAGAAACCCGTGTTTTAACCTCGCCCCCCCCCCTTAAAGGCGCCAAAATCGCGCACACGGCCAGTGGCAGAATTACAGCGCGACTGAAGGTAAGTTTTGTAACATACCTACTAGTTAACCCATTCTCTTCCAAATTAGATTAAATCCTATTCCAAAAAACGCCCTTCAAAAACTTCCCTACTACTGACATGACGCTCACTGGCCTATAATTCTCCACATGATCTCTACTTTCCCTCTTAAACAAAGGAATAACATTGGCTACTCTCCAGTTCTCTGGTACCTTTTCTATAGCTCAGGATGTTGCAAAGATCATCTTCATTAATAATAATATTAGAAAAAGGGTGGGAGATTGCAACCTTCACGTGGTTCCCCCTGTTTCGACGAATGCAATCAACCTGGCGTGCACAATCAAATAAGATCAAATAGAAGTTCTCCTACAACTTTAGGCTGTGCACGCCATATGCAAGAAGATATTAGAAAAGTTGGAAACATTCAGCAGGGCGGGCAGCAACTATGGAAAGAGAAATAGAACTAATATTTTAGAATGCAGGTTGAAGGCCTTTTCAGAATTATCCATGAATTGGAATTGGTCAGGACTTGAATTGGGTTCTGGAATTGGAATTGTATTCAAGACTTGGAAACACCCATTCTTCATTAAATGTAAACTTATTTGATGGGAAGATCAATTTACTAGCTAGAATCACAATATGCTATTAAGCTTGATACAAATGGGAAAAGGCCATGGCTTAAGACTTTAGATTCGGATGAAGATGGACCACCAGCCAAAAGGGAGTCTTCCTGCCAGCCTGCTTAATAGCTTTTACAATACAGGAAAAGGGAATATTCAGCAGGTCAACAGTATCTATGCGGAGAGAAGCAACAAACATTTCCATGATGCTTTTGAGCTTAGCATCATGCCACAAGGGCGGCATCCTGGCACACTGGTAGAGCCACTGCCTCACAGCTCCAGCGACCCTGGTACGATCCTTACCATGAATGCTGTCTGTGCGGAAATTGTACATTCTCCCTGTGACCTTGTGGGTTTTCTCTGGTGCTCTGTTTTCCTCCCACACTCCAGACACCAGGGTTTGTAGATTATTTGGTTTCTGTAAGTTCCCCCTAGTATGTAGGACATAGAACCAGTGTATGGGTGATGGATGGTCGGATTGGACTCGGCAGGCCGAAGGGCCTGTTTCCATGCTGTAACTCTAAAACTCAAACTAAAACTAAAACTTTGGAACATAGTTTCACTAATAACTTCTGAAATGATGTCAAATTATTCCTTCACAAAAGTAGACCTTGCAACTTTATACTCAGGCTTAGTTTGGTAGGTAAAATAAGTAAATGGAAGCCAATTAACAGGGCACCCAAAATACAAATAAGGAACAAAAATACGAAAGGAGTCGACTCTCGTAATCCACTGTGCCACCTTCAAGGAAGCATTGGCTAGAACTTCTTTCATATGACTCCGAAATAAATAATGTTATGGAGTTGAAATTAAATCAGGTAGACTTGGAGTAGAGCACCTTTGCACATCTTAACAGCAGTCGGAAAATTTGATTCATCACTCCCATTTCACATACTACTTTTTTCCACAAATGGTGCAAATGGCCTTGACGGTAGTGCAACACACAAAAGTTGAGCTGCAGAGAGACCTTCCATCTCACGGCTGAAAAAGAAAGTATGCTGCTAGTTTATTTTCAGATCAACCAAACAAAAGCATTTACCTCAAACGATGCTATTTAAAGGGCCAACACTCAAATAATCTTTGTCCTCATTAGGATTTTTCAGGAGCAATTTCATGTGTATGGGCAGCTTTACTTGTTGGGGGGGAGGTGTCAAGATCATGGTCCATCTCAGCTTCCAGTTCCAGAACCATTCCAGGCTGTGGAAACTGACTGCTTGCTGCTCTGTGAAGGAGCTTACTCAAATTCCATGTCCAAAGAGATGAGATTTTGTCTGCTTTTCCCTCATCCCGCTGGAGGAGCAGAGCAGCGATCAGACATTTCACCATCATCATTCAAGAGGTGACGTGTGTCTTGAGTAGTTTTCCCATCAACCTTCTTCCAAGTGGATCTGGCTACTGCTGGCGATTTACCATGGCCCCACGCACAAAATACATGTCTTCTGAATCACTCTTAGAGCACTCCGCACCAACACCACACCCCTTCCCCAACCCTCCATTGCAGTATCCATTCTGGTCCAAAGCTCTCAAGCAGCCAGACACTTCAAGAGCTTTGTTTAAATCAGTTGAGAGATGCAGCATGGAAACAGGCCCTACAGCCCACTGAATCCATGCCAACCAGCAACCACCCCATACACTAACACTACCTTAAACACTAGGGACAATTTACAATTTTACAGAAGCCAATTAACCTACAAGCCCGCACGTGATTGGAGTGTGGGAGGAAACTGGATAACCCGGGAAACTGGATAACCCGGGATAACCCGGGAGAGTTACGTTGGTGATTACGTGAAGAACCCCGTCAGGGCGCATGCGCGTCAATCTTCAAAGCAGCGGTATGAAATCACAGACAAAACCATAATTGAAGTAACATATTAAGATGATCAACATGAGAACTACCATTATGACCTTTTTTCTATGAGAGAGGGTTGGGCGTGGCGGGCACGTAATCACCAACGTAACTCCTCATAAAATAAAGATCAAACTTCAAACTGGTAAGTTCTCGTTTAATCTTACTATTTTACTTCGGAGTCACGTGAGTGACTACGTGAAGATTTTAAAGCTCTGTGATTTTTATGCCGCAGATCAAAATCCCGGCTTCTCACTGCATCGATTGACTGAGTATCATCAATAATGCTGTAAACATGACATTGCATATCATGCAAAAACAAAACAGTTTTATTTTTGGTCATAAAACAACCAATAAACCCTCTTAATGTAGGGCAACAAACGAAACAGAATGAAACAGTATTGAAAACAGACTTTAAACAATAGCAACAGCACTCAATATTGAGTTAGCAAACAGCCCTCCATCGGCAATCGGCCGATGGTAGTATTGCTGAAACACAAGTTCATTTTTCCAACCTGCGGCTTTTAATATATGGTCGATGGGAACGTCCATCGCCCTGGCCGCGGATGTTGCTACTGCGCTAGTGGAATGAGATGTAAACACATAAATGTTAATTCCTGCCTGAACCAACTCTTGCTTTAACCACCTTGAGATAGTCTGAACTGCCACTCTTTTATGTTGGCTTTTTGTAACTGACAAATAATCCTGTTTCTTCTTGTCTTAAAGCCCTTGTGGCTTCAATGTAATGTAACAAATGTGTCCTTACACATAAACATGGAGCTGTAGGATATGCTGAGAACACAATCTTAAAACCTGTCACACCTGGCCTGCTTTGTTTGAGCAGGTCAGAAATATAAAACAGAACATTCTCTGTATTCACTTCCATTCTCTCGAACTGAAGTTTTTTGGAAAGTCTGCACTCTCTGTACTGACACCAATGCCATTAGCATAGCCAATTTCATGGTTAATTTTAACAAAGTTATAGCCGTGACAGGGACCCAATGACGAAGTATGTTACGAACAACCCTTACCTCGCAGATTACCATATACCTAGGCTTAGGCGGTTTGGAATTAGATTCTTTTCATCAACCTAGATATGAGAGGGTGAGAACCTATACTTTGTGTCCGTGTACCTATTACAAGATATGCGGACAAAGCACTTCTAGCTGTATTGATAGCAGTATAGCTAAGACCTTCATCATAATAAAGTGTAGATAAACTCTAACACATTTTCAATAACTACAGTATCATATTGAATATTCTTTTGAACACAATATTGTTCCTTTTTTTTTTTTTTTTTCCATGTCATATACTGTTTTTGAGTACTCTTTCTCCAGACTGCAGCGAGTATATACACCGTTGGCCTAGAAAGTCCTCGACCAATGTAAGGCATTCTTGAAACCTGCAAACTAACAGATCCATACCGTCACATAACGGATGAACTTAATGCGTTACTGGATGCTCCAGCAAATTCCTACTGTTTGGAATCAGCAAAAAGAGGTTGGATCGCTATTTGTAACATCAAAGGGAATCATGGTTGAATCAGGCAATTTGGTATCACCAAAACCCCTGAAGCGGCATCCTGCTTGATTTTCTCAAACACCGACCTATGAGGCAGAATGGTGGGAAAATGTACACAAACATATCATCCCAATTTAGTGAAAAAGCATCAATTGCCACTGCCCCTGGATCTGGTGCCTATGAAACATATTTTGGCCTTCCATATAGATGTTCTTGAACACATCCTGTTTCCACATCCACTCTGTGTTATGATGGAATTTTCGTGAGCTGCCATCTGGTACTACATTAAGTTTCCCTGGCAGATAGATAGCTCCAATCCAAATCTCTCTATCCCCACTCCAGGTCCAATTGTATTTGCCAACCTGTCACATGATAACGATTTGATTCCACCCATGTGATTCATATCAGCAACTGCTGCAGTGTTGTCTATTTGCCACTGCACATGCAAACTAGTTTAGTTAGTGCCATAAGCCTTGAGTCCATAAAATACTCTTGGTTAATTCCCCATGTATGCAGAAGCAATGTTCATCTGTCTCCACCGCTGGATCTTGTATCAGTAGCACCCTACCGAAGTGCTCTGACATCTGTCTGCAAATCATGGAAGCTTGGTCCAATAACACTTTGGAACTACTAGTGGACACATGCTGAATCCACCATTGTACATCAGCAGCAGCCTCTATTGATAGAAGCATAGGTCTATTATAATGACCCCAATGTATCCTCAATGCTTGTTCCTTTGACCTTTGTAATTGTAGATAATAAAGTGGCCATATTGAACTGCTGGAAATGCTGCCAGCCATTACCACAGCAGTCTTGTCACCTGGCTAATTGAAGGCTGTGTGTTAGCAATTAACTTGATATAGCTCTTAATTAGCTGTACCCTTTTTTGCCTGGGCAAGGTCACAATGATGTTGATTAAGTCCATTGTGAACCCAACTAGTCAATTTGTGTCACAGGTATAAATTTAGATTCCTCAGAATAGCTTATAAAGCCCAATTAAAAATTGTTTTTTACCAACTGCCACTGATGCTTCAGCTGTTTCCTTTGATTGTCCTACAATCAAGATATTATCTAGCTAAGCCATGAGCACATGACCTTGACTTCTCTTCATGCCTAGAATAGGTTTTAACAACTTTGTAATCCCTCTAGGAGCTGAAGACAAACCATTAGGCAGTGGATTGTATTGGCATAATTCCCCATCCAGCTGAATTTTAAATCTTCTATCCTGCAAATGAACAGACACTGAATCCGCATCTTTAAGATCTCCTTCACAAACGTTTCCATCTTAAAATGTCTTTACCGTACAAAAGGGTTAAGCCTATTCAGGTCTGTATAATTCTACATCCCCCCCATCCTTTTTTGGTCTGGGAAAGATATTGGACACAAACTGATGGCTTTGGTAAACTGCCTTAGCAATTACACCTTTATTACATAAGCTTGCAAGTTCCAGCTGAACTTCCAATTGTTCAGTGATACTGAAGTCAAACTCCTTTTTTGGAACATGTTGCATGGGTAAATCAGAATTTGCATTTAAGCTTTATTCGATGCCCTTGAATAACCTTCAGTATAAACATATCTGAGGTAAACATTTAATTGTATCACATTAGATCTGTCTACATGAGAACCAGACCCTCTTACCTCCTTACCACCTGGCATTCTTCCCCGGCCTTGAGCTGGATATCTCACCTCCGTGGCGGTGCTACAGCCGAACGCCAACTGCGCTGCATCGTAGCTGGACTCGTCCCTTGCCCGGACCAGTCTGCTCCCTTATAGGGATACTTCCGCTTTGGTGAATATGTGGCTGCCGTCTTAGCCTCCTCCTCCAGCTCCTTCACCTGCTGTGCGAAATCCTCGCCAAACAGCTGTGCCAGTTGCACTGTGCCAGGCTGGCAGAGTGAAGCATATTTAGCATTGATGGTTGGTCTAATCGCATCTTGCGGAGGCAATTGATCTCAAAGTGGGCACTCCACAATAGCGCCTTTTGTTGTAATTTGTCATGCCCTCTCCATCCACCATCCTGGCAAAGCTCATTATACCAGATGCCAGCAACTCTTCCTGTTCCAAACAGGAACTTTTAACAGTCCACAGTTGATTGGGGCTTCATACTTCGTTACTATCTCATCCATTGTCAGCTCCTGTAGCTGATGTGAGACTTGGTAATTTATGCTGGTGGAAAGTTCCTCACCCAGAGGCTCACCAGCATCCGACGACATGGCAAACCGTGCTGCACACGTTGTCAGCTCTGACAGCTGCCTGCCCTCCCTTTGGAAGTCGTCGGACTCAGGGTCAGAGCATATCTGCCCTTCTGCACTCACCTCTTGCAAAGAGGGTGCTTTCAAGCAGGCCTCTACTAGGCACTGCCAGCGGAGCCGTCCCCACGGCCTCCCTCCTGCACAACTCCTCCTGGAGTATGGCTTTATGAAGCAGACCTCTCCTAGGCACTGCCAGCGGAGCCTTCCCTAAGGCTTCCCGCCTGCACTACTCCTCCTGGAGTTGTGGCTTTATGAGGCAGACCTCTCCTAGGCACTGCCAGCGGAGCCTTCTCTGTGGCTTCCCTCCTGCATTACTCCTCCTGGAGCGTCTCTGTGGAGCAGCCCCTGTATGAGCTGCTCCTTTTGGATAACCGCTGGGGAACGGTATCCTGTTCCCGACGGGACTCTCGTGGCCCGACTCTGCGGAGTCTATAGCCCTGACAGACTTAACTTATGCCGAACGCCCGACTGGCGTTGGCTGTGTACCCGGCTGGGCACTTTGCCAAGTCTGTCGCCGCACCGCTACTGGCTTGCGACTCCCCCGAGGTGACAGGCTGCCTTTCAGAGACTGCGTCCCGCAGCTCTCTCTCTCCTTGTCGGCAGCAGCCTGCACCTTTTCCTTGTTCCTGTATATGGGGGAAAAAAACAGACAGAAACAATTTCTTTACTTTTTTCTAACTCCTCCAAAGTCTCCCCGACTTTGGTGGAGCTGTATTTACTCACGTTGCAGCAGGAGCTCCGAGCTCCCGCTGCCGTTGTCGCCAATGCGTCAGACGTAATGACGCGCATGCGCCCTGACGGGGTTCTTCACGCAGTCACTTACGTGACTCCGAAGTAAAATCTGCTGTTTTGGGGGGAAACATATTACAGCAATGGCTGCTTCTCGTGGCTTGGAATGTTTCTCAATTATTCTCCTCCCCATTCTCACAATGTCAGGGTGACAACTTCACCTCAGCTCATCACATCCACAGAACAATGTAGCTCCATCATCAAGTTAAATTGAGCCAGGGCATTAATGAAACCTATGCATCAACCACTGCAGTCAGAAGCAGAAACCATCTCACTGGTTCTGTGAGTGCAGAATGATTAATAAACCTGTCTTTCTAATTCAAGTTTGTGATTTACTACCATAGAATATTTTGGAAATATACTCCCTTCAGTTAATATTACAGCAAGTCAACACTATTTTGTCATTCCTCAGTACCACAGGCACCGATCAGTCCTTCTCGCACCACCATCTCCCATCTCAACCACAATACATGTGCTGATCATTTCTTCACTGTGCCTCACTACAGCAAGGGGCACAAGCGGGCATAAACGCCAGCCTTGGTCTTCAACTCCTATACTACTCAGGGGGGCACAGAAAACAAAGAGGGACCCGGAGGGGGGGCGCCAAGAACAAAGAGGGGCCCAGTGGATGGGCCGAAGAGAGAAGATAAGAGTGCACAAAGAACGTTTGTAACTTTATCGGCGTCAGAAACGTGGCGAATTTTTGTGTCCAACATGGGTGAAGTCTGTTGTTTGATTTTACCGGATTGTTTGCAAAAACAAAGAATTTCACTGTGACCATTGAATCATTACGCAGCAGTTGCATTCCTCATGTGAACAGTTAGCTTGCCACCTCGCCACATAAAAATATTTCATGCTTCACCTGCTGTTTCACGTTAAATAATTTACACTCTAAAAAAATTGGAACATTCAGATGAAACTACAGCTAGGAAAGTCATTTTGTTTGATAGTTCAGATAATTGAGCAGGTAGTTTAACATGTTGATTCAATCCAATTGAATCTTTTATTTCTCTCTAGTACCCAAGAGGCTAAGTTCAATTGTTGCATTCTGTGTACTGCATAAGTGAATTATTCTTGCATGATTTAATTAATTCGAATAGACCAGTTTTTTTTAATGAAATAGTTTATTGCCCTCAACATTTTAGATCCCTGTTATCTGCTTTCCCTATTACAGAACATTATCTTGCTTATCTCTCTTGGTAGGTGGGTAAGTTGACAGAAGAGGTTTTCAATAGTCCAGGAATTCCATTCAAAGCACTCAAACTGTGCTCATCCAATCTAATTGTCCTTGAGGGTATTATTTAAGGAAACAGGACAAGACATTGGATACAGTTGAAAAATATCATTAAAACATGGTAGCAGGCTTGAATGTGCCAATTGTGGAGATACCGCTTCTATTACAGTATTTAATTGCCAAGAATTAAAAAGATGCTTGCAAAATCAAAATCAAACTCTGTCTAGTTTGAGCAACAGAAGATAGACACAAAGTGCTGGAGTAACTCAGCGGGTCAGGCAGCATCTCTGGAGAAGAAGGATGGGTGACGTTTTGGGTCGGGACCCTTCTTCACACATGCTGCCTGACTGGCTGAGTTACTCCAGCACCTGGTGTCCATCTTCGGTATAAACCAGAATCTGTAGTTCCTTCCTACCACCAGGGGGCGCCGATGATGGCAGCCTTGCCAACCGTCTGTCTGTCTTTCCATTGTTTTTTTGTTATTTGTAGTGTGTTTTAAAAGTTTGTTTTAATGTTCTCCGGTTTGTTTTATGTGGTGGGTGGGGGAGGGGGTCGGGGGAAACTTTTTTTCAATCTCTTACGTTTCCGGAGATGCAATTGATTTCCGGATCGTATCTCCGGTCGCTCTGGGGCCTAGCATCATGGAGCTGGAGGCCTTGCTTGGGACTGACTTTGAGCCCCCCCGCGGGGACGTGAACTTACCATCGGAGCCGATCCCTTGTCTGGGATCGAGGAGCTCGCAGACTCGAGTAGAGACCGATGTCGGGATGCTCCAAACGATGCAGAAGGTTTCGACCAGCCCCGACCCGGGGTCAGATTGCCCGGCAATAGGGAGCTGTGATTTCGCCCCTCCGATGCAGGAGCTTGATTGCCCCGACGCAGAGGGCTTGACCGCCGGCTACGGGAGCCAAGATCGTCCCGTCAACGGAAAGCTCGAAACCTCTGCCCACGGGAGGAAAAAGAAGGGGAGAGATTGAACTTTTTTTCGCCTTCCATCACAATGAGGAATGTGGAGGAGTCACTGTGGTGGATGTTTATGTTAAAATGTATTTTGTGTGTTCTGTTGCTTTTTATTGGTATGTTGGTATGACTGTATGGCAAATGAAATTCCTCGTATGTTACAAAACATATTTGGCTAATAAAGTATTATTAAGTATGATTATGATTATGATTACACACTATTTTGACAACAGCTGTCTGAAACATGATTCTAATATCAAACACCTATTGGTTGCTTGTCCAGCTGCTAAACTATCAAAGTAACTGGGTTTCACATTTAACAGAGCCGTAGAGAGATACAGCACAGAAACAGGCACTTTGCCTACAGAATGCACTCCAACCATCAAGCAGCCTAAGTTCCAGCAATCCAATTCCAACTCATTTGTGTCCACAGAATAGTGAAAGGCGTGGATAGAGTAGATGTGGAGAGGATGTTTCCACTAGTGGGATAATCTAGGAATAGCCTCAGAATTAAAAGACGTTCTTTTAGAAAGGAGATGAAGAGAAATTTCTTTAGTCACAGAGGGTGGTGAATCTGTGGAATTCTTTGCCACAGAAGGCTGTGGAGGCTGAGCCAGTGGATATTTTTTAAAGCAGAGATAGATAGATTCTTGATTAGTAGTGTCAGAGGTTATGGGGAGAAGGCAGGAGAATGGGGTTAGGAGGGAGAGATAGATCAGCCATGATAGAATGGCGGAGTAGACTTGGGCCGAATGGCCTAATTCTACTCCTATCACTTTATGACCTTATGACCTTAAATCAATAGTGTGATCAAATACTCTCCACTTGCAGTTCAAATAACACCCAAAGAATTAGACACCACACAGGAGAGAGCAGCCTGTATGATTGGTATCTCATCCTCCAACTTAACATCCATTACTTTCACCAAAAGCCACACAGTGGTTGCAATGTGTGATATCTACAAAATGCACTGCAGTTGATTGTCCAGACTGTTCTGTTAGCACCTCCTAAACCCATAACTTCAAATACCACAAAAGACAATGGCACCAAGCACAAGCGAACACCACCACCTGCAGGTTTCTTTCCAAGTCACGTACCATCCTGACTTGGAAATACATCACCAGTTGTTCATCTTCACTGGGTCTAAATTCTAGAAAACCTTACCCAATAACACTGTGGCTGCACCTTCACTCGAAACACTGCAATGGCTCAAGATAGCAGCTCACCATTATGTTCCTTCGGACAATTAGGAATGGGCAATATACACTACCTTGGCCAGTGACACCCAAGTTCAAAAAAATGAGTAACTAAAATAGTTAAATACCCAGGATATAAATTAACATGTTGCAAATTTGAGATAGACACAAAGTGCTGGTGTAACACAGCGGGTCGGGCAGCATATCCGGAGAAACAGGATGGGTGACGTTTCAGGTCGGGGCCCTTCTTCAGCCTAGAATATTTTTGTCTTGTCACTGGTATATCTGGCTCAGATTTCATAGAGGAGCCTATCTTGATGTGGCATTGAAAGATGGAGATGTTGGATAGTTCACACATCTTATGCTTGAGGGGCATTTAATGGAAATGTTTATAACAAATGATACTGAGCAAACATGTTCATTCAGGATATGTTACTGTTTTCTGGAAAAACAGCAGGCATTGATGAGAAGACTTACAAAATCTGTAAATATCTCCAAATCCTTTCAGTACAATGAATTACTTTGAAACAGATATATGGGAACTATTTTGTTTGCAGCAAGATTCTACAAGTAGAAGTGAACTATGAATTTCTGCTAAAAGTTTTGTTTGAGGGAACAATATTGAATGAGACTGAGAAACTTTCCACTTTCAGATAGTGTCATCAGATTTTTGACTCTTATCTACGTGACCCGATTAAGAATTTAAGACTTCCATCTCATGTTCCATTTGAGTGTGCACTCCAGCTTCCTGGGTATTGCACTGGAGTGGAGCTTGATCCCGAAACATTCATACTTCAAGATGATTGCATTTCCAACCAAGACATAGAACAGCTAAGAGATCATTTGACACTGTTAACTACATCACCAACACACAGGGATTTGGCAAATGAAATACTGCACATGACCGAATCCTGAAATTAAAAGTAAGAAAATGCTGAATGTAGATTTGGCAGTATCTGTGGAGAAAGAAACAGTGACTATTTACTCAGCAGGTCAAGCAGTGTCTGTGCAGAGAAGAAAAACAATTAGAAATTCAGGCCAATGATCTTTCATCAAGTAATGATAATAGTCATTGATTTGAAAGATTGACTCTATTCCCTACAGCATCGATGCTACTTGCCCACAGCATTTTCTTTTTTATAATCCAGTGAATTTGATTGAGATTTTTGAAGAAGTGACCAAAATGATTAAAGAGGGAGGTGCGATAGATGTTGTCCACACAGACTGGAGCAAGGCAAGGTCCTGGGAAGTGTTGTAGACCAGAGTGTCCTAAGTTTTCATGAAAGTAGCATCACGGATGGTCAGGGAAGTGAAGAAAACATTTGGCATGCTTGCCGGAATTGACCAGGGTATTGACTGCAGGAATTGGGACATCTTATAACAGCTGTACAAGATGCTGGTAAGTCTTCATTCGGAGTACCATGTACAGTATTGCCCATCCTGCTATAGGAAGGATGTCATTAAACGGGAAAGTGTGCAAAAAAGATTTACAAGGATGTTACTGGGTTTGGAGGATTTGAGTTTTAAAGAGGCCAGATAGATTGGGGCATAGAAGGCTGAGAGGTGACCTTATAGAGCTTTTTCACACAGATAGTGGTGGGTATATGGAATGAGCTACCAGAGGAAGAGATAGAGGTGGGCACAATCACAATATTTAAAAGATAGTTGGACAGGCACATGGATAGGAACAGTTTGGCGGATTTGGGCCAGGCGCAAGAAAGTGGGACTAGCTTAGTTAGGCAAATTGGTCAGCATGAAAGAGTTGGGGTGAAGGACCTGTTTCCACACTGCTTATCCATGTGACCCTATTTTAGAATATTTCTGGTATATTTTGTATTATGTCTTTTAATTTATCTGATCAAAGAGGATTCAATGATGATGTAGAAAATGGAAAAACCTGTCTTTATCCTTCAGGCTGTGCTGTGTGTCATGTAGAACCGATCTATTAAAACATAACACAAGAACAAGAATCCTAGATCCAAGCGTAATAATGAAGGAACGAAAATACCTAGTCTTAATTTGGTCGCAAATGATCTTTCATTTGTACTCATTCATATTCAACAGCATGGGGAAATCATTCAAATATCATCTGTATAATAAAGCCTCATTTATAGATTAATCATAATAGTGTGAAGTGCAACATTTTAAACTAGGCCCAGTTTGATGTATATAACCCAGGAAAATAATTAGATTTTTTAGCAGAAAGCCATGAAATAGAGCCTCATTCTTCTGGCCTCAATATTCCATTCCCAGTTATTAAGCAGCATTTTTTATTGCAATCAGTAACCTTCATCAGCGACTAAAAACAATTAAGTTTATCACCAATAGCACAGAAATGAAAGAAAATAGCTCAGATGTTCTCAGAAAGCATCATGTTAATTTGTGTTAGGTAATACAATTTCAATATAAGAAATCATTAGGAGGAAGACCATTAACCTGAAATTAACCTCTCTCTCAGATGCTGCCTGACCTGCTGAGCAACACAATAATTTCCTATTTCAATTTTGTCTCCATCAAAAGTTTTTTGTTTTTCATTTACCCCAGATATAGTTGGCCAATTTAGCATGATATGTTTATTTCATAATGGACATTTTAATAGTTTAATATGATTCTCAATACATTATATATTTTGTATGTTACTGTAATTTTTATCATTTTACATTATTTAAATTAATTTCAACTGTTTTTAATTTGTAATAAAAGCAGTTTCACAAATACCCTGTGTGGCAAAACCTCTCTAGATCCCTTAGCAATAAACAATAACATTCTGTCAGCTTTCATAATTATTTCAAGATGTGACAATACTTGCAAACTAATCTTTTTCCGTCCATTTGGATACTAGGTTTCTTCACAACATGGACTTTTGCAATCTATCACTGTTTAGAAAATCTGCTTAATGTTTGTTTTTCCTGCCATAATTAATATATAAACAATTTCTCTCAATTTTTAATATCTTTCCTTATTTACTGAAACTCCCTTCGTGCTCCATTTATGTCCTTTTCACTACTTACTTTCTCCCCTTGCTTTGTGTCATCGCCAAATTTATTATTTTCCTGCTTTCTGCCTTTCCCTTTTTGAATAAAAGAGCTACATGAAATCTTCTCCAAATGTAGGAAATTTTGGAAAATTAAAGACAATGCACCAACTACCTCACTAGTCACTTCCCTTCAGATCCTCGGATGAAGACAGAACCAGGGAACTTCTCAATTCATGGTTTCAGCAAGTCACCATACTATTTTATTCGTAATTGCAATGTCAAATTCCTCCCTTCTTTCAAATACCCAGTTTACAACTATTTTTGGGATGTCACTTGCATCTTTTATAATGAAGACTGATTTTAAAAAATGCCTGTTTAATTAATCTGCCATCTCCATGGTTTTCATTATTAATTGCCTAGACTTATTTGATTTAGCAACAGCATTCACTTTCTATCGCACCAACACTCACTTAGTAAACTCCTCTGTTTGAAATATAGAGTGAAATCCTAATCTCATACTCTCTTTTTCCTACCTTAATCATCTTTTGATTAACCTTTGCTGGTATTTGGGATCTACCCAATTATCTAATCTGTTTCTGGTCTTTGCACAATCATGTGCTTTTTCTCTAAGTTTGATAATAACCATATTCTTGAGGATAGGGAGTGTATCCCTGTCATGCCAGTATCAATTTTTTAATAAAGGTCCACAATTTGATTAAAAATTCCTAATACCTCAATTTCTGCATCAATTGACCAGAAGATCCTTGGCCCCATTTCAACATAATTTAAGGTCAATTTTATGCTGAGGTTCAAACTAATGTCTTCATGTTAAGGTTGGAGAATGAAATGTATGTTTCAAAGACTGATGTGGTAGAAATGGGTTTGTCTCATGAAAGACTGGCACCAGTGATGGGGAAATGGTAGACATACTGGTGGAATAGGCTGGGCCTGAACCACCCTCGGACCAGTGCTCTAGCGAGAGGTATAACGAAGGAAGTGTCGGGCCATAGATGTGAAAGTTAAAGACATCTAGAGAGCATGTTGAAGAATTAGGTCTGGTCCTGTACAATGAGTTAAGATTAATTAATGATCTTATGAATGCTCCAAGTTTGTAATTATCATAAAGTAATTGAATTTTACATTCAGTTTGAGAAATACAAGAATCCATTACTTCTTTTGAACTTAAATAAGGGTCCTGAAAGAAGAGGTAGTTAAGTGACTTAGATTAAGGAATTGTTGATCTGTCATGCAGACTACATTCATGGGGATGTTTCAGAATACACCAAATTGATACATTCCAATGAGAAAGGATATTTCTAATTTCCAAAGTAATAACCCACCATCCAAAGTTAATATTATTTCGAAGTCACGTGAGTGACTACGTGAAGAGCCCGCCAGCCCGCATGCTCGTCAATTCGTCTAGCGCATGGCGCTACTCGGAGCAGTTTCGAACTGCTCTGACCAGGTAAGTCAATTTTCCCTGGGCCGCTCCATAGCGTGCCCAAAGTAGCTATGGAGGTGGCCGGGGGTTTGGGACCGCCGTGGAAGCTCCATAGGAGCTAGAGTAACAAGAATGTTTGCGCCGCAGTTTGAGCTCTCCATGGGAGCAGGCGGCTATAATTGGAGGCTCCATAAGAGCTGGGATTGCGGCTGTTGTCATTATAGTCTGCATGGCAGCAGACGGCCAAAATGGGAGACCGCCGGCTAGGATAAGTTACAGCTGCCGGCATCAGAGCTCCATATGGGAGCAGGCAGCCAGAGTTGGAGGCAGCGTGGGTCTATTATTGCTGCAAGAGGTTTCCAGCAGCAGGTGAGTTTTAAAAATAGCCGCGGCCAAGAGCTACCGCTTAGGTAAGCTCAGCTGCTGTAGCACCGAACAATTTTAACAGTTACTGCTACAGCTATGCTGCAGCAGCATATAATGTATACTTTATTTTTGGGCGGCTATAATAGAGTTGGCATTAATAATAGTTGCCACTTGGTCACGTTTGTGACTATCGTAGCCGATAGCATTCTAAAGTCATGTTTAATTCTTTAGCAATATAACAAATATGTCTTATCATGCCAATAAAGTTTATGTTTTAAAAAAAAAAGATAATTACAAAGGACATTTATTATTACTTACATCAATGGTGTAGTGGTATTGGACTTACCATTGCAGTCCAGAGCTCCTGGCTTAGGAAGCCTTGTTTGAGCTGTGCCTATCAGACACCTGTGGGAGCTACACCTGGTGGCGTCATGGTATTTCCACTCATTAGAGGGGACTGTTGAAGATTATTTTACAAAAGACTCCAACTATATGCATATCAATAAAGTAGTCGAATCTCTGATTTAATAGGGATAGGCTTCTTTTAATCATATAAACGTAATTGCCTATGACAACACCTGGCAGGGTTGCAGTATTTCTCCCACTCTGTCTGGCATATGGGGCCCTTCCCTGTAATACTCCATTGGCTCCAGAAGGGAGCAAGGACTCGGAGTCACTACCAGGTGCAATCTGTTTGGTAAATGATGATACCAACAGAGCACCGATCTGCAGCTAGTCTCGGATCGGCTACTAAAGGAAGCAGCCTGACAACCCCAAGTCGGGGCAAAGTCATAGCCAAGTCTTGGGACATCTATGGCAGATGTGATTGGGCATTTGTCTCAATTAGAACATCTGATGAATCAAATTATAACACAAGCAATGCTCCATGTTATGAAGGCATGTCAGGCAGCAGCTCCTGGTTCAGGGTTGCAATTTTCCTCCCACTCGGATGAAAGGAGTGGTGGAGATGGTGCCAAACTATATCCACATATGCCTGAAGCAGCTCCTGGTTCAGGGTTGCAATCTTCCTCCCACTCGGATGAACGGAGTGATGGAGATGGTGCCAAAGTATATGCACACTGGCCTGAGGCAGCTCCTGGTTCAGGGTCGCATAAGTCCTCCCACTCGGATGAATGAAGTGATGGGGATGGTGCCAAATATTATGCTCCGTATTACGGAAGCATGCACAGGCAGTTCCAAGTCATATGCCTGTAGCTACCCCTGGTTTCAGGGTTGGAATATTCCTCCCACCCGAAAGACTATCAGAGATGGTGTCACAAAATATGCTCGGTGTTATGTAAACATGCACAGACAGTCCGAGGCATACGCATATGGCAACGCCTGGTTCAGGGTGCAATTTTTTCTCCCACTCTAAGAGAGTGTCAGAGATCAGTATGGACTGATTCCAAACATGACCCCGAACATGACTATATGCCGGGATCCCATGCTTTAATGCATGATGTGCGACAATCGCATAAGGAAGAGCTGCGTGCTCTTGCCTCTAAAATAGCTGTTCCCTCGTGGATGGACAAGCCACTACAAGAGAAGTTGGCCAGCGGCATCAGCTATCTAATAGGAATGACAAGCATGATAGACAGGGTCTGCAAATGGAACTTCGCTGAAGCTCCAACAAAGAAAATCAACCCGGGGTTAGAGACACTGGTAAGTAAGGTCTCTTTATTAACCTCCGTAAACTCCAAAATGGAGCAGTCTGTTGGCCCAGGTTGGGTTTGCTGCCAGCATGGGCTGTCTAGTCATTTTCACTGTTTCTGGGATAGATCAGGTTAATGCAGAGACATTGGCAAGGTGCCTTGCATAGTAACCTCTGTAGTTCCAAGTAGAAACAGTTTGGTTACCCTGGATCAGGGTTGACCATCATGGAACTGGCTGGTCATAGGAGCCATAGTGACCAGGGAAGCACTGCTTCATCATCTGTGATTGAGGTTATCAGACTGCTCAATAGAATAAGTAGTTGAAGTTTTTCTCAACATAAGCTTTATTTCTCCTCAGTTAGTAGAGTTCCTGGTTCATTGGAATCATCATTGCCATCCTCTCTGGGACAGGTAGTTACCAGCAGGAAGCTCGTCTAGCATATAATAAAACTTTATCTGACCTGCAGGTTCATGTTGTGAATCAACAATGTATTTATAATAATGGAATTCCTGATTGAGTGGTGGATCGAAGAGATTGTGTTGTGCACTCTGGCAACTTAGACATGTGGTTTCAGTCAAAGGACTGCGAGGTAATTCCTGATTCAGCCTTGCATTATACTAATCTCCACTCTGAAGGAAAACGCTAAGTATTCATGGTGACTCTTAGCCAAGAGTTGACAGGGAACTCGTATTCCCACATCTAAGGGAGACTGTGGTTTTCAACTCTAGTCATTAGCTGCTGATTATATATTATCAGCGATATGTATGAATAACTAGATAATGCATCTTCCGCGGGTAGGAAAGCCAAAAAAACATTTCCGTCCGTAGGATCAATAGAGGAACAGCGGTTCTGAGTGCAATCAGTGACAGCTCATCCGAGAATGAGTGGTCTGGCCTAGGACTAGAGGGGTATATTTCTAATACTTCTCAAGATTACAGAAATATGGTGCAGGCCGAATCGGGTTAGCATTAGGCTAATCGGATTATGCGTTTACTTACCCAGTTTAAGATGGCTGATTGGGTTTCTGCAATTTAACTGACTCAGAGAATCGATCTTGTAGTTGCATACTCTGTCATATCTATACACATAAGGCACAGATTCTGCTGTTTTGATAACAAAGCTAGTGGTGAAAGCCTATGCTGCCCTTCTCAGATTAAAGGGCATTATATCATCAAGTTTTAGGTAATATGCAAAATTGCAGCTGGTAAAACTTATGGGTTGTCGATGGATATATTTTGCGATATTACAAATGAGGCAACATGAAATTTAACAGTACCAATTTGCCTATTCAATCATGCCATGGTAGGTGACTGAAGCAACTCTTATTTACTCAGTCACGAGTGACGGCTGGGACAGCCTGTCATATCGGGCAGCTAGCTCTGCACGATTGTATGAGAAGCTTGTGAACAACATATGTGACTCAATTTTAACGGAAGTAACAGAGGTTTGTATGGCTTCCAGTTTGAGCCTAAAGAAGCTTTTATGTGATAACACAATTGACATTGCTTGTGCTGCTTTATCATTTCTGTAGTACCATAAGTGGGACATAAATGATTGGTTCTTCACCCACTATTCTCTAACGTTATGCAGGGTGTCTTTTATTTGACCACTCTAATAGCCTACACTAATTGTAATGTGCGATGTATATCAGTAAATTGTTATGCAAATATTCTTCTAATTTTCCTAATGGGACCAGTATCTTAAGATGATTATGCTTTCAGCAACTGATCTCAGCATAAAGAACACAGCTTTTACTCAATCTCTGGCTTAGTCTATACGTCATACTGACATTAGGGTAGCTTGTTATAGAAATAATCTCATAAGCAAATGAGCAGGATTGCGTACTTTTGAGATTGACAGCATACCCACCAGAGCAGAGATCAGGGATGTCATTAGGTATACAAGTGCATTCAGTTGCTAGTGCCTATGAAATGGAAGATAGTTATTTTATTATTCAATAGTCTCAAGATATTGCTGATGGCTCATTAGCAGCCAATAGAATGGATTTCCCTTTCATCATACAGCATGAGGTTTACATAGTGCAGGTTAATAAATTATAAAATTTGATGGAATATGTCTGGATATTTGCAGATAGTATTATGCACAGTGTTACACGAGTTATTGTCTAACTCAACAGTCTATTGGGACTACAGTCCAGTTAAGAACAATGACCATGTATGCAAGTTAGCATCTTGATATTAATAACTCATGTTTTTTCCTATCATTAATGGTTTATCTGTTTAAGTGTTTCACACACAGATTGTGTCACTGCATGAAACCACAGATCTTCGAAATTTTCACATAGTCACTCACGTGACTTCGAAATAAAATAGAAAGATTAAACGAGAACTTACCGTTTGAAGTTTGATCTTTATTTTATGAGAAGTTGAAGTGAGGGATTACGTGCCCTCCACTCCCAACCCTATTCTCATAAAGATCATTCGGTAGTTCTAGCCCTTTAATCTTCCTATAGCTTAGGTCAGCAACTATTCTGTGGTTTCATACAGCTACTTTGAAGTTTGATGCGCATGCGTGCTGGCGGGCTCTTCACGTAATCCCTCACTTCAACTTCTCATAAAATAAAGATCAAACTTCAAACGGTACGTTCTCGTTTAATCTTTCTATTAAAACATGTTAAAGATATTATCAAACTGAGAGAAAAAGCACATGATTGTGCAAAGACCAGAAACAGATTAGATAATTGGGTAGATCCCAAATACCAGCAAAGGATAATCAAAAGATGATTAAGGTAGGAAAAAGAGAGTATGAGATAAAGTTCGGTAATAACATAAAAAACTGATAGTAAGGGTTTCACTCTATTTCAAACAGAGAAGTTTACTAAGTGAGTGCTGTTGTTAAATCAAATAAGTCTAGGCAATTAATAATGAAACCAAGGCAGATGGCAGATGAATCAAACAGGCATTTTTGTAAATCAGTCTTCATTATAAAAGATGCAAGTGACATCCCAAAAATAGTTGTAAACTGGGTATTTGAAAGAAGGGAGGAATTTGACTGCAATTACGAATAAAATGGTCTGGAGTGAATTGCTGAAACCATGGATTGAGAAGTTCCCTGGTTCAGTCTTCATCCTAGGATCTGAAGGGAAGTGACTAGTGAGGTAGTTGGTGCATTGTCTTTAATTTTCCAAAATTTCCTACATTTGGAGAAGATTTCATGTAGCTCTTTTATTCAAAAAGGGAAAGGCAGAAAGCAGGAAACTAATACATTTGGTGATGACACAAAGCAAGGGGAGAAAGTAAGTAGTGAAAAGGACCTAAAGGGAGCACGAAGGGGGTTTCAGTAAATAAGGAAATATATTAAAAATTGAGAGAAAATGTTTATGTATTAATTATGGCAGGAAATACAAACATTAAGCAGATTATCTAAACAGTGATAGATTGCAAAAGTCCATGTTGCGGAGGCCTGCTTTGTTCTGCTCTGTTCTCGCCCTCTTGTTTTGCATCCCCTTTAAAATACAAGTGATGTTTGATAATGGTCAATGATTCAATCTCTGCAACTTGCGCTAGAATGTTCCAGTTCTCTGTCTACTTTGGGTTGCACATTTCTTAAATTTCTTGCCCCTCCAAATCTTTTCCATCCACATACCTGTCCAAATGTTTCTTAAATTTCATAAATGTGCAGCTGCAAATTAATGTAAGGAGACACAACTGGACATAAATTTTAAATCTTGAGCACTTTTGCCTGATCCTGCAATGTTCTGAGGTATCAAAAGTATTTATTCAACCAAGAACCACGTGTGCTGGTTGGCAGCGTGATTAATAGTAGATCAATCTGACTTTTTCCCCTAATTGCATGTGATTTAGTTACTGTAGGTTTTCATTCCTGCCTGTATCATGATTTCGCTGTTGCTTAAACGTTTTACCTGGGAGGATTTTTTGAAACAATTAATTACTTTCTTTTCAGTTACAGATGCAGCTAGTGTGCATTTTAAAGGAGGTAAGATCACTTGTTATATCTAGAAACGAGGAACTGCAAATGCTGGTTTACCAAAAAAAAATAGACACAGTGTTGGAGTAGCTCTGGGGGTTCAGGTAACATCTCTGGGAAACATGCATCAGTAATGTTTCAGGTCAAAACATTACCTATCCATATTCTCCAGAAATGCTGCCTGCCCCACTGAGTTACTCTTGATTAGTACGGGTGTCAGGGGTTATGGGAAAAGATAGATCCGCCATGATTCAATGGTGGAGTATACTTGATGGGCCGAATGGCGTAATTCTGCTTCTTGCACTTATGAAAAAATCTAGTATCCAAATGGATGGATTCAAAAAGATCAGTTTGCAAGTATTGACACACCTTGAAATAATTATGAAAGCTGACAGAATGTTATTGTTTATTGCTAAGGGATCTAGAGAAGTTTTGCTACACAGGGTATCTGCGAAACTGCTTTTAAATACTTGATGAGATGAAAAAATTAAAAACAGTTGAAATTCATTTAAATAATGTAAAAATATAAAATTACAGTAACAAACAAAATATAGAATGTATTTAGAATCATATTAAACTATTAATATGTGCATTATGAAATAAACATATCATGCTAAATTGGCCAACTATATCTGGGGTAAATGAAAAGCAAACAACTGTAGTTGATGGAGACAAAATTTAAATAGGAAATTATTGTGTTGCTCAGCAGGTCAGGCAGCATCTGAAAGAGAGGTTAATTTCAGGTTAATGGTTTTCCTCCTAATGATTTCTTATTTCTTATAAACATTATGCTTTCTGAGAACATCTGAGCTATTTTCTATCATTTCTGTGCTATTGGTGATAAACATAATTGATTTTAGTCGCCGATGAAGGTTACTGATTGCAATCAAAAATGCTGCTGGTAACGGAATATTGAGGCCAGAAGAATGAGACTCTATTTCATGGCTTTCTGCTAAAAAATCTAATTATTTTCATGGGTTATATACATCCAACTGGGCGTGGTTTAAAATTTTGCACTTCACACTATTATGATTAATCTATAAATGAGGCTTTATTATACAGATGATATTTGAATGATTTCCCCATGCTGCTGAGTATGAATGAGTACAAATGAAAGATCATTTGAGCCTAGGTATTTTCGTTCCTTCATTATTACACTTGGATCTAGGATTCTTGTTCTTGTGTTATGTTTTAATAGATTGATTCTACATGACGCACAGCACAGCTTGAAGGATAAAGACAAGTTTTTCCATTTTCTACATCCAGGATCATTGAATCCTCTTTGATCAGATAAATTAAAAGACATAATACAAAATATACCAGAAATATTCTAAAATAGGCTCACACAACTAAGCAGTATGGAAACAGGTCCTTCACCCCAACTCTTTCATGCTGACCAAATTGCCTAACTAAGCTAGTCCCACTTTCTTGCGCCTGGCCCAAATCCTCCAAATTGTTCCTATCCATGTGCCTGTCCAACTATCTTTTAAATATTGTGATTATGCCCACCTCTATCTCTTCCTCTGGCAGCACATTCCATATACCCACCACTATCTGTGTGAAACATCTGCCCCTTGGGACCCTTTTAAATCTTTCCCCTCTCACCTTAAACTTGTGCAGTTTTAGATTTCTCTGCCGTGGGAAAAGACTGTTTCTATTCACTTATCTGTGCCTCATAATTTGATATATCTCGATAAGGTCACATCTCAGCTTTCTATACCCTAATCTATCCAGACTCTCTTTATAAATCAAATCCTCCAAACCCAGTAACATCCTTGTAAATCTTTTTCCACACTTACCAGTTTCATGACATCCTTCCTTTAGCAGGATGGACAATACTGTACATGGTACTCCGAATAAAGACTTACCAGCATCTTGTACAGCTGTAATAAGATGTCCCAATTCCTTCACTCAATACCCTGGCCAATTCCAGCAAGCATGCCAAATGTTTTCTTCACTTCCCTGAACATCTGTGATGCCACCTTCATGAAAACATATGTCTCTCTGGTCTACAACACTTCCCAGGACCCGCTGGTCGGCACGGACTCGGTGGACCGAAGGGCCTGTTTCCATGCTGTATCCCTAAAGTCTAAAGAAGGTGGACAAGCCTAAGCAGTGATTACCCGTTTTTAATTGCCCCTTCAGCTGAATGACCTGTTTGGCCATTTCAGAGTACAGTTGAGATTTAACCACAATGGTGGATCTGGTGTCACATATAGGCTAGACCAGGTGGTAAATTTCCTGCTCTGAAGTACATTAGAGAAATGGATGGGATTTCACAACAATCTGGTCGTCTCTTTATCCTCATTATCAATATCAGATTTAGACTTCTGGTGGGGCCAGGATGGACTGAACAGGCGCAGCATTTAGCTCCGCTCCCGTAATTTGCGAATTTTCACGTTAAAAATCGATTGGGAAGTCGGGACCGATTTTAAAAGCTTACCGGAGCTGTTTGTCGCCGTGCTGATGACGTCATCAGAAATCGCCGCGAAAATAACTGGGGTATAAGGTACTTTTAAATGAAAAAAGTGACTCCTTGTCAGAGCCCTCAGAGATCTGTCTCAAAACACCTTTTGAAGAAAAAGCAGTCACCATCTGAAGAAATTGAAGAATCTGAAGAAGTAACTGCTGAATTAGCCCTGGAAATGGCTACAAGAGCAAAGGCTGAAATGGCTGAAAAGGCTTCAAAGGATAAGGAGCTGGAGGATATAAAGACTTCGGTGAGTGACTTAAAAGGTATGATGGAGAACATGTTGGAGTGCATGAACACTGGGAACCAGAAAGTTATTGATTCAATTGGTAATATAAATAAAAGAATTGATGATGTGCGTGGTGAATTATCTCTGAAAATTGACCGGGTGGAAGAAGATTGCACGAAGAAGGTTGATGCTATTCTCCAAACTGTTACAACACGTTGTGCTGCTATGAAAGATATGGAAGTAACTATGCTACAAATGTCCGAAGATATGCAGAAAATCAAGAAGGAGCAGGAGCGTGTCGTGGGTCAGCTGGCGAAAACCTCGGATAAATGCCTTGATTTGGAAGCACGTTCAAGACGGCAGAATTTAAGAATTGTTGGAGTGACAGAGGGAGCGGAGGGGAACGAGCCCCGAGAGTACACGGCCAACTTACTTAAAAACATACTCGACCTGCCTTTCAAACCAAAAATAGAAGTGACACACCGAGTGCAACGGGCAAAATCAAGAGTACAAAGTCAGGAGCCCCCCCCCCCCCCCCCCCACGACAGATCATTGTGAAATTTCGGGACATTGCAGCTTTGGAAGATGTTATGAAAAAAATTCAGCACGGAAAGAATATGATGTATGGGAATGATACCATCAAATTATTTAGAGATTATCCCTATGAAGTCGCTAAAAAACGGGAAGCGTTTACAAACACACGACAGATCTTGAAAGGGCACAAGAACATTAGGTATGGCGTTATTTATCCGGCTAAAATGATTATTACCTATAAATGGTATTGAAAGTAAGTTCACTGAACCAGAAGCTGCGTACAAATACGCTCAAGACATTTTAAAAAATATATAAAACACCATATCTTCAAGACAAGGTTTTTATCCTGCGGATATCGGCTGAGGGAAAGCTGATATAGTGGACTTTTAAAACTTTTCAAAAGGACTAAGATGGCGGAGCTTTTCCATGTGCGGCTGTCTAGACATTTATCTTATCATCCAAGGACAGTTGCTGTTCCAACTCGAGCGAAAGATGTAATAACAAGGGCGTGGCTGAATGGGGAACGTAACATACATAGATACATAGATACATAGAAATTAGGTGCAGGAGTAGGCCATTCGGCCCTTCGAGCCTGCACCGCCATTCAATACGATCATGGCTGATCATCCAACTCAGTATCCCGTACCTGCCTTCTCTCCATACCCCCTGATCCCTTTAGCCACAAGGGCCACATCTAATTCCCTCTTAAATATAGCCAATGAACTGGCCTCAACTACCCTCTGTGGCAGAGAGTTCCAGAGATTCACCACTCTCTGTGTGAAAAAGTTTTTCCTCATCTCGGTCTTAAAGGATTTCCCCCTTATCCTTAAGCTGTGACCCCTTGTCCTGGACTTCCCCAACATCGGGAACAATCTTCCTGCATCTAGCCTATCCATCCCCATAAGAATCTTGTACGTTTCTATAAGATCCCCTCTCAATCTCCTAAATTCTAGCGAGTATAAGCCAAGTCTATCCAGTCTTTCTTCATATGAAAGTCCTGACATCCCAGGAATCAGTCTGGTGAACCTTCTCTGCACTCCCTCTATGGCTATAATGTCCTTCCTCAGATTTGGAGACCAAAACTGTACGCAATACTCCAGGTGTGGTCTCACCAAGACCCTGTACAACTGCAGTAGAACCTCGCTGCTCCTATACTCAAATCCTCTTGCTATGAAGGCCAACATACCATTCGCTTTCTTCACTGCCTGCTGCACCTGCATGCCTACTTTCAATGACTGGTGTACCATGACACCCAGGTCTCGCTGCATCTCCCCATTTCCTAATCGGCCACCATTTAGATAATAGTCTGCCTTCCCGTTTTTGCTACCAAAGTGGATAACCTCACATTTATCCACATTATACTGCATCTGCCAAACATTTGCCCACTCACCCAGCCTATCCAAGTCACCTTGCAGTCTCCTAGCATCCTCCTCACAGCTAACACTGCCCCCCAGCTTAGTGTCATCCGCAAACTTGGAGATGTTGCTTTCAATTCCCTCGTCCAGATCATTAATATAAATTGTAAATAGCTGGGGTCCCAGCACTGAGCCTTGTGGTACCCCACTAGTCACTGCCTGCCATTGTGAAAAGGACCCGTTTACTCCTACTCTTTGCTTCCTGTTTGCCAGCCAGTTCTCTATCCACATCAATACTGAACCCCCAATACCGTGTGATTTAAGTTTGTATCCTAATCTCTTATGTGGTACCTTGTCGAAAGCCTTCTGAAAGTCCAGATACAACACATCCACTGGTTCTCCCCTATCCACTCTACTAGTTACATCCTCGAAAAATTCTATAAGATTCGTCAGACACGATTTACCTTTCGTAAATCCATGCTGACTTTGTCCAATGATTTCACCACTTTCCAAATGTGCTGCTATCCCATCTTTAATAACTGACTCTAGCAGTTTCCCCACTACCGATGTTAGACTAACTGGTCTGTAATTCCCCGTTTTCTCTCTCCCTCCCTTCTTAAAAAGTGGGGTTACGTTTGCTACCCTCCAATCCTCAGGAACTACTCCAGAATCTAAAGAGTTTTGAAAAATTATCACTAATGCATCCACTATTTCTGGAGCTACTTCCTTAAGTACTCTGGGATGCAGCCTATCTGGCCCTGGTGATTTATCGGCCTTTAATCCATTCAATTTACCCAACACCACTTCCCGACTAACCTGGATTTCACTCAGTTCCTCCATCTCCTTTGACCCGCGGCCCCCTGCTATTTCCGGCAGATTATTTATGTCTTCCTTAGTGAAGACGGAACCAAAGTAGTTATTCAATTGGTCTGCCATATCCTTGTTCCCCATGATCAATTCACCTGTTTCTGACTGCAAGGGACCTACATTTGATTTAACTAATCTCTTTCTCTTCACATATCTATAAAAACTTTTGCAGTCAGTATTTATGTTCCCTGCCAGTTTCCTTTCATAATCTATTTTCCCTTTCCTAATTAAGCCCTTTGTCCTCCTCTGCTGGTCTCTGAATTTCTCCCAGTCCTCTGGTATGCTGCTTTTTCTGGCTAATTTGTACGCATCATCTTTTGCTTTGATACTATCCCTGATTTCCCTTGTTATCCACGGATGCACTACCTTCCTTGATTTATTCTTTTGCCAAACTGGGATGAACAATTTTTGTAGTTCATCCATGCAGTCTTTAAATGCCTTCCATTGCATATCCACCGTCAACCCTTTTAGAACTAATTGCCAGTCAATCTTGGCCAATTCACGTCTCATACCCTCAAAGTTACCTTTCTTTAAGTTCAGAACCGTTGTTTCTGAATTAACAATGTCACTCTCCATCCTAATGAAGAACTCAACCATATTATGATCACTCTTGCCCAAGGGGGCACGCACAACAAGTCTGCTAACTAACCCTTCCTCATTACTCAATACCCAGTCTAGAATAGCCTGCTTTCTCGTTGGTTCCTCTACATGTTGGTTTAGATAACTATCCCTCATACATTCCAAGAAATCCTCTTCCTCAGCACCCCTGCCAATTTGATTCACCCAATCTATATGTAGATTGAAGTCACCCATTATAACTGTTTTGCCTTTGTTGCACGCATTTCTAATTTCCTGTTTGATGCCATCCCCAACTTCACTACTACTGCTAGGTGGCCTGTACACAACGCCCACCATAGACGGACTGGAAAATAAAATCTCCTGAATTAAATGCTGTTAAAAACTTTAACCCTATACTAATCCTATACTAACACAGAAACTACTGAACTAATATAGTAATAGTAATTAAATCTAATGAAATTAATATATTAACAGTAATAGTAATTGAAGTAAAAGCGAATTGCTCAAATGGTAAAATGTAATAATCCATTATAAGGATTGATCCCCCTGGGGAGGGGATGGGGGGGCTAAATATAAGGAAATAGATTTATAACAGACTTAAAATCTAAATTAGAAAATATAATAGGCTTCAGTTCAAATTATGCTTGGGAGGAGGTGGGGAGATTCAGATTCTGGGCAAATAGCCAGGAGCCTGAATCTGGTTAACCCCTTCCAACCATCAAGGGGAAGAAAATGTAATAATTGTTAACATAATTAAATGACAGATAAGCGGATGATTTGATTAGATAACATTTAATTAGATATATAGATACGGTAAGGGGGATATATAAAACTTGGCTTTGAATTGGCTCCAACTCCCCTTTTGCAAGATTATTCAAGGGGGCGGAGCTAATGTAGATTAACAACTACGGAAGTCAATAAATGTGTAACTACCACCATTAGGTGGATAATCGGATACAGTGTCGTCATTTTTAGACACTGTAACCTCACTTTTTTGATTTTTTTTGTGTCACAATAATTCACACTTTCTTGTTTCTTTGTTTAAGAATGCAAATGCTCCCCCAACAGCCAGAGACCTGAGGTATTGGTTGCACCATATGACTCAAAGGTATTAAATAATTAAAAATGCAAGATGATCAACAAAAGACATTTGGAGGAATCACATTCTGTAGTTGGAATATAAGGGGTGCTAATGAACCAATTAAAAGGGGTAAGATTTTTGCACAATTGAAGTCACTCAATTCGGACATAATATTTCTACAAGAAACTCAATTGAAACTGCAAGCTCAGACTAGATTGAAGGTAAATTGGATAGGCCAAACATACCAATCTTCATATATTTCCAAATCCAGAGGCACAGCAATTATTATTCGCAAAGGTATACCATTTAAATCAAAGAATATCATAATAGATAAGGAAGGGAGATACCTTATAGTTACCGGAGAGATTCATGCTACTCCAATTACCTTGGTAAATATGTATGCGCCTAATTTTGATAATCCCCAATTCTTTAATAAAATCCTGAATATAATTTCAGAGTTCAATTTATCAAAATGTGATAATTGGGGGAGATTTTAACTGTGTTTTAGACCCATACTTGGATAAATCTTCACAACAGAATAGGGGTAATACAAAATCTAAAACCAGGGAAATCTTAAATACATACATAAAAAACACAAATATAACAGATGTCTGGAGGATCGTTAACCCTGTTGGAAGGGAATATTTGTTTTATTCAATGGTGCACAAAACTTATTCACGTATCGACTATTTTCTGGTGGATACAAAATTAATTCCCTATACACTAAACCCAAAATACCAAAATAGTACAATTTCTGATCACTCCCCGTTAACTTTTTTTTAAATTAGAAGGAATGCCTACTAATAAATCGTTTTGGAGGTTTAATCCTCAAATCCTAAATGATCTACAAGGGGAAATATATCTAAAACAACAGATGGAACTTTTTTTCAAGACTAATGATATCCCAGAGATCTCACCAACCTTATTATGGGAATCTTTCAAAGCATTTATTAGAGGATCTATAATCTCATACCAAGCTATTTTAAATAAAAAGAATAAGAATGAACAGTTAGAAGAACGAATTAGACAATTGGATTTAGATAACGCTAAAGAGCCAACTATAGATAAACATAATAAAATAACAATATTGAAATTTAAATTAAATAAAATATTATCAGCAAATGTTTTAAGATTATTTCAAATTACAAAACAGGAACATTTTGAATTCGGAGATAAACCACACAAACTTTTGGCCCGACTACTGAAAAACGTGAAAAAGATCATACGATTTTAAAGATTAAATCAGATAAAGGGGAATTGTTAACACTACCTAAGGATATTAATAAAAGATTCGCTCAATTTTATCAAAACTTATATACATCTAAAGCGTTAGCAGATAGTACTAAAGTTATAGAGTTCTTGGATAATTGTAATCTCCCAAAACTTAATTTGATTGAACAAGAGGAATTAGGTGCACACATCTCAACTAAGGAAATAGAAGAAACAATAAATTAATTAAAGAATGGAAAAACACCAGGACCAGATGGTTTTAGTAATGAATTTTATAAAAGATTCTACGAAATAATTACACCACGGTTACATAAAATGTATACATATGCTTTTAAAGAACCTACACTTCCAGAAACACTAGCGGAATCAATGATTACACTTATAACTAAAAAAGATAAAGATTTAGAAGACCCGGGTTCTTATAGAGCTATTGCGCTGTTAAATACAGATCAAAAAATATTAGCGAAAACATTAGCTAGAAGATTAATTAAATATGTTAGTAAATGAATAAATCCGGATCAAACGGGGTTTATACCCAAGAGATATTCATGCAATAATTTGAGACGTCTGTTTAATATAATGCACTCAGATAAAACCGAAGAACAAGACTTATCAATTATTTCATTGGACGCAGAAAAAGCATTCGATCAGGTGGAATGGGATTACCTTGTTAAAGTATTGTAAAAATTTCAAATGGGAGAGAATTTTATCGCTTGGGTAAAACTACTATATGACAGGCCTACTGCCAGAATATTAACTAATAATATGTTGTCCCCGAAATTTCAATTATCAAGGGGAAATAGACAGGGATGCTCATTATCACCTCTGCTATTTGCTCTTGTAATAGCACCGTTAGTGGAAAGTATTAGAATACATCCGAACATCCATGGTTATAATACAAAATAATAAAATAATAAAATATCATTATATGCAGACGATGTACTATTATATATTACAAAATAGTAAGATTAAACGAGAACTTACCTAAGTTTGAAGTTTGATCTTTATTTCAGGAGGAGTTACGTAGGTGATTACGTGAAGAACCCCGCCAGTGCGCCTGCGCGTCAATCTTCAAAGCAGCGGTGTGAAATCACAAAAAACAACAACCGAAGTAATATAGTCTCATAATAAAACGAGTAATACAAGAACTTCCATCTGACCTTTATGATAGAGGGTAGGGTCGTGGTGGGCATGTAATCACCTACGTAACTCCTCATAAAATAAAGATCAAACTTCAAACTTAGGTAAGTTCTCGTTTAATCTTACTATTTTACTTCGGAGTCACGTGAGTGACTACGTGAAGATTTTAAAGCTTTGTGATTTCATGCCGTGGATCAATCCCGGCTTCTCACTGCATAGATTGACTCGGAACGAGAATAATCAATCATGCATTCATAATAACATTTGTACCACAAATGCAGTAATTCATTTCAATAATGAAATGAATCAGATCCCCTTTAAACCAGAGGAATTTACACAGAACTTAAAATAGTTTCTGCAAACAACTCCGCATTAACAATAGGCCGATGGTAAAAATGTTGAAACATCAACTCATTGGCTGAGAGGATATGGTCGACGGGGACGTCTTTTTCCCTGGCCGACGACGTTTCTGCTGCCCTAGTCGAGTGAGACGTAAAGACATAAGTGTTAATACCAGCAGCTGTTAAGACTTCTTTTATCCATCTGGAAATAGTCTGTATTGAAACTCTCTTGTGTGGTTTCTTGTGTGTGATCAACAACCCAGTTTCCGTATTCTCAAATTCTTCGTGACCTCAATGTATTGTAATAAATATGTCTTAATACAGAGACATGGATCATTTGGATATGCTGCTAGCATAATTTTAAATCCTGTCACACCTGGCCTAATTTACTTTAGTAGGTCATAGATATAGAATGTAACCTTGTCTTCAGTTACTTCCATACTGTCTATTTGTAATTTTCCAAGTGTTTGCACTCGTTGTGCTGTCACTCATGCCATAAGCATGAATACTTTCATACTGAGCTTGACCAAAGTTAAAGACACACTTGATGACCATTCACAAAGTAGTTTCAGTACCACACTTACAACCCAGATTGTCACGTACCTAGGTTTCGGTGGTTTGGAATTAAAGATTCCTTTCATTAGTCTGGAAACAATTGGGTGTGACCCGATTGAGTTTCTTTCTGAATCCAGAACCAAATATGAGGACAATGCACTTCTGGCTGAATTAATTGCACTACAACTCAGACCTTCATCATAATAAAGTTTTGACAGAAATTCTAAACATTTGAAATATCTGCAGTACTTTATTGCACATTCTTTTGTACACAGAACTCTTCCCATTTCTTAATATAAGAAAGGTACTGTTTTTGAGTGCTCTTCCTCCAGGCTGCCGTAAGCATGTCCACAGTATGCTCAGACAGTCCTCGTCCCAGAAAAGGCATTCTTAAAACCTGCAAATCAACAAATCCAAACGATCATATAATGGATGTTGTTCCCCTGTACAGGGTGCAGCAATAAATTACACTTTTTGGGGACTTTCATCAACATTTGTGTTGTTAATTCTAATATCAACGGATACAATGGCTGTGTAGGCCAATCTGGTACTACCAATACCCTTGAAGCAGCATCTTGCCTGATTTTAAGCAAACATTGGCTTATGAGGCAGAAAGGTGGAAATATATATGAAAACATACCACCCCAATGTAGCGAGAAAGCATCAATCGCCACTGCTCCTGGATCTGGTTTCCATGAGACATATCTCGATAGCTGATGATTCAAGTCGATGTTGGTCATTCCAAATCTGATTACTATATCATTGAATACCTCTTGTTTCAACATCCATTCTTTATTATCATGGAACTTTTCGTGACCTGGTGTCTGCTATCGTGTTCATTCTACCTGGTAGATAGATAGCTGAAATCAAAATGTTCTTTTCAATACACCAAGACCAAAGTTGATTTAACCATTTTGTCACATGACACCGACTTAATTCCACCCATATCATTAATATAGGCAACTACTGTTGTGTTTATTAATTTGAACTTGAACCTTCCTTTCAGTTGTGTTAGAACCATAAGCTTGGAGTCCATAGAAACCTCCTAAAAGCTCCAAATAGGTAATTCCCCATGTCTGCAGTAACACTAACTTTTCCTGATTCCATCTGCCTCCGCAGCCCGATGTTAAGTCAGTTGCACCCCATCCTAGTGCACTGGCATCAGTTTGTAATATCATGGAATGTTGTTCAATCAGCACTTTGCCTGAACTGCTTGAGACATGTAGAATCCACCACTGCAGCTTAGAAACAGCATTTGTTGTTACTTGCATGGTTCTATCAAAATGACCAGCATTTACTCTCAGTGCCTGTGCTTTGATTCTCTGCAGCTGTTGATAATGTAATGGTCCATACTGGACTGCTGGGAATCTACTAATTTTCCCAGTACTCGAGCCACCTGTCTGATTAGAGGTTTTTGCTCGTTTAACAGATTACTGCAATCTTTAATCAACTCCACCCTTTTTTCACTGGGCAAAGTAATTTGCATTTGGGCTAAATCAATTGTGAACCCCAAATAATCAATCAAGGTACATGTTTTTAACCTTGATTTCTTTGGATGAATTTAGAAACCCCCAAACTTTCAAAAGTTTGATTTTATTACTGCAACCGATGATTCTGTTGACTGTTTTGTCCTTCCTATAATCAGGACATCATCCAGGTATGCCATTAGTACATGCCCCTGGCTCTCAGCAACCCCAGAATTGATTTAAACAATTTTTTGAATATTCTGGGAGGGAACGTTAACCCATTAGGCAGAGCTTTGAACTGCCCTAATTGGTTCATCCATGTAAATTTAAGATACTTCATATCTTGCAAGTGAACAGACACTGAACAAAAGGATTCAGACTTGTCAAGTCTATAATAATCCTACATCCTCCATCCTTTTTTGATCGAGGGAATATATTTGACCCAAATTGGTGAATTTGGTAGACTGATTCTTCAATAACACCTTTTATATATAGGGTTTTGAAGCGCAACTTGAACCTCCATTACTTCGCAAAGTGGAGAGTTCTGCTAGGAACATGCTGGACAGGCAAATCCTAATTTGGATTGAATTCAATTCGAAATCCTTGTATATTATTCAGAATTACCACATCTGAAGTAATCTTCTTCCAATGTTTATAGAAGAGACGTAATCTGCCTCCAACTTTTGGACTTAATTCAGTTAGTATCTTCCCCTGAGAACCAGGTCCACCTACCTCTTGAGTCATTTGAGTATTCTGAGATCCCTGGATTCTCCCGGAAGCACCACCACTGGTCCTTACTGCCGCTGCAGGCCGCCAGCTACGTCCCTGCGTTGATGAGCGACTTGGACCTGGTCTAGGATCCGTATGTCGTCTGAAAGGATACTTCCTCTTTACAGACTTTGCAACCATTGATGTTTTTATCAATCCTGTTTTCACTTCATCTTCCAACTCTTTAATACGTCTCCTGAGATCCTCTCCAAAGAGTAAGTTGGGTAATTGTATATTACTTGGTTTGCAGAGTGCTGCGAATTTCGGATTCATAGTAGGCCGTATAGCACTTTCCTCAGATAATTGATCTCGAAGTGGGTGCTGCATAGCAACCCCAGTGCTTCCTGATGCAACTTCGTCATCTCTTGGCTGTTACCTGCTATTCTGGTAAAAGCAGTTATTCCAGAACCCAGCAGCTTTAATATTCTCTGCAACTGATTCCAGATAATTTGGTTCACTGCTGCTGCTTTCAGCAACCCACAGTTACTTGGGGTCTCCTGCTTTCTTGCAGTCTCATCCATCTCCTGCTGTTCCAGCTGATGGTAAACCAAGTAATTTATTAAGGAGGCCAGTTCTTCTCCTAATGGCTCTCCTGACCCTGACGGGGCAGCGAATCCTACTGCCAGGGGTGGAACATCTGGCAGCTGCCGTTCATCGCCTTGTACAGCCTCACCATCAGAGTCGGGGTCTGAAATCTCATGACCCGTTGCACGCTCCTCATTCCTGAGGGTGCATTCCATCAGCCCTGAGCCAGGTGCTGTTAAGCTGCTTCCTGCAGCTTGGATTACAGTACACTCCTTCCTGAGTGAACTTTGCTCCAACAGCCTATGGAAAAGGCTTTCTATTTGGGCAATACGCTCGAAAGCAGTATCTAGCCCTGTACCAGGAGCTGTTTGAGCTGCTTCCAGCAGCTTGGCTTTCAGTACACTCCTCCCTGAGTGAACTTTGCTCCAACAGCCTATGTAAAAGGCTTTCTATTTGGGCAATACGCTCGAAAGCAGTATCTAGCCCTGGAGCTACTTCCATTGCCTGGGACTCCCTCCGTGGTCCGTTGGGATTTAAACTTCGTCTTTTGCCCGACAGGCGCTGACTGTGTTTTCACCAGCCCCAGGTCCACAGTCGCTATGCTCACCGCTGGCGACTGTACCGGAGTTTAGAGGCGGTTGGTCTCTAACCGCAGACTCCCGACTTTCCCGACTTCTGTCGGCTGTGTCGCTCGCCTCTTCCCCGTGTCCGCTTTTTCCATGGCGTCTGTGGAAAAAATCCCCATAGACCCACAGTAAACGGACCTGGAAAACATGAAAAAAGTTTTTACTTACGTTGTCGTTGAAAAAGTACAAATCCACTGGAGGAGCTCTGCTCCTCACGTCCGTTTGCGTCAAGGCGTCTGACGTAATGACGCGCAGGCACACTGGCAGGGTTCTTCACGTAGTCACTCACGTGACTCCGAAGTAAAATCACAAATCAGTGTTCCAAATATATTAAAGCTAATAGAGGATTTTGGATCCTTTTCAGGATATAGAATAAATTGGAATAAAAGTGAAATTATGACGATAAAACCTCAAGACCCAACACACCTGTTAAAATTCCCTTTTAAAATCGCTTCAGAAAAATTCAAATATTTGGGAATTGAAATTACTAGAAAATATAAGTCTTTATTTAATGCAAACTATATGCCCTTACACAATAAACTAAAAATACTGATTAAATTTTGGAAAACTCTCCCGATGTCTCTTAGGCCGAATAAATGCTATAAAAATGATTTTTTTTACCACAAATTTTATATCTATTCCAGTCAATACCGATATACTTACCAAAATTTTTTTTTTTTAAATTGGATGCTGATATTACAAATTTTATATGGGACTATAAATCCCATAGAATTCAAAGAAGACATTTGTGCAAACCCAAAGAATTTGGCGGATTATCACTCCCGAATTTTTTGTATTATTACTGGGCCGCAAATGTCAAAATATGATTCACCTGTTGGACAACTCGGCCCAGCAGGTGGATTGGATATTAATGGAGAGAGAGGATTGTTCCCCTTTTAATATAGGACCGATCCTTCTCTCACCAACAAAATTGAAGAATACAATATACAGTAAGAATCCAATTATCCATAGTACAATCAGAATTTGGAAACAAATAAAATTAACTTTAAAATTAAGAAATCTATCGCTTCTTTCACCTATAATGAATAATCCTTCGTTTAAACCTTGTACGATAGATAAATCGTTTACACACTGGGATAGATTAGGAATTAAAACGTTTGGAGATATGTATGATAATGGAAGTTTTCTAACACTTCACCAACTACAACTTAAATACAATTTGAGTAGAAATCAATATTTTAAATATTTTCAAATACGTGACTATTTGAAAAAATATACACAAGATTATCAAAATATGTCTACAGATTTATTAGACGAAACAATGAATATAAAAGCAGAATCAACTAATTTAATATCATACCTGTATAATACCATCATAAATATAGAAATACCATCATCTGATAGGATTAGAAGAGATTGGGAACAAGAACTAGCTATAAAAATCGCGAAAGAGAGTTGGGATAAACACTTGTTATATGTACATAAATGCTCGATTAATGTAAGACACATTCTAATTCAATTTAAAATCTTACATAGATTATACTACTCAAAAGCTAAAATAAGAAAATTTTACCCAAATGTCTCTTCTATCTGTGATAAATGTCTAAACCAAGAAGCAAATATAGCACATTCTTTTGTTTTTTGTATAAAAATTCAAAAATTTTGGAATGAAATCTTTGAAATTTTCACGAAATTATTTAAAATAAAACTGAAACCGAATGCAGAACTGATTATTTTTGTAACAATCGAAGCTAGTTTGGAGCTGTCTTTGTTTCAAAGGAGCTTTCTTAATTATGGCAATAACGGCATAAAAACTTATACTGAAATTTTGGAACCAACGACAAAAATGTGGATTTCTAATATGTCGGAACTGTTACACCTAGAAGATATGAGATTCCTCTTAGCAGGTAAACCAGACCATTTCCAAAAGATTTGGTCTCCATTTATCGGCTTATTACAAATATAGGGTGCAACAAAATGTTGATAATAAATGGTTTCAGGACCTGGCGAGGGGTGAGTAAAGATATGAAGTAGGTTCATCCCTTTTATCTTGTCCTATCTTATCTTAATTTTTTTTCTCTTTTTTCTTTTTCCTTCTTTTGGTTTTTCTCTTTTGTTTAACTCTTTCTGTGGTTTAGGTCCCCATGGGTGTTCCTGGACCACTCTTTCACTCACTCACTTACTATCTCTGCTAACTCTCTCTTAAAAACATTTTAAAAAAATTTAAAAAATCAATATCAGATTTAGTTAAATAAATTAATTTAAATTCCAAAGCTGCCACAGTGGAATTTGAACCAATCTCCAGATGAACAATCCCCTTGACTTCAATTAAAATTGTAATGGAAGCATGACGATTTTCCTGAGGATTGCATTACTATCCAATCTGTTATCATGACTGTATAACAGTACGATTAGGCTGTGAAAGAGTGTAGGAGGAATTGAAGACTAAGGTATTACACGGCTCTGAACTGCTGGGAATTTAATATGACATAGTGCAATCTGTCCCAATTTCAACCCTTTGAGAACATAAGGAAAAGCAGATGATGTGAAAAGGTAAGCTTGTCATTGTCATAGAATCTTTCAGTACGGAAACAGGCCCTTCAGCCCAAATTCTTCATACAGGCCAAGATGCCCATCTAAGCTAGTTCTATCTGCCGGCATGCTGGCCCCATTAGCCCGTAAGCTAGACCCATTTGCCATAAGCTAGTTCCATTTGTCAGCATGCCGGTACTAATTCACACACACTAGTCCAATTTGCCAGCAAGCCCGTCCCATTTGCTCGCAATGTGCTTAAAAAATTGACTTTTCCTAATCTCAACACACCCTAAAAATAAATGAAACACTTGAAATGTGGGGAAAGCAGCAGCAATTCTGCACATTGCAAGATTCCTCAAACTGGATTTTAAGGTAGTCGTTTAACCTGATGTTAGTGATAGCAATTGAGTGACCAGGATCTCTGTGAGTGTTCTTTGTCTCTTGTCCCCTCTGAAAAATATCTCCTCTCATATTGCAGCATTACTATTTCAGAGACACAAGAAACTGCAGATGCTTGAATCTTGAGTAACAAAGTAAACTGTTGGAGTATATTTAGGAAGGAACTGCAGATGCTGGTTTACACCGAAGATAGACACAAAATGCTGGAGTAACTCAGCGGAACAGGCAGATGCAAACTGTTGGAATAGCTCTGTCGGCCAGGCAGCATCTGTGGAGAGAATGGACAGGCGTTTTGAGATAGAACCCTTCCACAGTCAGTAGAATGGGTCCCAATCTGAATCATTGTCTGTTCATTCCCTCCACGGATGCCACCTGAGCTGCCTTCAGCAGTTTTTTTTTTTGCCCTTCTATTTCTGTGCTGCACCATTTTCAGGTTCAAGCTTTTTGTTTCCTTTGCTCTAGTGGGACTAGAACACGTAACCTTTGATTCAGCTTCGAAGGTACCTTCCACTGAAACTGAATGAGGTGAGCTTGTGAAGAGAAGGATCTTGTAGAAGCAAAGAACTGCAGATGCTGGTTAATACACAATAACTCAGCGGGTCAGGCAGCATCTCTGGAGAACATGGATAGGTGACATTTCGGGCTGAGACCCTTCATCTCTTTCCCCAATCCATGTTCTCCAAAGATGCTGCTTGACCTGCTGAGTTACTGCAGCACTTTGTGTCTTTTTGAGAGAAGAATCTTGCTGTTTTTGGATCTCCTGGTTAAAAATGGGGTTAAATAGTCTTTGCCTGAGAAGATAGGATGTTCACCACAGTTCGAACAGTGCTTGCATTGAGGATTTCTGAACCTTCCAACTAGAATTTATGAAGCTTGTATTTTATTTCAACATAATTTTTTTAATAAAAATTATGTAAAAAGTTGGGAAAAATCTGAATTGCCAGCACATTACTGTATAAGTTCATGAGCACTGCATAGCATCCCACATTGTCAGTCTTGTCTCTTCTGTTTTCTATTACTATTATTCCAACTATCTGGAGTGAAGCACCCCGGCTGAAACGACATAATCCCTCAGTGTTGAGAGTTTAATGTGTGAGATTTTCAAACCCACTATTTGGCTCTGGTCCAGTTTTATAAAATGGGAAAGGGCACAGGTTAGGCAGTTTAAAATCTCAGAGCAAATTTTAAATTCTGTCTTCTATGCCAGATGGCTTAAATAAACAACAAACCTCGCAACAACAGAGTCTTTTCGAATCCCCACACCACTGTGCAGGTACTCACAATCTCACTTGAGAGTCAGAGAGCACTGACATAAATCAAACTCCGTTCCGTTATCACATTATTTATACCCTTTCAAGGTCAGAGACATCCAACAATGACAAAAATAATGGATCTTCGCCTCGATACATTTACCAGATATAGAATTGGGAATATCTTTCTGTTGCTGATCCAAGCACTGTCAGGAAGATAGGAACAGCAACAGGCCATTATTGTGATTATTTTTTGCGGTTTTGGCATTGGTGGCAAAGGCAGCATTTATTGCTCATGCCGCATTGCCCTTGTGAAGATGCTGGTGAACTGCCTTGTTAAATTACTGCAACCCTTCTGGTGTGGGGAGAGAGTCTTTGGTTTTAGAGCCAGTGGTATTGGATCTGAGTCTGAAGAAGGGTCTAGACCTGAAAGGTCACCCATTCCTTCTCTCCAGATGCTGCCTGTCCCGCTAAATTACTCCAGCATTTTGGGTTCATCTTCCGCAATAGAATTATGTTTATTATTGTCATGTGTACTGAGGTAGAGTGAAAAGCTTAGTTTGGTGTGGTGTGGCAGCACCTGAAGGCAGCGGTTCGACTGCAGTCCATCTGTCATTTTTTTATTTTTGTCTAATTAAATGTATGTGTTTATTCTAGTTTTTATTATTTTTTAGCTGTGTATATGTGGGGGGCGGGGGTGGGGGGGGGAAAATGTTTAATCTCTTCCCTGTACGGGGGAACCGGCTTTTTCCCTGTCGGGTCTCTGATGTCGTTGGGCCTAACATCGTGGAGCAGGCGGCGGCCTCCGGCCGGAACTAACCTGAGGGCTCCAGTCGCGGGAGCCTGCGGACTTGCCATCGTGGAGCTGGCCAATTTCGGAACGGGAAGACCTGTGGTGGCGCGCGGCTGCGTGGCTGCTTTGGAGCTTCGGAGGCTCCGGCCGCCGGCCCGGTGGACAGGAACATCGGGAGCTCGCAGGTCCCTGGTGGGAGACCGATTTTTGGAGCTCCCGCAACGGCAACTTCTCCCGCTGGAATCGCGGGGTTTAAATGACTAGGAGCGGAGCCTAACATCGCCCGGCGGGGCTTAACGACCACAGGACTTACCATCGTCTGCCGGGGGCTTTAACATCGGGAGCCCCAGTTCGCCTCGACGTTGCAGTTGGACTGCTGGACTGCGGGAGAAGAACAAAGGGAAGAGATAAGACTTTTGCCTTCCATCACAGTGAGGAAGTGTTGGAGATTCACTGCGATGGATGTTTGTGTAAATTGTGTTAAGTGTGGGTCTTGTTTTTTTTTTGTAATGTTAAGACTAGAAATGCAATTTCATTCAAACCAAGCTGTTTGAATGACAATAAAAGACATTCTATTCTATTCTTCTATCCAAACAGGTCAGGTATACCATACACGGTTACAATCGTCAAACTCAAGTCTAATAGATCGAGCAAAGGGGAAGATACAGAGTGCAGAATACAGTTCTTAAGATCGTAGTGTATCAATTCCATAGGAAAAGTCCAATGTCCTTAATGAGGTGAGGGTGAATTGGACAGTACTTTAACATAGAAGGACCATTCAGAAGCCTGATGAAAGAGGGGAAGAATGTCACTGAATCTGGTGATGCACACTTTCTGTACTTTCTGCCAGGTGGGAAAGAGGAGAGGAAAGATTGATCGGGGTGGGCCAAGTCTTTGATTATGTTGGCTGCATTTCCGAGGCAATGTGAAGCGTAGATGGAGGCAATAGTAGGAGGTATGGTCTGTGAGATGGACTGCAGGCACAGAAATCGCTATCAAAACATGCGGGGGGAGGCCGGGGGACCAGGGGGGACACAATTTCCTGGGGCCGCGCGCGCAAGCGCACACTCACACACACACACACACACGAGGCTTTGAAGGCTTCAGCTACGGGAACGACGACCCAGGCTTACGGCAAGCGCGGGAAAGCAGCGCTAAATGCAGTTCAACTCTGCCTGTCTCGTCAGTTTAACCTACAGCCCTGCCTGGACTGACGGGACACCAGCGCAGCTTCTCCGCGCTGGCTGTAAACCTGGGCCGTCATTCCCGTAAGTCCAGGTAGGGCTGTACGTTAACCTGGCGCTGGGGCGGAAATCCCAGGGGAGCCATTTTGAGAGGTGGGGGACGATCCCCCCCATTTTTTGTAATCCGGAATTTAAAACCCAGTGAAATCTCGGCTTTCCGCGAGACAGTGGAGGTGGGACTGCTGATCGAGGGCGCCGATTGGACGAGAGAGACGTCGTTCAGCAGGCAATGGGGGCGGGGCATGATGATTCAGCGCGATGATTGGAGTAGGGAGGTGTCCGTCAGAGGCGGAAGGAGGGGGGTGGGACTGAGGATAGAGCGCAGTGATTGGAGGAGGGAGACGCCCATGGTGGAGCAAAGATCATAGAGGGAAGCTTGAATCGCATGCCCAGGTCATAGGTCACAAGCGAAAAACACTCTTGGCAGCCCTGGACAAAGATCCTATAGCAAGCAAAGTCATCCTGCTATAGGATCTTTGCTGGACACAGACCTGCGCCTCATCCACAGCCAGGATCGATCCTGGGTTTTTGGCTCCGCAACCATCACTGGGCTATCCCCATCCCCACCCAAGAGCCCGCCACGCCCGGGGGTGGCCAGAGACGTCGGGAGTCAGATGGCAGCAGTGCCCCCAGGCCCACAGCAAGCGCGGAGAAGCAGCGCTGGTGTCCTGTCAGTCCAGGCAGGGCTGTAGGTTAACCCAGCATGACAGGCAGAGTTGAGCTGCATTTAGCGCTGCTTCCCCACGCTTGCCATAAGCCTGGGTCATCGTTCCCGTAGCTGAAGCCTCCGAAGCCCCGTGTGTGAGTGTGTGAGTGTGCGCATGCGCACGCGGCCGCCAAGAAATTGTGTCCCCCCCATGTTTTGATAGCGATTTCCGTGCCTGACCTGGTGGGACAGGCAGAGTTGAGCTGGGTTTAGCGCTGCTTCTCTGCGCTGCCTGTGGGCCTGGGGGCACCACTACCATCTGACTCCTGATGTCTCTGGCCACCCCCGGGCGTGGCGGGCTCTTGGGTGGGGATGGGGATAGCCCAGTGGTGGTTGTGGCGCCAAAGATCTGGGATCGATCCTGGCTGTGGATGCGGCGCAGGTCTGTGTCCAGCAAAGATCCTATAGCAGGATGACTTTGCTTGCTATAGGATATTTGTCCAGGGCAGCCGAGAGTGTTTTTCGCTTGTGATCTAGGACCTGGGCATGCGATTCAAGCTTCCACTCTATGATCTTTGCTCCACCAGGACGTCTCCCTCCTCCAATCACCGCGCTCTATCCTCAGTCCCACCCCCCCCTACTTCCGCCTCTGACGGACACCTCCCTCCAATCATTGCGCTGAATCATCATGTCCCGCCCCTATTGCCTGCTGACCGATGTCTCTCTCGTCCAATCGGCGCCCTCGATCAGCAGTCCCACCTCCACTGTCTCGTGGAAAGCGGAGATTTCACCGGGTTTTAAATTCCGGATTACAAAAAATGGGAGGGATTGTCCCCCACCTCTCAAAACAGGGGGGTGGGGACATGTCCCCCCTGCCCCCCCCCCCGGGATTTTCGCCCCTGATGGACTGGATGGAACAGTGATATATTTTCAAGGCAAGGTGGTGAGAGACTTGGAGAGGAACTGCAGCTAGTGTTGTTCCCATACACTGGTTGCCCTTCTTGGTTGTATCGGTTGTGAGTTTCAAAGTGCTGATGGACTTGATGGAGTAGAATGGCAGTAGAGAGTGATGTACCTTGAGTTGAATGACTTGCTGGGCCATTTCATTGGGTAGTAACACAGTGGTGGGTCTGGAGTCACACACATTCCAGCTGGATCGCATCCTATGAAGGACATAAATAAGGCAGGTGTTTTTTTCCCACAAGCCAGGAATAACAGGTTTGCCCATTATTTTTGGTATGCTGGGTGCATGATAATTTGATAAAATTACCTGTTCCAGAACTTGCATCTGTTGAGGACAGTTAAGTTAAGTTAAGCATACAGAACCATCTCTAGCCACCTGAAACCCACACAAGTTGATGACCTGTACCTGCTGTGTGGTATTGCAACCCCTTCCAATCAGAAGAGCAGTATCCTCAAAAGTGGAACACACCAAGCAGGAGGATGACCCTCGTCACCCATTCTTCCAACACGTCCAGGTACCACAGAGGTTAAAATCCAGAAATAGCTTCCTACATACAGTTCAACCCCTGGATGATGACCTGTAGGATAGATTCTTGGGTGACACACCTACAATCAAAACCCCACACACTGACACTATACCCTGAGGAGTCCCTTCCATTGGGAGCGAAAGAGACATGGCCAGTCTGGCTCTGCCCCAACCGCCTCAGAACACGGGTCGGACGGTGCAAAGCCCTCATGCAGAAGTGGGGGTGCAACAATGATGGACCAACTGAATGTGACTGTGGGGAGACAACCCAAACTATGGAGCACCTACTTACCTGCCCCCTCTTCCCAGAGCCCTGCAAACCAGAAGATCTCAAGGTCTTCAACCCACGTGCCAGAGCCTGTGTTATGCAGTGACTTGGAAAAGTGAAGCGACACGCCAAGAAGAAGACAGTTAAGTTTAATCAAGTTTGTAAGACGAGACCTGTACTGGACAAAACCATGCTGACTGTCCCTAATTAGCACAATCCCAAACACAAAAAAATCCTATTCCCATGAATCCTCTCCAATAGCTTTCCTACCATTGATGTAAGGTTTATCAGCATATGATTTTCTATCTCCCCACTTGAACAAAGGAAAAACATTGCTTACTCTCTAGTCATCAGGAAATTTGCCTGTGGCTATAGAAGATATAAAGATCCTATATCCATGTTCTATCCATGTTCTCCCCACTGAGTTGCTCTAGCACTTCGTGTCCTTTGTGTGAATGAGCATCTGCAGTTTCTCATTTCTCTATCATGTCCATGCTGACCATCGATTACCGGTTCACGTTATTTTTGTGTCATCCCACTCTCTCATCCACTCCTCCTGACACATGAGGAGAAATTGCCCTAGCAACCCATACATCTTGGGAATGTGGGAGGAAACTGGAGCACCCGTGTGGTCACAGAAAGAATGTGTAAATTACACACACACAGCACCCAAGGTCAGGATAGAACCTGGATCTGGGTTGCCGTGAGGCAGCAGCACTACCGGCTGCATCACTGTTGCAAGTATACGATTGGCTCTAGAGTTCTTGTGGAGTGGGAATAGTGAACTGTCCTACTCCAGCTCTTAGTTCATTGCTAACTGTTTTTATGAGAACATCTCTATTTTTCCATAGAGATTAACAAATGACAATTTCTTCGATTACCTTATTGTCTTTTCAAAACTGTTTTTCATTCTATTCAATTTGTTAAGGCATCCTTTGGTGACTGAAGAAGTAATCAGTATTAAGGCACTGACAATGAGATGTTTATTATCTTTGGAATTGTTGCTCATTGATTTTCACAAATGGGCCAAACAGATGATGGAAAAGAAAAGGAAACTGAGTGGAACCAGGACAAAATTACCTTTTCACACTCAATCAAAAACTTACGAAAGAAGAAGTCCTAACCTTGCTTTCCAATAGAATTGCTGTATTCAAGGAAAAATCAGACCAGATTAAAAATTAAGTATCTCCAATATTCCCAGTCTAATTTTCCCTGATGAGGAGTATAAAAGCAAGCAAGGCAGTTTCTCACCATATACATGTTTGCTTCAAGCTCTAATATATTGGACCCAGTTTAACAATAGTGACACAGCACTATGGTGCTGGAGCATTTCTAGTTCTGATTATAATTCTCCTATATGTTGCCTGGTGATTTTTGAATCAGCCAACAATCTTCTGAACATTGGAGCTGAGTGGTCTTCAGTGCTAAAGTGCTGTTCTGTGCAGCATTGAACGCCACAGAAGATCATTTTCCCTGTGGCTATCAAACTGTACAACTCCTCCCCTTTCTGTCGTGGGGTAGACTAACTGCCCTTCCCCCTCCCCAATCTTTGCACATCCCCAATCCTGGACTTTCGACATCACTTTATTTTGATGTTTCATGTATCTGGTGGTATTTTATGACTGTTGGCAGACCAATTTCTCTCCTGGGATAAATAAAGTTCTATCATATCATATCATATCATAGAGCAGCAGACTGTACTCGATTAACTAACAGTAAGAAGCTCAGCAAGAAACATCTCTGCTTTCATTATTTTCAGACAAAGAGTATTTCTGTCTATTGAGAAATGTATTCTGATCTCCATTGTGTCAGAACCACGGTTGCTTTCTGTACTTTTGATATGATATGAAGGTAGAATTTCTGAAACCTAGAGCTTGATTTGCCAGCACTGGGCCCAGCTGAGAAAGTGTCTGGGTGAGTTTCCAGCTCTCAAATACAGAGAGCAGTACAGGAGAAAACAAAAGACACAAATAATCAGGAACTAAATAGTTCACAAACTAAACAATGAGTTGTAGTTACTGTGAGTAAACATAGTCTTGCTTCTCTTTGTACAGCAAAACATATGCTTGGCAGTACGAACATAGCAATCTCCAAATAGTGATTTCTTACAAAAGTTCTGACAAAACTTTTCAAGAAACTTATCAGCAGACTCATGAAAGTTGTTCTTGCAAATCTGCAGTAATCGATGTGGATGTGCAAAGTTCTTAAAGTGACTTAATATCTTTAACAAAAAAGAAACATTCATTGGTTTCAGAAAACAGGATGTCACTTATTCTGAAGATAGACACAAAATGCCAGAGTAACTCAGCGCGTCGGGTAGCATTTCTGAAAAAATGGAATAGGTGACGTTTCGGGTCGAGACCCTTCTCTCGGCGCAAATCGTCATCTATTCCTTTTCTCCAGAAATGCTGCCTGACCTGCTGAGTTACTCCAGCATTTTGTGTCTATCGTCAGTGTAAGCCAGCTCCTTCCTACACATTTTGTGCAATTCCTTCCTACACATTTTGTCACTTGTTCTGCTTTGACGCTGAAAATTTTGCTCACGTGTTAGATTGCTACATGGCAGAAACTTGTCATTTTCTGAATAAGAAGCTAATTCATGATCCAGTTTTGAAAGAACCTGTTCAGATTATCGATATCCCAAAAAGACCACCAATCAAGTGCCTGGAAATCTATATGGCACTTTTCCAATCAGTTACAGCAACTAAAAAAGTGATTTGTTTTGTTGAAGAATTTACTATCAAACCGTGCAGGATAATGGCATTTTGGGAATGCAACTGAAGGCATAGCACAGTCAACAGGAAAGCTTTGGTTTGTAATCTTATTCAACCTAACCATTTTCTCCATATGGACAGTCATCAAGCAACTTTTAATACTTACACGTGGCAGATTTTTAAAGAAAAATGCAGGGCATGGAGCTGAATAATCTTACAGAAGTTCTTTAATATATCTGGCTGAGATAACTGACAGTTGTCACCCCTTTTTAACGGGAAAACATAAGTTCGTGAGTTCATAAGTCGTAGGAGCAGAATTATGCCATTTGGCTCATTCAGTCTCAACAGATGAGAAAGGGGAGGGGGAAGGATGGGGGGGGGGTTGTTAGACGTTACAAGTTCACGTTATAGGAGTAGAATTAGGCCATTAACCACATAAACTTCTAGAACGACAATTGAAGAAGCAAGAAAAGGAAAAAACAATTATTAAAATTAAATCAGAGAACGGGGAACTATTAACTTTACCTAAGGACATTAATAAAAGGTTCGCTCAATTTTATTAAAATTTATATACATCTAAAATTAAAATAGAAGACAATAAAATTATAAATTTTTTAGATAATTGTAATTTGCCAAAATTGGATATCTTAGAACAAGAGGAATTAGGAGCTCAGATCACAAGTGAAGAAATAAGAGAAAAAATAAAAGAACTGAAAAATGGGAAGACACCAGGGCCTGGTGGTTTTAATAATGAATTCTATAAAAGATTTCAGGAGTTAATGGTCCCACGATTACTTAAATTATATACTTATGCTTTTACCGAAAAGAAATTACCAGAAACTTTAGCAGAATCTACAATTACGCTTATACCAAAAAAAGATAAAGATCTAGAAGATCCGGGCTCGTATAGAGCTATATCACTTTTAAACACAGATCAAAAAATTTTAGCAAAGATTTTAGCAAGAAGATTGAGTAAATATATTAATAAATTGATATACCCGGACCAAACGGGGTTTATACCTAAAAGACAATCATTTAATAATTTGAGATGACTTTTTAATATAATGTATTCACATAAAGTGGAAAAGGAAGACTTATCAGTTATATCTTTGGATGCAGAGAAAGCATTTGATCAGGTAGAGTGGTAGAGTACTCCAAAAATTTAATATGGGAGATAATTTTATTAGATAGATGAAATTATTATATGATAAACCAATGGCAAGAATATTAACTAATAATATGTTTTCTCCAAAATTCCAATTATCACGGGGCAATAGGCAGGGATGTGTTTTATCACCCCTGCTATTTGCCCTTATGATAGAGCCTTAGGCTGAAAGGATAAGAACACATCCAAATATTCAGGGATATAATACTAAGGACTCTAATAACACAATTTCATTATATGCGGATGATATACTTTTATATATTAGAAATTCAGAAACGAGTATCCCGAATTTACTAAACGTAATAGAGGAATTTGGCTCTTTTTCTGGATATAGAATAAATTGGAATAAAAGTGAAATTATGTCATGACAGCCCCAGAAAGTAAATCATCTATTAAAATTTCCATTTAAAATTGCAACGGAAAAATTTAAGTATTTAGGTATTCAAGTTACTAGAAGATATAAATCATTATTTAATGCTAATTTTAGTCCTTTATTAAATAAATTGAACGCTCTGATTAAATTTTGGAAAACGCTCCCACTATCATTAATTGGCAGAATAAATGCTATAAAAATGATAGTTTTACCACAAATAATATATTTATTTCAATCCATACCAATATATATACCAAAATATTTAAAAAAAAAAAACTAGACTCTAATATGACTAATTTTATTTGGGACTACAAAGCACACAGAATTAAAAGAAATCATTTGTGTAAACCTAAAAATGTAGGGGGACTTGCACTGCCTAATTTTTTATATTATTATTGGGCAATGCATATTAAGAATATCATTTATTGGTTGGACTGCCCTTCTCAACAGATGGAATGGGTAAGAATGGAGAAAGAGGATTGTTTTCCGTACGATTTAGGAGCGATCCTCTTCTCCCCGATAAAATTGAATAATACATTATATAAGAAGAATCCAATTATACACAATATAATTCGAATTTGGAAACAAATAAAATTAACTTTAAAATTAAGAAACTTATCATCATTAACACCAATAGTGAATAATCTGATATTTAAACCATCTTTTATGGATAAAACATATAGACAATGGGAAAGATTGGGAATTAAAAAGGTGGGTGACATGTATGAAATGGGAAATTTATTATCATTTCAACAATTAAAATCAAAATTTAATCTGAATAATAACCGATACTTTAAATATTTACAGATATGTGAGTTTATAAAAAAATATATACCAAGACTACAGAGCATAATGATAGACCCACTGGAAGAAGCAATGAATATTAAGGCGGACTCACAAAAATTAATATCATATTTATATAATAGTATTCTTAATAGAGAATTGCCATCAACAGAGGCAATTAGAGAAGACTGGGAAAAAGAATTAATGACAAAAATTTCTAAAGAAACATGGGAGAGGTATTTGATATATATACATAAATGTTCGATTAACGCTAGACATAATTTAATTCAATTTAAAATATCACATAGATTATATTATTCAAAAGTTAGGTTGAATTAATTTTATTCAAATATTTCTCCCATCTGTGATAAATGTCTTTCTCAAAATGCCAATATCACACATTCTTTCGTTTCTTGCACAAAACTTCATGGATTTTGGTGTGATATATTTGATATATTCACTAGTATATTTAAGATAAAAATGGAACCTAATATGGAAATGATTACCTTCGGAGTAATAGGAGATGGAAACAAATTAAATATATCCCAAATTTCATTTTTTAATTATGGTTTAATAACAGCAAAAAAACATACTTAAATCTTGGAAAAATGCTACTATACCAACACTCAAAATGTGGATTGGTAATATGTTGGAAACTGCCCACTTGGAAGAAATGAGACTCCTCCTAATAGATAAACAAGACCAATTCTTAACGAGTTGGTCTCCATTTATTGACCTTGTGGATTCATGTGGTGCAATAGTATTGTAAAATTAAAAATTCTTGGTTTGGGCGAAAAATGATCAAGAATATAAAAAAGCATCAACTTGTGGCGAGGGAGAATCTCCTTTCTGCTTCACTTTCTTACTTATTTCTTTTCTTTACCTCACACTCACTAGACTTTCCTTTACTCTTCATTACTTCTTTCTTTCTCATTTCTTTCTAAAAAAAAAAAAAAAGGAAGTTGTACAAAGAATGTTTTAATAATTCTGGGAACCTGTAAAAAGGTACCATCAAAATGTAATGTACTTAATTCTAATAAATAAAATATTTAAAAATAAATAAATAAATATATATATATATATATATATATATATATATATATATATATATATATATATATATATATATATATATACATATATATATATATATATATATATGGCTGAAATAACTGACAGTTGTCACCCCTTTTTAACGGGAAAACATAAGTTTTCTGAGTTCATAAGTCATAGGAGCAGAATTATGCCATTTGGCTCATTCAGTCTCAACAGATGAGAAAGGGGAGGGGGAAGGATGCGGGGGGTTGTTAGACGTTACAAGTTCATGTTATAGGAGTAGAATTAGGCTATTTGACCCATCCAGTCCACTCCGCCATTCAATCATGGCTGATCTCTGCCTCCTAATCCCATTTTCCTGCATGCTCCCCATAACCTTTGACACCCGTTCTAAAATTGGAAAATGTATTGTTCATACTATTGTTTTGTAAGCTACCCTACCCAAGCAGAATATGAGGTGCTGCTCCTCCAGTTTGTGTGTGGCCTCACTTTGGCAATGGAGGAGGCCGAGGACAGAAAGGTCAGTATTGGGATGGGAAGGAGAGTTAAAATGGTTATACTGCTGCAAGTAAGAATTTCATTGTTCATTTGTCAGTACATTTGATAATTAAACATTCTTGACTCCTGATAAGATGAAAATATGAAATGTAATCACAGTTGTTCAGTTGAATGAGGGATGAAAAATTGTGCCAGCTGTTACCTTTCCATATATACAGTATCATCCTTACAAATATGATCTCCCATCTTACATTACAGCTAAGCGATCTCACCTTTGGACAGCAACCCATATTCAGAACAGCATTAGGGCTAAAAAATATATCTTATAAAATCTACACATATTTGTCCCTGAAATAGATGTTTTCTCCTTTATTTTATTCCACTTATTCACAGATACATATTCTGCAGCAATATTGTGTTCATTTGGTTGTGAGGATTGTAGCCATTCAGAAGAGCAAATTTCCTGACACACGCCAAAAAGGTAGTCAGAAATCCATCATGCGAGATATTGATAAATACATCTGCCTGTAGCTGAAATTGAAAAGTGCCAAAAGCTGCAGAGAAAGGGAATCTTGCCTTATCAAACTAAGAATGACTTGACTGTATGGCACTGTGTCCTGGCAGACAAAATAAGATTTTCATAAATGGAGGAAGAGATGGAAGATTCAGGCCATTAATCCATCATCTTGTCCCCAATTTCACAAAACAACATATGAAGAAATCTATTCTTATTACTCCAGAACATAAAAAAGACTCGAGAATTTCATTTAATCCTCAAAGACTGTATATAGTGAATCTGCCCTTTCTCAAAGTCACAGCAAAGCAAAATATCATAGAAATTGTATCACTTCATGCTACCTTGGATAAGCAGCCAATATTTTCAAGGACCTTTTTCACCCCGGTTATTCTTCTCCTCTCCTCTTCTGTCAGGCAGAAGATGTGAAAGCTTGAAGGCACGTACCGCCAGATTCAGGAACAGCTTCTTCTCCTCTGTTTTCAGACTACTGAACAGTCCTCCATATGCTAGGGTGTATTCCTGATCTTCCGAATCTACCTCATTGCAGACCTTTCACTTTTTCTCTGTAACTCTAATGCTATAATGCTGTAACACTATGTATTGGTATTTTTCTCTTTGCATTATTTGTTGTGTACGGCATGATTGTATTCATAGAATCATTCAGCATGGAAACAGACCCTTCAGCCCAACTTATCATGCCAACCAAGATGCCTCATCCAAGCAGGTCCCATTTTTCCTGTATTTGGCCCATATCCCTCAAACCTTTACTATCTATGTACCTGACCAAATGTCTTCCCATTACATAGTATGATGTGATTTGGCAGTAATAAACCAATGCCAATTTCAAAAGGGATTTTGTTTTATTTCTGATAGTTCCCAATTTATCCCAGTCTTCATCTCGTCCGAGGAAATTATGTTGATCTTTATTATAGGGATAAGGGTTTTCAGAGTCATTTCAAATGATTTTGTGTTATAGTCATAGAGTGATACAGTGTGGAAACAGGTCCTTCGACCCAACTTGCCCACACTGGCCAACATGTCCCAGCTACACTAGTTCCATCTGCCCGCGTTTGGTCCATATCCCTCCAAACCTGTCCTATCCATGTACCATGTGCTGTCTAACTGTTTCTTAAATGCTGGGATAGTCCTTGCCTCAACTATCTCTACTGGCAGCTTGTTTTATACACCCACCACCATTTGTGCGAAAAAGTTACCCCTCAGTTTCCTATTAAATCTTTTTCCTTCACCTTAAACCTATGTCCTCTGGTCCTCGATTTACCTACTCTGGGCAATAGATTCTGTGCATCTACCCGATCTATTCATCTTATGATTTTATAACCTCTATAAGATCACCCCTCATACTCCTGCGCTCCAAGAAATTGAGTCCCAGCCTACTCAACCTCTCCCTATAGCTCAGACCCTCTAGTCCTGGCAACATCCTTGTAAATCTTCTCTGTACCCTTTCCAGCTTGAAAACAAGCAACAATCTCAAACAGAGAGTGTCCATGCATCAAAGGGAAATGTTCTTCAAATACAAGTCTCTAATCCAACCTTTGGCAATATACTTAAAGGAATCTTCAGGTCAGTTTAAAAATTTGTAGCTCATCTTATTTTATTTCAACACACTTTGTTTCATTGGATCAAGAAGCTTATTGCAGGTTTGGGCTCCCTTGCTCAAGAAACAACACAAGATTCAAATTTGCAATTTCATTTCCTTCTGAGAGACTGGAGCCTGGAAACTCAATTGGGTTTTGCCATCTTATTTTTTAAGCACTATGGAATGGAAATCACTGTTATTTCCCAAAGTGAAAAGGGATAACAACCAATAAAAACGTAGAACATAGAAAATTACAGCACAAGAACAGGTCCTTAGGCCCACAGTAGCTGTGCTGAACATAATGCCAAGATTATCACTTATCTACCAGCACATTATCTCCAATCCCTACGTATCCATAGGCCTATCCAAAAGCCACTTAAATGCCACAAAAGTATCTGCCCCAACTACCAACTGCTTGGCAACATGATTCCAGTCACTCATCACCCTCCATGTAAAAAAAGTTGTCCCACACACCTCCTTTGAACTTTGCCCCTCTCACCTTGAATGCTATGCCTGCTGGTATATGATTTTACTTCGGAGTCACGTGAGTGACTACGTGAAGAACCCCGTCAGGGCGCATGCGCGTCATTACGTCGGACGCATTGGTGCGAACGGCAGCAGGAGCACGGATGTCCTGCTGCAACGTGAGTAAATAGAGCTCCACCAAAGTCGGGGAGACTTTGGAGGAGTTAGAGAAAAGTAAAGATATTGTTTCTGTGTGTTTTCCCTCCATATACAGGAACAAGGAAAAGGTGCAGGCTGCTGCCGACAAGGAGAGAGAGAGCTGCGGGACGCAGTCTCTGAAAGGCAGCCTGTCACCTCGGGGGAGTCACAAGCCGGTAGCGGTGCGGCGACAGACTTCAGAAAGTGCCCAGCCGCGTACACAGCCACCGCCAGTCGGGCGGTCGGCATAAGTTAAGTCAGTAAGGGCTATAGACTCCGCAGAGTCGGGCCACGAGAGTCCCGTCGGGGACAGGATACCGTTCCCCAGCGGTTATCCAAAAGGAGCAGCTCATACAGGGGCTGCTCCACAGAGACGCTCCAGGAGGAGTTGTGTGGGCGGGAAGCCATAGGGAAGGCTCTGCTGGCAGTGCCTAGGAGAGGTCTGCCTCATAAAGCCACAACTCCAGGAGGAGTTGTGCAGGCGGGAAGCCTTAGGGAAGGCTCCGCTGGCATGTGCCTTGGAGAGGCCTGCTTCATAAAGCCATACTCCAGGAGGAGTTGTGCAGGTGGGAGGCCGTGGGGACGGCTCCACTGGCAGTGCCTAGTAGAGGCCTGCTTGAAAGCACCCTCTTTGCAAGAGGTGAGTGCAGAAGGGCAGATACGCTCTGACCCCGAGTCCGACGACTTCCAAAGGGAGGGCAGGCAGCTGTCAGAGCTGATACCGTGTGCAGCACGGTTTGCCATGTCGTCGGATGCTGATGAGCCTCTGGGTGAGGAACTTGCCACCAGCATAAATTACCAAGTCTCACAGCAGCTACAGGAGCTGACAATGGATGAGACAGTAACGAAGCATGAAGCCCCAATCAACTGTGGACTGTTAAAAGTTCCTGTTGGGAACAGGAAGAATTGGGGTAAGATGGGCATACTAATGAAAGCCCAGGAGCATGTGAAGCTCCAGCATATTTTTAAAGTTGCTGGCATCTAGTATAACGAGCTTTGCCAGGATGGTGGATGGAGAGGCCATGACAAATCACAACAAAAGGCTCTATTGTGGAGTGCCCACTTTGAGATCAACTGCCTCCGCAAGATGCGATTAGACCAACCATCAATGATAAATATGCTTCACTCTGCCAGCCTGGCACAGTGCAACCGGCACAGCTGTTTGGCGAGGATTTCGCACAGCAGGTGAAGGAGCTGGAGGAGGAGGCTAAGACGGCAGCCACATATTCACCAAAGCGGGAGTATCCCTATAAGGGAGCAGACTGGTCCGGGCAAGGGACGAGTCCAGCTACGATGCAGCGCAGTTGGCGTTCGGCTGTAGCACCGCCACGGAGGTGAGATATCCAGCTCAAGGCCGGGGAAGAATGCCAGATGGTAAGGAGGTAAGAGGGTCTGGTTCTCATGTAGACAGTTCTAATGTGATACAATTAAATGTTTACCTCAGATATGTTTATACTGAAGGTTATTCAAGGGCATCAAATAAAGCTTAAATGCAAATTCTGATTTACCCATGCAACATGTTCCAAAAAAGGAGTTTGACTTCAGTATCACTGAACAATTGGAAGTTCAGCTGGAACTTGCAACCTTATGTAATAAAGGTGTAATTGCTAAGGCAGTTTACCAAAGCCATCAGTTTGTGTCCAATATCTTTCCCAGACCAAAAAAGGATGGGGGGATGCAGAATTATACAGACCTGAATAGTCTTAACCCTTTTGTACGGTATAGACATTTTAAGATGGAAACGTTTGTGAAGGAGATCTTAAAGATGCGGATTCAGTGTCTGTTCATTTGCAGGATAGAAGATTTAAAATTCAGCTGGATGGGGCAATTATGCCAATACAATCCACTGCCTAATGGTTTCTCTTCAGCTCCTGGAGGGATTACAAAGTTGTTAAAATCTATTCTAGGCATGATGAGAAGTCAAGGTCATGTGCTCATGGCTTAGCTAGATAATATCTTGATTGTAGGACAATCAAAGGAAACAGCTGAAGCATCAGTGGCAGTTGGTAAAAACCAAATTTTAATTGGGCTTTATAAGCTATTCTGAGAAATCTAAATTTATACCTGTGACACAAATTGACTAGTTGGGTTCACAATGGACTTAATCAACATCATTGTGACCTTGCCCAGGCAAAAAAGGGTAGAGTTAATTAAGAGCTATATCAAGTTAATTGCTAACACGCAGCCTTCAATTAGCCAGGTGACAAGACTGCTGTGGTAATGGCTGGCAGCATTTCCAGCAGTTGAATATGGCCACTTTATTATCTACAATTACAAAGGTCAAAGGAACAAGCATTGAGGATACATTGGGGTCATTATAATAGACCTATGCTTCTATCAATAGAGGCTGTTGCTGATGTACAATGGTGGATTCAGCATGTGTCCACTAGTAGTTCCAAAGTGTTATTGGACCAAGCTTCCATGATTTGCAGACAGATGTCAGAGCACTTGGGTAGGGTGCTACTGATACAAGATCCAGCAGTGGAGACAGATGAACATTGCTTCTGCAAACATGGGGAATTAACCAAGAGTATTTTATGGACTCAAGTCTTATGGCACTAACTAAACTAGTTTGCATGTGCAGTGCAAAATAGACAACACTACAGCAGTTGCTGATATGAATCACATGGGTGGAATCAAATTGTTATCATGTGACAGGTTAGCAAATACAATTGGACCTGGAGTAGAGATAGAGAGATTTGGATTGGAGCTATCTATCTGCCAGGGAAACTTAATGTAGTACCAGATGGCAGCTCACGAAAATTCCATCATAACGCAGAGTGGATGTGGAACCAGGATGTGTTCAAGAACATAGTACTTCTATATGGAAGGCCAAAATATGTTTCATAGGCACCAGATCCAGGGGCAGTGACAATTGATGCTTTTTCACTAAATTGGGATGATATGTTTGTGTACATTTTCCCACCATTCAGCCTCATAGGTCGGTGTTTGAGAAAATCAAGCAGGATGCCGCTTCAGGGGTTTTGGTGATACCAAATTGCCTGATTCAACCATGGTTTCCTTTGATGTTACAGATAGCGATCAACCCTCTTTTTGCTGATTCCAAACAGTAGGAATTTGCTGGAGCATCCAGTAACGCATTAAGTTCATCCGTTATGTGATGGTATGGATCTTTTAATTTGCAGGTTTTAAGAATGCCTTACATTGGTCGAGGACTTTCTAGGCCAACGGTGGATATACTCACTGCAGCCTGGAGAAACAGTACTCAAAAACAGTATATGACTTATGGAAAAAAAAATAAAAAAAATGGGAACAATATTGTGTTCAAAAGAATATTCAATATGATACTGTAGTTATTGAAAATGTGTTAGAGTTATCTACACTTTATTATGATGAGGGTCTTAGCTATACTGCTATCAATACAGCTAGAAGTGCTTGGTCGGCATATCTTGTAATAGGTACATGGACACATTTGTTACATTACATTGAAGCCGCAAGGTCTTTAAGACAAGAAGAAACAGGATTATTTCTCAGTTACAAGAAGCCAACATAAAAGAGTGGCAGTTCAGACTATCTCAAGGTGGTTAAAGCAAGAGTTGGTTCAGGCAGGAATTAACATTTATGTGTTTACATCTCATTCCACTAGCGCAGTAGCAACATCCGCGGCCAGGGCGATGGACGTTCCCATCGACCATATATTAAAAGCCGCAGGTTGGAAAAATGAACTTGTGTTTCAGCAATACTACCATCGGCCGATTGCCGATGGAGGGCTGTTTGCCAACTCAATATTGAGTGCTGTTGCTATTGTTTAAAGTCTGTTTTCAATACTGTTTCATTCTGTTTTGTTTGGTGCCCTACATTAAGAGGGTTTATTGGTTGTTTTATGACCAAAAATAAAACTGTTTTGTTTTTGCATGATATGCAATGTCATGTTTACAGCATTATTGATGATACTCAGAGTCAATCGATGCAGTGAGAAGCCGGGATTTTGATCTGCGGCATAAAAATCACAGAGCTTTAAAATCTTCACGTAGTCACTCACGTGACTCCGAAGTAAAATAGTAAGATTAAACGAGAACTTACCAGTTTGAAGTTTAATCTTTATTTTATGAGGAGTTACGTTGGTGATTACGTGCCCGCCACGCCCAACCCTCTCTCATAGAAAAAAGGTCATAATGGTAGTTCTCATGTTGATCATCTTAATATGTTACTTCAATTATGGTGTTGTCTGTGATTTCATACCGCTGCTTTGAAGATTGACGTGCATGCGCCCTGACGGGGTTCTTCACGTAATCACCAACGTAACTCCTCATAAAATAAAGATCAAACTTCAAACTGGTAAGTTCTCGTTTAATCTTACTATTTTTACATCCTGGGAAAATGGTTCTCACTGTGTACCCTATCTATGTCAATAGACTTGTGCATTCCTGCAACATATCCCAAACCAAGCAAATCACCAGGTACTTCATGTGTCATAGATACATAGATACATAGAAAATAGGTGCAGGAGTAGGCCATTCGGCCCTTCGAGCCTGCACCGCCATTCAATATGATCATGGCTGATCATCCAACTCACTATCCCGTACCTGCCTTCTCTCCATACCCCCTGATCCATTTAGCCACAAGGGCCACATCTAACTCCCTCTTAAATATAGCCAATGAACTGGCCTCAACTACCCACTGTGGCAGAGAGTTCCAGAGATTCACCACTCTCTGTGTGAAAAAGTTTTTCCTCATCTCGGTCTTAAAGGATTTCCCCCTTATCCTTAAGCTGTGACCCCTTGTCCTGGACTTCCCCAACATCGGGAACAATCTTCCTGCATCTAGCCTGTCCAACCCCATAAGAATTTTGTACGTTTCTATAAGATCCCCTCTCCTAAATTCTAGCGAGTATAAGCCAAGTCTATCCAGTCTTTCTTCATATGGAAGTCCTGACATCCCAGGAATCAGTCTGGGGAACCTTCTCTGCACTCCCTCTATGGCTATAATGTCCTTCCTCAGATTTGGAGACCAAAACTGTACGCAATACTCCAGGTGTGGTCTCACCAAGACCCTGTACAACTGCAGTAGAACCTCCCTGCTCCTATACTCAAATCCTCTTGCTATGAAAGCCAACATACCATTCGCTTTCTTCACTGCCTGCTGCACCTGCATGCCTACTTTCAATGACTGGAGTACCATGACACCCAGGTCTCGCTGCATCTCCCCATTTCCTAATCGGCCACCATTTAGATAATAATCTGCCTTCCCGTTTTTGCCACCAAAGTGGATAACCTCACATTTATCCACATTATACTGCATCTGCCAAACATTTGCCCACTCACCCAGCCTATCCAAGTCACCTTGCAGTCTCCTAGCATCCTCCTCACAGCTAACACTGCCCCCCAGCTTAGTGTCATTCGCAAACTTGGAGATGTTGCTTTCAATTCCCTCATCCAGTTCATTAATATAAATTGTAAATAGCTGGGGTCCCAGCACTGAGCCTTGCGGTACCCCACTAGTCACTACCTGCCATTGTGAAAAGGACCCGTTTACTTCTACTCTTTGCTTCCTGTTTGCCAGCCAGTTCTCTATCCGCATCAATACTGAACCCCCAATACCGTGTGATTTAAGTTTGTATCCTAATCTCTTATGTGGTACCTTGTCGAAAGCCTTCTGAAAGTCCAGATACAACACATCCACTGGTTCTCCCCTATCCACTCTACTAGTTACATCCTCGAAAAATTCTATAAGATTCGTCAGACACGATTTACCTTTTGTAAATCCATGCTGACTTTGTCCAATGATTTCACCACTTTCCAAATGTGCTGCTATCCCATCTTTAATAACTGACTCTAGCAGTTTCCCCACTACCGATGTTGGACTAACTGGTCTGTAATTCCCCGTTTTCTCTCTCCCTCCCTTCTTAAAAAAGTGGGGTTACGTTTGCTACCCTCTAATCCTCAGGAACTACTCCAGAATCTAAAGAGTTTCGAAAAATTATCACTAATGCATCCACTATTTCTGGAGCTACTTCCTTAAGTACTCTGGGATGCAGCCTATCTGGCCCTGGTGATTTATCGGCCTTTAATCCATTCAATTTACCCAACACCACTTCCCGACTAACCTGGATTTCACTCAGTTCCTCCATCTCCTTTGACCCGCGGCCCCCTGCTATTTCCGGCAGATTATTTATGTCTTCCTTAGTGAAGACGGAACCAAAGTAGTTATTCAATTGGTCCGCCATATCCTTGTTCCCTATGATCAATTCACCTGTTTCTGACTGCAAGGGACCTACATTTGTTTTAACTAATCTCTTTCTCTTCATATACCCATAAAAACTTTTGCAGTCAGTTTTTATGTTCCCTGCCAGTTTTCTTTCATAATCTATTTTCCCTTTCCTAATTAAGCCCTTTGTCCTCCTCTGCTGGTCTCTGAATTTCTCCCAGTCCTCTGGTATGCTGCTTTTTCTGGCTAATTTGTACGCATCATCTTTTGCTTTGATACTATCCCTGATTTCCCTTGTTATCCACGGATGCACTACCTTCCCTGATTTATTCTTTTGCCAAACTGGGATGAACAATTTTTGCAGTTCATCCATGCAGTCTTTAAATGCCTTCCATTGCATATCCACCGTCAACCCTTTTAGAACTAATTGCCAGTCAATCTTGGCCAATTCACGTCTCATACCCTCAAAGTTACCTTTCTTTAAGTTCAGAACCGTTGTTTCTGAATTAACATTGTCACTCTCCATCCTAATGAAGAACTCAACCATATTATGGTCACTCTTGCCCAAGGGGGCACGCACAACAAGACTGCTAACTAACCCTTCCTCATTACTCAATACCCAGTCTAGAATAGCCTGCTCTCTCGATGGTTCCTCTACATGTTGGTTTAGATAACTATCCCGCATACATTCCAAGAAATCCTCTTCCTCAGCACCCCTGCCAATTTGATTCACCCAATCTATATGTAGATTAAAGTCACCCATTATAACTGTTTTGCCTTTGTTGCATGCATTTCTAATTTCCTGTTTGATGCCATCCCCAACTTCACTACTACTGCTAGGTGGCCTGTACACAACACCCACCAGCGGTTTCTGCCCCTTAGTGTTTCGCAGCTCTACCCATACCGATTCCACATCCTCCAAGCTAATGTCCTTCCTTTCCACTGGTTAATCTCCTCTCTAAACAGCAATGCTACCCCACCTCCTTTTCCTTTTTCTCTATCCCTCCTGAATATTGAATATCCCTGGATGTTCAGCTCCCAGCTTTGGTCACCCTGGAGCCATGTCTCCGTTATCCCAACTATATCATAATCATTAATTGCTATCTGCACGTTCAACTCATCCACCTTATTACGAATGCTCCTTGCATTGAGACACAAAGTCTTCAGGCTTGTTTTTACAACGCTCTTACCCCTTATACAATTATGTTGAAAAGTGGCCCTTTTTGATTTTTGCCCTGGATTTGTCTGCGTGCCACTTTTACTTTTCACCTTGCTACCTATTGCTTCCGCCCGCATTTTACACCCCTCTGTTTCTCTGCTCACCCATTTAAGAACCCCACCACCTCTTATTCTCTGTTTATTATTGTTTTCTTCTTTCCCCCCTACATGTTGGATCTGGGTGCTTTCCTTTTCTGCCTCCTGCCTCACACACTGTCTAATAGCATTCTCTATTTGAGTCCCTCCCCCCAACCATTCTAGTTTAAAGTCTCCCCAGTAGCCTTTGCAGATCTCCCCGCCAGGATATCGGTCCCCCTCAGGTTCAAGTGCAACCCATCCATTTTATACAGGTCGCACCTTCCACAAAAGAGGTCCCAATGATCCAGAAATTTGAATCCCTGCCTTCTGCACCAGTCCTTCAGCCACGCATTTATCCTCCACCTCGCTCCATTCCTACTCTCACTGTCGCCTGGCACAGGCAGTAATCCCGGGATTGTTACCTTTGCTGTCCTTCTCTTTAACTCCCCTCCTAACTCCCTAAATTCTCCTTTCAGGACCTCTTCCCTTTTTTTACCTATGTCATTGGTACCTATATGTACCACGACCTCGAAGTCTCAACTCGTAATAAGACTCAAGGATGCGAAACATTAACCATCAGCAGTTGGGTTATTTTACTTGCGCAAGGGCAGACACATCTCAGTCAAAGACTGTGAGCACATCTCCAAAGTTTGTTGGCACACAAGATATTTATACACAGAAGACGACTTATGTCCCAAGCTGTTATCAGGCAACTGAACCATCCTACCCGAGGTAGTAAGCAGTCCTGAACTACTATCTACCTCATTGGTGACCCTCGGACTATATTTGATCGGACTTTGCTGGCTTTACCTTGCACTAAACGTTATTCCTTTATCATGTATCTGTACACTGTAAATGGCTCGATTGTAATCATGTATTGTCTTTCCGCTGACGGGTTAGCACATAACGAAAGCTTATCACTGTACCTGTACAGGAATACGTGACAATTAACTAAACTGAACTGAACTGATGTGATGTACAAAGGTTAATTAATTCAATAGTGATGTACAAAGGTTATGTAGTTCAATAGTGAATGTACAAAGATTAAGTAGTTCAAAATGTTAATCATCAGGTCTGTATGTAATACACAAAGGAGGCAAAGTTGATGAATGAATGAATGAATGAATACGTTTATTGGCCAAGTATTCACATACAAGGAATTTGCCTTGGTGCTCCGCCCGCAATTGACAACATGACATACAGTGACAGTTAGGAATGACATATAAAACATTAAACATTAATAATAAAACATTATCGATTAAGCATGTGAATTAGATTAAATACCAGAGCAAAAGGATGCTACAGATTTTTGGTTATTGAGTAGAGCTACTACTCGTGGAAAAAAAGCTTTTTGGCTGTGGCAGCTTTGACAGTCCGGAGTCGCCTTCCAGAGGAAAGTGATTCAAAGAGTTTGTGGGCAGGGTGGGAGGGGTCAGAGAATGATCTCACCCGCTCGCTTCCTGGCCCTTGCAGTGTACAGTGCGTCAATGGAGGGAACTTTGCAGCCAATAACCTTCTCAGCTGATCGGACGATTTGCTGCAGCCTCCGGATGTCGTGCTTGGTGGCTGAGCCAAAAGTTATGTATAAAGGTTAAGAACATCAGTTTGTTAATCACATTGGAGAGTTTCATCAATCATCCAGGTTGCAAAATTTTCCTTTGCATCAAGTATCCCATTTGGCTTTGCGATAATAAAGATTTACCTGTACACATGACATAAAGGTAACCCTGACATCACGGACACAATTATTCCAGCTATAATATGACTCTTGGAGCACTGTGGAAAACATTAGATGACGATGCCTTGCAAGAAATCGTTATTCGTTATTCTCAGCATAATTAGGTCTTCCCATGGACTGGGATAGCCATGAGGTAAGTTCTCTTACTAACCTTTATGCAACCACATCAGCACAACATTGTCCCCTCCATTGCCCTCCACCCTCTTCTCCAGCACCTTCTGGTGTCATTGTTGATCTCCCTGGATCCCATTTCTATTATCACCTGACATTTAGATCCATTCTCCTAATTAGCCCACCTACAGATTCTCCCGAACACTCGTCCATGTAATCCTCCTGCTTCCTACTTCACAATCATCCGCTACTTTCCATCATCGTCTGACCCACCACAATATAGTCCCAGTCAATTCTAGAGTCCTAACCTTCCATAATCATGGATACACCTCAATCTTGCCCATAGCCACCAGCCACCTTGAATCCATTACACCCAGCCTTCATCTGAATTCCATTCAGTATACCTTCATTAGCAGAAATGTGCAATGGCTTGGGCTTTGGAGCAGCTGAAGATCATGGTGGTGGGGGGTCTATGATTGGAAGGGTCCTTGGCTTTTCATTGTAACTCTTGTCTAACGCATCCAATAGTGTAACAATCCTAACACATCGAATTTGAGGAGCATCTATCACTGGTCCCAGTACAGATTCCCACAATGATCTACAAACACTACTGCCCGACAATTCGGTAAGATAGTTGCTCTGAAACTCACTTTGAGTTATGAAAGACTAATGTTTGTGTTCATTATGACTTTATTGAGCTAAGGAAATTTCATTGCTTACTGCACCCAGTCTAGTTCTTAAGTTGTGCTGTTACGTTGTTGTAATGTAGGAAATGCTACAATAAATTTTCATTGAACAAAGCTCGACGAACAATAATGTGATAATGACCAGCAAATAATTACATTCATTGTGGGATAAGTAATGCCTGGAACATTAGGCCAACTATCCTGTTACTCTTTGACTATTCCCAGAAAATCTGCTCCATTCACATGAAAGTGTACACTGAGTGTTCATTTAAAAATTCAGTGGAAGAACAGGTATTATTCAGTTGAAGAACAGGTGTTCAGTTGAACACATCCTTACAATGCAACACACCTTCAACATAGTACTAAATTGCCACGGTCAACATCGTCTCCAAGGTTCCACAGTGGGTATTGAACCCATGACTTTTCCAATGTGAGGCAAGCGAGTCACAGCCACAATAGTAAGATTAAACGAGAACTTACCAAGTTTGAAGTTTGATCTTTATTTTATGAGGAGTAACATTGAGGGATTACGTGAAGAAGCCCCGTCCAGCCGCACACGCGTCAATCTTTCAAAGCAGCGGAGTGACAATCACAGACGATAATTACTGAAGTATGATAGTAAGATGCATAAAGACTTAGAACTACCAGCTTTATCTTTTTATGAGGGTGGGAGCGGCGGGCACGTAATCCCTCAACGTTACTCCTCATAAAATAAAGATCAAACTTCAAACTTGGTAAGTTCTCGTTTAATCTTACTATTTTACTTCGGAGTCACGTGAGTGACTACGTGAAGATTTCAAAGCTCTGTGATTTCACACCGTGGATTCAAATCCAGGTGTTCACTGCATCGATTGACTATCTGAGTAAGCACAATCAACAATGCATAACCACAACATTTGAATGTAATCAGTTAATGGTTTTATTTATTTTAATAAAAGTAACAAAATTAGGCCCTTTTATAATGGGGGATTTAATACTGTATCCAGCACGGCATCACCAAACCCTCTGAGATCTTTAATCTCCTTGTGGTAATACTTGTGAAACATCTGTTCACTTGCCCATCCTGCGGCCGCAAGAATAAGGTCTATTGGCACGTCTGAATCCCTGGCCGCTGATGTTGATGCCGCCCTGGTGGAATGAGATTTAAATTTATCAGTATCAATACCTGAATATCTCAAAACCTGTTTCAACCATCGTGAAATTGTTTGTGTTGATACTTTCTTATGAGGCTTTTTATGACTAATAAAAAGTGCCAATTGGGCGCCTCTTAAAACTTTTGTTGTTTCTATGTAACATTTCACATATGTTACTACACACAGTCGTGAATCTGTAGGATATGCTAAAAATCCCACCTTGCATCCTGTGGACCCAGGTCTACTTTGCATCAGTAAATCATAGACATAGAATGTCATGGCATTTTGCCCTACTTTCATTCTATCAATTCTGAGTTTCTGTAATGTTTGAACTCTCTGCGCTGAAACTAATGCCATGAGCATAACCAATTTCATGGTAATTTTGGATAATGACAGGGTTTCAACTGGATTCTAACTCCTTAGGAACATCAGTACTTCTTTTACATTCCAAATTTCTGTATACCTGGGTCTGGGAGGATTAGAGTTGAAAATTCCTTTCATAAACCTACAGACCCAAGGATGTGCTCCAATTGGAGTTTGTTCTGATTCACTGCTTAAATATGCAGAGAGTGCACTTCGTGCAGTATTAATTGCACTATAACTTAATTTCAATTCATAGTGTAGAGTTGAAAGAAACTCTATTACATCTGAAATTTCTACTGTGTTATATGCAATATTCTTTGCTGAACAAAACTCCTCCCATTTCTTTATATAGGAAATGTACTGCTTCTGGGTACTATTCCTCCAGGCTGCTGTCATAACATCCACCGTACGGTCTGATAATCCTTTTCCAAGATATGGCCTTCGTAGAATCTGCAAATCAACAAACCAATACGATTATGTAAAGGATGTGACTCATTAGTCACAGGGTTTACAAGCAGTTTAATCTGCTTTGGAATAACCATAAGGGTTTTTTTGATCATTTTTAACACCAATGAGTACCATACCTGTGTAGGCCAATCTGGTACTACCAAAATCCCTGAGGCTGAATCTTGTTTAATTTTCTGTATGCATTTGTGGATTAAACAAAATGGTGGAAAAGCATACAGAAACATACCACCCCAATGTAGCGAGAAAGCATCCACCACTACTGCTCCAGGATCAGGTTCCCATGACACATACTTAGGCAATTGGTGGTTTAGTCTTGATGCAAATAAATCAATCTCTGGCATTCCAAATTGTGTTATAATTTGTGTAAATATTTCCCGATTTAACATCCATTCTGTATTATCATTAAATTTACGTGATCTTTTGTCCGCAATTGTGTTAAATTTTCCTGGTAAATATATTGCTGACAGCCAAATTTTCCTTGCAATACACCAGGTCCAAACTCCATTTGCCAATCTATCACATGATTCTGATTTGATACCCCCCCCCATGTGATTTATGTATGCTACAGCTGTAGTATTGTCAACCTGTACCTGAACATGCACACTTCTCATATTAGTACAATAAGCTTTAAGACCATGAAATGCTCCTAATAGCTCTAGGTAATTGATTCCCTGTTTTTCCAGCAAAGGTATTTCATTCACATTCCACCTACTTCCACAGCTGGAAATCATGTTAGTAGCACCCCAACCAAGAGCACTTGCATCAGTCTGTAGAGTGACGGATGGTATTTCTACCAGAACCTTTCTTGAAGCATCTGAGACTTTGTTAATCCACCATTCTATTTCAGTAATGGATTCAGGTGTTAATTTCATGGCCTGGTCAAAATGCCCTGTATTTATTTTTAAGGCTTGTACCTTAGCCCTCTGTAAACATTGATAATGCAATGGTCCAAATGTTACAGCTGGAAACGCAGCAATTAATTTGCCCAGCAAGCTTGCCACTTCTCTAATTGAAGGTGTGTCCTCATTTATGAGTTTGATGCAACCTTCAATTAACTGCAGCCTTTACTCTTTTGGCAAAGTGATTGCCATGTGTTCTGAGTTGATTGTGAACCCTAGGTAATCAATCTTCTTGCTTGGTAACAATTTTGATTTTTGTAGGTGAATAATGAAACCCATTTTCTCAAAAATGCACTTAACCCTGGATACTGATAATTTTGCAGCAGCCAAAGTGTCCCCTACAATCAAAATATCATCCAAATAAGCCATTAGTACATGGCCCTCAGCTCTTAGAAGAGCTAAAATTGGTTTGAGTAATTTAGTGAATAATCTTGGTGCTGAAGACAGACCATTGGGCAATGCTTTCAATTGCCACAACTGACTCATCCATCTAAATTTCAAATACCTTTGATCATCACCATGCATTGCCACAGAGTAATATGCATCTTTCAAATCTATGCTTGCCATGTAATAATTTTTAATAATCAGCTGAATGGCATTAGTAAATGTTTCCATTTTGAAATGTTTGTATTGTACATAAAGGTTAAGATTTGTCAGATCCAAAATGATTCTACATCCACCATCCTTTTTTGTTCTAGGAAAAATATTTGATACAAATTGATGGTGTTGTTCTACTGACTTTTCTATTACCCCTTTATTGGTCAAAATTTCTAATTCTCCTTTGATCAACGTATTCTCTTCTTTTGAGAAAATCCGTGACCAGCTTGAATTTTTCTGCCTTGGAGGATCCAAGTGTGAATAGAACTCAATTTTGAATCCTACAATGCTGTTTAGAATAAATGCATCATTTGTTATTAACTGCCATTCTTTTAGGAAGAATCTTAACCTTCCCCCTATTTGTGAATGTGAAACATTTATATTCCTTACCAGACCAGGACCCCCTACCTCGGGGTTTGCCTCCGGCCATTGTTGTCCTCTTCTGGTAGGCACATTGTAACCTCCACGCATCCCCGGTGCAGCATGCCAACGTGTATATGAGAATGATCGGCTTGTTCCTTCTCCAGCACCAGCATTCCGCCTGTAGGGATACTGCCTTCGCACCGCTCTGCTCAGCATTGGTGGTCACATCATCATACCACTCAGGTTTTTTGACTCTTCATTCAAATCCTTTAGTTTCTTTGATAGATTTTCTCCAAACAGTAGATTAGGCATTTGTATGTTGGTTGGTTTGCAGAGTCCTGCATACTTAGGATGAATATTTGGCCTTATTGCATTTTTACGAATACAATTTATTTCAAAATGAGCACCACACATCAGTGCTAAAGCATCTTGTTGTGAATCTGATACAAACTCATCATCCAATCCTCTGGCAAATGCCGTGATGCCTGACCCCAGCAATTTCAGTACATGTTGCAATTTCAATTCTTGTGAGTATAGTCCAATGCTCAAATAACTCCATATTAAGTTATTCACTGTTGGTACTGTGAGCAATTCACAATTCACCGGGGGCTCATACTGTTTCATAGTCTCATCCATAGTTACTTCCTGGAGCTGATGGGAAAGTAAATAATTGATAGTCATTGCTATTTCATCTCTCAAAGGTTCCCCTTTTATTCTGGGGACAGCAAACTTTTGTGCTAGTCCAGGAACTTTCAGCTCTGATACTGGGCTCTCATCCTCATAGAATTCATCTTCTGAGTCTAGATGTTCCTCTTCAGGTTGAGTAACTTCAGGATCCCCTAGTTCAGGTAAATCTATGCCAGTATCTCCTTGCGTAAGCTCTGCTATAGGCCCACGGGTAGGCAGCCCTGTTCTAGGTGCTGCTGGCGCTGGCTCCATTCTAGGCCAACGCTTCATAATTTTCCCTTTAGGAACTTTCGGTGCTGGCACAAAAGTACGTTTGTACTGTCTTTTTTGAGACATTCCTGGTACTGGCTCTTCAGTAGGCCAGCACATATATTGCCTTTATTCAGGCATTTCGGGCACTGGCTCTTCGGTAGGCCAACCACTGTAATAACTTTGCACAGTCATTTCTGATGGCTCTCCTGTAGGCCACCCTTGTGCCTGTCCCAACCAAGGCACAACCTGTGCTGTATCTTCCATTGACCAACACCGACCTGCTTCCTCCTGTGGGGGTTCTTTATATATCATTTTCCCCATTAGGAGCTCTAAGCTGGCGACCCTTGCAGCCATAACATTTTCTGCAGGAGGGTATTCCTCCGGGTCTGACTCTTCTGAGTCTACAGGTCGGGCCGACTTTTGTCCAGCCTTGCGCCCCGCCGCCGGCGGTTTAACGGCACCTTCGACCGTAACGGGAGTAGATGGTTTCGATGCCACTGCCTCCTCTTCCTGACGCCCGCTACCCTTAGCATCGGGGGTTTTACCTGCGGTGCGTCCCTGGCCTCTCCTTCCTCTACGCCCTTTCTCCATTTCTGAGTTTGTGTGGACCTCTGCCAACACGTCTGAGCGGGATGAAAAGCGCCCTGCAAGTGAAAACGAAAGCACTTACCTTATCCGATTTTTACTTATGTTGCTTTTACTCACCGCCTGGAGGAGTTCCTGCTCCTCCACACACGGTCATGAACGCTATGCGTCTGATCGATAATGACGCGTGTGCGGCTGGACAGGGCTTCTTCACGTAGTCACTATCGTGACTCCGAAGTAAAATCAACAGTCATCAACTCTTATCATGTATTAACAACAACTTGCTTCCACAACATGTCCAGAGCTTCCTTCACATGAGGTTCATCTTCAAAATGTATGTATACACTAAACTATTCTAATATATTTCACATAATATTTCTTGGAACGTAGCTTCCATCATGGTGGAATTAAAACCTATCTTTAAGGCAAAGGACAATGTGTCAAAGTTTTATTTCATAAACAGTATTTTTATTCCCTTTCCTTTCTCCAGGATGCCAGTTTACATTGAGCAAAGCTGGACACTACACCCTCGATCGCCTCAATGATTCTCCATCATACCGGAACCCGGACTGCAGAGCAAGGTGGAAAGTTTTTTGACTGCAGAGGGCATGCCAAACACAGACACGTATATCTATGCACACAGCACACACGCATACTCACACAGGCATGCACACACACATCTACATGCAAACGTGCATATCTATTCCCCATACAAGCACGCAGCCATCTACACACAGACAGGACACACACAGGCACACAGAGAAATAGCAATGGTTATGGTACTTTATTTTCATGCATACTATAATGACATTTTTTTTTGAGTACAGTTCAATGACAATCCTACAATACATTAGGCACAGTCATACTAAGTATAAGAGTGTAAGATAGTGGACCACACTGAGTCTGTACAAAAGTGCTGCCGTCTTGTATCCTTCAAGTCCGAATTGATATATATTTGCCTTCATAACCTGTCCACCAGCAATGCTGACAACAGAGTCACTGTTTCTTTCACATACTAGGTAAGCTTACACAATGATTATAGACTGATCTTGTTGATCTGATTGTATGTACATTTGTGTGTGTATTTTTTTACCCACAAAATAGGAGCTTTACTGCACTTTTCTGATCAAGTAGTTTGATTTAGGAAAGAGTTAAATACTCTTTCAAATGCGTCTTACCACTCCTGTGCTCAACAACCAGTGTGATCAAATTCATGAGTGTACTTAAAATAATGTTTCCAATCTGCATCTTAATTAATGGTTTGATTGACGATTTTCTCCTTGGACGGTAATGTTTAATGTCTGTGATTAGTTCACGGTGAAAAATCTGACTTGGAGGCACTAATATGCAAAGTCAATTTCATGCCAAAATATAAATCTGCTGAACCCTAAAAGCTGAAGCCCACAATGGACAGCTCCATCTCAGAATTATTTCACTAACTATATATTACGCTGCATAAAACATACCACACATGGGGACGGCATGGTGGTGCAGCGATAGAGTTGTTGCCTTACAGCACCAGGGACCTGGGTTCGATCCTGACTACGGGTGCTGTCTGAATGGAATTTGTACGTTCCCCCCCATGACCTCTTGGGTTTTCTCCAGGTGCTCTGGTTTCCTCCACACCCCAAAGACATACAGGTTTGTAGATTAATTGGCTTTGGTAAAACTGTAAAATTGTCCCTAATGTGTAGGATAGTGCTAGTGAATGGGGATCGCTGGTTGGCACAGATACGGTGGGCCAAAGGGCCTGTTTCCGTACTGTATTTCTAAAGTCTAACTTCTAACAAGTGTATCTGTAGAGGTACCAGAGAATCATCATGGACATGCCAGGTCTCTGACACTGTAAGGCAGCAACACTACCACAGCGCCACTGTTCCTCCCAACTATAAAAAGTATGGGTGGGGGAAGAAAGCTGGAAGAGAGGAGGGGCAGGACATAGCCTGGCAAGTAATAGGTAAATACAGGCGAGGGGGAGGTGGGTTGAAAGGCAGATGATTGGACCAAGGCCAGAGATGAAACGACCGAAGATGTGAGACTGGTTGCTGGCCTTTGTCCAACCATCTGTCTATCTAAAGTCTGAAGTTGAAGTCTGAATAAAGGATTCAACCTGAAATATCGTTTATCCATCCAGGCAGAGATGCTGCCTGCCCTGCTGAGTTATTCCAGCACTTTGTATTTTGCTCAAGATTCCAGCATCTGCAGTTCCTTGTGTCACAATTTTTGTTTTTTTAGGTTAAAAATCACCATTTTAACACCGTGACTCCTATTATAAGATTGCAAATATATCTGCAGCTCATTCAGAAAAGATATTACATTTCATTTAGATTAATTATTCATTTGCCTGAACCACAGCAGCATGTTTCATCAGATTATGACATATTTTATGATACCTTTGCTTTTCAGAATAATGTGAGAGATTAAAATAAGAACATTACCTTTCCTAAATGGAAATTACTTTGAAAGTGGTTGTAAGAAGGTGCAACAGATTAACTCATTGTGCTGTTGTACAGTGATGAGGGGCAAGATGATGCCACCATAACAATAAGAAATGTGCATTGCATAATCTCTCTGCAGTTTGATGTTTAAAGTTTAGTTTATTGTCACGTGTACTGAGGTACAATGAAAAGCTTTTGTAACGTGCTAACCAGTCAGCGGAAAGACAATACATGATTGCAATCGACCCATCCACAGTGTACAGATACATGATAAAGGGAATAACGTTCAGTGCAAGATAATGTCCAGTAAAATCTGATTCAAGATAGTCCCAGAGTCTCCAATGAGGTAGATAGTAGCTCAGGACGGTTCTCCAGTTGTTACTGGAGAGTGCTCTAGTAGAATACTAGAGATAACTCTCTTAGTAATGAGTATTTCATTTAGTTCTAATTTATCTAAAATAGCTTAAGTGCTAAGTTTTTAACTTCATTTTTCCTGTGGAATTTGGGCAAATTGTCAACAGATCCAATACCAAAACTGAAATTTAGTTTAGTTTAGTTTAATTTTAGTTTATTGTCACGTTTACCGAGGTACAGTATAAAGCTTTTGTTGTGTGCTAACCGGACAGCGCAGAGACAATGCATGATTAAATTGAGCCATTCACAGACAAAATGTTTAGTACAAGGAAAAGCTAGTAAAGTCTGATCAAAGACAGTCTGAGAGCATAATAAATGAGAGCATAATAAAACAAAGTAATTGCAATTAGCAGCGTTAAGGCTTTCTGATATGCGTAGGAAGGAACTGCAGATGCTCATTTAAACTGAAGATAGACACAAAATGCTGGAGTAACTCAGCAGGACAGAATGCATCTCTGGATGGAAGGAATGGGTGCCATTTCAGGTCGAGACCATTCCTCAGTCTCAGGCTAAAACTTGAATTGTGACTTTCAAATTGTAAACATGTGTGAGCAACAACATAACTATAAAGAGGGAATATAAATCTCCCTATTTATCTTTTATTCAATGTTGGTAAGACCATCTGTACCCAAAACATGTTTCAAGCATGAAAGTGCATTCAACTGCCTAATTATGCATTGTGTGGATTTGATAAGATCTTGTTAACGGATTTTTACAATAATGTTTAATTACAATTGCATGGAATCTTGACTAATAAAGTAATATGTTGGGCGAATGGATCATAGTTAATCAGTTAATCAGAAGCAAAAATTGACCAAGCTTAACAGGAAACTAATTTAAACAGAAGACTTAAGTCATTAAATTCATTTAAAATAAAACTGCTTTAGATTACAGTATCACATTTTACCAGAAGTCACTTTCTATTTTCAGATAAGGAGTTTTCATTTGTATAAGGGCGGCATGGTGGCACAGCAGTAGGATTGCAAAATAGTGTTTCATGATGCAGGATTTTCAAAAATATATCATAATATATATCATAGGATGTAAATATTTCTTATTAAGATATAAATTGGGTTAAGATGTTATTAGAATATAATTGGGCGGCATGGTGGTGCAGCAGTAGAGTTGCATCCTTGCAGCACTTGCATTGCTGGAAACCCGGGTTCGATCCCGACTACGGGTGCTGTCTATATGGAGTTTGTACGTTCTCCCCGTAGCCTCGTGGGTTTTCTCCGAGATCTTCGGTTTCCTCCCATACTCGAAAGACGTACAGGTTTGTAGGTTAATTGACTTGGATTTGTACACTTGGTATAAGTGTAAATTGTCCCTAGTGTGTGTATGCAATGTGCGGGGATCAGCTGGTTGGTGAGGGCTCGGTGGGCCGAAGGGCCTGTTTCCGCGTGATGGTCTGAGCTGCATCCAAAATTCTCTGCAATTGTTTGCGTTGTTGGATGGAGCTGTTCCCAAACCATGTTGTGATGTACCTCGCTAAAATACTTTCTTACAGCACATCTGTAGAGGTTGGTGAGAGTTGAGGGGGACATGTTGAACTTCCTAAGCCTTCTAAGGAAATGCACGAGTTCCCAATCAGATCCCCAGGAAAAATTCATGAAATTGTGCAAAACTATGTTAAAAGCAGATTTTAGCTCCCTGACGGCATGCAGAGGTTGCAATGCCATGGTATTGGCACATTAATTCCTGGTGTTACAGGAATTCTCCACATTGCAGCAACATGGCAGCAGCATAAAACACCACAAAAGGAGGGAGGGGAAGGGTGGACATGGTAATTTTCAGTGTGTGTCTCAACATCACCCGGCAGCCCTGATGAAGTCCCATGTTGAGAGTGACCATTTACACCATTGCAAGATGCAGAATGATCAAGATGAAAGTAATCACAGCATGCAGTTTTAATGTGATTTGTATAAAAAGTCTGCAAACTTTAAATATTCCACTGATGCAGATTCCATAATTCTGACCATTAAAAACCGATGCTGACTGATGCAAGTCAAGTGCAAGTCACCAATGACAAAATGCATTGTTGTTCGCTTCTTAGGCAGGATTGAGGATGAATCCTGTTCTGTGGGTTCTCAGGTGGCTGTTGAGGGCAAAATTGGATGTCCAGACTCTTCCACACTGGAGACAAGGGTTGCTTGTCAGGGAGGGCCAGGAGGGTAGATTGGGAAGTTTGGTCTTCCATCTTCCATTTATGCTGGGCTCCCAATGAATGGACTTGCGTTTCTCAATGCCACCCCAAGTGCCCCTTCTCAGTTCCCAGTAGTTTTCATGATATTGCACTTTTTTTAAGGAGGATTTGAGAACATCCTCGTCATTTCTTTTGTTTTCTTGATAATATTGTGCCATGATGTAAATTATAGTAAAATGTTTGTTTCTAGACATAGGAACCCAAAGTGCTGCAGTAACTCAGCGGTTCAGGTAGCAACTCTGGAGAACATGGATAGGTGATGTTTTGGGTTGAGACCTTTCTTCCCCAGACTGATTTTAGGGTGGAGAAGAAATATGGAAGAGGTGAGAGCCAGGACAAAGTGTGGCAGGTGGACACAGGCAGGGGTGGGGGGGTGGGGGGGTTGACTTGCAGATGGTTGGAACAAAGACCAGAGCTAAACGCAGGAGGTGTGAGACAGGATTGAAGAGCTGCATCTTGGAGCATTCAATGTTCATACCATTGGATTGTAAGTCCCCAAGGTGCTGTTCCTCCAGTTTGCATAAGGGCTCACTCTGCCAATTGAGGAGTTCCAGGCCAGAAAGGTTAGTATGGGAATGGGAAGAGAAGTTAAAATAGTTAGCAACTAGAAAATCCAGTAGGCTTTGGTGACCAGAGTGCAAGTGTTCAATGAGACAAGTCACTGGAGTTGAGCAAGTAAATGGTCTGACCTGCCCATCAGAGCTGGCTGGGTGTAATGAGAGCCTCGATGGCTAAAATGTTGGCCCAATGAGGATTCTGTCATTGATTGCTTATCTTGAGAAAGAAAGTTACAAGTTTCTCAACAGGACAGGCAATATTTCTGGAGAGAAGGAATAGGGTGACTTTTCGGGTCGAGACCCTTCATCAGACTAGTTAAGGAAAATGGAAACGAGAAATATAGACGATGATGTAGAGAGATAAAGAACAATGAATGAAAGATATGCATTGTTCTTTATCTCTCTACATCATCGTCTATATCCCCGTTTCCCTAGTCTGAAGAAGGGTCTCGACCTGAAACATTATCCATTCCTTCTCTCCGGAGATGCTGCCTGTCAGGCTGAGTTACTCCAGCTTTTTGTGACTCTCTTCGGTTTAAACCAGCAAAAACTTCAAATTCCTGGGCGTGCATATTTGCGAAGATCTTTCCTGGACCCAGCACACTGATGCAATTGTAAAGAAAGCACATCAACGCCTCTACTTTCTGAGATGATTCTGGAGATTTGGTATGTCAGTGAGGATTCTCTTGAACTTTTACAGGTGTACAGTAGAAAGCATATTGACTGGTTGAATTATGGCCTGGTTCGCCAACTTGAATGTTCAGGAGTGGAAAAGACTGCAAAAAGTTGTGAACACTGCCCAGTCCATCACCTCCCCAACATCAAAGGGATTTACCGGAGTCGCTGCCTCAAAAAGCAGCCAGCATCATCAGAGACCCGCACCACCCTGGCCACACACTCATTTCACTCCTGCCATCGGTAAGAAGGTACAGGAGCCTGAAAACTGTAATGTCCAGGTTCAGGAACAGCTTCTTCCCTACAGCCATCAGGCTATGAAACACTACAACCTCAAATAAGCTCTGAACTACAATAGACTATTATTGTTATTATTACACTACTATTGTTTGTTTTATGTGTTATATATATATATGGGTGTGCATACTTGTGAGTATGTGTACACACTGAACTTGTTTTTCTCTCTCGTTTATTATATTATGTACTAGTGTACTATGTTTACATATTCTGTTGTGCTGTAGCAACTGTAGCAAGTAAGAATTTCATTGTTCTATCTGGGACAAATTACAATAAAACACTCTTGACTCTTACATCTGCAGTTCCTTCCTACACAGTAGTAAAGTCAAGTCAAGTCAAGTCAAGAGAGTTTATTGTCATGTGTCCCTGATAGGACAATGAAATTCTTGCTTTGCTTCAGCACAACAGAACATAGTAGGCATTTACTACAAGGCATTCTATAAATATATACACACATGAACCAATATACTGATAAAGTGCAAATAACAGTTAATTGGCTAATAAAGTTCAGTGTTTTGTCCGAGCCAGGTTTAATAGCCTGATGGCTGTGGGGAAGTAGCTATTCCTGAACCTGGTCATTGCAGTCTTCAGGCTCCTGTACTTTCTACCTGAAGGTAGTAGGGAGATGAGTGTGTGGCCAGGATGGTGTGGGTCCTTGATGATACTGCCAGCCTTTTTGAGGAAGTGACTGTGATAGATCCCCTCGATGGAAGGGAGGTCAGAGACGATGATGGACTGGGCAGTGTTTACTACTTTTTGCAGTCTTTTCCTCTCCAGGGCGCTCAAGTTGCCAAACCAAGCCACGATGCAACCGGTCAGCATGCTCTCTACTGTACACCTGTAGAAGTTAGAGAGAGTCTGCCTTGACAAACCGACTCTCCGTAATCTTCTCAGGAAGTAGAGGCGCTGATGTGCTTTCTTAATAATGGCATCAGTGTTCTCGGACCAGGAAAGATCTTCAGAGATGTGCACGCCCAGGAATGTGAAGCTCTTGACCCTTTCAACCATCGATCCGTTGATATAAACGGGACTGTGGGTCCCCATCCTACTCCTTCCAAAGTCCACAATCAGTTCCTTGGTTTTGCTGGTGTTGAGGGCCAGGTTATTGTGCTGGCACCATATGGACAGTTGCTCGATCTCTCTTCTATACTCTGACTCATCCCCATCCGTGATACGTCCCACAACAGTGGTGTCGTCAGCGAACTTGATGATGGAGTTCGCACTATGTCCGGCTACGCAGTCATGAGTATAGAGTGAGTACAGCAGGGGGCTGAGCACGCAGCCTTGAGGTGCTCCCGTGCTGATTGTTATCGAGTCTGACACATTTCCACCAATACGAACAGACTGTGGTCTGAGAGTGAGGAAATCGAGGATCCAATTGCAGTAACAAGTTCCACTGGTATTGGTATTGAAATGGATAGAACTGTTTATTCCAAATCACAAAGCGTCTTCACAAATCCTCAAGTCCTACACAGATTTTACTTATGCAACCAATGTAAATTATGGTAGTAACCATATGTCCCCATCGTCTCCACTAATAAAACTCCAGGAGTCCCAGGTGATAAGCAATGTTTGATTTATTCAGTAACTTTAAAGTAGAAGCCCTAAAATTAACGATTAAATTAATCATTTTAACTCTGCAGTGCTTTAATAAATAGCGTCTGTTCAAACATTAGTATCTCAAGGCACTTTTTGGATCAACCTGCAACCAAGTAGCTTATATAGAACTATGTATGTGAAACAACAGCTGGACTATTGCCAAACATCAATAGATTTCATTGAGCATTATATAATTAGCTCATTTAAGTGATTATATTCATTACATTGCTATAGCAACCATCAATTACAGTTCTGCTTTTTTTTCTATTGCCTAAGTAATAAACTGCATTTTTCATGAAGGCGAAGTGTAATTTAGAATTGAAACTGTCTCTTTGCTAATTTAGGGGTGTAATGGCTGAGAAAATCTACTGCATATTGCAAGGTGTTTTCAAATTTCAGCCAGAGGTTTATCCCTAAATGTGATCAGTACTTTCCCATGCAATGCAAAATTGCAACATAATCCTCAATTTGTATGTTGCTCAAGCACATGCCATGTTAATGGGCTTGTGATTAATGACATGTCACTGTTATGAAATTAAGTAGCATGCAATTTAAGAACAATGCAGGCCATAAATTCTTGCAGACACAGCAATACCTTCAATCGAATTATGTGTTCCCAAGGACGAATAGCCCCAGGTGCCTGCCCTCAAAAGCACAATGTCCCAGCAGCTATGGGAGAAACATGTTGACCAGCTCCATAAACCCACCCTCTGATCTCCCAATTATCGCGCCTCCACCATCACTTTGGGGCGGCACTGTGGCGCAGTGGTAGAGTTGCAGCCTTACATCACCAGAGACCCAGGTTCGATCCTGACTATGGCTGCTGTCTGTATGGAGCTTGTATGTTCCCCCCATGACCGCATGGGTTTTCCCCGGGTGCTCTGGTTTCCTCCCACACTCCAAAGACGTACAGGTTAGTAGTTTAATTGGCTTTGGTAAAAAAATTGTAAATTGTCCCTAGTGTGTAGAATAGTGCTAGTGTATGGGGTGATCTCTGGTCGGCGCAGACTTGATCGGCCGTAGGAGCTTTTTTGGGTTGTATCTCCAAAGTCTAAAATTCTAAAATCACTCTTGGCTCATCTCTAGAATTCAGTTCTTTGGGCATTTTTGAAGCAAAGGTCAATATTTTTAAAATTGCAATAGAATATTTACGTTGGCTTGCAAATTAGATATTGGAAATGCCAAAGCATGTCTCATTCTATAAATTAGCATGTAGCTGGTAAATAATCAAAATATATTGGAGGGTAAATTGTATTGCTTCGAAAGAAGGCACAGGAATCAGGATGAATAATTGGTTCCTGACTCTTTGATGTAAAGGAGACAGGATAGTACCTTCATTGTTGCTTGCTCCTTATAAGGCTTTCTATTTACAACTAACTAAATTTAATGAATTCAAGCTGTAGCAGCATGGACAATGTTGTTAGGAACTTGCAATACTTGATTCTAGAATGCACCTCTTATAAGGAGAAGGCTGAATCAAGTTCTATAAGTGAATGTGACCTGGAAAGACTGACCAAAGCAAAACATAGGAGAGGTTTATCTGCATTGTACATGAGGTTTTAGTGGAGAAGGGAGAACAATGACTGTCTGTCATTGTCCACTATGACACTCTATATGGACTTTTCAAAGACTAAAGGGCCTGTCCCACTTACGCGACCTTGGATCGCAAATTATGCGACCTCGTGGTCGCTTGAGGCGTACGGGCACCGTATGGCCACGCGGGGCCGGTCCCACTTAGAAGCGCGGAGTTGCGCGGGGCTCTGAAATTCTGACAGTGGCCAAAATCTTCGCGCGCCAACGGCCTGTCGGCACGCAGGAGCATTGCGGTCGTATGCAGCGTCTTGACAGCGTACGCAGCGTCTTGACGGCGTACGCCTAGCGCGTGGCGTTGCGCGATGACGTCACCACCCAGCGTGGCGTTGCGTGATGACATCGCTGCCCGACGCCGTGCGATGCCCAAATTCAGTCGACCCGCCTCCTGCCCAGCTGATTGGTAAGCATGACGCAAATTACGTCATGCGCGAACTTAGCGCGAACTTCACGTGAACTCCGCTTCCGTTTGGTCGCGCCAAACGCACGCAATCGCATGCAAGTGGGACAGGCCCTTAAATGACAACAGAAAGCATCAGAATCATGTAACATTGCAGCAACAACCAGAAGAAATAAACTTTTGTAAGTATTTGATGAACACAGCCACAACTGGATCCTTGACTTCCTGATCAAGTGGAGGATCGGGGCCAAATCATCCTCTATGATAATCCCCAACACTGGTGCTCCGCAATGATGCGTTGTCAGCCCCATTCTTTGCTCTTTGTACACCCATGACTACGCAGCCAAGACCAATCCAATTCAATTTACAAATTTGCAGATGACACCACCATTCTGGGCCGGATATCAAATAATGATGAGACGGAGTACAGGAAGGAGATTGAGAATCTTGTGACCTTCTGTCGAGACAACAACCTTTCTCTCAATGTCAGCAAGACAAAGGAGACAGTGATTGACTTCAGGACGTGATGCGGTGCACATAACCCAGTTTGCATTGATGGCACCAAAGTATTTGACAAACATGGAACTTTTGCAAATTATGACAGGAGGCCTCAAAGAAAGATTATAATTATCAAAATGTCTGAACACTTTTAGTTCATGCTGCAGGGATTTTACATTGAAAAGAATGAATACTCCTGAAAATCTCATGAGAAATAGCAATCTGCAAAATTAGCAAAGTTAAGTACAAGCTGTCAGAAACTGGGTTATCTTAGAAGATATCAAATAACTTACACTTCCCCGGCACAATGATTTTCAATTTTGCTACTTGAAGCAACAATCTTCTCAAATCTATGTATACACTGCTCGATGTCCTGCCATTTGTGTCAGCCCTGATATCAATAGTCACCATTGTCAGGCCCAGCAATCAATGTCCATCTGATATGCCTAGGCCATTGCAATGGTTTAATAGTGCTTTATTTGTCACATGTGCAACTGCACAGTGAAATTCCTTTTGCATATTTACACATGCAGACGCCGCTGTGTTTTGGCACCATTTGCAAGTCCAAAGCCCGGTCGGCCCGTGCGCTCGGTCCACTGGAGTATTTCCCACGAACTGGTGTCCCTCTCCTCGTCCGGCCATCTTTGTGTCCTGGCGGCACCTCTTGCAGCCGACCTTGAAGGTGCTGGAGGCATTACCACAGTTCACCCTCCAACTGGCCCTTGCCCCTCACATCCAATGTCTCTAGCTCCCTTCAAGTTCCACCGACCGACCGACGAGCCTTCGTGCGGGGTCCCAGCGACTAACGAGCCTTCTGGCGGGGTCCCACTGACTAACGAGCCTTCGTGCAGGGTCCCACCGACTAACGAGGCTTTGGGCGGGGTCCCAGCGACTAACGAGCCTTATCCGGGGTCCGCCGACTAACAAGTCTTTGGGCAACTGTTGGATACTCTGCAGTCGCCACATGGTCGCGGGTGGTTGCCTTCATGGTCGTGAGGAGTTCCCGCATTCTGGAAACTAGTGACGGCCTCATTATGGTCACCGTGAAGTTTACCATGGAGAGTAGCGAGAATTCTCGTGCCGTAGGTGGGTCGCCAGGCGGTCCTAGTGGGTTACCAGGAGGTTGAAGGTTCTTGTAGGTTATCATAGGTTGTAGCCGGTGCTGACCGGTGAATTTCATTGACTCAATGGGGGAAAAAAAACATAAGCAGTAATTTTCAGAACCAAGGATAACCGACCAGTAATGTTAGTGTCCGCCGAGCTTCACAGCCGTGTATCTCTGGCTTCTTAAAAGTTGTTTCCCCCCCTTCTCCCTCCCCCCTTCTTCTACGCCCCCCCCCATCTTCTCTCCCCCCCCCCCTTATTTGGTTGCAACATTTGGTTGCAACATGGTGGTACGCAGTTTCAGCTGATCTTCTAGATGGGTATCCATCATTTGTGACCTTAAGGGTGTCTTAATTTGGGTTAGGTAGGAGAATAATAATAATAATAATGGATTTTATTTACGGGCGCCTTATACCGAGGTCTCAAGGACACCATACAGAGATTTATAGAAAACATATAATCAGAATTTTAAAAAAATTGGTTATAAAGACCAATACATAAATCAGGGACAGAATTCCTTCCAAAAACACAAAAAAAAGAAAATCAGAAGCACAATTATAGGAGAGAGCAGCGGCAATTTAACGCCAGCGTCCACTCTCCCCTCCGACCGCCATCTTGAACACAGACTAACAAATACAATTACAAACAATTACATACAAAAATCATCCCCCCACAATGATTTCCACTGTGGGGGAAGGCACAATGTCCAGTCCCCAGCCCCAGTTCACCCAAAAAAAGTCAGGCCAAATGAAGCCCCCGCTATTGCCTCTACGGAGGCCCGATGATCCTGGCCGTTCTCGCCGGGTGATGTAGCCCCGGCGTCGGGAGAGTCCTCCAGCAGCTGGGCCACCTGGAACGGCCGCATCCCTCACCGGAGGCCGCATCTACGGCTGGAACGGCCGATTTCCCGCAGGCGTCCGCAGCACCCGAAGCCGACAAGGCCGCGCCGACTTGGAGCTCAAGGCTCCCGGTGTTGGGGTCGGCGCCGCCGCCCGCGAATGGTCGCTCCAGTCCCGGAGGTGTTGAGCTCGGTGGTCCAGCTCACCGGAGCTCCAGCGCGTCGGTCCAGCGCGGCGACCCAGGCAAGGCATCGCCCGCTCCGCTGCACAGTAGCGCTCCAGCGCCGTGCCGCCACCGAAGCTGAGGGTGCTGTGCGGTTCCCGCCAGGAAACGCCGCTCCACGCCCGCTGGTAGGCCGCGAGGACGGGTCGAATGGGCAGCCGGAGAGAAGGCTGCCTCACCGACCAGGTAGGGACCGGGAAGTGATTTCCCCTTGTTCCCCCCACATCAAAAGGCAAAATAAATAAAAACAAAGACTTAAAGAAAACTAAAAACTTGGTAAAAAAGTACAATTAACGGACGGCTGCTGTTTTGCAGCCGTTCCTCAAGATGGCTCCTCCTCCTGTGATTCGCAGCAATAAGAATGTAGATTCGCAGCAATAAGTGGTTGAAAAGCAAGAAAGCATTTTTCGTGCATGTTGCCGAAGACGTGGGTATTCTATTGCATTTTTCCATATTTCAATCGGATATTTCTTAGCGTCAAATAAGGACTTTAAAATGTCTTCTGAGAGCTCAAATCAATTCTATCTGTAGTTCTTTAGGAGCCTTGGAGACATCAAGTAGGTGTGGTTGAAATGCTAATTTGAGTGTGATGTCATGATTCTCAAAGTCAGTAAACCTTTCATTGTATTCTTTAATTAATAAGTATGACAGCTGCGTATTCTTCAAATGATTCACATGAATCCTCCTGCTCATCAACTACCTTTGCTAACTGGGGAAAATGTTCATCTGAAAAATTATTTTGAAGAAGAAGAGTTTTGAAAAAAGATAGCTTTTTCGAAATGCTTGAATTTTTTTGCCACATATCAAATATAGACTTAGTTTTACCTTGCAAAGAAACATTCGTCATTTTTCTTTGACATGATATCACACAGAAATGCAGTATTTCTATCAAAATCTTCTTCCAATAATTCCCATTGCTGATTCTGTTCTTCATGAAATTTAACTATCTGTTCTCGCAAAGATAAACATTTTGCCAACGCACTTTACAATGATATGGCAAATCCACACTGAATGCCTCATCGGCCAACTTTAGCATATTACGAAACTGACGATGCCGTGTTGCATTTGCACTGCACGAATATAGTTAACAATTCTTATAACTTGTTGCAAAGTGTCACTTACAATTAGCACAGAGATTTTGCTGATGTAAGATACAATGAAAAGAAATGAGAGCATCTGGATCTGATAATACCTTTTTTTATCTGCGCAATAAGCCCTTCACGTTTTCCTATCATGGAAAGTGCACCGTCTGTACATCCACTCACTAAATTAACCAAATCCAGTCCAACTTCATGACATTTATCTTGAAAGTTGTTGAAGAAATCTATTCGTCGTGTTCTACCCGTAAGATTGCCCAAAGCGAGTAACTCTTTGTAGCAAAGAAAATCTTCTGTTATGGCCCGAATGAAGTATAAAACCTGCGCCAAGTCAGTAGTATCAGTTGATTCATCCAAAGCGATTGAATAATATATATTTTCCTTTTGGAGTATTGCATGAAGTTGTTCTGTTACGTTGAGAGCTAATTCATCCTAATCATGCATTTGCAAACCTGCTCAGCTCTTCTGCAAAACCCTCATACATATTAACAAAAGGAAGGACATCTGGACCTCACCTTATCATCAACTTCCATCTAGGGTCCAGACTCCTTGAAGCTGTGACTCACAGCTTGCAACTTTCACAGAAAGAGCCCAAGCAGGCTTTGCAAATACAGAGATTCTCCATTTTGTGACATCTTGTATTTGGCCAATTACAAAATTTGGATTAATTCAAAAGGTCGCACTTAATGGCCTAGAAGGCTGCATGCGGCCTTAAGACCACAGGTTCCCCACCCCTGGTCTAGACCCAGATATACACCTACAAATTAACGCAGATGATTTTCCTTGCCAAAGATCATGTGAACTAGATGCTTTTTTTTAGCCTCAGTCACTGTCATGGTCGCTGTTACTGATACTAACTCTCTTTTAATGCTAAATGTATTGAATTACTTGAATCTGAATTTCCCTTCTATTGTGGTGGGAACACTGATGAATGTCTGACTTTTGGATGAGACAGGAAACCAAGGCTATGCCTGACCTGTTCATGGGGATGCCGTTCTTCCCAATAAATAAAATGACTCCCGGATGTTCAAGAGTGTAGCTTTGCAAAGTTTTGTAATTCTATCCTGTTTATCAGTTAGATGGCTCTCTTGACACCATTCCCAATACCTATTCCACAAGGTTTTCCATGTAAGCAGATTATCTGATCATTATTGTACATGAAACCTTGATGCACAATGGCATCTGCTCACATGACAGCTATTTATTCCATGTCCAGCACATCCAAAGTTCCACTGAACTTGAATATATTGTGGTTGACACCAAACTCAGTTGGCTTCCTTGTTCATGTATCCATCTGCAAGACATTTGTGCGTTAGCTGTTTTAGTGGCTCAAATTAAATCTGAATCTGAGCATGATATCGGGAAGTGTAGTTTTATTATGTGGGCTACTGAACTCCCCGCTATGATTGTGTTCTCTGTTGACAGTTAGTTAATAACTGCTCCAACAATGGAGTCACTTTATTTAATATCAGCATCCCTGATCTGAGCTCTGGCGAGGGAAAGGTAAATGAACAGTCATTACCACTGCTTGCTCACGCCTGCTGACCAGTGACACCCCTCTTGGTAGCAACCAGTATGGCTCACACTTGGACATTGCTATGGTGAGAGAGAGTCATAACGTCAGTCATACAGTGTGGAAACAGGTCCATCGGCCCAACTTGCCGACACCAATCAACATGTCCCAGCTACACTTGTCTCACCTATCTGCGTTAGGCCACATCCTTCTAAACCTATCCTATTCATGTACCCGTCTAAATCTTTCTTAAACTTTGCGATAGTATCTGCCTCAACTACCTCCTCAGGCAGCTTGTTCCATACATCCACCACCCTTTGTGTGAAAAAGTTACCGCTCAGATTCTTATTAAATCGTTCCCCCGAACCTTAAACCTATGTCCTCTGATTCTTGATTCCCCTACTCTGGGCAAGAGACTCTGTGCATTTACCCTATCTTTTCATCTCACGGTTTTGTACACCTCTATAAGATCACTATTCTTCAGTTCCACAGCGTTCAACCAATTTGAACCATAACTAAATGTTGGAGATGCTAGGAAGTTGGGGGGGGGGAAAAAGTGCTCCCCTCACCTATTTTAATTGACATAAGCAATCAGGAACAAAAATAACTCATGTTCGTGTATGCCACACTGTAAAAACGACTGACTTTGAAATATCTAATTAGAATTAGCAAACTAAATTGGGTTCACCTGGATACAATCTAACTAAACATTCATGGCAGCGGATTTTATAAAATGTCAGAGGAGTGCCTTGGGGAATGTTCAGATTGACTGGTATTCTTGCTTCCGGTCTGATCTTGAATGAGTGCAGAGATCTGATGGTAGTTCAGTCGTGCAGTATTACAGAATCCACCTTCAGTCCTTGTGAACGACTCATTGGAAGTTCAACCACAAGCACAGGTTAAGAGCAAAATAGGAATATCGTGCAGTGGGAACTGCAAGTAATAAACACCTAAGAAAATGTAAAGTTTAATGACTTTCCCGTTTTATTTTTAAACATACAACACTTTCTGTAGAGGGTTTCTGTGGCTGCGGAGGGTTGTGGTCCCAACCACGGGGGGAAATTAGGAGGACTGGCCAAATTTTGTGCCTTCCACCACAGTGATGAATGCTGTGGTGAATGTTTGTGTTAAATTTTTATTGTGTTTTTGTGTGTTCTTTTTTCATTGTACCACTGCTGGCAAATTCATTTCACTTGCACTTTATGTGCAAGTGACGAATAAAACTGATATTGATATTGATATTGAACAAAAGACGAATACTACAAAGAGGCACACAACGGTCACCCAGGTACTGAGGCCACGTTGGCCCACGCACAGAGCATGTTCTACTGGCCCGGTATAGCCAAGTACATATGGGACAGAACAGCCTGCTGTCCAGTCTGCAACAGCTTGGCACCACACCAACAGAAACAGCCTCTGCTACAACAACCCCCACCAGCATTGCCTTGGACGTCGCTGGCAGCAGACATTTTCGAATGGCACGGAAACACTACCTAGCCCTAGTTGACTCCTACTCAAACTGGTTCGAACTCAATTTACTGCCCACCATCATATCTGAAATGGTCATTCAAAAGCTACAGAGACACGTTTCTGTATTCGGCGCACCAGTCCGCCTGCAAACTGACAACGGAAGACAGTTTACCAGTCACGCATTCAAACACTTCGCCAACCTATGGAACTTCCACCATGTCATAAGCAGCCCTGAATACCCACAAAGTAACGGGCTCGCTGAACGGGCCATCTGGAGCACAAAACAACTAATGAAACGCTCCCACCTGGCCAAGTCGGATGTGTATCTTGACCTTCTAAACCTCAGAAACATCTCCAGAGATGGGGTCCTAGGCTCACCAGCCAACCAGCCAGTTGTCTCGGACAACACGACCCCAGATACCAATTGCCACAGTTGGCACAGCTGGTGCCACAGGTGTTTAAACCAGCCGCGGTCCAGAAGCGCATCGAGGAGAAACACAACATCCAGAAATGATCCAATGACAAATCCAGTAAACCACTGAAACTGCTGCTGCAGGGTCGTCGTCTGTTTGCAGACTACTCTGGGACATTCCCGTCTAGGTTCCGTTGTCGGCCCGTCTAAGGAACCCCGCTCCTACCTTGTCAACGTCGATGGTGCCCTGTACAGACGGAGCCGCCAACACTTGCTGCTCGTAAAAGAACCTCGTCCATCACCAGCCGATTCTTTTGCTCCACCTCTGCTGTTCAAACCGTCTGCTGCTGCCGTTATCACTAGTCCCAGCATGTCCCGTTCTCCGCCATGACCGGCGATCCCGTCTAACAACAACACTACCTCTCCCGCATGCTCACCCTACCGGTCGCCTAAAGCGTCCCCAGCTGCCTTCTCCCTTCCGGGTTCACTGCCTCCCTCCCCCACTAATTTTTCTGGTATGGAGAGAGAGGGATTGGTTCGTATGTGTTCAGGTCGTATTAGTAGACCGCCTGACAGATACGGCGATTACGTTTAAATTCGTGCGTCTTACCTGTGCTTGATTATGTTCACTCTTTAGGGGGAAGGATGTAGATTGGTTATTGCATGTGAACCAATCATAGTAGAGTAGCATCATTAACCCCACCTTACTGTATTCTTTATATTAACACCCACTTCCTACATTATGTAGTCTTGGAAGCAGTAGTGATGAATTAACGACTAACAACCTGCTGTACCGCTATACTAGGTGTTGCAATTAAAGATGGCTTTAAACTCCAGACCTGTGTAACGTAATCATTTACACTTTCCATGAAAGATGCAGCATCCAAAGAAGTCCAAAGTGTAGCAGTAGTGACAGATGTTCACCCATATATTTAATTGTGTTTCAGCGGTATCCATGACGGCAGAAGAAGTCTCGACAGATACCACAAGCTGTTTTCCTAAAATAAATAAATTTTGGTTCCCATCTTCTGTGCAGTCTGTGTTTGCATGGAGAATGGGAAACAACATGGGCACTTACAGCATCAGTTTTAAGTCAGTATTTGGCTTCAAAGTTGGGATAAACAAAGTTGGAAAGGTCTAATGTGATGTGCGTCTGTGCACATTTGACGTATTTTGGCCAGCGCCTCAATGGCCAGACCTTTTTAGGATGCAAGAGCAGATGGTCTGAATGCAGACCACAAACCACAAAGGTGCAATATCAGGAACACAGACCTGTGTCTGTCTTAACTTCATCACCTCCGAGTCAAAAGGCCTGAGGTTGAAGCCGTCAGCACACAATCTGTGCAAACGCAGGACCCCTGAAGGAAAGTAGAGTTGTGAAAGGTGCCATCATGAACAATAAACACTGTTTCTTGTAACCACAGAAAAGATTATGTGCCAATCCCACAGTATCTGAATGGCACAGAGACCATGGAGTTGAAGTGATATCTGGTGATTAGAACAGTTTGCCCACTCAAGTTTGTTAAAGATCTAATAGCAACACACAACAAGGTGTTCTCCCAGAGTCCTGATCGTCATTCACCCAACCAAAACACAAAATATTGGTGATGACGTAAAGTGCTGGAGTAACTGTTGTAGGACCGTGCTGGGCACATCTTGGTTTAGTTTAGTTTAGAGATACAGCGCGGAAACAGGCCCTTTGGCCCACTGAGACCATGCCAACCAGCGATCCCTGTACACTAACAGTATCCTACACATGGGACAATTTACAATCTTTATTGAAACCAATTAACCCGCAAACCTGTATGCCTTGTGCGAGGAAACCAGAGCACCCGAGGAAAACCCACATGGCCACGGAGAGAATGTACAAACTTTGTACAGACACTACCCGTAGCCAGGATCGAACTCGGGTCTCTGGCGCTGTGTAAAGCAACAACTCTACCCCTGCACCACCATCTCACCCCATCTGTGATTTCTTAAATGGCAACAGTGACTACACTTCAAAAGCACAAGAAGCAGGTGTAAAAATCAATAAGGATTTGTCATAGATTTGGTGCCAAGCTGTCAATTGCTCCTGATAGATAGCTGGGTGACAATATCAGTGCTGCATTGCATTACGAATGAACAGCAGCTCATTAGACAAGTGTAAACTAAAATAATTCTTCAAGAAAGTAGCTTAAGGGCCTGTCCCACTTGGGCGTCATTTGCGTTTCATTTACGCTACATCATTTACGCATCACGACGTGTGCATCGTGACGTGCACGTGACGCGCAAATGACGCCCAAGTGAGACAGGCCCTTAAGTTTGCAGCTCTGGAAAGCAGACGAGCAGAGGTTAACCCTCCCGGGATTGAAAGGAGTTCATTACCATGACAGTGAAGCTCAAATGCTTTATCAATGTCATTTCACTCTGGGAGTGATTTGTCACCTAACGCACACTCATGCCTCCAACAATCTTGCAAAAAGCCTTTTATTGGCAGTAGATTTATCTTACTTGCAATGTTTTGGTGGGAGAAGCAGGAATTGACAGCCACGAGGAGCACAGTAGTTATGTCATCGGTTGAGTAAACCTGGGCACACGGACAAGATCTAGAGATAAAATTCCACCCCACTGAATTGAAATTTAATTAAATAAACCAGGAACAAAAACTAGTCTCAGTGGTGGTGACTACATCGATATCAGGTTGTTCTGGTTCATTATTATCCTTCAGGGGAGGAAATAAGCTGCCTTTGCAAAGTCAGGACTAAATGTTAATCAAAGCCAGAGTTGACATGTGCCCTCAAAATGGTCCAGCGAGCCACCTAGTCTGAGGGCAACAGGGAATGAGCACAGGCAGTGCATTTGAGGCTCTCATTCTGTGAAAAAACTGGAAACCAAATACAGACTCTAGGCGATCAACCGTAAGACCCGGCATGGAGCATGGCCAACAGGAAGACTCGCCGCAGAGTGCGACTGACTGGCAGATGTGGAGCATAGCCTAAAGTGGTAGACACCAAGCCAGCCCAAGCTCGGAGGACACACCAGACAATGGCCTGGAAGAGGGAGCCCACCAAGCTGAAGCTGTTCATCCCCGAAGACCAGCCTGGGGCTTGCCTGAATCAAGCACTGCTCTTAACAACTTTAACATGGACTGGACTTGGAAAATGGCACATGACATGGCTCCTCTTGCATTTTGTACATAGGGCAATAAAGTGCCATTGAACCAGAACCATTAGCTTTGGAGCTAAAGTGATCTCCAGTGAATAGAATATTGCATTATTACATAGAGTATGCATACAGAAAGGTGTCAGTGTTCACAGGTAGTCTGAAGAAGGGTCTCAACCCAAAACATCACCTACCCATCTTCTCCAGAGATGCTTCTTGACCTGCTGAATTACTCCAGCACTTTGTGTTCTTTTGTGTACTAACCAACATCTGCAGCTCTTTGTTCTACCCGAGTGTTCTTTTAGATGGATTACTAGTAAGATTAAACGAGAACTTACCAGTTTGAAGTTTGATCTTTATTTTATGAGGAGTTACGTTGGTGATTACGTGAAGAAGACCCGTCAGGGCGCATGCGCGTCAATCTTCAAAGCAGCGGTATGAAATCACAGATAACACAATATTTGAAGTAACATATTAAGATGAGCAACATGAGAACTACCATATGACCTTTTTTATGAGAGAGGGTTGGGCATGGCGGGCACGTAATCACCAACGTAACTCCTCATAAAATAAAGATCAAACTTCAAACTGGTAAGTTCTCGTTTAATCTTACTATTTTACTTCGGAGTCACGTGAGTGACTACGTGAAGGGTTCAAAGCTCTGTGATTTTATGCCGCAGATCCAAATCCCGGCCTCACTGCATTGATTGACTTTCGATGAGAAACAATCAATAATGCGTTAAACATGAAATGTGAATATCATGCAGTAACAATTGATTTGAATAATCAAAACAAACAGTAACCCCTCTATCCCAGGGGAAACTAAACAGGACTTAATACTGAATTTGCAAACAGCCTCTCTCCGATCGGCAAATGGTAAAAAAAAAATTAAATAATTCATTTGACCACCCGGCACCTATAAAAATATGGCCGCTGTGAACATCCATCGCCCTAGCCGATGACGTTGCTGCTGCACTAGTGGAAAAAGGATATATACACTTCAGTGTTAATACCTGCCTTAATAAACATTTGCTTTAAACCACCTTGAGATAGTCTGCACTGACACTCTGTGCGGCTTCATGTCACTGATAAACAATGCTGTTTCCACATTTATTAAGGTCTTTATAGCTTCAATATAATGAAAATAAATGTGCCATTACACATAAACATGGATCAGTAGGTTATGCTGAAACACAATTTTAACAAACCTGTGACACCTGGCCTGCTCTGCTTAAGCAGGACGCAATTATATAACATAACATTCTCTTGAGCAACTTCCATCCTGTCTAGCAGAAGTTTTTGCAAAATCTGCACTTGCTATGCTGAACCAATGCCAAGAGCATAACCACTTTCATGATTAGTTTGGCAAATTCAGAGACATGACAGGAACCTACTGTCGAAGCATCTTGAGGACCACACTTACATCCCAGATCGCCATATACCTGGGTTTAGGAGGTTTAGAGTTGAAATTCCTTTCATCAATCCAGCTATGATATGATGAAAACTCAATAGGATCTTTCCTGACCCCATCAAAACCATACGATGACAAAACACTTAAAGCTGTATTAATGGTGCTATAACTGAGCCCCTCATCATCGTAGAGTGTCAACAGGAACTCTAAAATATCCACAATACCTGCAGTACTATAGTCAATATTATTTTGTACACAATATTGCTCCCATTTTTTACATAAGTAATATACCCCTTTTGAGTACTCTTTCTCCAGGCTACAGTGAGCATGTCCACCGTTCACCCAGACAGTCCTTGCTCCAGGTATGGCCTTCTTAAAACCTGCAAATTAACAAGTCAATATAATCACGTAACAGATGACTTTCCCGTGTTAGCGGATGCTCCAGTCATTTCCTACGCTTGGGAACCACCAAAAAGAGGTTGGATCCCTAACTGTAATATCAAAAGGAATCATACTTGATTCGGCCAATTAGGTATTACAAGCACCCCCAAAGCGGCATCCTGCTTGATTTCTTGCAGACTCCGACCTATTAGGCGAAATGGTAGGAAAATATATTAAACATACCACCCCAATGTAACGTCAAAGTATCAATTGCAACTGCCACCTGGTCTGGTTCCCATGAAACCTATTTAGGCTGCTGATGGTTGAACCTTGATGCAAAACAAATCGATATCTGGCATTCATATATAAGTACTATATTATTGAACACCTCCTGGTTCAACATCCAATCTATGTTGTCATGGAACTTTCGTGACTTGACTGCTACTATGTAGAATCTACCTGGTAGATAAATAGCTGAAATATCTTCTTCAATGCACCAGGCCCAAATTTGATTAGCCAATCTGTCACAAAATACCGACTTGATTCCACCGATGTGATTAATATATATGCCACTTGCGTAGTATTGTCAATCTGAAACTGAACATGCAGATTACATTTGTTAGAGCAATAAGCCTTATCCATAAAAACCTCTTAATAGTTAATTGCCCATGTCTGCAGAAGCGATGCCTCTTGCTCAGTCCATCTGCCTCCACAGCTGAAACTCGTATCCGTGACACCCCACCCGAGTGCACTGACATTCATCTGCAAAATCATGGAAAGCTGGTCAAGCATTACCTTGCTATAACTCCTGGACACATGGTGAATCCACCATTACAAATCAGAAATGGCCTTTACTGATAACTGCAGAGGTCTATTATAATGACCCGAATATATCCTTAATGCCTCAATTAGCTTGATACAGCTGTCAATTAGCTCTACCCTTTTTTCCCTGGGCAGAGTCACTTAATTGAATCAATTGTGACCCAAATAGTCAGGTGTTAATTTGGATTTCTCTGGATGGATCAGCAATCAGCGACTGAGCAGCAATTTTAGAAGCAACGCCCACTGCTTTCCCTCATGCGATCGTCGTGCCTTATGCATTCAGCATGGGATCCCGGCACATAGCCATGTTTGGATTCCTGTTTGGAGTTAATCCATACTAACCTTAGACACTCTTTTAGAGTGGGACTAATCGAAGCTGAAGCAGGTATCACCATCCATCTCCTCCATTTGCTTGTACATGCCTCTGTACCAAGCATGTTGTTCGACACCGTTCCCCACAATCTTATCACATATGTGTGTGGCTCCATCTTCATCCACTATACATCCACGTGGGAGGACTTATGCAACCTGCAACAGGAGCTGCCCCAAGCCTGTGTGCATGTATTTTAGCACCATCTCAACCACTACGGAGAACCGAGTGGGAGTAATGGCAACCCTGCAAACAGGTGTTGCTTCAGGCCCATGTGCATACTCCTGTAGCACTCTCTCTACCACTCCGCCATTTGAGTGGGAGAAATTTTGGCAACCCTTTACTAGGTGTCACCTCAGCCATGTGTGCATGTATTTTAGCACTATCTCGACCACTGTGGTGCACCAAGTGGGAGGAAATGGCAACCCTGCAAACAGGTGTTGCTTCAGGCACATGTGCATCCTCCTGTAGCACTCTCTCGACCACTCCGACCCTTGAGTGGGAGGAATTTTGCAACCCTTTACTAGGTGTTGCTGCCTGACATGCCTTACGATGGAGCGTTGTTGGATTGCAACGAGACGCAATGTTGTCTGACATTGATACCCCAGGCTTGGCACTCACTCTGAGTTGGGGTTGTCAGGTCGCTGCCTACAGCAGCTGCCAGGACTAGCCATGCAAATCGATGCTCTGTTGGTATCCTCCTTCCCCAAACAGGCTGCACGTGCTAGCGACTCCAAATCGTGCTCCTTCCCGATGCCAACGCCGTCTATAGGGAAGAATTGGAGCGCCTCTGGCCCCCGTACATCAGACATAGTAGGAAATGCTGGAACAAAACTTAACAGTTATTTGTCATAGGCAAAGACATTTATGTGAATGAAGACACCCATCCCAGTTAAACCTGGGATTTATTTACTTTTAATATGAATAATCCGGCATCTTGGGGAAGAAAACGTGCACAGTCCCTTTAATGAGCAGAATTACTATGACGCCACCTGGTGTAACTCCCACAGGTGACTGATAATACAGCTCAACAAGGCTTCCCATTTCATAAATTGAGTAAATGATAATCATCTGTCTCAGTATGATAGTCACAACGTGACCAAGTGGTAACTATAATGTCTACCCTTTTGAACGCTTCCCAAAATTGCGTTCGTCCTTAATTTGGAGGGCAGCACTGCCGGGATGCGTGAATTGTAAATTCTCATGAAGGCCAGCTTGAACCTATACCTGAAATCTCCACAGAATTAGCAGAAAATGCTACTGCCATAGACACATAAGGGTGATAAACCACTAGTCTCACTTCCTGGGTTGGGGTTGGGATCAGCCACACACTGACCCCTTGTACTCCTCTCCACTGAGGGAATTGGTAAGCAGCCCTGAAAACACAGGTGCTGCCGCAATCCCCTGATGACCTGCCCTGATATGGCGCACCATATCAGGATAATACACTTGTGAGGACATACATATATAACAGAGGGGACACTCCTGGCCAGGCTCCACATAGTTTAGACTCATATGGGCTGCCAAAGTCGGGGTCCCTGCCTCAATGAGTCGTGTAGTAACCCAACGACCACGCTCAGTCTGCACCCCGACCACCCTCGGGAGTCGCTGACCTGCCTGTCAGCGACTCGAAACAACAAGCCCAACAGCCACCCGCAGTGACCGTAGCTTGCATAACCCGCGGTCGACAAAACCCCGTGGCCCGAAATAAACCTCGGGAGTCGCGGACAGTTCTGTTCACGACTCAACCAGCAAAACCCACCGGCCACCTGCTACCGCACTCCCACGGTCCCTGGGTTATGCTCAATTCGATATCCAGCAGGAACCTGTGAGAAGAGATTCCTGCAACGGACAACCTGAAAAGTAAGTTTAAACTTACCTGCAGGATTTTTCAAACTTACCGCTGGAGGACTCTGTTCCTCCCAACATGTCTGCGCCAATGCGACCGACCTAATGACGCGCATGCGCCCTGACGGGTCTTCTTCACGTAGTCACTCACCTGAGATGGAGGAACTGAGTGAAATCCAGGTTAGCCGGGAAGTGGTGAAATTGAATGGATTAAAGGCCGATAAATCCCCAGGGCCAGATAGGCTGCATCCCAGAGTACTTAAGGAAGTAGCCCCAGAAATATTGGATGCATTAGTGATAATTTTTCAACTCTTTAGATTTTGGAGTAGTTCCTGAGGATTGGAGGGTAGCAAATGTAACCCCACTTTTTAAAAAGGGAGGGAGAGAGAAAACGGGGAATTACAGACCAGTTAGTCTAACGTCGGTAGTGGGGAACCTGCTAGAATCAGTTACTAAAGATGGGATAGCAGCACATTTGGAAAGTGGTGAAATCAGTGGACAAAGTCAGCATGGATTTATGAAAGGTAAATCATGTCTGACGAATCTTATAGAATTTTTCGAGGATGTAACTAGTAGAGTGGAATAGGGAGAACCAGTGGATGTGTTATATCTGGACTTTCAGAAGGCTTTCGACAAGGTCCCACATAAGAGATTAGGATACAAACTTAAAGCACACGGTATTGGGGGTTCAGTATTGATGTGGATAGAGAACTGGCTGACAGACAGGAAGCAAAGAGTAGGAGTAAACGGGTCCTTTTCACAATGGCAGGCAGTGACTAGTGGGGTACCGCAAGGCTCAGTGCTGGGACCCCAGCTATTTACGATATATATTAATGATTTGGACGAGGGAATTGAATGCAACATCTCCAAGTTTGCGGATGACACTAAGCTGGGGGGCAGTGTTAGCTGTGAGGGGGATGCTCGGAGGCTGCAAGGTGACTTGGATAGGCTGGGTGAGTGGGCAAATGCATGGCAGATGCAGTATAACGTGGATAAATGTGAGGTTATCCACTTTGGTGGCAAAAACAGGAAAGTAGACTATTATCTGAATGGTGGCCGATTAGGAAAAGGGGAGATGCAACGAGACCTGGGTGTCATGGTACACCAGTCATTAAAAGTAGGCATGCAGGTGCAGCAGGCAGTGAAGAAGGCGAATGGTATGTTAGCATTTATAGCAAAAGGATTTGAGTATAGGAGCAGTGAGGTTCTACAGCAGTTGTACAGGGTCTTGGTGAGACCACACCTGGAGTATTGCGTACAGTTTTGGTCTCCTAATCTGAGGAAAGACATTCTTGCCATAGAGGGAGTACAGAGAAGGTTCACCAGACTGATTCCTGGGATGTCAGGACTTTCATATGAAGAAAGACTGGATAGACTCGGTTTGTACTCGCTAGAATTTAGAAGATTGAGGGGGGATCTTATAGAAACGTACAAAATTCTTAAGGGGTTGGACAGGCTAGATGCAGGAAGATTGTTCCCGATGTTGGGGAAGTCCAGAACAAGGGGTCACAGTTTAAGGATAAGGGGGAAATCTTTTAGGACCGAGATGAGGAAAACATTTTTCACACAGAGAGTGGTGAATCTCTGGAACTCTCTGCCACAGAGGGTAGTTGAGGCCAGTTCATTGGCTATATTTAAGAGGGAGTTAGATGTGGCCCTTGTGGCTAAAGGGATCAGGGGGTATGGAGAGAAAGCAGGTACAGGATACTGAGTTGGATGATCAGCCATGATCATATTGAATGGCGGTGCAGGCTCGAAGGGCCGAATGGCCTACTCCTGCACCTATTTTCTATGTATCTATGTTTCTATGTGACTCCGAAGTAAAATTAACATTAACGGGCATATACTGTAAGCAATTAGGAAAGCAAATAAAATGCATAGTAAGGAACAGCAAATGCTAGAAGTTCAATACAGTATGAATTGTAGTGGGTCTAGGTCCTTATTAAGACAGAAGTTGATAATTTCATAACCAACCTCCCAATGCACTTCATCACAACGGACGTGTGTGCCACTGATCAGTGGTCATTATATACATTATTTTAAAGCAAGTGGGGATATTGGACCACGATAATGAGAGGCTGTAGCTGTACATGAAAATTTCATCCAGTTAGTCCATGCAGGATTTTAAGAATGCAGCTAGTTATGCCATCAGACCTGAACACTTTCCAAAAATTTGCCCTCATGAAGAATCTTCTGACGTCGGCCTCAGAGACTGAGATCAGTGCCATTCAGGGGCTATGGGGTTATGAAAGATATTGTTCTAGCTTTTGAAGCAGATAGAGAAAGGGACAGGGTGTGCTGCTGTAACTCAATGGGTCAGGCAGCATCCAAGAGAACATGGAATTGTGACGTTTTGAGTCAGAATCCTTCTTCAGACTGATTGTGGTGGATCCAGTCATGAATAAAGTAAAGTTGAGGTCCATTGCAGGTTTGGGTAAGTGAGGCCGAAAGCTGCAGGAGAGACTGAACGAAGGCCTGCTGGTGCCGGAGCATAGCATAGAGTGTAGAATGCAGGGCAAGGTGGGAGAAATTGCGTGAAAAGTGGTGGACTGAGTGTAATACCTGAAATCCTGGTTGGGCCCAAACTGGAAGGTTCGGAGCTGGAAGCCACGAGACACAAGATGGCAGTGCATGGAACTGTTGAGCAAATACACGTGGCTGTTGTAGTGAGTCCGGGTTATTACATGGCTGGAGAGCAGAAGAGCAGCTGGAATCAGAGAAGGGGGGCAGTGAGAGAGGGTCGTGCAGAATTCCCATCAGAGAAAGGAGGAGAACATCTTCACACATACCATGAGGAGATTTCACAGTGGAGCAGTAAAACATAGAAATAAGGAACTGCAGATGCTGGTTTACAAAAAAAGGCACAGTGTTGGAATAACTCAGCAGGTCAGGCAGCATCTCTGGAGAACATTTACAGGTGACATTTCAGGTCAGGGCCCTTCTTCAGATTGATTGTATTTTGTAAACCAGCATCTGCAGTTCCTTATTAATGCATAGCAAGCATTAAGCTTGTACAAGTTAGTCCACGAGTGATGCATCAATGTCATTTGTGTTGGTTTCAACTTACAGGAAAGTAATGGTGTACAAGCCCTGCCACAGATGCCGAACATTGATCTGATCCTTCAGACCAAAAGTGTCTTGTCACTTTCTCAATGTCCTTAACAAAGTAGTAATTGGTCTTCTTATAGTCCTGTATCACTTGACTTGAATGCTCGAAATCTGCTCCTCAGTAGCTTGCAAATCCGTGGTTTATCCTAGGCTTTTTCTCCATAAGGGGAAGTGGGGTGTTACTTAAAATTGGAGAATGCAATGTTCATACCTTCAACGTTCAACGATCATATTATTCACAAAATACATTAAGAAGAATATTTAATTTTAAGGTACAAAGAGTCCGCACGACCAGAAAAACTTTTTGTATTTCGGTCTGTGGAGTAGGATTGTGGAACAGTTTGAATGTGGAATTAAAGCAATGTCCAAACATGAACCAGTTCAAAATGACATACAAAAAACTTGTTTTCACAAGGTACAGGGATGAAGGGGTTGGTTGACAAACAGGGGTTAATGTTTATTTATTATTTTATTTATTATTTATTTATGTCTTTTGGTTACTTCATACATATTACTTGTATGTGTAAATCAGTTGTATGCATATATATGGCTGTATGTATCTCTAAAAATTGTCTGGGGTATTATTATTATTAATTAATTAATTATTAAATATGGAAGGAGGGTTTAGGGAGAAGGGGTGAGATTAAATAAGTTATTCTTCTTCTCACTCCTTTTCGAGCTTGTAAAGAAAAAGTGTTGGACATTTAAATTTTGCATTATGCTTTTCATTGCTTTGTAAATATTGCCTGGAATGTCCAATGTTTGACTATTTCGATTTTGTTGTTGTTATTTATTCCTATTTATGTCTTTACTTGTTCGGAACAAATAAAAATAAATAAAATTTAAAAAATTACTGAGAGCATTGTTTCAAAAATCACAATCATAAATTTGCTTGTGTATTCTTCAGCTGATTGGATGTTGATCATTTCCAATATGAAGGAAATTCCTGGATAATTTTCTCTCTTTTCAGATGAATTCGTTATTGACTGAAAACCTTTTTCAATGAACCTGATAAATTTAACCCAATACCTTATTATCCTACACTTCCGATCCTCTTCTCTCAACTTCGTATCAGTAATTTTATTAGGATTTAATTTGATGAATATATCTCTGAAGATGTTACAATTGAAACCTATCAATTATCTTCTTCATAGAGATGCAAAGTTAACTTTCCCAAGGAGATAGTACTGGTGATTGTAAAAATGAAGGCTCTTTCACAACAAATGTATTCACTGCTCAACAAAGTTATCCTATTCTTTCCATGAAGTGGACTGGATAGTTCAAATCACCTAAATGTAATTTAGTACTTCAAATTCAACTTGCTAACATATGAATTCCACACAGTTATAATTGTATAGAAATAAATGTGGATGATGAAACAGCAAAAATCACTGATGGAATCCTAATTAACTTAAGCATTTGTAATGCAAAAGACATAATAATTACTGGAGAAGATAACATTCCTTTACAATTAATTCTTTAAAATTAGGCTCACGTTGGTCTATGAATGCCACCCTCTTGCTATTTCTTGATGACAAGGCTAACATTATATAAAAAATGTACAATGTTGGACCAGTATGAGGAAAGCTTATGACATTTCATGGCCCTTCATGTTCTCAAGCCAACAAATTGAATTATGTATTAGTAGTTTACACTTTGTCACTACTTTTCATAAATTATACAGTAACTGCTAATTTTACTTCGGAGTCACGTGAGTGACTACGTGAAGAACCCCGCCAGTTCGCCTGCGCGTCATTACGTCAGGCGCCTTGACGCAAACGTGAGCTTGACGTGAGCTCCTCTAGTGGGTTTGTAGTTTTCAACTACAAGGTAAGTAAAAACTTTTAAAAGTATATCCAGGTCCGTTTACTCTGGGTCTGTGGGGATTTTTTTCACAGACGCCATGGAAAAAAGGGGCAGGGGGAAGAGGCGAGCGACTCAGCCGACAGAAAGTCGGGAGTCTGCGGTTAGAGACCAACCGCCTCTAACCCCGGTACAGTCGCCAGCGGTGAGCGTAGCGACTGTGGACCTGGGGCTGGTGAAAACACAGTCAGCGCCTCTCGGGCGCAAGGCCAAGTTCAAATCCAGACGGCCCACGGAGGAGGAGTCCCAGGCAATGGAAGTAGCTCCAGGGCTAGATACTGCTTTTGAGCGTATTGCCCAAATGGAAAGCCTTGTGCATAGGCTGTTGGAGCAAAGTACACTCAGGGAGGAGTGTACTGAAATCCAAGCTGCTGGAAGCAGCTCAACAGCTCCTGGTACAGGGCTGATGGAATGCACCCTCAGGGATGAGGAGCGTGCCATGGGTCATGAGAGTTCAGACCCCGACTCTGACGGTGAGGCTATACAAGGTGAAGAACGGCAGCTGGCAGATATTCCAGCACTGGCAGTACGATTCGCTGCCCCGTCAGGGTCAGGAGAGCCAATAGGAGAAGAACTGGCCTCCCTAATAAATTACTTGGTTTCCCATCAGCTGGAACAGCAGGAGATGGATGAGACTGCAAGAAAGCATGAGACCCCAAGTAACTGTGTGTTGCTGAAAGCACCAGCAGTGAATCAAATCATCTGGAATCAGTTGAGTATGACTATGAGAACTCAATAATTAAAATTGCAGAGAAGATTAAAGCTGCTGGGTTCTGGAATAACTGCTTTTGCCAGAATAGCGGATAAAAGCCAAGAGATGACGGAGTTGCATCAGGAAGCACTGGGGTTGCTATGCAGCACCCACTTCGAGATCAATTGTCTGAGAAAAGGTGCTATACGGCCTACTATGAATCCGAAATTCGCAGCACTCTGCAAACCAAGTAATATACAATTACCCAACTTACTCTTTGGAGAGGATCTCGGGAGACGTATTAAAGAGTTGGAAGATGAAGCGAAAACAGGATTGATGAAAACATCAATGGTTGTAAAGTCTGTAAAGAGGAAGTATCCTTTCAGACATCATACGGATCCTGGACCAGGACCAAGTCGCTCATCAACGCAGGGACGTAGTTGGCGGCCTGCAGCGGGAGCAAGAACCGGCGGGGGTGCTTCCGGGAGAACCCAGGGATCTCAGGGTACTCAAATGACTCAAGAGGTAGGTGGACCTGGTTCTCATGGGAACATACTAACCGGATTAAGTCCAAAAGTTGGAGGCAGATTACATCTCTTCTATAACAATTGGAAGAAGATTACTTCAGATGTGGTAATTCTGAATAGTATACAAGGATTTCGAATTGAATTCAATCCAAATTATGATTTGCCTGTCCAGCATGTTCCTAGCAGAACTCTCCACTTTGCACAAAAAGAAGTGATGGAGGTTCAAGCTGCACTTGAAACCCTATATATAAAAGGTGTTATTGAAGAATCAGTCTACCAAATTCACCAATTTGTGTCAAATATATTCCTTTGATCAAAAAAGGATGGAGGATGTAGGATTATTCTGGACTTGACAAGTCTGAATCCTTTTGTTCAATTTAGACATTTTAAAATGGAGACATTTGTGACTGCCAAACAACTTATTTCAGAAGCATGTTATATGGCAACTATAGATTTAAAAGATGCATATTATTCAGTGTCTGTTCACTCGGAAGATAGGAAGTATCTTAAATTTACATGGATGAACCAGTTATGGCAGTTCAAAGCCCTGCCTAATGGGTTAACGTCCGCTCCCAGAATATTCACAAAATTGTTCAAACCAATTCTGGGGTTGCTGAGAAGCCAGGGGCATGTACTAATGGCATACATGGATGATGTCTTGATTATAGGAAAGACAAAACAGTCAACAGAAGCATCTGTTGCAGTTGTGAAATCAACTTTTGAAAGTTTGTGGTTTCTAATTCATCCAAAGAAATCAAGGTTAACACCATGTACCTCAATTGATTATTTAGGGTTCACAATTGATTCAGTCCAAATGAAAATTACTTTGCCCAGGGAAAAAAGGGTGGAGTTGATTAAAGATTGCAGTAATCTGTTAAACGAGCAAAAACCCTCAATCAGACAGGTGGCTCGAGTACTGGAAAAATTAGTGGCAGCATTCCCAGCAGTCCAATACGGACCATTACATTATCAACAGCTGCAGAGAGTTAAAGAACAGGCACTGAGAATGCATGCTGGTCATTTTGATAGAACCATGCAACTAACAACAAATGCTGTTTCTGATCTGCAGTGGTGGATTCTACATGTCTCAAGCAGTTCCAGCAAAGTGCTGATTGAACAACCTTCCATGATATTACAAACTGATGCCAGTGCACTAGGATGGGGTGCAACTGACTTAGCATCTAGCTGCGGAGGCAGATGGAATCAGGAAGAGTCATTGTTACTGCAGACATGGGGAATTAACTATTTGGAGCTTTTAGGATGTTTCTATGGACTCCAAGCTTACTGTTCTAACACAACTAATAAGCATGTTCAAGTTCAAATTGATAACACAACAGCAGTTGCCTATATTAATCATATGGGTGGAACCAAGTCGGTGTCATGTGACAAAATGGCTAATCAAATTTGGTCTTGGTGTATTGAAAAGAACATTTGGATTTCAGCTATCCATCTACCAGATAGAATGAATACGATAGCAGACACCAGGTCACAAAAGTTCCATGATAATAAAGAATGGATGTTGAATCGAGAGGTATTCAATGACATAGTAATCCGATTTGGAATGCCAGACATCGACTTGTTCGCATCTAGACTGAATCATCAGCTATCGAGATATGTGTCATGGGAACCAGATCCAGGAGCAGTGGCGATTGATGCTTTCTCGCTACATTGGGGTGGTATGTTTTCATATATATTTCCACCTTTCTGCCTCATAAGCCGATGTTTGTTTAAAATCAGGCAAGATGCTGCTTCAGGGGTATTAGTAGTACCAGATTGGCCTACACAGCCATGGTATCCGTTGATATTAGAATTAACAACACAAGAGTTGATGAAAGTCCCAAAAAAGAAGTAATCTATTGCTGCACCCTGTAACAGGGGAACAACATCCATTATATGATCGTTTGGATTTGTTGATTTGCAGGTTTTAAGAAGGCCTTTTCTGGGGCGAGGACTGTCTGAGCGTACTGTGGACATGCTTACAGCAGCCTGGAGGAAGAGCACTCAAAAACAGTACCTTTCTTATATTAAGAAATGGGAAGAGTTCTGTGTACAAAAGAATGTGGAATATAGTACTGCAGATATTTCAAATGTTTTAGTATTTCTGTCAAAACTTTATTATGATGAAGGTTTGAGTTATAGTGCAATTAATTCAGCCAGAAGTGCATTGTCCTCATATTTGGTTCTGGATTCAGAAATAAATCCAATTGGGTCGCACCCACTTGTTTCCAGACTGATGAAAGGAATCTTTAATTCCAAACCTCTGAAACCTAGGTACATGACAATCTGGGATGTAAGTGTGGTGCTGAAACTACTTTGTGAATGGTCACCAAGTGTGTCTTTACCTTTGCCCAAGCTCAGTATGAAAGTAGTCATGCTTATGGCATTAGTGACAGCACAACGAGTGCAAACACTTGGAAAATTACAAATAGACATGATGGAAGTAACTGAAGACAAAGTTACATTCTATATCTATGACCTACTAAAGCAAAGTAGGCCAGGTGTGACAGGATTCAAAATTGTGCTAGCAGCATATCCAAAGGATCCTTGTCTCTGTATCAAGACATATTTGTTACAATACATTGAGGTCACAAAGAATTTGAGAGATACGGAAACTGGGTTGTTGATCACACACAAGAAACCACACAAGAGAGTTTCAGTACAGACTATTTCCAGATGGATAAAAGAAGTCTTAACAGCTGCTGGTATTAACATTGATGTTTTTACGTCTCACTCGACTTGGGCAGCAGCAACGTCGGCGGCCAGGGCGAAAGACGTCCCCGTCGACCATATCCTCGCAGCCGCCGGGTGGTCCAATGAGTTGATGTTTCAACAATTTTACCATCGGCCTATTGTTAATGCGGGATTGTTTGCAGAAATTATTTTAAGTTCTGTGTAAATTCCTCTGGTTTAAAGGGGATCTGATTAATTTCATTATTAAAATAAATGAATTACTGTATTTGTGGTACAAATGTTATTATGAATGCATGATTGATTATTCTCGTTCCGAGTCAATCAATGCAGTGAGAAGCCGGGATTGATCTACGGCATGAAATCACAAAGCTTTAAAATCTTCACGTAGTCACTCACGTGACTCCGAAGTAAAATAGTAAGATTAAACGAGAACTTACCTAAGTTTGAAGTTTGATCTTTATTTTATGAGGAGTTACGTTGGTGATTACGTGCCCACCACGACCCAACCCTCTATCATAAAGGTCAGATGGAAGTTCTTGGATTACTCGTTTTATTATGATACTATATTACTTCGCTTGTTGTTTTTTGTGATTTCACACCGCTGCTTTGAAGATTGATGCACAGGCGCACTGGTGGGGTTCTTCACGTAATCACCAACGTAACTCCTCATAAAATAAAGATCAAACTTCAAACTTAGGTAAGTTCTCGTTTAATCTTACTATTTATCTTTGCTAAAAGGAACTAACATTAGATCGAATACCCCAACACCGACTAATAATGAAAATTATTGATAAGCAATTTTCAAAGCAGCCAGTTTCAATATAAACAAATTAATAAGTAACTGTCTACTGTGCCAGGTGATGAGTTCAACGCAAAAACGATGAAAAATCCACAACATACCTTGTCAGGATGCCAAAAAAACGTGCAATTAAAAAATTGCAGATGCAGAAATTACGGTAAAAGGCATCGAAGAGTCAATTAGATCTTAAAAAACGGAAAGGCCCCAGGTCCTGATGGTCTAAGCTCTGAATTTTATTTTAAAATTTACGATCTGATTTCTCCACGCCTACAGACACTATACAAATACGTTTATACTCAACAGAAACTCCCAGAAACTCTAAATGAATCTACAATCATACTTATACCAAAAACGGATAAGGATCCTGAAGACCCAGGTTCATATAGAGCAATAGCTCTCTTAAATACTGATCAAAAAATATTAACCAAAATCCTATCTCATAGATTGAGCTTAGTGATTAACAAATTAATACACCCCGACCAAACTGGTTTTATTCCAAAACGTTACTCATTTTATAATTTGAGAAGACTATTCAATATTATATATACAAATAGAATTCCTAAAGCAGATCTAGCAATTATATCGTTAGATGCTGAAAAAGCATTTGGCCAGGTAGAATGGTCATATTTATTTTCGGTAATGGAAAAATTTCAACTAGGAGAGAAGTGCTGTACATGGATTAAACTGTTATACTCCAATCCAACAGCTAGAATATTAACAAACCAAATGTTATCAGCTAAATTTAATCTTTCTAGAGGTTGCAGACAAGGATGCTCACTATCCCCACTATTATTTGCTCTTGCAATTGAGCCATTAGCAGAAGCGTTAGAACCCATCCAGGAATACACGGGTACAACACTAGAGATACAAGGAATAAAATTTCCTTATATGCAGATGATGTACTAATATATATCACAAAGTTAGAAACTAGTATTCCAAATCTATTAAATCTAATAACTCAATTTGGTCAGTTCTCAGGATATAGAATTAACTGGAATAAAAGTGAAATCATGCCAATAACAAAATTCAATTTAAATACATTGCAACAATCCCCTTTCAAAATAGTTAAAGATAAACTTAAATATTTAGGAATCTTTGTAACTAAGACATATACCTCTTTATTTAAACTAAATTTTCCACCCTTACTTAATAAATGACACAAGAATATTCAGTACTGGAAAACAATTCCCATTTCAATGCTTGGTAGAATTAATGCTATAAAAATGATCTTCTTACCGCAACTACTGTACCTATTTCAATTAATTCCGATATATATCCCAAAAAACTTTTTCAAAAAAGTCGCTCCATTGTTACAAGCTTTATTTGGGATTATAAGAATCATAGAATAAGTAAAAAACATTTATGTAAGTCAAAGAGCAACGGAGGTTTGGCTTTGCCAAATTTCTTATTTTATTTTTGGGCAGTCCATATTAAAAACATGAATTTCTGGCTGGAAGAAATGGATCAATATCCAGATTGGTTAAGGATGGAAAAGGAGGACTGTTTACCTTTTGAAATTGGTTCGATTATATTTGCTCCCACAAAATTGCATAAAAAAACCTATAAGGAAAACCTTATAATACATAGTGGAATACGAATTTGGAAACAATTTAAAAAAAGCTTTAAAACTGAATAATATACCACTATGTCTTCCCATTGTAAATAATCCTTTATTCAAGCCATCCATATTGGATAGAGGTTTTATACAATGGAAAAATTATGGAATTAAAAAGATTGGACATCTTTATAGGGAAGGCATCTTTCTGTCATTTCAAGAGTTACAACAGAATCATGGACTACACTCAAATAATTTTTTCAGATATCTACAAATTAGAGATTATGTTAAATCTAATACACAAGTATATAGGACTAGGGAACCAGAAATTCTTGATGAATGTTTGAATAAGCATCCTAACACTGAAAAATTAATAGCTTATATTTATAACACCCTCTTAAACAATGAGGTGCCACCGATGGAACTATATAGACACACATGGGAAAATGAGTTAGGTCATTCTATAACGAAAGACATTTGGGACGAAAGTTTACAACATGTACATCAATGCTCGTTAAATGCCAGACATGCTTTAATACAATTTAAAGTCTTACACAGATTACATTATTCCAAAATAAAACTAAATAGAATCTTCCCACATATTTCTCCTATCTGTGATAAATGCCTACATCTAGAGGCCAATTTAACACATACTTTTGCAAATTGTATAAAAATCAAAAATTTCTGGATTGATATTTTTGAAATAATTTCTGAAGTTGTTAATACTAAATTGGATCCAGACTCAAAATTAATAATACTTGGGATATCAGAACAAAGTTTAACACTCACAACAATCCAAAGAAACTTCCTTGTCTACAGTATAATAACTGGGAAAAAATTAATATTAAAATTTTGGAAAGGTCCTATAACCCCCACAATTAAAATGTGGATTGTGGAAATGTCGGAGACCCTACATCTAGAAAGAATTAGACGTCTTAATGGACAAACAAGAACTTTTTGTTAAAATATGGGCTCCATTCATTAACTATTTGAAGGGATAGATGGGCCCAGCACGAAAACCCAACTGAAGCTTGAACTCAGGATTAAATGTAAAATTATATTTCATAACCTACGAACTTATCTCCAATGACGTATTATAAATAACTCATTCCACCTCTTTTTTTTTGTTGTTGATATTTGTAATGCTTTTTTCTTTCTACTTCTCTTTTTCTATCTATATAAAAAAAAACACTAGAAGCAGAATTAATCGACAATTGACAATTTTAATAATGTATGATTGATGTATATGAAAAGTGTTTTTTTCTATTATAATATGTTTCTATACTTTATAATGTTTGCTTCTAATAAAAATATTAATTACATTTTTTTTTTTTAAAATGCAACATCTGCAAATCAAATTCTTGACAAAACTCACTAAAATGGCAATGCACTGCCGTGAAGCCTGGAGAGACGTCCAGTAACCCCACCTCTGCTCCCATCTTGTTATGATAAGATAGAATAATTTACCACTTCAATAACTTGCTTGTTCAAGTGCCACTGCATTTTACTGCAAAACAAAATTGTGACAATTAATAAACCAATTTCAACTGATTTCAGGAAAATAACCTGTGAAAGTGACATAGTTTTTAATCATCTTTAATTTTAAATAGAAGTCAGTATTTTGTGGAAGAATGATGAATTAAGCATAATTGCTTGATTTCAGTGGCCATTTCTCCTGAGTGGCCAATTATTTTCCTCCTTATAGTATGGATGTGGAGAGGTTGTTTCCCCTAGTGGGAGAGTCTAGGACTTGAGGTCATAGCCTCAGAATTAAAGGACGTTCTTATAAGCACTCTGAACAAACTGGGTTCTATAATGACCAACCCCACTCACCCACTCCATGCCCTGAAGGTGATCAAGAGCAGCATCTTCAGTCAGAGACTGATTGCACCAATGTGCAAAACTGAGAGACATAGGAAGTCCTGTTTACCAGCTGCTATAAGGTTATATAATGCGCATAAATAACTGTACTTTTTTTTTCATTAATTGTACTTTAACTTGTATTTTAACTTGTATTTTAACTTGTATTTTAACTTGTATTTTAACTTGTTAAGTATGGAAGCTATTTGAGGAAATGTGTGATGTTATGTCTGTCTTGAAGCTGTTGTGGCACTGTAATTTCCTGCAAAGGATTATTAAAGGTATAATCAATCAATAATCAATCAATCAATCAATCAATAAGAAGGAGATGAGGAATTTCTTTAGTCAGAGGTTGGTGAATTTGTGGAATTCTTTGCCACAGAAGGCTGTGGAGGCAAAGTCAGTGGATATATTTAAGGGAGAGATAGATAGATTCTTGATTAGTACGGGTGTCAGATGTTACGGGGAGAAGACAGGAAGATAGGGTTAGGAGGGAGCGATAGATCAGCCATTATTGAATGATGGAGTGGATGCTGGGCCGAATGGCCTAATTCTACTCCTATCCTTTATGACCTTATTTGATTTTGATTTTGATTTTGATTCAATTTATTGTCATTGCACTTTTCAGTGCAACAAAATGGTTTAGCCTGCAGTCATAACATAGAATAAATAACAAAAACACACACTCAACACAGTTTAACATCCACCACAATGAGTCCACCAGGCACCTCCTCACTGTGATGGAAGGCAAAAAGTCCCAAAGTCCATGACCTTATAATGTAAAGCCGAAGCAAAGGGATCTTAGAGACAAGTCCTGAAAGTGGCAACACAAGAAATAGAATGGTAAAGAAGGTTTATGGTATTGTTGCCATCATCGGTAGGGGCATTCAGCATAAGAAACAAGAAGTCATATTGCAGTATTATACATAGATACATAGATACATAGAAAATAGGTGCAGGAGTAGGCCATTCGGCCCTTCGAGCCTGCACCGCCATTCAATATGATCATGGCTGATCATCCAACTCAGTATCCCGTACCTGCCTTCTCTCCATACACCCTGATCCCCTTAGCCACAAGGGCCGCATCTAACTCCCTCTTAAATATAGCCAATGAACTGGCCTCAACTACCCTCTGTGGCAGAGAGTTCCAGAGATTCACCACTCTCTGTGTGAAAACGTTTTTCCTCATCTCGGTCTTAAAGGATTTCCCCCTTATCCTTAAGCTGTGACCCCTTGTCCTGGACTTCCCCAACATCGGGAACAATCTTCCTGCATCTAGCCTGTCCAACCCCATAAGAATTTTGTACGTTTCTATAAGATACCCTCTCAATCTCCTAAATTCTAGCGAGTATAAGCCAAGTCTATCCAGGCTTTCTTCATATGAAAGTCCTGACATCCCAGGAATCAGTCTGGTGAACCTTCTCTGCACTCCCTCTATGGCTATAATGTCCTTCCTCAGATTTGGAGACCAAAACTGTATGCAATACTCCAGGTGTGGTCTCACCAAGACCCTGTACAACTGCAGTAGAACCTCCCTGCTCCTATACTCAAATCCTCTTGCTATGAAGGCCAACATACCATTCGCTTTCTTCACTGCCTGCTGCACCTGCATGCCTACTTTCAATGACTGGTGTACCATGACACCCAGGTCTCGCTGCATCTCCCCATTTCCTAATCGGCCACCATTTATATAATAGTCTGCCTTCCCGATTTTGCCACCAAAGTGGATAACCTCACATTTATCCACATTATACTGCATCTGCCAAATATTTGCCCACTCACCCAGCCTATCCAAGTCACCTTGCAGTCTCCTAGCATCCTCCTCACAGCTAACACTGCCCCCCAGCTTAGTGTCATCCGCAAACTTGGAGATGTTGCTTTCAATTCCCTCGTCCAGATCATTCATATAAATTGTAAATAGCTGGGGTCCCAGCACTGAGCCTTGCGGTACCCCACTAGTCACTGCCTGCCATTGTGAAAAGGACCCGTTTACTCCTACTCTTTGCTTCCTGTTTGCCAGCCAGTTCTCTATCCACATCAATACTGAACCCCCAATACTGTGTGATTTAAGTTTGTATCCTAATCTCTTATGTGGTACCTTGTCGAAAGCCTTCTGAAAGTCCAGATACAACACATCCACTGGTTCTCCCCTATCCACTCTATTAGTTACATCCTCGAAAAATTCTATAAGATTCGTCAGACACGATTTACCTTTCGTAAATCCATGCTGACTTTGTCCAATGATTTCACCACTTTCCAAATGTGCTGCTACCCCATCTTTAATAACTGACTCTAGCAGTTTCCCCACTACCGATGTTAGACTAACTGGTCTGTAATTCCCCGTTTTCTCTCTCCCTCCCTTCTTAAAAAGTGGGGTTACGTTTGCTACCCTCCAATCCTCAGGAACAGAATCTAAAGAGTTTTGAAAAATTATCACTAATGCATCCACTATTTCTGGAGCTACTTCCTTAAGTACTCTGGGATGCAGCCTATCTGGCCCTGGTGATTTATCGGCCTTTAATCCAATCAATTTACCCAACACCACTTCCCGACTAACCTGGATTTCACTCAGTTCCTCCACCTCCTTTGACCCGCGGCCCCCTGCTATTTCCGGCAGATTATTTATGTCTTCTATTATTGATGCCTAACCAAATTATAGGAATTTGGTTAGGCATCATTTGGAGTATTGTGTGCAGTTCAGGCCGCCCCATTACAGGAAGGATGTGGATGCTTTGGAGAATATGCAGATGAGGTTTGCCTGGATTAGAGGGTACTAGACTAAGTGGGACCTATTGAGTCCCTGTCACACAATAGGCTTGGTCCCCCAACGCAATATTCCACAACTCACCCATAGCCCCCAACTGCACAGGCGCAGCTCAATTCCCCTCATCCCTAGCACTCTCTCTCCCTCCTCTTCACCCTCACTCTTCTTTCCCCTCTCCTCCTCCCCTCCCCCAATCCCTCTCTCATCTCTCTTTCGCTCTCCATTCCTCTACCCACAGTCAATCCCTCCTTCCCTGCATAACTCCTCACCTCTGCCTACCCCCCTCTTATCGCTCTAGCCCCCACTCCTCACCACTCCCTATCCCCCCACTATCCCCCACTGCCCTCCTTTCCCTCTATTCCCAACTCTCTACCTCCCGCACTCCCCCCTCCTCTACTCCCTCCTCCTCTCCCTCTATCCCCCCTCCTCCCCCACACTCCCTCCTCACCTCTCTCTTCTTTTCCCTCTCCTATGCTCCCCCAATCCCTCCCTCACCTCTCCTTTCCCCTGCCCTCAGTAACTCCCTCATAACTCCTCTCCATCTATCCCCTCTCCTCCCCCACTCTCCCTCCCCAAGATCTCGAGGTTGCCGCTCCTCTCCCTTCTTGTGTGCCCCGGAGGATCATCAGCCGTGGCCAGGCCTCGGATCAGCCCAGAAGCACCAGCAGCTACAGCTGTGCCGGCGTGTGGGCAAGGGGGGGGGGGGGGGATGGGAGAGCTCGGAGAAAAGACGGGGGAAGAGCCATGGTGGAGAAGGGGGTATCATGGGGGAGGGGGCAGGAGCTAGCGAGGGGGACCAGAGGGGAAGGGGCTGGAGCTGTGGGGCGTTGCGATGGCGGTGCGTTTGGGACTTACTGGGTGCTCTCCTCCACCGGGATCAGATTCACCGCTTTCCCTTTGGCGACATCGCCGCGCCACTTCCGGTCCCTCCGAAAATTGGAGACATCCGCCGGCCCCCCACAGCGTCCCTCAGCTCCAGTAAAGATGCGATGGCGCAGGAAGGGGTGGACCGTCCCGGGGAGTGACCGGAGAAGAGACCAATCCGCGCGACTGGCAGTAGAGGTGATCGATCTGCGCTCGCGCAGATTTTACCATTTTTATACCTCGCTAACTTTTACAATATACCACCGATCAGAACAAAACTTGTTGCACTCATAGCACAGGAGAATGGCGAGTGAGCTGGTGAAAAATTGTTGCGCTATCTCGTACCATTTTTGCGCAAATAGAAAAACCATGCAAACCGGAAGAGCGCAAAAATCACAGAGAGAGAGAGAGAGAGAGAGAGAGAGAGAGAGAGAGAGAGAGAGCGAGAGAGAGAGAGAGCGAGAGCGAGAGCGAGAGAGAGAGAGAGAGAGAGAGAGAGAGAGAGAGAGAGAGAGAGAGAGAGAGAGAGAGAGAGAGAAAGAGAAAGAGAAAGAGAAAGAGAAAGAGAAAGAGAAAGAGAAAGTAAGTTTAAAGAAGATGTGTGAGACACATTTTTTTTACACAGAGAGTGGTGGGTGCCTGGAATACACTGCTGGGTGTGATGGTGGAGGCAGATACGATAGTGGCATTTAAGAAGCTTTTAGATAGGCACATGGATATGCAGGGAATTGTAAGATTAAATGAGAACTTACCAGTTTGAAGTTTGATCTTTATTTTATGAGGAGTAACGTTGAAGGATTACGTGAAGAAGTACCTGTCCAGCCGCACACGTGTCAATCTTTCAAAGCAGCGGAGTGACAATCACAGACGATAATTACTGAAGTATGATAGTAAGATGCATAAAGACTTAGAACTACCAGCTTAATCCTTTTATGAGGGTGGGAGCGGAGGGCACGTAATCCCTCAACGTTACTCCTCATAAAATAAAGATCAAACTTCAAACTGGTAAGTTCTCGTTTAATCTTACTATTTTACTTCGGAGTCACGTGAGTGACTACGTGAAGATTTCAAAGCTCTGTGATTTCACACCGTGGATTCAAATCCAGGTGTTCACTGCATCGATTGACTCTATTTGAGTAAGCACAATCAACAATGCATAACCACAACATTTGAATGTAATCAGTTAATGGTTTTATTTATTTTAATAAAAGTAACAAAATTAGGCCCATTTATTATAATGGGGGATTTAATACTGTATCCCGCACGGCATCACCAAACCCTTTGAGATCTTTAATCTCCTTATGGTAATACTTGTGAAACATCTGTTCACTTGCCCATCCTGCGGCTGCGAGAATAAGGTCTATTGTCTGAATCCCTGGCCGCTGATGTTGATGCCGCCCTGGTGGAATGAGATTTAAATTTATCAGTATCAATACCTGTATATCTCAACACCTGTTTCAACCATCGTGAAATTGTTTGTGTTGACACTTTCTTATGAGGCTTTTTTTGACTAATAAAAAATGCTAATTCGGTGCCACTTAAAACTTTTGTTGTTTCTATGTAACATTTCACATATGTTACTACACACAGTCGTGGATCTGTAGGATATGATCAAAATTCCAACTTGCATCCTGTGAACCTAGGTCTACTTTGCTTCAGTAAAGCATAGACATAGAATGTCACGGCATTTGGCCCTACTTTCATTCTATCAATTCTGAGTTTCTGTAATGTTTGAACTCTCTGAGCTGAAACTAATGCCATGAGCATAACCAATTTCATGGTGATTTTGGATAATGACAGAGTTTCAACTGGATTCCAATTCCTTAGCAACATCAGTACATCTTTTACATTCCAAATTTCTGTATACCTAGGTCTGGGTGGATTAGAGTTGAAAATTCCTTTCATAAACCTACAGACCCAAGGATGTGCTCCTATTGGAGTTTGTTCTGATTCACTGCTTAAATATGCAGAGAGTGCACTTTGTGCAGTATTAATTGCACTATAATTTAATTTTAATTCATAGTATAGAGTAGAAAGGAACTCTATTACATCTGAAATTTCTGCTGGGTTATATGCAATATGTTTCCCTGAACAAAACTCCTCTCATTTCTTTATATAGGAGATGTACTGCTTCTGGGTACTATTCCTCCAGGCTGTTGTTATAACATCCACCGTACGGTCTGATAATCATTTTCCAAGATATGGCCTTCTTAGAATCTGCAAATCAACAAACCAATATGATCATGTAAAGGATGTGGTTCATCAGTCACAGGGTGTACAAACAGTTTAATCTGCTTTGGAATAACCATAAGGGTTTTTTTGATTATTTTTAACACCAGTGGGTACCATACCTGTGTAGGCCAATCTGGTACTACCAAAATCCCTGAGGCTGAATCTTGTTTAATTTTCTGTATGCATCTGTGGATTAAACAAAATGGCGGAAACGCATACAGAAACATACCACCCCAATGTAGCGAGAAAGCATCCACCGCTACTGCTCCAGGATCAGGTTCCCATGACACATACGTAGGCAAACTGGTGGTTCAATCTTGATGCAAACAGATCAATTTCTGGCATTCCAAATTGTGTGATAATTTGTGTGAATATTTTCCGATTTAACATCCATTCTGTATTGTCATTAAATTTACGTGATCTGTTGTCTGTAATTGTATTAAATTTACCTAATAAATATATTGCTGACAGCCAAATTTTCCTGGCAATACACCAGGTCCAAATTTCATTCACTAATTTATCACATGATTCTGATTTTATACCACCCATGTGATTAATGTATGCTACAGCTGTAGTATTGTCAACCTGTACCTGAACATTCACATTTCCCATATCAGTGCAATAAGCTCTAAGGCCGTAAAATGCGCCTAATAGATCTAGGTAATTGATTCCCATATTTTACAGCAAAGGTACTTCATTCACATTCCACCTACCTCCACAGCTGGAAATGATGTTAGTAGCGCCGCAACCCAGCGCACTTACATCAGTCTGTAGAGTGACGGAAGGTGTTTCTACCAGAACTTTTCTGGAAGCATTAGAAACATTGTTAATCCACCATTCTATTTCTGTAATGGATTAAATTGTTAATTTCATGGGCCTGTCAAAATGCCCTCTATTCACTTTTAAACGCTTGTACCTTAGCTCTCTGTAAACATTGATAATGCAATGGTCCAAACGTGACCCCTGGAAACCCTGCAATTAGCCTAGCAAGCTTGCCACTTCTCTAATTGAAGGTGTGTCCTCGTTAATGAGTTTTATGCAACCTTCAATTAACTGCAGCTTTTATCTTTTGGCAAAGTGATTACCATGTGTTCGGAGTTAATTGTGAACCCTAGGTAATCAATCTTTTTGCTTGGTAACAATTTAGATTTTTGTAGGTGAATAATGAAACCTAATTTCTCAAAAATGTATTTGACTCTGGATACTGACAATTTTGCAGCAGCCAAAGTGTCCCCTACAATGAGGATATCCTCTAAATAAGCCATTAATACATGGCCCTCAGCTCTTAACAGAGCTAAAATTGGTTTGAGCAATTTAGTGAATAATCTTGGTGCTGAAGTCGGACCATTGGGCAATGCTTTAAATTGCCATAACTGACATCCATCTAAATTTCAAATACCTTTGATCATTACCATGCATTGCCACGGAATAATATGCATCTTGCAGATCTATGCTTGCCATGTAGCAATTTTCTGTGATTAGCTGAATTGCATTAGTAAATGTTTCCATTTTGAAATGTTTGTATTGTACATAAAGGTTAAGATTTGTCAGATCCAATATGATTCTACATCCACCATCCTTTTTTGTTCTTGGAAAAATATTTGATACAAACTGATGGTGTTGTTCTACTGACTTCTCTATTATCCCCTTTTTGGTTAAAGTTTCTAATTCTCCTTTGATCAACATTCTTTTCTTTTGAGAAAATTCATGACCAGTTTGAATTTTCTTGCCTTGGAGGATCCAAATGTGGATAGAAACTCAATTTTGAATCCTACAATGCTATTTAGAATAAATGAATCATTTGTTATTAACTGCCATTCTTTTAGGAAGAATCGTAACCTTCCCCCTACTTGTGAATGTGAAACATTTATTGTATTCCTTACCAGACCAGGACCCCCTACCTCGGGGTTTGCCACCGGCAATTGTCTGCTTCTGGTAGGCACATTGTAACCTCCACGTATCCCCGGTGCAGCACGCCAACGTGTATACGAGAATGATCGGCTTGTTCCTTCTCCAGCACCAGTATTCCGCCTGTAGGGATACTGCCTTCGCACCGCTCTGCTCATCATCGGTGGTTTCATCATCATGCCACTCAAGGTTCTTGACTCTTCATTCAAGTCCTTTTAGCTTCTTTGCTAGATTTTCTCCAAACAGCAGCTTAGGCATTTGTATGTTGGTTGGTTTGCAGAGCCCTGCATACTTAGGATGAATATTTGGTCTTATTGCATTTTTACGAATATAATTTATTTCAAAAATGTGCACCACACATCAGTGCTAGAGCATCTTGTTGTGAATCTGATACATAATCATCATCCAAACCTCTGGCAAATGCCGTGATGCCTGACCCCAGCAATTTCAATACACGTTGCAATTTCAATTCTTGTGAGCGTAAACCAATGCTCAAATAACCCCAAATCAAGTTATTTACTGCTGGAACTGTCAGCAATTCACAATTTGCTGGGGCCTCGTACTGTTTCATAGTCTCATCCATAGTTACTTCCTGGAGCTGATGGGAGTAGATAGTTTATAGTCATTGCTATTTCCTCCCTCAAAGGTTCCCCCTTTATTCTAGGAACAGCAAACTTTTGTGCTAGTCCAGGAACTTTCAGCTCTGATAATAGGCTCTCATCCTCATAGAATTCATCTTCTGAATCTAGATGTTCCTATTCAGGTTTGGTAAATTCTGGCTCCCCTGTTTCAGGTAAGTCTATGCCAGATTCCTCCTGCGCGGGCTCTCTTATAGGCCCACGGATAGGCAGCCCTGTTTCAGGTGCTGCTGGCACTGGCTCAACTCTAGGCCAACACTTCATAATTTTCCCTTTAGGAACTTTCGGTGCTGGCACATAAGTACGTTTGTACTGTCTTTTTTTAGACATTTCTGGTACTGGCTCTTCAGTAGGCCAGCACATATACTGCCTTTTTTCAGGCATTTCTGGCACTGGCTCTCCTGTAGGCCAACCACTGTAATACCTTTGCACAGTCATTTCTGATGGCTCTCCTGTAGGCCACCCTTGTGCCTGTCCCAACCAATGCACACCCTGTGCTGTATCCTCCATTGGCCAACACCGACCTGATTCCTCCTGTGGGGGTTCTTTGTAAATCCCCATCAGGAGCTCTAAACTGGCGTCCCTTGCAGCCATAACGTTTTCTGCTGCAGGAGGGTATACCTCCGGGTCTGACTCTTCTGAGTCTACAGGTCGGGCCGACTTTTGTCCAGCCTTGCGCCCCGCCGCCGGCGGTTTAACGGCACATTCGACCGTAACGGGAGTTGATGGCTTCGATGCCACTGCCTCCTCTTCCTGACGCCCGCTACCCTTAACATCGGGGGTTTTACCTGCGGTGCGTCCCTGGCCTCTCCTTCCCCTATGCTCTTTCTCCATTCTGAGTTTGTGTGGACCTCTGCCAACACGTCTGAGCGGGAAGAAAAGCGCCCTGTAAGTAAAAACGAAACCACTTACCTTGTCCGATTTTTACTTTAACTTTGCTTTTTACTCACCGCTGGAGGAGCTCCTGCTCCTCCACACACGGTCATGAACGCTATGCGTCTGATCGATAATGACGCGTGTGCGGCTGGACGGGGTCTTCTTCACGTAGTCACTCACGTGACTCCGAAGTAAAATTGAGGGGTGGGAACACATAGTCAGCACCAGAGGTGAGGAATGAACCCGTGTCACTGAAGCTGCCTGGCAACAAGTCTACTACTAGGTCATTGTACCGCTCTTCACATAACAATCTACATGGGGAGAAGAAAATACCTCCCACTATGTGTGATCCTGCTTCAAGGATTTAGGCTGTTGTTGGCATCTGAAAGATTACTTGTGCTACCATAGCCTGATTTGAACATAAAACGCTGCACCATTAACTCTGTTCTGCCGCAACAAAGCTGTGGTATATATATATTTTTTTAATGTTTTTCCTTCCCTCCCGTAGCTAGACAATGCAGACTCTGAAGGCAGTGGTTTATATTTCCTCCAGTGACAGACTGACGTTTCAACAATAAAGGACGGAACCAGCAGGAATTGCCGAGAGAACCAGAGATGATGGAGTCAATTAATCATATAATTACAGACTGTGTAATAAGCTGTGAGGCTGTTAAAAGAAAAACAACTTCAGCCGCAGAAAGCATCCTACCTAAAAAAAAATGCTCAACCTCTATGTTGTCATCTTTCAAGTGGCAGATTTAATAACTTAAAATAAATTGCTCTTTGGCAAATAAATATAGCAAGACACAAGAATTAGGTGCAAGAGTAGGCTGCACAGTCCCTTGAGCCCACTATACCATTCAATAATATCACGGCTGATCTGATACTGTCCCCAACCTTTGCTTTCCTGCATAATCCTCGTAACTCTCGGTACTCCTGCAGTACAAAAATCTATCTCAGTCCTGAGAACATTCAACAATTCAGCCTTCACAACTCTCTCGGGGTACAGCAGTACAATGATTCGCAACTCACACAAACAAAATGTCCTCATTCTGCAGTAAACTGGCAGGTGGAATGTCAGCTAATCTTGTACATTCCAGTGGTAAAATTCTCCAGGGCACACCAGGAGTTTCAGAATAAGGGTGAATACTTTACCGCAGACTAACATTTTGTGTTAACATCACATGTGCAGATAGTGGAGGGATACGGACCATATGTAGACAGAGATTAGTTCAACTTGGTAAGACAGCCTGAAGAAATTTCCCCACATGAAATGTCACCTATCCTTATTCTCCCTGGATGCTGCCTGACCTGCTGAGTTACTCCAGCATTTACCCAGCATCTTTCCTTGACAAACCAGCATCTGCAATTCCTTATTTCTACAATTGAACTTGTCATCATGATTGCACAGACATTGTGGGCTGAAGGGCCTGTTCCTACGCTGTACTGTTTATGCTCTATGTGTAATGATGGTGTTACATTACATATTCAAATGATTTGTTCATGTATTGACATATAATATTTTACGCTTCTTTCTCTATTTGAAAGAAAAGTATGATCTTTACATACAGAAAGCAATTACAGGCTCAGTCTATAGGTTACATTTCTCAGATACTTAAACCTTACGGACTTGAATCACCAACAGTTTATTTTCCACATATGTTTCCTGACCTGCTGTGTGTTCCCAGCACTTATTTTAGTTTAGGGAAAGAGCATGGAACAGGCACTTCGGCCCAGTGCTGACCAACGGTCACCCACATGTACACTAGTTCTAAGTAATCCCAGTTTCGCATGCTACACACTGAGGACAATTTACAGAAGCCAATTAACCTACCTACCTGCTCGTCCTTGAAATGTAGGAGGAAACCAGTGCACCCGGAGAAACCCACCCAGTCACAGGGAGAAGATACAAACTCCGTACAGAAAGCACCCAAGGTCAGGATCGAACCTGGGTCTCTGGCGCTGTGAGGCAGCAACTCTACCACTGTGCCACTGTACTGGCCTTTATTTCAGATTTCTAGCATGTAACTTTTTTTGCTTTACTTAAGCATTCTTAACTGTGTTTGTCTCTCAAAGCTTTGCAATTACTTCTTGATCTGAAGTGTATGTTACTTTCTAACTCATTTCAATGTCGATATGCTTCTCCTCTTCAGCAGTCATTACTGTATCCACCTAAAATAACTTCATCATCAATTATTTCTTTAATATGCTTTGGTCTATCTCTTGCTGTGAACATTTGATCAAACAGCACTTCTGACCGTTCCTACAATTTTAATCACAAACACTTTCAGGTTGGAGATTTTCACAACAATATTCCATTTCTCTTTGTTAAACGTTCACCTAACTTAATGCTCTCACTTTCTCACTCAATGTCTTTCCAATGCAAGTCATGATCTTACTTTTCCTTGTAGCTGCTGCCTTTGCAATCTTTCCCCCAAAGCAGACTGCAAAGTAGCGCAGTGGTAGAGTTGCTGCCTTACAGCTCTGGGTTCGATCCTGACTACGGCAGCGGTCTGTGCGGAGTTTGTACATTCTCCCTGTGACCACGTGCGTTTTCTCCGAGTGCTTCGTTTTCCACCAACATTCCAAAGACGCGCTGTTTTGTAGGTTAATTGGCTTCTGTGTATAGGTGATGGCTGGGTGATGTCAGTTTCACTAGCACCGACAAACTCGGTGGGCCGAATGGCCTGTTTCCATGCTGTATCTCTAAGCTAAACTAAGAACATTCCAAGTGCATGGCGCATCAACACTCAGCTACAGTGGAGCATCTGACATAATGTGGTGTTGTATGACATTTGGTCGGGAAATTAGCCAAGCAATGACTCATTGTTAGCATGCTGGCACATCTATAAATATGGAAGAAACACAGCTATATGATGAGCTTGCAGGTCCAACAGTATTTTCTTGTAATCCTACATGGGGAATGATGGAGCAGACTCAATGGATCGAATGGCATAATTCTGCTCCAATGTTTTATGGTCTTGCCATCACATGTACTGAGGTACAGTGAAATTAATTTTTGTATATATTTTAGTACAAGTATCACTATACATAAGCACTTATATACATCTTAGATCAGCATCTCAGTTACAGCACAAGTGTATAGCTGACACAGTATATAGCAATGTTACAACATTTTGAGATTTTAAAAATCAAGCCTGTAATTTATCCCATCAGATAAAGCATAAAAAGACGTTTAATTTGACACCTAATTCACTTTCATATCTTCAGTATTAAAAACGTTATGGCCATTTTCATACTCGGAAATTAGCACCTTGTTCCCTATTGCTTTTCCATTGACTTAACACAAAAGCTGTGATCAAGGACAGTCAAAAGCCCATAACTTTCTTAAAAATTAAGAGAACTGAAAGAAATTTTCAGTTATTATAGATTGAAGCATTCTGAAACAAATATGAAACAATCTTACTTAGATGACATGAAATTAAAGCATATAATTAGTTAGTTACCTAATTGTAGCTAATTACAAAATTCAATTACTAGATCTAAACATCTATCAATTTCTTAAGAATAGATTAACATTTTTAAATAGCCTAAGTGTCCAAATAACATTCACACAAGAATTCACAATATAACATAATTTTTAAATCTCATTGTCATGGATTTATAGGCCAAATGGAAGGAATTTAATGTTTAATACCTGTAAATTAATGGGCATTTAAATCATCTTGCGAGTGGGTTTTTCTGGAACGCGATCAATTGGAATGTTACATTTGCGGTGAATTTAACCCCGTATCGGCATGAAAAATACTGCCGGTTCGTTCGGGGACATAAATCACCCTTTCGCAAATTAAAATGTGAATTAAAGGCCTCTTAAGAAGCACTTTTATACATAAAATAAACTGCTTTCGTTTACCTGTCCCGTGCATGAAATCCGTCCCCGTTGTCGGCGTTGACGGCTTTAGAAGCTGATTTTAAAATAATTCCAGCGCTGAAATTGTCGGGCGAATAAAAATAAAAAATACACAAAACGCCCGTCGGAACGATTCTTCAGCAAAAGCTTGCACTCCAACGAAATATAATTCAGGACAATGTAGGAGAAACCCGCGTTTTAACCCCGCCCCCCCCTCAAAGGCGCCAAAATCGCGCACACGGCCCGTGGCAGAATTGCAGCGCCGCTGAAGGTAAGTATTGTAACATACCTACAGTATACAGAGTCGCTAGTTTTGACACAATTTCAAGTCCCAGTTTATAGAAGGGTCTCGACCCGAAACATCACCCATTCCTTCTCTCCAGAGTGCTCCCTTCCCGCTGAGTTACTCCAGCATTTTGTGTCTAACCCCAGTTTGTAAGTGCAGGTTTCCTGACCTAACCATGAAGGCTCGTTGTCCTGGTGGCATTGTAGGGTTGGCCTGGCTATGTGTGGCCGAGGTGTCCTCTGCTGGTCCTCTGCCGCTGCTCCACCACTGTAGGCCACGTGCAGTCCACGTGCATGGCCTCTTGGAGTGGTGCCTGATCTAACCAAGCCCCAGGCAGTTGTAGGGCCTCCAGCGGCCCAATCCCCTGTCGATGCAGGGGTACTCCCTCCCGCCGCCGGTCTTAAAGATGCATTCCACTGACCTGCAAGTTGTGACCACTGCCCAGTCCATCATTGGCTCTGACCGCCCCACCATCGAAGGGATCCATCGCAGTCGCTGCCTCAAAAAGGCTGCCAACATCATCAAGGACCCACACCATCCTGGCCACACACTCACCTCTCCGCTGCCATCAGGTAGAAGGTACAGGAGCCTGAAATTTGGTACATTCAGGTTCATGACAGCTTCTTCCCCACAGCCATCAGGCTATTAAACTCGCCATAAAACTCTGAACTATAACAGCCTATTGCACTTTATCTGTTTATTTATGTGTATATATATGGTCTATGCTATATAGAAATAATGAACAGTTCTGTATTTATGCGTACAATATTCTGTTGTGCTGCAGCAAGCAAGAATTTAATTGTCCTATCTGGGACACATGACAATAAACTCTCTTGATTTGATATGCCTATCGCTCTATCCCTCGCCCTCACTTCAGTAAATCCGACCATACCGCGGTGCTGCTTCTTCCTGCCTACAGGCAGCAATTAAAGAGTGCACCCCAAGAGGTGAGGACAGTACAGAGCTGGTCGGGGGGGGGGGGGGGATGGGGGTGGGGGGCAGAGGAACAACTACAGGACTGTTTGGAGTCTGTAGACTGGGTAATGTTCAAGGACTCGGCAAAAGACTTGAACGAATACGCCACAGTCGTTAGAGACTTCATTAAGAAATGTGTGGAGGACTGCATCCCGACAAAAACCTTCCGAGTGTTTCCCAATCAGAAACCTTGGATGAACTTTGAGATCCGCACTCTTCTGAAGACCAGACACCGGGCATTCATGTCTGATGATACAGTGGTCTACAAGAAGTCCAGATACGACCATGGTAAGGCCATCAAAAAGGCCAAAAGGACTTCTGCTCCAAACTGAAGGATGAGACAGATGTTCGGCAGCTGTGGCAGGGCCTGAATGCAATCACCTCCAACAAGGCGAAATCAGGAGGCAGCTCGAATGTCGGCGAAACATCACTCCCTGATGAGCTCAATGCATTTTACGCACGCTTTGATAGGAAGAACACCGATTTGCCTTCTGAGCCGCCATTCGCTGTGATGGTATTTCAGTCTCAGTCACAGAGGCCGACGTTAGGAAATCCTTCAGAGGGGTGAACCCTCGAAAAGTGCCTGGACCTGATGGTATACCCGGTCGTGTTCTAAAAACCTGTGCGGACCAACTGGCTGGAGTTTTTACGGACATTTTCAACCTCTCACTTCTAAGGTCTGAGGTTCCCACCTGCTTTAAAAGGGCATCAATTATACCAGTGCCCAAGAAGAGTAAGGTGACGTGCCTCAATGACTATCGACCTGTGGCACTAACGCCTGTGGTGATGAAGTGCTTTGAGAGGTTGATCATGGCGCAAATCAACTCCTACCTCGACAAAAACCTGGACCCACTGCAGTTCGCTTACCGACACTACAGATCAACGGTGGATGCGAACTCGCTGGCCCTCCACTCTGCTCTGGACCACTTGGACAACAAAAACCCATATGTCAGGCTGTTATTCATTGATTACAGCTCGTCATTTTATACAATCATCCCCTCCAAGCTGGTTACCAAACTCGCAGAACTGGGTCTCTGCACATCCCTCTGCAATTGGATCCTCGACTTCCTCATTCACAGACCACAGTCTGTTCGTATTGGTGGAAATGTGTCAGACTCAATAACAATCAGCACGGGAGCACCTCAAGGCTGCATGCTCAGCCCCCTGCTGTACTCACTCTATACTCATGACTGCGTAGCCGGTCATAGTGCGAACTCCATCATCAAGTTCGCTGACAACACCACTGTTGTGGGACGTATCACTGATGGGGATAAGTCAGAGTATAGAAGAGAGATCGAGCGCCTGTCCATATGGTGCCAGCACAATAACCTGGCCCTCAACACCAGCAAAACCAAGGAACTGATTGTGGACTTTGGAAGGAGTAGGATGGGGACCCACAGTCCCGTTTATATCAACGGGTCGATGGTTGAAAGGGTCAAGAGCTTCAAATTCCTGGGCGTGCACATCTCTGAAGATCTTTCCTGGTCCGAAAACACTGATGCAATTATTAAGAAAGCACATCAGCGCCTCTACTTCCTGAGAAGATTACGGAGAGTCGGTTTGTCAAGGAGGACTCTCTCTAACTTCTACAGGTGCACAGTGGAGAGCATGCTGACCGGTTGCATCGTGGCTTGGTTTGGCAACTTGAGCGCCCTGGAGAGGAAAAGACTACAAAAAGTAGTAAACACTGCCCAGTCCATCATCGGCTCTGACCTCCCTTCCGTCGAGGGGATATATCGCAGTCGCTGCCTCAAAAAGGCTGGCAGTATCATCAAGGACCCACACCATCCTGGCCACACACTCATCTCCCTGCTACCTTCAGGTAGAAGGTACAGGAGCCTGAAGACTGCAACGACCAGGTTCAGGAATACCTACTTCCCCACAGCCATCAGGTTATTAAACTTGGCTCGGACAAAACTCTGAACATTAATAGCCCATTATCTGTTATTTGCACTTAATCGGTTTATTTATTCATGTGTGTATATATTTATGTAAGGGTATATGGACACACTGATCTGTTTTGTAGTCATGCCTACTATGTTCTGTTGTGCTGAAGCAAAGCAAGAATTTCATTGTCCTATCAGGGACACATGACAAGAAACTCTCTTGAATCTTGAATCTTGATATCAGATGTGAATTCACCAAATGTCATTCCACACCACATCTGGTTCTTTGGAACCTGCACTCCTGACATTGATCTCCACACCTTTCCATTCTCTCTGGTTCTTTAATGTACTCATGCTGCAGTTTGCTCCGCCTTCCCAGATCCTCCATTACGGCTCTGTGTACAATGTCACAAGCCTGCCTCATGTTACGTTTTCCACTGTTTCCTAAATCCATCTGGACTGCCCACACTTGATCCAGCCACAATACAGCACACCTTTAAGATAAAAAGCAAAACCCTCGCAGGCTTTAAAGGTGGACAGGCGAGGAGAGGACATCGATTCGTTGGTCGATCCAAAACATGGCACCTCTTGCGTGCGGGATCAGTAGACTATTTCTGTACAATTTGCTAATTGGGGATGTGCTTAGTTTAGTTTAGAGATACAGTGTGGAAACAGGCCCTTCGGCCCACCGAGTCCGTGATGACCCACAATCCCCATACACTAGCACTGTCCTACATGCTAGGGACAATTTACAATCTTTACCAAGGCCAATTAACCTACACAACTGTACGTCTTTGGAGTGTAGGAGGAAACCGGAGCACCCGGGGAAAGCCCACGTGGAGAAAGTCACAAGGAGAATGTATAAACTCTATAAAGACAGCACCCATAGTCAGGATCGAACCCAGGTCTCTGGCGCTGTAAGGCAGCAACTCTACCGCTACGCCACCATGTCGCCCTTAGGTATGGCAATATTCTATTGGACTGTTGGTCAGAAATGAATTTCACTATGTGTTTGCACATGTGACAGTAAAAGCACCATTGAACCATTGAAGATATACAGACTAGATTTAAGAGGGACAGAGACTGGAGGCTACAAAATTACAAAAGGATAGAGTAGCTCAATGGGTCAGGCAGCATCTCAGAATAAAAGGAATATGCAACGTTTTGGGTCAAGACCCTTCTTCAGAGGTACACATTAGGCTGCACAGGTACCTGCAGTTTACAGGATTGGGAGGACTGGCAATGCTAGCAGCCACTTAATAGGACAGCTCGCTGTGGGCAAGCACATAGAAAAATCATTATAATGAGCAGGCAATACCTAGTTGGTCGCCTGCCCACTTCACAAACTATGAGGAAGATATTGACAAAGACCTTCCATTTTGTGTGACTATCAACTTTAGCCTTTGTGCCTTTAAATGCTATCTTTAGGAGCTTTATGAAGCCTATCCAATGACTCACTTCTATTTCTAGATGCATATGTCACTGCATATTATTACTTGCCTTTTAAAATGGGACCAGGAGCTACATCTGTACAACTAAACTGGATTCGGCAGTCAGGACGTCTCCGGGGTGATATGAGTAAAAATTGCTTGAGACGGTACCAGCAGTGATTAGCTTTCTTTCCGCTGGCCTTTTAATCTCATGCTGCTTTCTAATTGCCTTGGAAGTACACCAACATCCAGAGTGTGTCATAAAACGAGGATAGATACCCTGAGTATTAGCCATAATTAACCACTCTGACTGCACAAGAGATGGCCTTCAGCTATGGTTCCTAACACTTTCACCCAAAGGCATGCTCAATTTAATAAAATATTGCTGGGTACACTAGACTGGATTAATTCTTGGATCCAGGAATAACTAAGGACATAGAGGGAGAGGGTGAAGGAGGAATGAAGGAGCATGAGAGGAGGTGGGATGGGGTGGGGGGAATGTTTGGGGAGGAGAAAATGAGAGGGATAGGGAATTATTGGAAAAAATTCTGAAAGACAGTATTAATCATGATTTGGAGTTACATTCGACTAGGGACAGTCAACATGGCTGTTATAGAGAGTTCTATCTGATTTGGTTGAAACCTTCAAATTAACTAATTCTGTTATCAGGAAGAAAGTAAGAAAGAGTTCAGGAGAATGGAAAGGGTGTGTCAGGGAGAGAAAGCATATTCCTCAGGCTAACTCAGTGGATCAGGCAGCATCTGTGGAGGGAAATGGACAGTTGTCATTTTGGGTCGAGGCAGTTTGGGATCTGCTGACCCTGCCAGGTATGAGAGTGTAGGGGCCAGCTGTTTGTATACTCTGTGTTCCTACTTCTGTTTGTCCGTGGTCTCCGCGTGGTTCCATCATAGAGACCCGAGGTGCTGTGACCTTCTGGGATGGGCCAGTCATGCGTTAGGAATTCCCATGAGTTGGCGAGGATGTCACTTTTTTTTCAGGGACATTTTGAGAACATTCTCTCCTGTAAATCTCAGAGCACGGAATACGGTGCTTGCTTCAGGAATCTGCTGTGAGACCCACAGGTGACATATGACCTGCCAACAAGAGCTGGTTAACTAAGTTCAGAGCCTTGATGATGGGGATGTCAAGATATTAATTTTGGTTTGCTGATCTTTCCAGTAGGTTTGGATGTTTATGTCAACACAGTGTTGGTGGTACCTCTGCAGTACCTCAGTAAGTTTAGTTTAGTTTAGTTTAGTTTAGAGATACAGTGTGAAAACAGGCCCTTTTGCCCACCGAGTCCGTGCCGTCCAGCGATCCCCACAAACTAACACTATCCTACACACACCGGGGATATTTTACAAATTTACCAAGCTAATTAGTCTACAAACCTGTACGTCCTTGGAGTGTGGGAGGAAACCGGAGCACCCAGAGAAAACCCACGCAGATCACGTGGAGAATGTACAAACTCCATACAGATAGCACCCATAGTCAAGATCGAACCCGAGTCTCAGGCACTGTAAGGCAGCAACTCTACAGCAACTCACCGTGCTGCCCTCAGTCAGCAGATTGATTCTTGCACGGGTGATGTGGACATCATTGCACTTCTTCGCTTGGACAATGAAAAGGTCTAAGAGGGTCCAGTGCTTGGATTGAGGGAGTTGACATAAGGTCTCGTTCTTGTCTAATGAAAGTTATGGAAAAGTCATCTTCCAATCATTCTGTTAGGAGAACTCCATGAGAGTTAAAACAAATTTCCCCTCCTTGGTAATCAACTAGCTCATTCTTGCTAGTGGAATCAGTCCCATGAAATGTCATTCCTGCACGATAAACTTTAGTTTAGTTATTTAAGTTTAGTTTATTGTCATGTGTACCAAGGTAAATTGAAAAGCTTTGGTTTGTGTACTAATCAGTCAGTGGAAAGACCATACATGATTACAAGCGAGCCATCCACAGTGTACAGATACATGGTAAAGGGAAAAACGTTTAGTGCAAGATAAAGTTCAGTGAAGTCCAATTGAAGATAGCCTGAGGGTCTCCAATGAGGTCGTTAGTAGCTCAGGACCAGTCTCTAGGAGTCATTTAAAACCATCTTAATAGGGGGTGCAGGTTTATTTTAGAGATACAGTGCGGAAACAGGCCCTTCAGCCCACCAAGTCCGCACCGACCTGCGATCCTGGCACATTAACACTATCCTACACACACTAGGGATAATTTACATTTTTTTTAAATATCAAGCAAATTAACCTACAAAGCTGTACGTCTATGGAGTGTCGGAGAAAACACATGCGGTCATGGGGAGAGCGTACAAACTCCATACAGACAGCACCCGTAGTCAGGATTGAACCCGGGACTCTGGTGCTCTATGCGCTGTAAGACAGCAACTCTACCATTGTTGTTGATAGGATGGTTCAGTTGCCTGAGAAAGTTGTCTTCTTTCAACAAATCCAGAAAAAATAACCCAGCCTTATTTATTGATTTACAATATGCAGACAACACCAATGTGCATGGAACTGTGGAGACAGAATTCTAGCTCATGATACACACCTTCATGAATTGTATGAAATGATGGGCTTACTCCTGGAAATACCTGGAAGAGAAAGGGGTTCTTCCAACCTGTCCTTTCTACAACTGAAACCCCCTCCCTACCTGATAATCACGATGTAATGACAAGACCATTGAAAAGAGTCCATTGCTAGGGTGCCACCTCTCAGCAAAGGCCGACAACAATGAAAAAATTCACCAGTACAGCATTCAGCTCACTGTGGCAAGGAGCATTTGAGGATCAAGAACTCAAAGTCAGAAACAGGCTTAAGGCTTACAAAGCTTAAGGCAGTGTTCCTCTTCCTCCTGTATATGTGTCAGACTTTGCCTCATCCTCACCTCGCTTTTCCAGCTTTCTCCCCCCTCCCCCCCTCCACTACAATGTGTGTGAAGAAGGGTCCTGACACAAAACTTCTCCATTACCTCCATAGAAGCTGCTTGACCTGTTGAGTTACTCCAACATTTCATGTTTTGCTCAAGATTCTAGCATTTACAGGTCCTTGTGTTTCCTTCCTGAGGATTCTCTTCCATCTACTTTTTTTACTCTTTTGCTGATATTTCTTTTCCTTTCCTTCCTGTCTTGTGCCTGAAAATTATTGCTCTCTTTCCTGGCTTCTAAGGATCTCATGAAGTTTCTGTTCCTTTTCTTGAAACCTGTACATTTTTACCTGAAGATTCACTTTCTCCTTTGAGGTTCTGTTTTTGCTGAAAATTTATGCTCCTCTCCTAATGTACACTCACTGAAGATTCTACGTCTCTTTTGAAGCGCTGTGTCTCTCTGGACAGCACCTATCCTCTGAACATTTACTCTTTGCTGGAGTAAGTACACTTCTTTTAAAGATTCAATCTCTCTCCTGAAGATAACTCATCTCCTGTAAACCTGCCCCTTTTCATCTTCCCTCTCATCTGAAAATAGTCAATTAGTTTTCTGAGTGTAAATGACCATTAATCTGGAAATTTGAGTCTCATAAATTCATATGTCCTAGGAGCAGAATTAGGCCATTCAGCCCATCAAGCCTACTCCGCCATTCAATCATGGATGATCTATCTTTCCCTCTCAACCCTATTCTCCTGCCTTCGCTCCATAACCTCTGACACCCGTATTAATCAAGAATCTGTCAATCTCTGCCTTAAAAATATCCATTGGCTTGAACTCCATTGCTGTCTAATTCACCATCCTCTTAACAAAGAAATTCCTCCTCATCTCCTTGAATCTTGAATTTGAATCTCACTATGGCCATTCTTGGTTCTTGGTTTCTTGGTCCTCCAAAATATTCCAAATGGAATTTAAACTGGAGGTGGTGGAGGGAGGACTTAAGCCAGAAAGGGTTTTTGGGTAGAAAGAGCTACCTTACATTTAGTTGCATCTGGTTGGGTAACTAAAGTAGGGTGGAGATTATTCCATGCTTTAATTGTGCAGGGGAAGAACGAATTGCTGTACACATCTGTCTTGGTAGCTGGAATCACAAATTGTATCGAATGCCCTCGTCTGCTCCTAATTGGTTTGGGTTTGGTGTAGGTCTTGTAATCGATGTCGAGCTGACCATTTAACATTTTGTAAAAACAGGTCAAACGGTGAGCTTCACGTCTGTCTTGGAGAGGGTTCCACCCCAGAGAATTCAGAAGTTTGGTAACACTCGCTTCTCTCTCATAGGTGTTAGTAACAAATCGAGCTGCCTGTCTTTGGACACGTTCGATGGAAGAAATGTTTTTATTTGTGTATGTGTCCCATGCTGCTAAAAAGCTTGATTTAATGGTGGTACTATCCAGTTGTGGTCAAAACCCATCAGGTTCACAAAGAAGGAAATCAGCTGCCTTGACCTTGTCTGGCGAAGGTCTGACAACAGGACCCACCACTATAGCTGAATATTAATAATCTCCTCATTCAAGGGGCAATTATAGACAGTTGATAAATGCCAATGTTGCCATTCACTTTTGGAACTGTGAATGATGCAACAAAAACATTTTGTTAAAGAAGTCAAAAATCATTGAAGGACTAATTTTGTGTTGGAGAAGCAACGGATTGGGTTCTGTCTTGTTCAGTTGTCAGAAATTCCTTTTGCCCCAGTTAGATAAAGCACCATCAAAATGTTGACCTGTCAGAACAGGAACAGCCTGCAAAACAAATGCATCTAATTGGTACTGACACTCATTGCAGAAGCAGCTAAAATATTAAAATGTAAAATGTAGAGCGCAGATGCAGGCACCATCTCTTCCTCCTGCAACCCACCTCCAGCTCAATCTTCAATGTGAAATAGCAGACGAGTAAAAATAACGTGCCAGCCTGCTGTAATCCTTGACAGGCGAGTGACAGGCTGGCAACCGTGGCTGAGTCCTCGATCGTCCTTGCAGCTCACTCCTTTTATTGATCAATGATCCCAGCCAGAGCCTTCGGGCAGCAGACTCCTGCAGTAATCTCCTGCATGCTCAACACTGCCTTATCACAGGCGAGCAGCTGTAGAAGTTGAGACACTTCTTTGAAAGATGTTGTACTGATGCGAAATAGATCGCCTGGCAGCTGCTTTTATTTCAGCTCTTGCTTCACATTTGCATTCCGATGATGCTGTCTGAGCTTCTCTATGATGCATCTTATCTCTCTGCCATTAGGTTGCACATTTTAGATGACTTGAAATGCATGAACGATACTGAACTGTCCCTCTTTCCTCTGTCTCTCATCCCATCACCAACACCACCCGTCCACCATGAACCCAAACCCATTCCCTTCCTCAGCAAATGGTGCTGAGAATCCTTAACTGGCTGCATTTCAGATATTATCAGCAGGTCACTGTCTGCCTCAATGTAATGCTGAGGGCATAAGAATAAACTTCTCAAAGCTATGGTATATAGAAAGGAACTGCAGATGTTGGTTAATACTGAAGATAGACACAAAATGCTGGAGTAACTCAGCAGGCAGCATCTCTGGAGAAAAGGAATAGCTGATGAACCCTTCTTCTGACCCCATTCTGTCACCTATTCCTTTTCTCTAAAGAAGGGTCTCTACCCGAAACGTCACCCATTCCTTCTCTCCAGAGATGGAGTTACTCCAGCATTTTGTGTCTATCTTTGAGTTATTTCAGCATTTTGTGTCTATCTTCGAGTTACTTCAGCATTTTGTGTCTATCTTCTCTGCACTCTGGTCTTGGGAACTGGCCAATGGATTCTGATTCCTCAATTCTGAACTTCCAAGGAGGAAGCTTCAATCACAGGAATTGAGCCTCAAAATAAAACAATATAACGTTGCATGGTTTACTCACCACCTCTTTCCACAAGGCAGTGACTGTAGATTTGACAATGTCCTCAATATAAGTAGCATCCTGGGGTATCCCACCATGAAGACCATGAACAACAATCATTTGTATCATTGCAGGGGATTGATAAAAATTACACAGGGCATGTGGCAACTTTTCATAGAATCTGTTCATTTTAATCCCATTACCATTTTCTTTCTCCTTATTTTCTTACTTTGTTATAAATATACACAAAGTCCATATTATTTGTGAGGAATTGGATTCTGGATAGCCACAAAATTCTTTGGATCCAATATGCTCCCCTAAAAACATTAATATGCACTAAAATCTTCGAAGAGCATTAACACATATTAATAAATACATTAAAACATTGAAATACCTTAAAGAAAATGATGTCAGTGAACAAACTATTTCATTGAACTTACAGAGATTGATTTTGAAATAACAAGGTGTCCTGTGTAAACAAGGTTTGATGTCTATTAGAACAGCACATAGCAAGGAACCATTCGACACAAGTGGTCTGGAAACTACAGTAATCATTCTATTTATTCAGGCAAACATTGCTTCCTCTACTAATATATAGAGATGGGGCCCAGGGCTGACCTCAAATATGTGGATCAATGGGGGGGAAATCGGTGGATAACAAGAACTGAGTGTATTTGTCCAAGTACTTTATAAACAGTGCCTTTGTCACTGACACAGTAACTCTTCGTCTTTTCAGGGGGTCCCTTGGGGCTGAACATGATTGGCCTCTGCTGCAGTTCTGCAGAGTCAGAGGTGGTGGATGAGGCTAGCTTGGGACCCAATGCCTCTGCCAGAGAAGTGGATGCATTATAGGAGTGGTGGGAGGGTAGTTTAGTTTAGTTTAATTTGGAGTTACAGCATGGGAGCAGGCCCTTCGGCCCACCGGGTCAGCACTGACCAGCGATGCCCACACAATAACACTATCCTACACACTCTAGGGACAATTTTTACATTGATACCAAGCCAATTAACCTACAAGCCTGTACCTCTTTGGAGTGTGGGAGGAAACTGAAGATCTTGGAGAAAACCCACACGGTCATGGGGAGAACGTACAGACTCCATACAGGCAGCCCCCGTAGTTTGTGAGGTGGCACACCCCATCCACTGATTAAACTGATTTTCTGCACATTCTGGTGTTAAGCTTCTCGATATCATCCTGAATGCCCCTCCAGTTTGAATGCCCATGGGCCAAGGAGTTCCACAACTTGTTGGCAAGTTACCCTTTGATAATATTGTTGAATTGTTTCTTCTGTCCACCTGCTAATCTTGTGCTGGGAGCAGAGTGCCGGCTGCGGGAGTCTTGCGCTCATCATTGAAACAGTGTGGCTTGCCCATCAGCAATGGCTGAGTGTAATTGGAGCCTCCATGCTGGGATGTTAACGTGGCTAGCCTGACTTTCGGTTCACTTATCCTGCCAGTGGTCTTAGAGGAGCCTGCAATGGTGGTACCTTTCCAGTGCTTTGAAATGGCAGTCCATTTCTATGAAGCGCACAAGAGGGCAGGGATCAGTACAATGCTACACACATGAGCCCAATGGTTGGTTTGAGGCCTCCATCTGTAAATGGCAGCCCATTTTCTCCTCAGGCAGCCAAAGGCCATGCTGGAAAACTGAAGGCAGTGGTGAATGTCAGCATCGATGAAGATTAAAAAGAAGACTTAGAGTCAATCATGTCTTGATATTGATATATGAACCTGCACCTGAATTGCTCTCCTTCACTGCTACCAATTTAACAATATGAAAATCATGAGATGAGGACTGGGAACACAGCAAAAACCAAACTTCTGCAATGTCTTGAGTTACCTAATTTATACTTTATTAAAAGCCCTGAATGATTTTGCACCTACTGCCCTACTTGTCACATTATAGTGAAATCCTACAGCTTCTGAGCCATGGCAATTGAAAATTGGTAGCCTGCTTTGCATTGACATTAATACACCCAGAATTGTATGGAGCTGTACAACACCCATTTCTTACCGTCTCAACAATCAAAGTCACCCACAAGGAATAGGAAACGTGTAAGCAAATAAAAACTGAAAACAGCACGTTATTACCATAATGCAAAAAGCCTATAGAGTCTGATTGAAATTGCTTGCTGCTACAAATGTGGATTGTGACACCAGGAACTGTGAGGAATTCGCACATTGAGTTGTTTTACATGCATTAGTTTCAAAATAAATGACCCGAGTATGTTTGCAGTAAGGGAGCATCGTGTTGCATTCATGTTTATTGGCCGAGTCTAAATACAAAGCTGTCTTTACATTTGTGTCACTGACAACCAGATTATTGGAAAAATAGATCCAGAAGCTTTAGTATCTGTGTATTATTATTACTGCTGACTGCGCAAGCCTCTTAATCCTAAGGTGAATAACTCTCTTATTGATTTTCCTCAGTGCCATCTCAGTAATATGCACCTGGGTCTGGCTTTTTGTTCAATTACATTCAGTCCAACTCCCCAGGCAGGCTCAAGTCTGAATGTCTTTTTTGGATGACGATTTATCATGTAACGCAGACAACCGCTGTGGCTCAGTAGCTGGCTGCCTCCTCATGCATGAAATAGAGGGCGAGAAAATTTTGTCTGTAAGTGGCATGAGAAGAATTCATTTCAACACATAACCGGAGCAGAATGTTGAACTTGGAGGGATCTGAAGTAATCACAGCATGTAAACTAAAGGTGTGCAATTAACTAAATACGAGGCAGCCTAGTTTAAATTAATTTTGTCAGCAATCTTTATAAAAATATAAAAATTGTTTTGTTTTGTATTTTACTTAGAATACATAGTATTTGAATTTGGTATTTATTTTAATCTGTGAGTCTTTATAGTTAGTCATAGAGGAAATTTTATATCCGGTTATGTGGGTGTTGGTGGACTTGTAGTAGACGTCAGTCGATAGTCTATCCCCTTGCTAGAGCCAGAGAGATAAAGGGGAGAGAGGTGTCAGAGATAGTCCAAGTGAATTTGTGAGAAGGGTGGAAGTTAGTGGTAAATTTATTGAAGTCAATGGGTTCTGCACAGGTCTCACCATCACACTTTTAAAAGCATCCTACTTTCTGGGATGTATGTGGAAATCAGAATATTTCAAGTTTACTTTTCGTTTTTGAGTCTCCATTTTAAATCAAACTGCCCTGTATGGGATCGCAATTCATATCAGTTCTGGATACAGCGACACAAGATTACAAATTCAATAACATGACCATTAGGCTAGAATAGCAGGACTGCTCTCCTGAGCTATTAGCTACTTCATTGGAGACCCTCAGACTCTCTTTGATCAGACTTTACTGGACTTTATCTTGCACTAAACATTATTCACATTATTTCCCTTTATCAGGTATCTATACACTGTGGATGGCTCGATTGTAATCATGTATTGTCTTTCTGCTAACCGGTTAGCATGCAACAAAAGCTTTCCACTGTACCTTGGTACATATGACATTAAACTAAACTCCAAGGCAGGCACGGGTTATTGATTGGGGACGATCAGCCATGATCACAATGAATGGCGGAGCTGGCTCGAAGGGCCGAATGGCCTCCTCCTGCACCTATTTTCTATGTTTCTATATTTCTAAGTACGATTTAGCATTGTCGGACCTGGCACAGATAATTAATACTTGGTGATATGAAAGACTGGATATTTTTAAATTGGGAATGTGTGCATAGTGCTGTGATGTCCCAAAGGATCAACATGCCTAGTGCAGTCTCACACATGACCAGTGAGCACCAGCACGAGGTATCTGTCCCTGAAGATCTCTTATTCAAGCACAGCTCAGCTGCTTGAAAGAAGTGAGAATGAAAGAAGTGAGAAAAGTAAAGAGTTAAAGCACATAAAAATGGAGAATCGAGTTTAAGGCTAGGAAGATGGTGTCTGCTGTGGATAGACACAAAATGCTGGGATAACTCAGCAGGACAGGCAGCATCTCTGGATAGAAAGAATGGGTGATGTTTTGGGTCGAGACCCTTCTTCAGTCTGAGTCTACTCAAAAATGGAGGCAGCTGTTTCTGAAGGTGAGCAGCATTCTGCATTTAGTTGAGTTAAGTTTAGAGATACAGCACAGAAACAGTCCCTTCGGCCCTTGTGGTATCAGAATAAAATTTATATAAATGACACGTGCTACTGAGTTGTAAATCCATGATTCTGGTTTCCAGTCTGAATGGGAATTGAAATCTCATCCAGGGCTCTATGGATTAAAATGAAAAGTAAACTGTGCTGGGACCTCTGCTGTTTGTGATATATATAAATGGCTTGGACGATAAATGGGTTGGTGTGCAAGTTTGCTGCCTACACCAAATTTGGAGGAGTTACAGTTAAATGAGAGATGCTATCAGAACATACAGTGAGATACAGTGAGATACAGATAAATTGCAGAAATGGGTGGAGAAATGGCAGATGGAGTTTAATCTGAGCAAGTATGAGGTGTTGCACTTTGGGAGGTTGAATGTAAGGAGAATGTATACAGTTAATGGCAAGACTCTTAACATCATTGATGTGCATAGGGATCTTGGAGTACAAGTTCGTCGTTCACCAAAGGTAACAGCACAAGTAGTTTAGTGCAGTTTAGTTTATTGTCACTTGTACTGAGGTACAGTGAAAAGCTTTTGTTGTGTGCTAACCAGTCAGTTCTTAACTTATACCTCTCCTCCCTCCCTTTGTTTTGGGTGTCCCATAGCACATGTTGGGTATCAGATCACATGGACATGTAAAGAAAACAGTCATGACATTAGGATTTTGAAAATTCAATGTAAAGGATGCATGAAACAAGCACATTATGACACAGAGGGTGGTCATTACACCCTTCGAGCCTGTGCTGGATCCCTGCAGAGCAATCCCATGAGTTCCTGTAGCACCTGCAACCTCCTCCCCTACACACATCTATCGAGTTCCCCCTTTGATTGTTTTGGCATTTACTCACACTAAATCAAAGCATACATGGGCAATCAATCTATTAGCACATCTTTGGGACGTGGGAGGAAACCTGTGCACCAGATTGAACCAACTTCCCAATGGAAGACTGATTGATTGAAACATATAGCATGGAAACAGGTCTTTTGGCCCAGTGTGTTATTGCCCACAATCAATCACCCTAGTTCTATGTGATCCCAGTTTTGCATCCACTCCCCCCTACACATTAAGGACAATTTACATAGCCCAATTAACCTACATATCCATATGTCATTTGGAATGTGGGAGGAAACCAGAGCACCAGGAGGAAGCCCACACGGTCACAGGGAGAATGTGAACACTCCACACAGACAGCAACCGAGGTCAGGATTAAACCTAGATTTCTGGTGCGGTGAGGCAGCAACTCTACCAGCTGCTCCACTGTGCAGGCCCTAAGGCAGGGGTTCCCAACCTTTTACGTCCCGTTTACACCTGGCAACTTTAATAGCACATAACAATATTATTTCACTTATTTATGAACAACTAATGATGAACAGATACCGGTAAACAAGAACCAAACAAGTCAGTCAATGAGAAAAAATATGTACAAATACAGAATCAACAAATTTACCCCCTGGATAGGCAAAATTTACTCCCTGGGGGTAAATTTACCCCAGGCTGGGAACCCTGCCCTAAGAATTGGGACCTGCCCTGTGTTAATGATCCCAGTCTATTTATGGAGCTGTTGTCCATATGGAATGGAGAAAAAACATTCCCATCAATGAGGGTGTGGAAGTAGAATCTCCACAACTGCTTGTTCAGGCTTGCACATGACAGGCTACTGTGCTCCATCAGTGTCTTTCAAAAGGTGAGGAGAACATAGGGCAGGCATTTTCTAAGCATCAATAATGCAACAGTGCCTTTCATTGACAGCTGTGTAAAATCTTCAATAATGAAAGCAGATAATGCTAAATCACTCAGTAGGTCAGACAGCATCCAGGAAAAGAGAAACAGACTTAATATTTCAAATCAGTCCCTACTCAGCCAAAAGGACACAAAATGCTGGAGTAACTCAGCGGGTCATGCAGCATCTCTGGAGAATGTGGATAGGTCACATTTCAGCGAGGGACTCTTCCTCAGACTGAAGAAGGATCACGACCTGAAATGTCATCTATCCATGTTCTCCAGAGATGCTGTCTGACCAGCTGAGTTACTCCAGCACTTTGTGTCCTTTTGTGTAAACCAGCATCTGCAGTTCCTCGTCTCTTCCCCCAACTCAGGCAATCCTGTACACTCCGCAGTATTTTGATTTTCATTCAGTGTGAAATCTGCCTTTTGTTTTGTAATTAACTCTTTTGACCCAACACAGTCTGCCTGCCATTTCAAACATGATCAGTGTGTGACTCAAATATTAATGCAAGCAAGCCGACCACAGGATGCCACTCATGAATCCATTGCCTGCCCTTGATGTGCTGCAGAACAGAAGTCACCATGGGGAGCTCAGAGCAACGGCGGGCAATTAATTAGCACTAACAACGTGAATTTGGGAAACTTGGCACATCAAAGGAATCATGCCAGTTAAGTGAAGCGATGAAGTGACAAATAGAACGCATGGGGTGCTGCGGATTGCAAATCGATTGAGAGAATCTAAGAGAACTAAAGATATCTGACTCACAAGAAAATCGCAGGATATCAAGCAGGTCTTGAACCAGTCCTGGGGCAGGAAGGAGAAATTTTCCGGTGTTACTGTGCTAAATTACCAGCCAAGGGCCTGTGATAATGCTGCAAGCAAATTAAGTTTCCTTTGTAAAGTCACAGAGGATCACAAGGATAAGCCTTTTAAATAGGCACTCGTCATAGAGCTGCAGGCAGCAGGTTAAATTCACGCTCTCATGGTTTGATTAATTGCTGTGCCCAATTATTGCCTCCCATACTGCTCATTGACTGTACATCTGCAGAAAGTTGTTTCTCTTTCTGTGGCGATTACAGAGACATGGCTGCCGGAGGATCGGGACTGGGAACTAATTATTCAGGGTTATACGTCCTATAGAAAGGACAGGCGTGGGTAGAGGAGGTGGGGTAGCACTGTTGGTGAGCGATGAAATTCAGTCCCTTGCGAGTGGTGACATAGGGACTGACGATGTATAGTCGCTGCGGATAGAATTGAGGAATTGAAAAGACACCAATGGAAGTTATCTACAGGCCCCCTAACAGTAGCCTGGATATAGGGTACAAGTTGCAGCAGGAGTTAAAATTGGCATGTAACAAAGATAATGCCACTGTGGTAATGGGAGAATTCAATATGCAGGTAGACTGGGAAAATCAGGTTGTTTCTGGACCCCAAGAAAGGGAGTTTGTAGAGTGCCTCCGAGATGGATTCTTAGAGCAGCTTGTACTGGTGCCTGCCAGAGCGAAGGCAATTCTGGACTTTACTTCGGAGTCACATGAGTGACTACGTGAAGAACCCCGCGAGTGCGCCTGCGCGTCATTACGTCAGATGCCTTGACGCAAACGGACGTGAGAAGCAGAGCTCCTCCAGTGGTTTGTAGTTTTTCAACTACAAGGTAAGTAAAAACTTTTTTCATGTTTTCCAGGTCCATTTACTGTGGGTCTATGGGGATTTTTTCCACAGACGCCATGGGAAAAAACGGACAGGGGGAAGAGGCGAGCGACACAGCCGACAGAAAGTCGGGTAAGTCGGGAGTCCGCGGTTAGAGACCAACCGCCTCTAAACCCCGGTACAGTCGCCAGCGGTGAGCATAGCAACTGTGGACCTGGGGCTGGTGAAAACACAGTCAGCGCCTGTCGGGCAAAAGACAAAGTTTAAATCCCAATGGCCCACGGAGGGAGTCCCAGGCAATGGAAGTAGCTCCAGGGCTAGATACTGCTTTCGAGCGTATTGCCCAAATAGAAAGCCTTTTACATAGGCTGTTGGAGCAAAGTTCACTCAGGGAGGAGTGTACTGAAAGCCAAGTTGCTGGAAGCAGCTCAAACAGCTCCTGGTACAGGGCTAGATACTGCTTTCGAGCGTATTGCCCAAATAGAAAGCCTTTTACATAGGCTATTGGAGCAAAGTTCACTCAGGAAGGAGTGTGTTGAAATCCAAGCTGCTGGAATCAGCTTAACAGCACCTGGCTCAGGGCTGATGGAATGCACCCTCAGGGATGAGGAGCGTGCTACGGGTCATGAGATTTCAGACCCCGACTCTGACGGTGAGGCTGTACAAGGCGATGAACGGCAGCTGCCAGATGTTCCACCCCTGGCAGTAGGATTCGTTGCCCCGTCAGGGTCAGGAGAGCCATTAGGAGAAGAACTGGCCTACTTAATAAATTACTTGGTTTACCATCAGCTGGAACAGCAGGAGATGGATGAGACTGCAAGAAAGCAGGAGACCCCAAGTAACTGTGGGTTGCTGAAAGCAGAAGCAGTGAACCAAATTATCTGGAATCAGGTGCAGAGAATATTAAAGCTGCTGGGTTCTGGAATAACTGCTTTTACCAGAATAGCAGATAACAGCCAAGAGATGACGAAGTTGCATCAGGAAACACTGGGGTTGCTATGCAGCACCCACTTCGAGATCAATTATCTGAGGAAGGTACTATACGGCCCACTATGAATCCGAAATTTGCAGCACTCTGCAAACCAAGTAATATACAATTACCCAACTTACTCTTTGGAGAGGATCTCGGGAGACGTATTAAAGAGTTGGAAGATGAAGCGAAAACAGGATTGATAAAAACATCAATGGTTACAAAGTCTGTAAAGAGGAAGTATCCTTTCAGACGTCATACGGATCCTAGACCAGGACCAAGTCGCTCATCAACGCAGGGACGTAGCTGGCGGCCTGCAGCGGGAGTGGTGGTGCTTCCGGGAGAATCCAGGGATCTCAGAATACTCAAATGACTCAAGAGGTAGGTGGACATGGTTCTCATGGGAACATACTAACTGGATTAAGTCCAAAAGTTGGAGGCAGATTACGTCTCTTCTATAAACATTGGAAGAAGATTACTTCAGATGTTGTAATTCTGAATAATGTACAAGGATTTCGAATTGAATTCAATCCAAATTATGATTTGCCTGTCCAGCATGTTCCTAGCAGAACTCTCCACTTTGCGAAGGAATGGAGGTTCAAGCTGCGCTTCAAAACCCTACATATAAAAGGTGTTTTTGAAGAATCAGTCTACCAAATTCACCAATTTGGGTCAAATATATTCCCTCGATCAAAAAAGGATGGAGGATGTAGGATGATTATAGACTTGACAAGTCTGAATCCTTTTGTTCAGTGTCTGTTCACTTGCAAGATATGAAGTATCTTAAAATTTAAATGGATGAACCAATTAGGGCAGTTCAAAGCTCTGCCTAATGGGTTAACGTTCGCTCCCAGAATATTCATAAAATTGTTAAAATCAATTCTGGGGTTGCTGCGAGCCAGGTGCATGTACTAATGGCATACCTGGATGATGTCCTGATTATAGGAAGGACAAAACAGTCAACAGAAGCATCAGTTGCAGTTATGAAATCAAACTTTTGAAAGTTTGGGGGTTTCTAAATTCATCCAAAGAAATCAAGGTTAAAAACATGTACCTCAATTGATTATTTGGGGTTCACAATTGATTCAGCCCAAATGCAAATTACTTTGCCCAGTGAAAAAAGGGTGGAGTTGATTAAAGATTGCAGTAATCTGTTAAACGAGCAAAAACCTCTAATCAGACAGGTGGCTCGAGTACTGGGAAAATTAGTAGATTCCCAGCAGTCCAGTATGGACCATTACATTATCAACAGCTGCAGAGAAGAACAGGCACTGAGAATAAATGCTGCTCATTTTGATAGAACCATGCAAGTAACAACAACAAGAAGCTTGTGGTTCTAACACAACTAAAAGGAAGGTTCAAGTTAAAATTAATAAACACAACAGCAGTTGCCTATATTAATGATATGGGTGGAATTAAGTCGGTGTCATGTGAGAAAATAGTTAAATCAACTTTGGTCTTGGTGTATTGAACAGAACATTTGGATTTCAGCTATCTATCTACCAGGTAGAATGAACACGATAGCAGACACCAGGTCACGAAAGTTCCATGATAATAAAGAATGGATGTTGAATCAAGAGGTATTCAATGATATAGTAATCAGATTTGGAATGCCCGACATCGACTTGAATCATCATCTATCGAGATATGTCTCATGGAAACCAGATTCAGGAGCAGTGGCGATTGATGCTTTCTCGCTACATTGGGGTGGTGTAGGGGTTTAGTTCCCTTTACTCCACTTTGGGCCCAACTGCCCGAAAAAGGGGTTCCCCTAGGTTCTAGACCTCGGAATTATGGTGGGATATGATAAGAGGTTGACTTGACCAGAGCGTGCTGATGAGAGAAAACAGAAACCAAGACGGACTCAAAGCAAGTCTAAAATTTACAGGCTTTATTAAACAATAAGAAATCGAATCTCACCAACACTACATAATATGTGACTAAACTTATGCTTTAAACTAAAACTATGGAAAGAAAATTATCGGGCACGTCGTAAAACTTACTTTGACAATATTTTACTCCCCTTTCCCTTTATTTACTCAACCTCCTATCCTATTTCGGGAATTTCTCCAGGTCACCAGGATACTCACAGCTAAGTCGATGCAGGCTCACGAGCTGTCCAGTAGAGCAGAAAGAGAGCAGGAAGAGCAGGTTGAGCCGAAAAGAGCAGAGAGCGAGTTCTGGCTGGACTCCTGTTTTATACCTGAGATTCCTTTGAAACCCCCAGGTGGTCCTCTAGATAAAAGGGGTTCTTTTGATGTTTCCCAGTTTCGATCTGGCATGAACAATAGGCTTCCGATGATAAGGGGTTTGCTGATGTCATGATCCCTCAGCCTGATCGTTATCATCCTCGATGGTGATACCACCGTTTACCACCGTCTGCTGAGGCTTGGTTCCTTCCTTTGTGTATCCAAGAAAATCTCGTTATCTCTGTCTCAGCCTTACCTGTCCACACCGTTGTGTGATGTCCAAGTCCACAGGCCAGACGGGTTGATTCTTGAAACTGACTCTTTCTGTGGATTGCGGGTTTTTCCGTTGCACCCAGCAAATCTGTCTTTTTAAAATGTCCATGTCTTTATCCAAGTTCTTCCATAATTTTGGAGGATTTGCCCCAATAACTTACAGTGGTATGTTTTCATATATATTTCCACCTTTCTTCCTCATAAGCCAATGTTTCCTTGAAATCAGGCAAGATGCTGCTTCAAGGGTATTGGTAGTACCAGATTGGCCTACACAGCCATGGTATCTGTTGATATTAGAATTAACAACACAAATGTTGATGAAAGTCCCAAAAAGGAGTAATTTATTGCTGCACCCTGTAACAGGGGAACAACATCCATTATATGATTGTTTGGATTTGTTGATTTGCAGGGTTTAAGAATGCCTTTTCTGGGACGAGGACTGTCTGAGCGTACTGTGGACATGCTTACGGCAGCCTGGAGGAAGAGCACTCAAAAACAGTACCTGTCTTATATTAAGAAATGGGAAGAGTTCTGTGTACAAAAGAATGTGCAATAAAGTACTGCAGATATTTCAAATTTTTAGAATTTCTGTCAAAACTTTATTATGATGAAGGTCTGAGTTGTAGTGCAATTAATTCAGCCAGAAGTGCATTGTCCTCATATTTGGTTCTGGAGTCAGAAAGAAACCCAATTGGGTCATAGACTAATGAAAGGAATCTTTAATTCCAAACCACCGAAACCTAGGTACATGACAATCTGGGATGTAAGTGTGGTACTGAAACTACTTTGTGAATGGTCATCAAGTGTGTCTTTACCTTTGGCTAAGCTCAGTATGAAAGTATTTATGCTTATGGCATGAGTGACAGCACAACGAGTGCAAAGACTTGGAAAATTACAAATAGACAGTATGGAAGTAACTGAAGATAAGGTTACATTCTATATCTATGACCTACTAAAGCAAATTAGGCCAGGTGTGACAGGATTTAAAATTATACTAGCAGTATATCCAAATGATCCTTGTCTCTGTATTAAGACATATTTGTTACAATACATTGAGGTCACAAAGAATTTGAGAAATACGGAAACTGGGTTGTTGATCACACACAAGAAACCACACAAGAGAGTTTCAATACAGACTATTTCCAGATGGATAAAAGAAGTCTTAACAGCTGCTGGTATTAACACTTATGTTTTTATGTCTCACTCGACTAGGGAAGCAGAAACGTCGGCGGACAGGGCAAAAGACGTCCCCGTCGACCATATCCTCGCAGTCGCCCGGTGGTCCAATGAGTTGATGTTTCAACATTTTTACCATCGGCCTATTGTTAATGCGGGATTGTTTGCAGAAACTATTTTACGTTCTGTGTAAATTCCTCTGGTTTAAAGGGATCTGATTAATTTCATTATTGAAATGAATTACTGCATTTGTGGTACAAATGTTATTATGTTTGTTAATTTTATTTATTTTTTCTACTAAATAGATAGATGAAGTAAAGAAAGAAAAGAGTGAGAAGAAAAAGAGAAAAAAACAAACAAAAAAACAAAAAACAAAAAAAACAACAAAAAAAAACAACAAAAAAAGATGGTTAAAGAAGAATGGAAAAATTTATTAAAATAAAAAACTTCATTCGAGATATATTCGTACATTTCAGAGTATAGCATTTCATCCATTCTTTAGCCCGAGTATTAGTCAGGTTCCTGTGCTGAACCATTCTGACCCTTTAAATAATCAATAAAGGGAGACCATGTTCCAACGAATAATTCCTGTTTGTCCAACAGGGAAAATCTGATTCTTTCCACGTTTAAGGTCTCCGTCATTTCTATAATCCACATTTTGATTGTGGGGGACGTAGGGCCTTTCCAAAATTTTAGAATTATAGAATTATAAGAATCATAGGATAAACAAAAGACATTTGTGTAAATCAAAAATAAATGGAGGCTTGGTTTTACCCAACTTTCTGTTTTATTTTTGGGCAGTTAATATTAAAAATATGAATTTCTGGTTGGAAGAAATAGATCAACAACCAGATTGGTTAAAAATGGAAAAGGAAGATTGTTTACCTTTTGATATCGGTTCGATATTATTTGCTACATCTAAATTAAACAAAAAAATTTATAGGGAAAACCCTATAATATTTAGTGCCATACGAATTTGGAAACAATTAAAAAAGACATTAAAATTAGATAATTTATCACTTTTTCTTCCAATTGTGAATAACCCTTTGTTTAAGCCCTCATGGTTGGACAGGGGTTTTACACAATGGAAGAATTATGGAATTAAAAATATGGGACAACTTTACAAGGAAGGCACTTTTCTGACATTTCAGGAGTTGCAACAGACTTATGGACTCCGAGGAAATGATTATTTCAGATATCTTCAACTCAGAGATTATGTAAAATCGAATACTCAAAATTTTCGAATTAGAAATTCAGAAATTCTTGACGAATGTTGGAATAAACATCCTAATACAGAAAAATTAATATCTTATATATATAATATCTTATTAGACAGTGACATTCCATCGACGGACTTACAGACAAACATGGGAAAAATAATTAAATCAAATAATAACGAAAGATACTTGGGAAGAAAGTTTACAACACATACATCAATGTTCATTAAATGCCAGACATTCTTTAATACAATTTAAAGTAATACATAGGTTACATTATTCAAAAACAAAATTACATAAAATCTTTCAACATATCTCACCTATATGTGATAAATGTCAACATTTAGAAGCTACCTTATCTCATATGTTTGCAAACTGTATAAAAATTAAAAAATTCTGGGTAAATATTTTTAGTATAATATCTAAAGTGACCAGCACACAATTGGACCCGGATCCAAAATTAATAATACTCGGAACATTAGAATTAAATCAAACATTTACAACAACACAAAGAAACTTTATTGATTATAGTATAATAACAGGAAAAAAATTAATTACAAATATTATTATGAATGCATGATTGATTATTTCTCGTTCCGAGTCAATCAATGCAGTGAGAAGCCGGGATTGATCCACGGCATGAAATCACAAAGCTTTAAAATCTTCACGTAGTCACTCAAGTGACTCCGAAGTAAAATAGTAAGATTAAACGAGAACTTACCTAAGTTTGAAGTTTGATCTTTATTTTATGAGGAGTTACGTAGGTGATTACGTGCCCGCCACGACCCTACCCTCTATCATAAAGGTCAGATGGAAGTTCTTGTATTACTCGTTTTATTATGAGACTATATTACTTCGGTTGTTGTTTTTTGTGATTTCACACCGCTGCTTTGAAGATTGACGCGCTGGCGCACTGGTGGGGTTCTTCACGTAATCACCTACGTAACTCCTCATAAAATAAAGATCAAACTTCAAACTTAGGTAAGTTCTCGTTTAATCTTACTATTTAGTGTTGTCTAATGCAGGCACAGAAATTGCTATCAAAATATGGCGGGGACCGGGGGACAGGGGGGACACAATTTCTTGGCGGCCGCGCACGCATGCGCACACTCACACACACACGCGAAGCTTCGGAGGCTCAATCCAGCGCTAAATGCAGCTCAACTCTGCCTGTCTTGCCGGGTTAACCTACAGCCCTGCCTGGACTGACGGGACACCAGCGCGGCTTCGCCGCGCTGGCTGTAAACCTGGGCCATGTTTCCCGCAAGTCCAGGCAGGGCTGTAGGTTAACCTGGTGGGACAGGCAGAGTTGAGCTGGGTTTAGCGCTTCTTCTCTGCGCTGGCTGTGGGCCTGGGGGCACCACGCCCGTCTGACTCCCGGCGTCTCTGGCCACCCCCGAGCGGGGGGGGGGGGCACTGGGGTGGGGACGGGACTGCGCCGGTGAGCCGGGATTGAACCTGGCTGTGGATGAGGTGCAGGTCTGTGCCTGCTGACCGACGTCCCTCTTGACCGACGTTAAATCAGAAGTGTCAGTGTTGCAGTTGAACAAAGGGGACTATGAAGGCATGAGAGAGGAACTGGCCAAGATCGACTGGAAAAGAATCCGAGCAGGAATAACTGTGGAACAGCAAAGGTAGGAATTTATGGGCATAATCCAGAAGATGCAGGATCATTTCATTCCAAAGAGGAAGAAAGATTCTAAGGTGAGTAAGAGGCAACCGTGGCTGACAAGGGAAGTTAGAGATGGAATAAAACAAAAACAAAAGGTGTATAGCATAGCAAAGAGTAGCGGGCAGCCAGAGGATTGGGAAATTTTCAAAGGACAACAGAAGGTAACAGAATGGGCAATACGAGGTGTAAAAATAAAGTATGAAGGTAAGCTGGCCAAGAATATAAAGAAGGATAGTGAAAGTTACTTTAGGTATGTTAAGAGAAAAAGATTAATAAAGACAAATTGGGTCCCTTGAAGGCAGAAACAGGTGAAATCATTATGGGGAACAAGGAAATGGCAGAAGAGTTGAACAGGTACTTTGATTCTGTCTTCACTGAGGAAGACACGAACATTCTCCCAGTAGGTATGTTACAAAACTTACCTTCAGTCGTGCTGTAATTATGCCACTGGCTGTGTGCGCGATTTTGGCGCCTTTAAGGGGGGGGCGGGGTTAAAACGCGGTTTCTCCTCCCTTGTCCTGAATTATATTTCGTTGGAGTACAAGCGTTTGCTGACAAATCGTTCCTAGCGGCGTTTTGTGAATTTTTTATTTTTATTAAATCGTCAATGTCAGCGCTGGAGTAATTTTAAAAGCAGCTCCTGAAGCGTCAACGCCGATAACGGGGACGGATTTCACATACGGGACAGGTAAACGAAAGTGGTTTCTTTAAATGTATAAAAGTGCTTCTTAAGAAGCCTTTAATTCACATTTTTTCATGCGAAACGGTGATTTTATTCCCCGAACTAACGGCAGTATTTTTCATGCCAATACGGGGTTAAATTCACCGCAAATGAACGTTCCAAAAGATCGCGTTCTAGAAATCCTCACTCACAAGATGATTTAAATGCCCATTAATTTACAGGTATTAAACATTCTATTCCTTCCATTTGGCCTGTAAATTCATGAAAATGAGATTTTAAAATTATGTTATATTGTGAATTATTGTGTGAATGTTATTTGGACACTTAGGCTATTTAAAAATGTTAATCTATTCTTAAGAAATTGATAGATGTTTAGATCTAGTAATTGAATTTTGTAATTAGCTACAATTAGGTAACTAACTAATTATATGCTTTACTTTCATGTCTTCTAAGTAAGATTGTTTCATATTTGTTTCAGAATGCTTCAATCTATAATAACTGAAAATTTCTTTCAGTTATCTTAATTTTTAAGAAAGTTATGGGCTTTTGACTGTCCTCGATCACAGCTTTTGTGTTAAGTCAATGGAAAAGCAATAGGGAACAAGATGCTAATTTCCGAGTATGCAAATGGCCATAACTTCTTTAATACTGAAGATATGAAAGTGAATTAGGTGTCAAATTAAACTTCTTCTTATGCTTTATCTGATGGGATAAATTGCAGACTTTATTTTTTAAATCTCAAAATTTTGTAACATTGCTACTCCCAGATGTACTAGAGGACGGAGGATCAAGGGAGATAGAGGAACTGAAAGAAATTTTCATTAGCTTCAGGATCAGTTCCTGTGGATTGGAGGGTAGCTACTGTTATTCCACTTTTCAAGAAAGGAGCGAGAGAGAAAACAGGGAATTATAGACCAGTTAGCCTGACATCGGTGGTGGGGAAGATGCTGGAGTCAATTATTATAGAAGTAATAACGGCTCATTTGGATAACAGTAAAAGGATTGGTCCAAGTCAGCATGGATTTATGAAGGGGAAATCCTGCTTCACTAATCTTCTGAAATTTTTTGAAGAGGTGACAAGTAAAATGGATGAAGGAGAGCCAGTGGATGTAGCGTATCTGGACTTTCAGAAAGCCTTTGATAAGGTCCCACACAGGAGATTAGTGGGCAAAATTAGAGCACATGGTATTGGGGGTAGGGTATTGACATGGATAGAGAATTGGTTGGCAGACTGGAAACAAAGAGTAGGAATAAACCTGTCAGAATAGCAGGCAGTGGCGAGTGGAGTGCCGCCAGGCTCGGTGCTGGGGCCGCAACTATGTACAATATATATTAATGATTTAGATGAAGGAATTAAAAGTACATTTGCAAATTTGCAGATGACACAAAGCTGGGTGGCATTGTGAACTGCGAATAGGATGCTAGGAGGTTGCAGGGTGACTTGGACAGGTTGAGTGAATGGGCAGATGCGTGGCAGATGCAGTATAATGTAGATAAATGTGAGGTCATCCACTTTGGCGGCAAGAACGAGGAGGCAGATTATTATCTCAATGGTGTCAGATTAGGAAAAAGTAAAGTGCAACGAGACCTGGGTGTCCTTGTACACTAATCACTGAAAATAAACATACAGGTACAGCAGGGAGTGAAGAAAGCTTATGGCATGTTGGCCTTCATAATGAGAGGATTTGAGTATAGGTGTTTAGTTTCATTTAGAGATACAGCGGCGGAAACAGGCCCTTCGTCCCACCAGGTCCGTGCCAACCAGCGATCCCCGCACATTAGCGATCCCCGCTACACCAACTAGGGACATTTTTTACATTTACCCAAGCCAATTCACCAACAAACCTGTACATCTTTGGAGTGTGGGAGGAAACCGAAGATCTCGGAGAAAACCCACGCAGATCATGGGGAGAACATACAAACTCCGTACAGACAGCACCCGTAGTCAGGATCGAACCCGGGTCTCCGTCGTTGCATTCGCTGTATGGCAGCAACTCTACCGCTGTGCCACCATGACCGCCCTCTGCGCCAACGTGACCGCCTAAAGAGTAAAGAGGTCCATCTCCAGTTGCGCAGGTGAGACCACATCTGGAGTATTGTGTGCAGTTTGGTCTCCTAATTTGAGGGAGGACATCCTTGCGATTGAGGCAGTGCAGCGTAGGTTCACCAGGTTAATCCCCAGGATGGCAGGACTGTCATATGAGGAAAGATTGGAAAGACTGGTTACTGATTGTGGATGATCAGCCATGATCACAATGAATGGTGATGCTGCCTCAAAGGGCCAAATGGCTTCCTCCTGCATCCATTTTCTATGTTTCTATGTCTGCTTCCACCATCAAGGAGGCTCAAAACAGATAGCAGCAGCATTTTGTGAACTGGTTTTGTGTTTTAGTTTTAGTTTTACTTTTAGACGTACAGCACGGAAACAGGTCCCTGGGCCCACCAAGTCTGCACCGACCAGCGATTACACTAGCACTATCCTACACATTAGGGACAATTTACAATTCTTACTGAAGCCAATTAACCTACAAACCTGTACGTCTTTGGGATGTGGAAGGAAACTGGAGCGGCCTGTGAAAACCCATGTGGTCAAAGGGAGAATGGGCAAACTCCATGCAGACAGCACCCGCAGTTAGGATCGAATCCTGGGTCTCTGGTGCTGTGAGGCAGCAACTCTACCACTGCGCCACTACTGAGGAAGAAATGGACTGAGGACTCTGCCAAGGAATTTGTCTGAAGAAGGGTCCCGACACAAAATGACACCTATCCATATTCTCCAGTGATGCTGCCTGACCTGTTGAGTTATCCCAGCATTTAGTGTCTATTTTTGTAAACCAGCATCTGCTGTTCCTTGTTTCAGCTCCTTGAAAGAGATACCCAATTATTCTCTCTTACTCATTTTTCACCCATTGTCCTGCAATTGTTTTCTCTTCACATCTCTTCAAGTTACTTGTAAAGGTTTCTGACCTTTCAGATAGTGCCTCATCAATCTTAAAAAAACTTGCTGTTAAATCCCTGTAGTTCTTTTTCAAATTATCCTTTGATTAATAACTGCATGCAGAAGTGGTGTCTATCACTGAAGGTGCAAGGCATGATCGTTGCCAGGACAACAAAGGTGATCCTCTGGCCACCTGCAGATAGCAAAGGAATCATATTCAGATGATGAAAATAACTGTTCACATGGCATGGGCATGGGCATAGGCATGGGCAGAGGCAAAGCACTGTCTGTATAGTCAATGGTATCTGGCACCACAAGGAAGCTAGCCATCTGCAGGACCTGCTTGTGTTAGTTGATGTCAGGAGAGTCTTAAGTGACCCTGAACACTAGTTCACTTCAAACTGTAACAGATAGCATATTGCCGCTGCTCAAAAGAAACCGTAACGTTCAGAGCTAAGGTCACCTTGACAACCCCAGGCCGTGTGGTTTGTGTCCTGACAAGTCCTTGTCTTCTCTTGATGCCTACTCTCGCTCATTCCTCTTCCCTCATTCACCAGATTCCCCATCTCCTTAGTCTTCTACCCATGCTCGTATTCCCTGTGAGTGCCCTAATCTCCAATAAACGTGTAGGAAGGAACTGCAGCTGCTGGTTTACACCGAAGATAGACACAAAATGCAGGAGTAACTCAGCGGGACAGGCAGCATCACTGGATGGAAGGAACGTGTCATGTTTCGGATCAAGACCTTTCTTCATAAGGAGGAATCTGAATTCTTCTGGAAGAATCTGGAAGAGTTCTTCAGAGTCTGAAGAAGGGTATCGACCCGAAATGTCACCCATTCCTTCCATCCAGAGTTGCTGCCTGTCCCGCTGAGTTACTCCAGCATTTTGTGTCTATCTTCCTGTACAATAAGATAGTGCTGCATCAGGCAGAAGGCAGATTCTTTCATCACATCAAGTAAACATATTGTATAATTCGTCAAAATTCAATTTTGGTGCATGGTTTGTATTGTATAACACTTCTCCACTTGTTATATTTAGATTGTTCACATGTTGCTGCAAAGTGCTGTATAAATGGACTCTGCTGAGGAATTTGACTTTGATTGAATGCTGTCATTAATCAAGCCATGCCTCTAATTCAAGACCTGAACCTTTGTAACTCATTGCCTGGCAGTGTAACATACCGTTCTGAAATTTTTGTAGTATCATCTGTGTTGCAGGGTTTCAGCCCAAAAAGTCAACCACCCCTCTGTCTCCATAGAAGCTGCCTGCCCCACTGAGTTCCTATAGCAGTTTATTTTTCTTCCCTTCAGGGCAATTAGACTGGCATCCTGCTTTCCTAAAAATGCTTAGGGCATGGCTATCTAAAACGGCTCCATGAATATGCAAGTAGCCAGATGAAATAATCTACCAAACCACCTGCGAATGTCTGAAGAAGGGTCCCAACCTGAAATGTCACCTGTCGCTTCCCTCCACAGCTGCTGTCTGACCCACTGAGTCCCTCCCTTGTTTTTTTGCTCAAGATTCCAGCATCAGAAGTTTATTGTGTCTCCACCTGAAAATTTTGCAGGCTCCTTTTTTTTCCTGATAGAGCTTCATCACACATTGACATCATAAGAAAATACTGAGGTGTTAATTACATTGCAAAGGCTTGGGTTTTAGCGGGGCCCACCCTCAGCATTGGTTGCTGATTTGCTTCATTATCTTCCTGCTCCACACAGAGTTAGGCTCAGTCATGAGGAAGGAACTGCAGATGCTGGTTTAGATAGATGCTGGAGTAACTCAGCGGGACAGATGACCCGAAACATTACCCATTCCTCTCCAGAGATGCTGCCTCTGTGTTACTCCCGCATTTTGTGTCTGTCTTTAGCGTTAGGTTCAAATGCAATACCTTTTTTCCAATACGAGGACCTACGCATTTTGCACTGGAAGCATGTGAACAGATGTTGTTCTCATTTTGCAGCTTTAGTGGGTGTGTAAATAAATGGACAGTTTTCAGCATAATTTGACAAACACCATCTCTTGATTCTATTCCTAGAGCAGGATAGTTCAAGCCACTGATCCTAGATTTGGCCACTAGGGGCGCTGCATGATGGCAGCCTCTGCCTACAGTCTGTCTGTTTTTCCATCTTTTTTTAATTTTTAGTCTGTTTAAAAAGTATTTGTTGGAGTTTGCTAGTATTTTTATGTGGGGGGCGGTGGGTAGGGAAGGGGAAACAGTTTCCCAGTCACTTCCTGGCGAGAATGCGACCATTCTCCGAGTCGCGTCCTCGCCCCCCCATCCCCCTCCTCGCGGCCTACCAACTGGATCGGCGCGGCCTTTCCTGCCGGAGACTGGACCAGAGTTTGAGCAGCGGCGCAGTACTGGATTCATCGCAGAGCGGGCATTGTCTTACCTGGGATCGCTGTTTGAAGCTCCGAGTGTTGGGCCTGCTGTTTCAACATCGTGGAGCTGTGGTTTGCAGAGCTCCCAGCCACGGGCGGCAGTGACTTCAACAAAGAGTCCTGGGATCCCTTTGCCTAGGGCCGCCAGTGTGAATCTCCGCCCAGCTCGGCCTGTGGACTTCGGGAGCCGCGGTCTCCGCCAAGAAGCGGCCGATTCGGAAGTCCAAGCCGCTGAGGGTGTTCTTCCGTTCTGACGTCGGAGTTCCATCATCCCGGCGAAAGGGCCTGAACATCGGGCCACTGCGGGGGGCTCGGGAGGTCCCAACCACGGGTGAACATCAAAGAGGAGGATGACTGAACTTTGGTGCCTTCCCTCACAGTGGGAAACTTTGATTCCGCTGTGTGGGGATGTTTATGTTAAAGACTATCGTGTTCTGTGTTCTTTTTTTATTCGTATGGCTGTATGGTGACCCCAAATTTCACTTTACCAATTGGTGCATGAGATAATAAATGTCTCTTGAATCTTGAATCTTGCACAGAATCCGAGGTTACATAATAAACACCATCTAACAACTATATTCTTCAATCAGTTATGTCTACATTTATGAATCTTGGTTTAGTTTAGTTTAGTTTAGTTTAGAAATACACGCCTGATGACATTTTGGGCCGAGACCCCCCATTTGAACTGAAAGAGCAGAGGGGAAGCAGCCAGTATAAAGAGGTGGGGGGAAGGGTCTGGCAAGATCTCACAACCAATAGTTGTTTACAGGTCTGAAAAAGGGTCCCGATCCAAAATGTTATCTATCCTTTTTAAAGGTATTTTGCTTTTGTATTATTATTGCTGTTGCTTACCTGGAACTGAAACAATTTGTGGATACAAAGAACTGCAGATGCTGGTTTACAAGCAAAAACCTCACAAAATTGCTGGAATACAATAGGTCAGGCAGCATCTCTGGAGAACATGAATAGGTGACATTTCAGATCGGGTCCCTTCATCAGACTCAAGTTTGATTAGTAAGGTTATCACAGGTTATGGGGAAAAGGCAGGAGAATATTGTTGATATGGAAGGATAGATCAGCCATGATTGAATGGTGGAGTAGACTCGATAAGCCGAATGGGCAAATTTCTGTCCCTATGACTTATGAACTTAAGAAAGGTCCAGACCTGGAACGTCACCTGTCCAGGTTCTCCAGGGATAATGCCTCACCCACTGAGTTACCCCAGCACTTTGTGTCCATCTTTGGTATAACTGCATCTGCAGTTCTTTGTTTCTACAGGTGAGTTTGATCGTCAGACAGCAGTCAGGAGGGGAAGGGAAGGGTGGAGAGCACAACAGACTGGGGGAGGTGCTCAGAGGAGAGTGAAAGGCTGCAGATTCTGGAAAGTAAGGTGATGAAAGAAATAGGGACATATGGGAACAACAGAGGGAGGGATGGGTTGAGCATACAGGGAATGAGGGGAGCCAGTGGGAGGAACGTGTGAGGGAAGGTGAAAAAGAAATGGCGATAATGGATTGGGGAGAAGGATGGGAAGAAGTGAGTGTGAGAGAGAATGAGAATAGATCGAAAAAGAAAGAGACGGAGAGGGTGTTGGACCTCTGAAATTGGAGAATTCAACATTCTTGGCATCAGACTGTAGACTACCCAGGTGGTATTTGAGGTGCTGTTCTTCTCGTTTGCTTCTGGCCTCACCCTGGCAGTGGAGGAAGCTGAGGACAGACAAGGATCCCAACCTGACACATCAACTATCCACTTTCTCCAGAAATGCTGCCTGACCCATTGACTTACTCAAGCATTTTGTGTCTATCTGAGGGCAGACAACTTGGGATGGAAGGAATGAAAATGACCGGCAACCAGGAGATCCAGGGTGCCAATACTGACAGAACACTGTCCTTTATCCTTCCTCCTATCTACTCTGGTCTCTTTCACATCTCCTGCTTCTCACCTTACCTCATCCCCAGATCCCTAGTTCCCTACCACCCTGTTTCTGTTCCATCTCACCCCCCCCCCCCCCCCAATCTCCTCTCCCCCATCAGCCACCACCCCTCATTCAGTTCCATTCCTCACTGACCGAACTCATCTTTCCGGTCAGATTCCAGCCAGAAACTGCAGGCTTTTGGTTTAGTTATAGAGATAGAGCATGGAAACAGGCTCTTCGGCCCACCAACTTCATGCCGACCATCGATTACCCATTCACACTAGTTCTATGTTATCCCACTTTCCCATCCACTCCCTCCACACTTGGGGCAATTTACAGAAGCCAATTAACCTACAAGTACACACATCTTTGGGATGTGGGAGGAAAACTGGAGCACCTGGAGGAAACCCATGCAATCACAGGGAGAACATGCAAACACTGCACAGACATCACCTGAGGTCACAATGGAACCCGGTTCTCTGGCGCTGTGAGACAGCAGCTCTATCAGCTGCGCCACTGCACACCACTTATCATCTTCCCGCCTGCACTTCCTGCTATCTCCCCATCCCCTGCTCCAACTGCCAATTTTCACCTGTTCTTTATACTAGCTACTCGCTCTCTACATCTTCAGTCTAGATTACAGGTTTCAACCCAAATGTAGACTGGCCATTTTCCTCCACAATTCTACTTAATCCTCAGAATTCTTCCCAACTGCTCCCCATTTTTAATATTAATTTCTATGCTATTTTCAGTGTCTTAATGGATGCACTTGGAAGGAATTCATTACAGGCACTGGGATGCCTGGAGTGATGGTAAGCTGCCAAGATAGGCTGGTTTCTTTTTGTTGCTTATCTAATAGAAGATTTTTCTATTTCCTGCATAAAGCATTCTGCAGTCCCTGTGCAAGAAAAAAATTCAGTCTGGTTTGAAATTGGTTTTCTTTTATGAGGAAATGTTGAGTCAGAAATGAAGTCCCCAAATTCATTTTGCACAGAATCCTTCCAGCTGGCAGAAGAGATTTCATATCATCAGTGTTGCTGGATTAGGATCTGATGCCCAAATCAAAATGACAGAAATAACTCTCTCCATTACTTGGACAGTGAGTTGCAAGCGCAATCATTTTGTATTATTTAGCACTGACACCAATGAATTACGTCTGACATGGTACAGTCCATATATATTCAAAAAAAAATTCTCAGTTACGTTTGATTTATCAAACCAAATACTGCTTCACATCTGACATTATGGGTATCTATAGTCATGAGGTGAACACACTAAAGTAGTTGTTAGTAAAAATTAATAATTGGCACTTATTTCAATCTGTAAAATAATCCTTTGTGTTGCACAGAGTCGTTATAATGTGCTATGATTTTTGGACCCTGACCTCCCTAAGCTTTTAATTATGCTGAGAACTTTTTAAATAGTCTCTATTCAACATAGATTGTTTCAGAAAAAAAGATACGAAGTGCTGGAGTAACTCAGTGGGTCAGGCAGCATCCCTGGAGAACGTGGATAGGTGACGTTTTGGGTTGGGGCCCTTCGTAAGTTCACAAGTCATTGGAGCAGAATTAGGCCATTCGGCTCATTAAGTGTATCCGCCATTCAATCGGAGCTGATCAATCTTGCCCTCTTAAGCCCATTCTTCTGCCTTTTCCCCATAACCCTTGACACCCTTTCTAATCAAACTTAAGTCTGAAGAAGGGTCCCGTCATGAAACGTTACCTATCCGTGTTCTCCAGAGATGCTACCTGACCCATTGATTTACTCCAACAAACGGGCTGCCAGCTCATGGGGTGGGCATCATTTCAGTGAACACTTTCAAGTGAAAGATCTGGCGATGCAAGAAATCCCCAGGGCTACAGTTGTCAGTAGAGAGTTATACGTTTAAGGTTTAAGATTTAATTGGAACCTCAGGGGCAACTTTTTCACACAGGTATATGGAACGAACTGCCAGAGGAGGTACTTGAGGCAGGTACTATCACAACATTTAGGAAACATTTGGACTGGTACAAGGATAGGATAGTTTTAGAGGGATACGGCCCAAACAGAGGCAGGTGGGACTAGTGTAGATAGAAACATAGAAATATAGAAAATAGGTGCAGGAATAGGCATTCAGCCCTTCGAGCCAGCACCGTCATTCAATATGATCATGGCTGATCATCCAAAATCAGTACCCCATTCTTGCTATCTCCCCCTATCCCTTGATTCTGTTAGACCTAAGAGCTATCTCTAACTCTTCCTTGAATATATCCAGTGAATTCGCCCCCACTGCCTTCCGTGGCAGAGAATTCCACAGATTCACAACTCTCTGGGTGGAAAAGATTTTCCTCATCTCAGTCCTAAATGGCTTACCCCTTATTCTTAAACTGTGACCCTTGGTTTTGGACTCCCCAAAATCGGGAAAATCTTTCCTGCATCTAGCCTGTCCAATTCCTTAAGAATTGTACATTTTTTTATACGATCCCCTCTTATCCTTCTAAATTCCAGTGAATATAAGCCCAGTCGATCCATTCTTTCATCATATGTCAGTCAGTCAGTCCCACCATCCCGGGTGAGAGTGGTGGGTGCCTGGAACGTTCAGCCTGGGGTGGATGTGGAGGCAGCTATGATAGTGGCATTTTATAGGCTTTTAGATAGGCACATCGACATGCAGGGAATGGAGGGATAACGTTCACACGCAGGCAGAGAAGATTAGTTTAATTTTGGCATCATGTTCAGCACGGACATTTTGGGCCGAAGGGCCTGATCCTGTGCTGTACTGTTCTATGTTCTTAACCGATAAAGAAGGAAGGTGACATACCAAGGAGCAGCATGAGTCAGTGGAGCATGTGCTTAGTCATAAAATTGCGCTACCTTTGTCGCATTGTGACAGAGACTGAGTTGCCGGAGGAGGTAGTTGAGGCAGGTACTATTGCAACGTTTAGGAAACATT
>CM075978.1:50762951-50806104 GCA_038087875.1 Malacoraja senta
CTATTAATGATAAGGGAAGTGTTTTCCAGAATTTAATCAACGTTGAGTTTATTTAATAAAGGCTTAAAATTAACGTTAAATAATGCTTTATATTTTCTAGTAATTTGAATACCCAAATATTTAAATTTTTCTGTTGCAATTTTAAAGGGGAATTTCAATAAGTGTGTAGATTCTTGAGGTTTTAACGTCATGATTTCACTTTTATTCCAGTTTGTTCTATATCCAGAAAAGGACCCGAATTCCTCTATTAAATTTAATAAATTTGGTATGCTCGTTTGTGAATTTGTAATATATAAAAGTATATCGTCTGCATATAATGAAATTTTATTATTTGAGTCCCTAGTATTGTATCCATGAATATTCGAATGAATTCTTATACTTTCAGCCAGGGGCTCTATCATAAGGGCAAATAGCATGGGTGATAACGTACATCCCTGCCTGTTGCCCCTTGATAATTGAAATTTTGGAGATAACATATTATTGGTTAATATTCTTGCCATCGGTTTATCATATAATAATTTTACCCATGCAATAAAATTCTCTCCCATATTAAATTTTTTGCTGTATTTTATATAAATACTGCCACTCTACCTGATCAAATGCTTTCTCTGCGTCCAGAGAAACAATTGATATATCTTCTTCCTCCATTTTATGTGAGTACATTATATTAAACAGGCGTCTCAAATTATTAAATGAGTGTCTTTTGGGTATAAACCCCGTTTGATCAGGGTTTATCAATTTACTAATGTATTTACTCAATCTTCTTGCTAAAGTCTTTGCTAAAATTTTCTGATCTGTATTTAAAAGTGATATAGCTCTATATGAGCCTGGTTCATCTAAATCTTTATCTTTTTTTGGAATAAGCGTAATAGTTGATTCTGCTAATGTTGCAGGTAGTTTATTTTCTTTAAAAGCGTGAGTATATAAATTGAATAAGTATGGAGTCGTTATCTCATGAAATCTTTTATAAAATTCATTACTAAAACCATCTGGTCCAGGCGTCTTACCATTTTTCAATGATTTTATTGTTTCACCTATTTCTTCAAGTGTAATCTGAGCTCCAAGTTCCTCTTGTTCTGAAAGATCAAGTTTTGGAAGATTACAGTTATCAAAAAAATTTATAATTTTACTATCTTCTATTTTAGTTTTAGATGTATATAAAATTTGAAAAAATTGAGCAAATCTATTGTTAATATCTTTAGGTAATATTAGTAATTCACCTTTCTCTGATTTAATTTTAGTGATATTATTTTCCTTTTCTTGTTTTTTCAATTGACGAGATAAAAGCTTATGTGGTTTGTCACCAAATTTGAAAAGTTCCTGTTTTGTAATTTGGAATAATCTTATTACTCTTGCCGATAAAATTCGATTAAGTTTAAATTTCAGTAATATTATCTTATTATGTTTATCTGTAGTCGGATCTTTGGCATTATCTAACTCTAACTGTCTAATTTCTTGTTCTAGCAACAGTTGTTCTGTCTTATTCTTTTTATTTTGAAAAATTTGATATGAGATTATAACTCCTCTAATAAATGCCTTGAAAGTTTCCCATAATAAAGAAGGCGAAATACCTGGTGTTTCATTTGTCTCAAAAAAAAGTTTCATTTGTTGTTTTAAATTAGAGAGAGAGATTAGAGATTCCTTTATTTGTCATTCAGACCTTTCGGTCTGAACGAAATTTCGTTGCCTGCAGTCATACATATAATAATAAATAACAAAACACACAATAAACACAAATTAACATCCACCACAGTGAGTTCACCAGGCACCTCCTCACTGTGATGGAGGCAAAAGTCTTAAAGTCTCTGTCTCTTCCCTCCTTGTTCTCCCTCTGCGCTGAGGTGATCCAGGCTTCTGATGTTGCGACCCCACCGGGTGATGGTAAGTAAGGCAATCCCGCGGCTGAATCCGTGCTCTGTCCGCGACGGGCCGGTTCAAACTCCGTGGCCCGGGTTGGCCGAGGCTGCTGAAGCTGCCGCCCTCCAGTCCAGCGGACGCAGCTGTAGTTGCGGGAGCCCCAGAAAAACAGGTCACCAACCTGTGACCTGCGCGCTCCCGAAGATGTCGTCCACTGGGCCAGCTGCGGCCGAGCCCCGGATTCAGGTCGCCACCAGTGTCTTTGGTCGCCACCGCCGGAATGCCACCGCAGCCCCGAAGCAGGCCAGCCCCGCGCTGGTAAGTCCTGGCTCTGCCTCCGGAGCCTCGAGGTCGGTCGGTCGCTCGCAGTTGGAGTTGGAGGCCGGCAGCTCCGCCATTAGGCCTCAGCGCAGACGGAGGCAGAGAAGGGGGATACGACAAGAAAAAGTCGCATTCCCCGAAGGAAGAGACAAAAGTCATGTTTCACCCCCCACCCCACACATACACAACCCAATAAACTAAAATTTAACTAAAACAGGACAAAAGAAAACAATAAAAAAAGTAAAAACAGACGGACTGCAGGCGAGCCGCTGCTGTACGACAGCGCCGCCACTTCCGGAAGTGGCGGCGCTGTCGTCGTTAAATATTTATAACCTTGTGAGTCGTTTAAAATTTGTGTATTAAACCTCCAAAAAGATTTTTTACCCGGCATTCTCTCAAATTTTAGTAAAAATGTCAACGGGGAATGATCAGAAATACTGCTGATTTGGTATGAAGGATTAATTGTATATGGAATTAATTTTATATCCACTAAAAAATAATAAATTCGTGAATAAGTTTTATGTACCGATGAGTAAAACGAGTATTCCCTTCCAGTTGGATTAGCAGTTCTCCATACGTCTGTTATATTAGTATTTTTAATATATGTATTTAGAAGTTCACTAGTCTTAGTTTTTAAATTACCCCTCCTTTGTTTTGCTGATTTGTCTAAGTATGGATCTAAAACACAATTGAAATCCCCCCCTATTATTACATTTTGGTAATTAAACTGATATTATATCTATAATTTTATTTAAAAATTGGGGGTTGTCAAAATTCGGAGCGTAAATATTTATCATAGTTAGTGGGGTTGAATAAATTTCTCCCGAAACTATAATATACCTTCCCTCTTTATCTGAAATAGTATTCTTTAATTTAAAAGGTATACCTTTCTGAATAATAATAGCCGTACCTCTAGATTTAGAAGTAAATGAAGAATAATATGTTTCACCTATCCACTTCGCCTTTAATCTCATCTGTGTTTGTTGTTTCATGTGTGTTTCCTGCAAAAACATGATGTCACATTTCAAAGATTTGAATTGAGCAAAAATTGTACCCCTCTTAATTGGTTCATTGGCACCCCTTATATTCCAACTACAAAATGTAATTCCTCCATTCTTTATTTGTCTATCGTCTTGCATTATATATCAGTATAGTGTTCTTGAATCATATGGTGCAACCAAATACCTCAGAATTCTGGGTGCTGGGTGGTCATCCCGAATTTTTAGATTTATGTTACATCTCCTTCCTGTACTGTACCTTAGAAAAAGAAAGAAAAATGTGATATAAAATTGATTACAAAAAAAATAAACAAATAGAAATCTTTATAGTGATTTTTTTTTTTAAAGTGATGTTAAGGTATCTAAGAAAAGATACCTTAAAAACGAATAGCCACCTAAGGTGGCGAAAAATGTATGGACTTCCGTTGTTGTACATTGAGCTCCAACCCCTTAGCAGAGCCTCATGAAAGGCTACGGACCGTTTCATATGTTTTATTTTTAATTTTTATTTATTTATAAATTTATCAAACCAGCACCAGTAAAATCAGAAAGAATTCAGAAAAAGAAGTAAAAAATAAAAAACCAAATATAAAACACAACGTATGTTCAGTTCTATAAGTATATATGCCTTTCCAATTTATCTAACCTTAATCTAGTCTAAACTTTACCATATATATCCACCCAAAGTTCTTACATGATATCCCATTCTTTAACTTTAATACAAGCAGGTACCAAGGGGTTAAACAAAACCACACTTCTGGATCTTTTCCAAGTGTATACTACGCCTGGTTCCTTCACACACAGTATTAGTTTGTTAGTATTATTATGAACATTTTAGTTAATTACTGTATATTGGTATATATCATCAATATTAGTTCATTTCCCTTAACTATTTTAAATATATAAAATCAAAATTATGTACACTCCCATTATCTCCTTCCCCGCTTCATGGGTTATTCATATTTGCCGCTTACATTAACAGATAATTAGTATTATTATATTTGTTAAAATAATTGGTTATTTATAATTAAAATATAATGATTAGAGATTTTCTTAAATCAACAAATTTTTATATTCCAATCAATATTATCTCGTTCCATGTCCCTTATTAATTGAAGTATATGTTTCAATAATAATTTGATATGAGTAGGTAATTATGCTCAAGTACCCGCAATGAATATTTTTAAGGCAGAGGTGGATAGATTCTTGATTAGTACAGGTTTCAGTGGTTGTGGGGAGAATAGGTTTAGGAGGGAGACATAGATCAGCTATGATTGAATGGCAGAGCAGATTTCATTGGGCCAAATGGCCTAATTCTGTTCTTATCATTTATGACCTTGTATTAATCTAACTATCACATGGCAACAAGATCAATAACTCCCTCTTGCAGGTTCTGGAAAGATTAATCCAGAAATGTTAGTCGTTTTATGAATCTTTCTGATCCATATTAGAGCTGAGACCAACATATTTTACTTATGCCATATATTATTAGCATGCCACTCAAATCAACTGATCTGCGTTTGTGTAATAGTCTGGCTAATCTGCATTTTAATCCTTATTAACCTGCATCACTAGTTCTATTATTTATGTATCTGTATTGCTGAATCCTGCTGTTCCCGTCCCTAGATTCACTATTCCCACAGTGTGACCTTCTTCCAATAAAGCACACCACTCAAACTAAATTTAAAAGGCCTGTCTCACGAGTCTGCGGTCATTGGCGGCGAAACGGGAAGAATCTACCGCTCCTGGGCCGCCATAGACCGCGCACTCGGTCAAACGCACAATTCCGGGGCCGTGCGGCGTTGTTCCCAACACCGCACGGTGCTAAAATAAAACAAACACTGTTCAAAAATATGTCCCTACCGCACAGCCTCCGCCAGTGAGGCACGAGTGCGGCACGGCCGCCGCCAGTGTGGCTCGAGCGCCGTGCGTCGAACTTGCACCGCCACAGCCTCTGCCAGTGAGGCACGTGTGCGGCACGGCCGCCGCCACAGCCACCGCTACAGCGCCGCGATCAGGACGGCCGCCGCCACAGCCGCCGCTAGTGAGTCAGGTGTGTGGCACGGCCGCAGCCACCGCTACAGCGCCGCGATCAGGACGGCCGCCGCCACAGCCCCGCAGATCCAAAATAACATCGCAGTCGGCCCGCCCTTTTTTTTACTTACCGCAAGCACGTGGGACCAGCCGTATTTAAATCACTCGGCCCCCGCGCAGCATCCGTGCGGCGCTCCCGTGGCATAGGCTCGGCGCTCTCGCCGTTGCCGTGCGGTCCACTCTACAGGCGAAGCCGCGCTTCACCGCCGATGACCGCAACACTGTAAGACAGAGCCTTAACTATTCACCACTCTGTTGCAAACTTCAGGTGTTACATAACATAGAAACATTGAAACATAGAAAATATGTGCAGAAGGAGGCCATTCGGCCCTTCGAGCCAGCACCGCCATTCATTGTGATTCATTGATAGGGGGCTGATCGTCCCCTATCAATAACCCGTGCCTGCCTTCTCCCCATATCCCTTGCCTCCACTAGCCCCTAGAGCTCTAATATGTTGCATGCATTATATTGCATTACTAGATTGTTCATTAGCAGACTGGAGTATCCCTCTAAATATGTCCCTCATGATTTACACCCATCCTGTAACTGTGTAGCAAGATAGTCTACACAAGACAATTGTTCAAGTCTAGTATTCCACTGGCCTACATGTTTGTTTCAGTCCTGGTAAATACTTTAGGACTTGTGCATCAATTTTTATTACTGAGATTCTGTTTCTTTGAATTGTTAATAAGTAGCATTGAAAACTGGAGATAACAGCTAGATTTCTAAACACATTGATACATTTTAAGAAATTGCTTTTTCAATTTGAAAGTCACTCAAGAGTCACTCAAAGTCACTCAAGATTCAGTCAAGAGACATAACAACTAATAAACCAACCTCAAGTTCTTGGTTCTTGGTTTCTTGGTCCTCCAAAATATTCCAAATGGAATTTAAACTGGAGGTGGTGGAGGGAGGACTTAAGCCAGAAAGGGTTTTTGGGAAGAAAGAGCTACCTTAAATTTAGTTGCATCTGGTTGGGTAACTATGGTAGGGTGAAGATTATTCCATGCTTTAATTGTGCGGGGGAAGAATGAATTACTGTACACATCTGTCTTGGTAGCTGGAATCTCAAATTGGATCGAATGTCCTCGTCTGCTCCTAATTGGTTTGGGTTTGGTGTAGGTCTTGTAATCTATGTTGAGCTGACCATTTAACATTTTGTAAAAACAGGTCAAACGGTGAGCTTCACGTCTGTCTTGGAGAGGGTTCCACCCCAGAGAATTCAGAAGTTTGGTAACACTCGCTTCTCTCTCATAGGTGTTAGTAACAAATCGAGCTGCCTGTCTTTGGACACGTTCGATGGAAGAAATGTTTTTATTTGTGTATGGGTCCCATGCTGCAACTGCGTAGTCCAAATGAGGTCTAACGAGGGTGAAGTATAGCTTCTCCTTGACAGAAGTTGAACAATGATGAAAGTTGCGCCTCAGAAAATTTAGGACACCTGTTGCTTTCACCGTTGCATGATGAGTCTGACCATTCCAACGCAGATCATTCTGCAATTTGATGCCAAGATACTTGGTTTGTTTGGATTCTTCAAGGGTGGTACCAAGTATATTGTACGATGTTTTGCCTGGATTCCTCTTTCTGGTGACACGCATGGTTTCACATTTGGAAGGGTTGAACTGCATGCCCATTGGTGTGACCACTCAACCATTGTATCGAGGTCCTTTTGGAGAGCATCTTCATCATCAGCTGACTTAATTGGACGGTACAGCAAACAATCATCAGCGAATAGTCTGGTCGTGCTTGCGACTTTTTCATGGATGTCGTTTATGTAAAGCAAAAACAGATGTGGGCCAAGTACTGTGCCCTGAGGTGTACCACTCAACACTGGATGCCAATTGGAGCTCTTTCCAGTCACACACACACGCTGAAGACGTTTTGTCAGGAAACTGGAAATCCATCGTTTCGTGTTGGAACGAACACCATAGAAGTCAAGCTTCCGAAGCAGTCTCTGGTGTGGGATGACATCAAATGCTTTAGAAAAGTCCAGCACTACTAAATCCATGATGACATTACCATCAAGATGTTTGGCCAGGTCATTTGTCGTCAGGATAAGCTGAGACATGATCTATGCCTCGTAAATGCATGTTGGTTGTCAGCAAGAATGTTATGTTTGCTCACGTGTCGCATCAGATTACTATCAATTACATGCTCCAGTAATTTGCAGCAAGTACTTGTTAATGAAACAGGACGATAATTCGCTGGGTTGGTGGTTGAACCCTTCTTAAAGAGAGGAGTGATGTTAGCCTTCCTCCAATCCAGCGGAACTTCACCTGAGTCAAGCGATTGTTGGAAAATGAACTGCAAAACTGGAGCCAGTTCTTCGGCTGCGATCTTGAGGGCTTGATTCTGTATCTGATCTGGTCCAATTGCTTTTGTGGTATTGATGTTGAGCAATAACTTCTTGACACCTTCAACCTCAATTTTAATAGCAGGCATATCAGCATATGGGCTGGGCGGTAGAACTGGAAATGATGAAGGCTCCATATCTTCCCGGGTGAAAACGTGTTGGAATTGGTTTGCAAGAGCTTCTGTTTTCGCCTGGTCCTCAGTGATCAGACAGTTGTTCACTTTAAGCATCTGGACACCTGTGTTGTCTGTCCATCTGGATTTCACATATCTCCAAAAAGTTAGCTGATTGCACAGGTTATCTCTCTGGGCTTTCTTGCAAAAGAAATTGCCAGGGGGTTGGTTGATACATTGCTTTCATAGTTTTCGGCAACATAGTGACCAAACCTGAAATAAAGTGGACTTTAAAAAAAAATGTTATCCACAAAATGTTGGTTTTCCCTTCTTAACTGGAACTTAACTGGAAGAGAGGGCTGACGGGTCTATAAAATTATCTTGGGATGGCTCAAGAAGATTTTTTTTTAATGTGTTCACTACTCGGAGAAACCTAAAACCAGAGCCACAACTGTAAAATGATCAGCAGTGAAGAATTTGAGTGAAAATGTGTATGCTCAATTGTAGGGTTAGATTGAGCATAATTGTTCAATTTAAAGTTAATCGGGTTCTATCCTAACCTTGGGTGCTGTTCTGTGTGATGTTTGCACATTCTCTCTGTGAGCGCAGGGGTGGAAATCGCTATCAAAACATGGGGGGGACACAATTTCTTTGCGCCGGGCACACACGCACACGAGGCTTTGGAGGCTTCAGCCGTGGGCCCTGTGGACGATAACATCGGGAGCTGACCTGGTTGGTGACCGACTCCGAACTCCAACAACAGCAGCTTTGTCCGCCCGAATTGTGGGGCTTCAATAGGCCCGTTCGCGGGGCCTTTAATCCCCGGCGGAGGCTTCAACATCGGGAGCCTCGATCGCCTCAGTGCAGCAATTTGACCGCGAGGCGGTGGAAGATCCCACGGCTGATTTTTAAGACGTGCCGGGCCAGGCAATGAAAAGCCCCATGAACGGGCCGATTCAAGCTATGTGATCTTTGCTCCACCAGGACATCTCCCACCTCCAATCACCGCGCTCTAGCCTCAGTCCCACCCCCCTACTTCCACCTCTGACCAACACCTCCCTCCTCCAATCATTACGCTGAATCGTCATGGTCCCCCCACTGCCTGCTGACTGACATCTCTCTCGTTCAATCGGCGCCCTCGATCATCAGTCCCACCCCGACTGTCTCGCTGAAAGCAGAGATTTTTTATAGATTTTTTTTCACCGACTTTTAAAATCCGGATTACAAAACATGGGGGGGATTGTCCCCCACCTGTCAAAACTTGGGGGGACGTGTCCCCCCTGTCCACCCGGGATTTCCGCCCACGTGTGAGCCTGTGGGTTTCCTCTGGGTTCTCCGGTTTCCTCCCATATCCTAAAGATGTAGGGGATTGTAGGTTAATTGGCCCTCTGTAAATCGGTGAATTACCCCTAGTGTGTGGGGAGTGGATGCAAAAGTGGGATAACATAGAACTAGAGTGGACATAGGATCTGTTTCCATGCTGTATTTCTAAATTAAATTAACCTAAAGTGGAATTTGCCATCACATGGAACAGTTGCTCTGGGTAAACAACATTAATTTAAGGGGAACTGCTTAATATGTGAAAGAGAAAAGAAAATAAGGGAATTTATTTAATCCAAAGTTGGTGAATCTGTAGAATTCTTCGCCACAGAAGGCTGTGGATGCAAAGTCAGTGGATATATTTAAGGCAGAGATAAATAGATTCTTGATTGGTATGGGTGTCAGAGGTTATGGGGAGAAGGCAGGAGAATGGGGTTAGGAGGGAGAGATAGATCAGCCATGATTGAATGGCGGAGTAAACTTGATGGGCCGAATGGCCTAATTCTACTCCTATCACATGATCTTATGAATACTGGTAGGATTAGATGAAAGTGAGTGGGTAGAAGAGGTTTGTGTGGATTACAAACAGGGGCATGAATCAAATGCAGAAAAAGCCGGAAGCAGTCAGCACTTTGAGCAGCACCTGTGGAGTCGACAATTTGTGTCAAGGACCTTCCATCAGAGCTGGAAAAGTGTGGGAACAAACACTTTAAATTGTTGGGAGGAGGAGGAATGGAAAAATAGAGGGGGGTGTCTGTGGTAGGGTGCAGATAAAGTTGTCAAAGTAGCATGCACTATAAAAAACTGACAGATGAGATGAAAATCATTGAAATGGAGAGAAAATAAGAATCAACACTTTTTTATCTTGTCTTTTTCTCCCACAAAAATGCCTGTTTCACTTGTGTTCTTTTTTCTCTCCTCTGTTTGTAACTGCAGGTTTTTGCTCTAGCTGGTATAAACCAATAAGGCCAAATGCCCCAATTCCAAGTAGTCCATTTTGTTAAGACATAAAGTTGAATGGAATTAAAACTGAATGGGAGTCATAGATTGAGATCCAGTATCTCTATGTTGTTTCTGTAAATTTATTGGAAAACTTTTCATTATTCGAGTCTTTATTTTACAAAATGTCTAGGAAGGAACTGTAGATGCTGGTTTATATGAAGATAGACACAAAATGCTGGAGTAACTCAGCATAGTCAGGCAGCGTCTGTGGAGAAAAGGAATTAGGTGACGTTTCGAGTCAGAACCTTTCTTCAGTCTGCAGAAGGGTTCCGACCCGAAACGACCCCTATTCCTTTTCTCCAGAGAAGTTGCCTGACCCACTGAGTAACTTCAGCAGTTTGTGTCTATCTTTTACAAAATGGAGTTGTGCAAAATATAGAACCATTTGAAATTAGACTGAGAAGCTGACAGACCTCGGCGTCCCGACTCCCACCTGCCACTGGATCTTGGATTTCCTGACTGAAAGACCACAGGTGGTGAGGATGGGAAGGAGGGTGTCTGCAGAGCTCACCGTCAGCACAGGATCACCACAAGGCTGCTGTCTCAGTCCCAAGCTTTTCACCCTGTACACACACGACTGTGTCTCCACCCAGGAAAATATCATCATTATTAAGTATGCGGATGATACCACCATCCTGGGCCTCATCAAGGGGGGGACGAGTCGGGCTGCAGGAATCTGGTGAACGACATTCTTGCCTATGGTGAGGTGAACGACCTAGGCCTCAACTCAGACAAGACAAGAGAAATAATAATGGACCAGAAAAAATCCACCCCCCCTGCAGCCCCTCATCATCAAGGGGACTGTGGTGGAGAGGGCTGACAGTTACAGATACCTGGGATTACAAATAACATCAGATCTGAACTGGATTTTGAACACTGTTGCAACACTGAAAAAAGCCCAGCAGAGACTGTACTTCATCAGGCTGCTCAGAAAAGCTGGTCTGCACTGTCGCCCTCTCACCCAGGTCTACAAAGGACTGATAGAGAGCATCCTCACCACAGGCATCACGGTGTGGTATGGAAACACCACACAGACAGAGAGGAAGGCTCTGCAAAGAGTCATAAAGACTGCAGAGAGGATTATCAGAACGGAACTTCCCTCCATGGAAACAATCTACACACAGCGCTGTCAAAAAAGAGCAGAGAGAATCATCAGAGACACACTACATCCAGCTCACTCCCTGCTCAAACACAAAAACTGCACATACAACCTCAGGCACAGACGAGCGGACAGCATCGCCACAAACAGAACACGCTTTTTCAAGAGCTTCTTCCCTGCCACAGTGAGACTCTTGGCCAAAACAAAATGAACTGATGTCCTGATCCACCTCATAACATATAGGGTTTTAGGCACTTTCTTTTTTATTTCTAGAGAAGTATATGTTTTTATAGATTATGTGTCTTTCTGTGTGTCTTTTTAACTTGACTTGACTTGACTCTCTGAACAACTGCACAAGAGTTCCTATGTGTGTAAGAACAAATGGCTAATAAAGTTTTTGATTTGATTTGATTTGATTTGATTTGATTATAAATGCCCAATGTGCATCTCTGAGAACCCTAATCCACTTCTGTACAGTTAACAAATAGTCAAAGCAAATGATGGATTTCCTTCTCCACAAGCCACAGAACAGCCAGAGATTTTATCAAACAACTGGTTCAATGTGACATGCAATATTTTCTTGTATGGTTGATGGGAGAGAGAGGGAAAAATGATGCAGGCAGGGTTGTTGATTATTCTAATATTGCACATCATAGCTTTTCTTATGTTCTCAAACTCCAGTATTTGCATTTTTGAGCAACACATTTCAAAATAGATTTTCATTTATTTTCACTGATCAAGCTAAATTGTAATGAATGCTGTTTTTCTGCATGAGTGGACTAACCTATTTCAAATACCTTTTTAGTTTGCTTGAAGGTGAAAGGGTTTGTTCCTTGGATTCAGAGTTTGAACATGAAGGAAATCATGTTCATTTTTTTTGTCAGAGGAAATTCAGTTTTCTCCCACTCAGAGTTTGTTTTAGGATAATAAATGGGATTCAAAATTAGGCAACTTGCCGATTTATGAATTATGTTTCAGTGGATAGATTATTGCCTCTGAGAATGCCATCACTGCGCATACAGTAGATTGAGAATTTGTCTTGTACGGAAATCTAGCTGATACTTCAGCTCTGCTATTATATTCTGTTATTATAGCTCTGTTGGAAATGCTGTCTTTCAGATAAAATGTTAAGCAGATCTCATAGGCAGCAGAATGGGGTTAGAAGGGAGAGATAGACCAGCCATGATTGAATGGCGGAGTGGTCGATGGGCCGAATGGCCTAATTCTGCACCTATCACGTGATCTTTTCTCACAGATGGATTCAAAGGATTTCATAGCACTCTTTCAAAGAGCATTGGTGTTCCAGCTGACACTAATTCCTCAGAAAGCTAAACTAAGAGGCTATATGATTGATATAATTATGTTGTTTTGGAGACCTGCAATGAACAGGTTGGCTGCCGTGTATCCTGCATGAAAGCTGTAACTACCCTGAAAAGTACTTCATTGGTGGTAAAGTCATTTGGGATATCCAGAGGTTGCAAATGGTCCTTCAGAAATTTGGCTTTGTAAAAAAAAAAGGGCATCGCAGCACTGCAAGAAAGACCAGAGATTTATTAATTGCAATGAATGTTCATCAAAATAAGATGAGATTTTCCTTTGGGGGCTTTGTTCTATTCCAAGTTGGTGCTGGAGAGAGCAGATGGTATAAATTGATTTGAAAATAAAACTAGCATAAACTTTGTTAGGGAAACCCATTCTAATCCCTCAAAATTCCCCCTGGGAGAGTATTTAGAATGGGCAACGGATCAACTCAGACAGAATTGCTGCAGATATTATCAATGCCTGCTATTTGAAGGTCTCTGAATCATAAGGAGTGTTGCAAGAAGTTAGAAAATGACGGTGTTCTCTAAAATGAAAATAATAATCTTTCTGGGATTATGTGGTGTTGGATGGTGTAGGCCTGTTATTTGTGATTGTGCACTTTGCAGTAAACTGGAGACGACATGATCAAAATATTGAAATGTACTTATGAATTTATATGATAATATATTAAAATATTTGTGAATACAGAAGGGAACTGTCAGCACGTTGATTAGAGAAAAAGCATTCAAAATTAGAATTGACTGTGATTGTCCTCGTACATCTAACTTTAAATCATATTTTCCCACAAATTATCCACATGATTGGAATTTCTCAGTATTAAAGCTGGCTGTGTGTATCTATTTTTATATGTTGGGTCGTAATGATGAATTCCCATTTATTCCTTTAAAGGGATCTATCCTGTCTTGGGAATATGATTTGCCTTTTTATTGGACGTTCCATGAATTCTGAGCAACACAATGCATTGCAGTCAATGGAGTGGAATTGCTGTTGGAAAGGAGGAAATGTGATGGCCAATTTGTGCAACGTATGATCTCACAACAGTAAAATAATAAGAGCCAAATATTGTTTTATTTATCCACCTAGAGCAGTAGTGTACTGGAGGAGCAGCTTGGATCTGTTACCTTGATCTGTGGGATGGGATTTGAACTCTGAATATACTGACTGGTTCAGGATAGAGCTTTACGCACTGTGCAACAAGTCATCCCAAATTCTAGAATTTCTAACTCCATCTGACTATTCCATACAATTACTGAATTGCTGTTGAATCCCCCGATTTACCAAAGATTCTTTGAGGTTCTGCTTGGGGACATAGTCCAGAATTCAGTGTAGATGGGTAGATCCAATAATTGGGCAAGCAAGGGAAAACAGTGTTGCCCACAAGAATTGGTGTTGAAATGTTTTTCAAGAAATGTTTTTAATGTTTACACAGGAGGGTTCAGGAAGGATTAATGATTTCCATATAGGAGCCTTATTCAAAGTGTTAAAAAGATTAGATGGACACTCCCCTGTGTGCCTGTGTCCTGGACTTTCTCACCACCAGGCCCCAGGTGGACAAGATAATAACACAGGATCCCCCCAGGGTTGCGTCCTCAGCCCCCTACTGTACTCCCTGTGACACGTGACTGCGTGGCCAGGTTCAGCTCCAACTCCATCATCAAGTTTGCTGATGACACTGTGGTGGTGGGCCTGATCGATGAGAAGGCCTACCGGCAGGAGGTGGCTGATCTGGCACTCTGGTGTCAGAACAACAGCCTCCTCTTGAATGTCACAAAAACTAAGGAGCTGATTGTGGACTTTAGAAGGGCACAACATCCGAGGACGTACATGCCACTGGAGATAAATGGGACTACTGTGGACAGGGTGAGCTGCTTTAAATACGTGGGAGTCTACATCACAGAGGATCTGACATGGACAACACACACTGCCACACTGGTGAGAAAGACAAGGCAACGCCTTTACCATCTCAGGCAGCTGAGGAAATTCAGAGTCTCTCTGAGGATCATTCAGTGCTTCTGCTCTGCCCAGGACAGGAAGGCTCTGCAGAGAGTAGTGCGTTCGGCCGAACGCACTATGGGAACTACACTCGCCCCCCTGCAGGAGGTGCAGATCCAGAGCCAGCAACATTATGGGCAACCCCTACCACCCCAACAACGGACTGTTCCAGCTGCTACGGTCAGGCAAACGCCTCCGCTGTTATGCTGTGAAAACAGAGAGGATGAGACCGAGTTTCTTCCCACAGGCCATCAGGACTGTAAACTCTTATTTCACCAGGGACTAATTGACTGTACTAATTTACTGTTGTGTTGTCTTTTGTAAAAAAAATATTTTCTAACATGTAAATACTGATTCTGTTCTATTCTGTTCTGTACTTTTTGCATAATCAGCAGGCACTGCCACTTTCATTTCACTGCACTGCTTGTATGTGTATGTGACAAATAAACAACTTGACTTGATGGAAGGGCATCTGGCCAGGGTGATTACCTCAGCAGAGAGACAGCTTGAAGTTATAATGGCTAATGCTTTGGAAATAATGTTAAATCCAACATAGATCTGGTTTGATCTCATCTAAGCTTATATAATATGTTTGTGGAATGATTGTTGCTTTTTAGTTATAATATTTGGCAGTCACTTTTTGTGTTGTTAATTTACCTAGCAAGTGCTTACATTTACATTGGCAACTATGTTAACCCTAAGCAGTTAAGATCATAACAAATTAGAGCAATTTCTAATGGGTGACCCTTATCCTGAATATATGCGTTAGTTCTGGGTTCCTTCACGACAAGAACATTCTTTCAATATCTACCCCATAAAGCCCCTTAGAAAAGTGGCATCATTCTAGAAGTTTGTCTATCATTTTCCTAAACTCTAATGAATGTAGACTCTATCTGTCTGCGTAGAATATCTATTTTAGTCTGGAAATCACCCCAAATATGTCACAATAAATTATGGGTTCCAAACTTTTCTGATTTCTGGTCTTTCTAGATTAGGGATTATGCTTTTGCATTTTTCCAGTCTGCTGAAACCTTTCCAATATTTGGGAAAGTCACAACCAATGTATTCACTATCTGTAGCACATCAAATATTAATTTCTAACTATTAACAATAGGCAATTAATAGTTTGAAGCTTGTTTTGTCTTAGCTCCCGGTTCTTTTTGTATCATTTATATGCAGAACGTGAACCTGCTTCATTGGTTGGGAAAAAGTATGTATAAATTGACACAGTTTAGTTTAATTTAGAGATACAGAGCAGAAACAGAAAGTGGTCTATATTTAATATGTAGGGTGTTTTTTAGATGATGGCTCATTAATAAAAAAATGATAGATTAATAATAAGTTTAAGAAGGAACTGCAGATGCCGGAAAATCGAAGGTAGACAAAAACTCAGCGGGTGAGGCAGCATCTATGGAGCGAAGGAAATAGGCAACGTTTTGGGCCGAAACCCTTCAAAATAATAACAATGTTTCTCTTTGTTCATTTTATATCATGATAATTTTCAGTTAATTGTTATAAATTCCTAGTTTGTATGACTATGTTCATGGATTAGCAGTATGTAATGGACATAGGCTTAAGCCTATGATTTTCATATATTTTATTACTGATCTTGGCTGTACTACTATACAACTCACTAAGTGGAGCTACAAGAAGAGAGAAATCATCAAGGAGGTTTGGTATCAAGCAACTCCTACCATGCCTAATGCAGTAATAGTGATAAACTACTGGGAAGCATTCAACAGGATTCACCTGCGACTTCCAAAAGCTGAGGGAAATTGGAGAATATGTCCAGGAAAGGATGGCTACCTGCCTTTGTACAAAATAAATGCTTGATTGAGTGCTTATAAACATGCTCAACTGACTAAATATTCTGACAATTGCTCTGTTCTTTTCCCTTCTTTCCCAACACAAGCCTTAAGCATCTGGTCAACGGAAGCAAAGACTGGCCATCCAGTGCCTCCAATCTAGGGAAAATTCATCGGACAGCTGCCATAGTTCCCGGATTTACTAGCCTCGTTGAAATAGGTACAAGCAATGTGCAACATTTTACACGTGTTATAATACTGAACTTTGCTTTATTTAACTGAGATATTAACTGTGAGAGATGTTTGAAAGGTAAACACTTACCCACATCCAATATCTCCCTCTTTCCTATTGTGGAAAGGTTACTCTCCAATAATGCTGACTGGCTAACTGATAGAAAATTTAGTTTTTTTTAAACAGGCTGTTAGTCGGGCAGGGAAAACCCAACCCCATATATCTAGACCACCTTTGCCTCAAACCATTGCCATTGAAGCCAATTTGAACATATCTACCAGGAGTTAAGTTGTGATTGGCTAACACAATGCATATCAGAGTTTGGTTCTAAAACTAGACTACAATGAGACAGAGCAGGATAAGTTTAGTTTAGAGATGCAGTGCGGAAACAGGCCCTTCAGCCCACCAAGTCCACGCCAACCAGCGATCTCCGCACACTAACACTATCCCACACACATTCGGGAAAGTGGAGCCCCCGGACAAAACCCATGCAGGTCACGGGGAGAATGTACGAACTCCATTCAGACATGCGCACGGAGTCAAGATCGAACACGGGTCTCTGGCACTAAGGCAGCAACTCTTCAGTTGCACCACCATGCTGCCCTAAGAGACAGGGTTTCTATTGACAGGGTTTTAATGTTTCTCCTCAGTTCTGTGTGCTAAGTGATTAATGAGCCAAAGCACTGCATTGCTGAGGCATGACATAGATCTTGGCAAAGTCATTTTTTTTATTATTAGCTTATTATTTCAGTCTGCTATTCACTAAGGCAACATTTTTTTAAACGGATCAATATCTCAGCTCTACAAAATATTCCAGCTTGTGTGTGCTGGATTTCCTTGTGGAAGTTGCTTCATGCGGAACCTGAGGCTGACTATGCATTCTGCACTTACCAGTTATACATAGTCATACAGCATAGAAACAGGCCCTATGACCTAATTTGCCCATGCCGACCAATATGCTCCATCTACGCTAGTCCAACCTGCCTGCATTTGCTCAATATCCCTCTAAACCTTTCCCATCCACGATACCTGTCCATGGCTTCAAAGATTTAAAGGTCTTTTGAAGTCTAAACTCAGATTAATATTGGAGAAGGGAAAAACTTGGACAAATAGTTTCTTCTAATTTTGGAACCAAAGCTGTTTTCTCTTGATTCCACTGCTTCACTAATCTTACTACACTAGCATATTACCCTTCTCACTGTCTAAAAGCAAAGGACCTATTTCACAACATACTCCCGATTTTAAAATGAGTGCCATTTTATTTGAGCACTCCCACAGTAAAAACTGTAACAGTCAATTTTCTATTTCTCTTTCCCTTAATTAAATAAAAATGTGATCCTAAATTGACCCTTGATCACCTGTTCTGAACGTATAGGGTGAAGATCGGCATGCCCAGAAGAACTTTAATTGCGGGGAGATGATTTAGCAAGCACATGGGGAACAAAACCAGTTCCTTGCTTTGGTTTTGAAACCTCTTCAGAAGATATAAAATCAAAGCAGAGTTGAAAGCAGAAAAATAAATCCTAAAGTATAATGTTATCGTGAATTTTATATAAAAAACACAAAATTGAAGAATTTATATCTCACATTAGTTTAGAGATACAGCGTGGTAACGGGGCCTTCGGTCCACAGAGTCTGCGCCGACCAGCGATCCCCGCACACCAACGCTATCTTACACACCAGGGACAATATACAATTTTACCAAAGCCAATGAACCTACAAACCTGTATGTCTTTGGAGTGTGGGGGGAAACCGGAGCACCCGGAGAAAACCCACAGGTCACGGAGAGGGTACCCGGATGTGGCGCCGACAGCCGAGAAGTCGAAGCCAAAGAACCGAATGGAAACGAGGCCGAAACGCCAATAAACCGAAAGAGTCCGAAGACGAAATGCCTACTAACCGAAAGTACGGGACGCTTAAAAGCCAACTAACCGAAAAGCTGCGTTGCCTAAATGCAAACTTACCGAATGGCCACTCTGTCGAAACGCCACCTCCCAGAAAGGCGGTGTTGCTGCTCAACAGAAAAGTCCAATAACGGACATGACGTTGCCGGGGGGCGGGACTTGTCAGCGATTGGTCCAGACCCCCACGTCCATCACATCACTGTGAGGGATGAACATTGTCCCACACCTCCGCTCCACCCGACCCGTGGCCGTGGGAGAGTGGGGGCTGTCCCGAGGGATGCGTACCTTCGGCCGCTTTCATATTGGTGCTTGGGTTCAGATTGCCCAGTCACTTATGGCTTGTGTGGGAAAAGGACCCCCATGCTCCCGTCTCCTCTTCTCTCTCTCCCCTCTTTTCTCTCTCCCCCCTCTCTCTCTCCCCCCTCTCTCTCTCTCTCCCCTCTCTCTCTCTCTCCCCTCTCTCTCTCCCCGCTCTCTCTCTCCCCGCTCTCTCTCTCCCCCTTCTCTCTCTCCCCCTCTCTCTCTCCCCTTCTCTCTCTCTCCTCCTCTCTCTCCCCTCCTCTCTCTCCACTCTTCTCTCTCTCTCCTCTTCTCTCTCTCTCTCCTCTTCTCTCTCTCCCTTCTCCCTCTTCCCTTCTCCCTCTTCCCCTCTCTCCCTTCTCTCTCTACCCCCTCTCTCTCCCTTCTCTCTCTCTCCCTTCTCTCTCCCTTCTCTCTCTCCCTTCTCTCTCCCTCACTACTCTCTCCGTTCTCTCTCTCCCCTTCTCTCTCCCCCCCTTTTCTCTCTCCTCCTCTCTCCCCCCCCTCTCTCCCTTCTCTCTCTCTCCCCTTCTCTCTTTCTCTCCCCCTTCTTTCTCTCCCCTTCTCTCTTTCTCTCCCCCTTCCCTCTCTCCTCTGTCTCCACCGGCGGAAGTGTCCCACAGTCACTGACCGCAATTCACCACCATCGGACCCCAACCCCCACACCAGGGTGATTTCCCCCCCCCCCTCCGACCCCCGGACCCTGACACCCCACCCCGGCCGCGGGGACAGACTTCTCAGGGCAGAATAAATCGCTTTGAAAACATGGGGGACACACACATTCTCTGGCGGGTCTATGACAAGTTTCATGACAATGAACAATTTTATCTCCTCCCACTTCCCTCCCCCCTGACAACAAGAAACACGTTTAATTTATTACCGTCTTGTTGCTTGCGGAACGCACACAAGCTCCCACGCACAAAACAGGCAGCATCTCTGGAGAGAAGGAACGGGTGACATTCGGGAACATGGTTAATTAACTGGTGGCATTATTTCCCTGTCCTAACGGCCTTTGCTTTAGCCGGTGGTCACATCCATTCCATCCCTCCCTCGCAAAGATGTGAGATTTCAATTTGAGCGCACTTGTTTGAATAGATGCAAGCGGCATGTAAAGCGTCTCTTCAAGGCGAGCAATACACTAGTCCGATGAAATGAGACAACTGTCACACCAAAGATAGACACAAAATGCTGGAGTAACTCAGCTGAACAGGCAGCATCTCTGGAGAGAAGGAATGGGTGGCGTTTCGGGTTGAGACTCTTCAGACGCACTCTTCAGGTCTGAAGAATGGTCTCGGCATGAAACATCACCCATTCCTTCTCTCCAGAGATGCTGCCTGTTTTGTGCGTGGGAGCTTGTGTGCATTCCGCAAGCAACGAGACGGTAATAAATAAAACGTGCTTCTTGTTGTCAGGCTGGGGGGGGAAGTGGGAGGAGATAAATTGTTCGTTGTCATGCAGACTTGTCATAGAACTGCCAGAGAATGTGTGTGTCCCCCATGTTTCCAAAGCGATTTACTCTGCTCCGAGCCGTCTGTCCCCGCGGCCGGGATGGGGTGTCAGGGTCCGGGGGTCGGGGGGGGGCGGGGGGGAATCACCCTGGTGTGGGGGTTGGGGTCCGATGGCGGTGCAACGCGGTCAGTGACTGTGGGACACACCCGCGGGTGGAGACGGAGGAGAGAGAGAGACGGGGAGAGAGAGAGAGAAGGGATGGGGGGGATAGAGAGAGGAGGGGAAGAGAGAGAAGGGGGGAGAGAGAAAAGGGAGAGAGAGAAGAGGAGAGAGAGGAGGGGGGAGAGAGAGAAGGGGGAGACTGGAGAGTGGGGTGCTTTTCCCACACAAGCCATAGGTGACTGGGCAATCTGAACCCAAGCACCAAGTTGAAAGCGGCAGAAGGTGCGCATCCCTCGGGACAGCCCCCACTCTCCCACGGCCACCCTCCGCGGGCTGCGGGTCGGGTGGAGCGGAGGTGGGACAATGTTCATCCCTTCACAGTGATGTGATGGACGCGGGGATCTGGACCAATCGCTGACAAGTCCCGCCCTCCGGCAATGTCATGTCCGTTATTGGACTTTTCTGTTGAGCGTCAGTCGGCCCGTTGGCTTGTAGGCGACGATGCCTTTCGGGTAGGTGGCGTTTCGACAGAGCGGCCATTCGGTAAGTTTGCTTTTAGGCAATGCAGCTTTTCGGTTAGTTGGCTTTTAGGCCTCCCGCCCTTTTGGTTAGTTTACATTTAGGCGTCCCATCCTTTCGGTTAGTAGGCGTTTCGGCTTCGTACTCTTTTGGTTTATTGGCGTTTCGGCCTCATTTCCATTCAGTTCTTTGGCTTCGACTTCTTTGCTTCGGCCTCTCGTCCGTCGGCGTCACATCCGTACACGCACGGAGAGAACGTACAAACTCCATACAGACAGCAACCGTAGTCAGGATCAAACCCGGGTCTATGGTGCTGTAAGGCAGCAACTCTACCGCTGCACCCACCGTGCAGAGAACTTACCAGAATCCAACCGGAAAACAATTTTAAGTTTTGGCATTATATCCAGGGAAAGTTGCATTGTTTTTGGACAGCATATAGATTTACCACAATGGTACTGAGACAAAATTAGTTAAATTGTGACTAAACCTGACATTTTCCCTTGTTCAGGCAGTTAAATGGGGTGGGGCTGAATGGTGATCCAATTGAAGTATTTTTAAATGGCTTGTTATTATTGTGCTACCTATAGAGAAACAATTTTCCCTCGTGAGGAAATATTGAGCAAGAAAGCATTATGTTAAAACCAGATGTTTTAGCAGAGAATCAGGAAGCACTTTGTTTTTCCCTGGAGGGTATTGGAAATCTGGTGTTCTTTCATTGAAAACATTGTGGGTGAGTGGTAGGTTTTAAGACTCATATATCCTTTATGTGTAAGAATATTGCAAATGCGAAAATAGAGCAGCATGGTAAATGGAGCTTCGATGTCAGCCGTGATGTAAGCTGATTGGAATCAAAAGTTAACTGATGGTGTTACCCGTGGGAATGATGAATGTTGAGAGAATTCATAGATCTTTCTCTTTTTCGTGCAGAACATGATGGGAATGCCATTAAAGATTGCGATCCTAGATTGCAACAGTCTGCGTTCCCCACCCAGTCCTACCTCACTTTACCTTTCTACTGTAAGGATGAAGTGGAGGGTGATGTTGGTGACAATAATGAGGAGCCGACTCCAGTGAACTCCACCACCAGCACCCCCCAGCACACCCCCACTAATAGCTGTAAACGGGGCTCACAAAGGAAGAAGTGCGACTTGGTCCTCCTGGGATGTGGGGCCGTCCTGGCAGGGGTGGCTTTGGGGTTTGACTTGCTGGAGCTGGGAAAATGCCAGATTTTACAAGAAATTATCGAACCCAAGGAAGAGAAAAAAAAGGAGGGCATTTTTCAGCGCACCAGCCGACTGCGAAGGAGCATCAGCCCTCCTTCCCGGAACATCTTCAAAAACGAAGAATTCATCATTCCCTCCTTCGATCCATCTTCCTCATTGACGCTGCTGTCGTTGTCTTCTATTTCTGAATGCAACTCCACGAGGTCTTTGCTACGTTCGGACAGCGACGAAATGGTGGTGTACGAAATGGCCTCAACACCAAGTTCAATGGACGAGGGCCCCGTGTTCATTACAAATCATCCTTTGGTAGACATAACCATCGAACGTTTCAAACGGGACCCTAATCAATCATTGACCCCAACTCATGTGACGACAAACAGCACCACCAGACACCGGAGTCACAGAAGGACTCCTTCCGATGGGGCCATTAAACAGATTCCCAAGACTCTGAATACGCCATCTAATGGCACCTTGGGCTCTGTTGCTGCAGGTAGGTGCTCAACATCATGTTATTGCTAACTCCAGGACAATAATGTGTGGATTGAACTGGGTGCATAATACAAATGCACCAATATGGTTTCCAAACTCATTCTTCCATTGAATTTCTTCCATTCACATTTTCCTAATCTTTTAAGCCAATCCATTGCCATCTTTCACGTGGTTCTTGTACTTAGAAACAACCAATTTACTATGCTTTTCGTTTTCATGACCTGCCCTCCCACTGTGCTTCAAAGCAGAGCCATCTCTTGGCAATAGGAGAGAACGATATGATGCCTTTGAGCCCACATCTGTTGCCCTGCATTAGGAAAATTGATCAGTCCATCCAGTTGGTGCACAAATGATCTACGACAGTGTCCACTCTACCAAATATATAAAACATTCAACATGATCATGGTATTCCTCCTTGTCAGGTGGTGGCATTGCCCGTGTGAACCATACAATGTAAAAACTCCAGTAATTTGATACACTTGGGAATTTAGTTTAGTTTAAAGGTACAGTGTGGAAATAGGCCCTTGGCCCATCGAGTCTGTAGCAACCAATGATCACACCGCACATTAGTTCTATGTCATCCCAGTTTTGTATCCTATACACTACGGGGCAATTTACTGAAGCCAATTCAGCTATAGACCCGCACATCTTTGGAATGTGGGAGGAAATCGGAGCGCCAGAAAAAACCCCACGCTATCACAGGGAAAACTTGCAAACAGACAGCACCTGTAGTCAGGATCGAACCTGGGTCTCTGGTGCTGTGAGGCAGCAACTCTATCGCTGCGCCACTGTGCTGCTCTTGTCAAACCTGTGGAGTTTCTGGACTCTCAAATGTTATTTTTATTAATGTTCCTATGTTAATTAGTTTTATTAGTTAACAGACAATATTATCACAGTATTACAGTTTTATTAATTAACAGACAATATTACCTCAGTGAACGAGATAAGTTTCAAAGGAGCAAGGGAACTGGGCACCTTGGCAAGTATGGGGGAGCATGGGGACTGGGTCCCCAATGTGTCTCAGGGGAATACAGGAAACATCACCCAATAAGCCACTGATATTTCTGAACAGTTGAACAGTAGATTATGGGAGATTTACGACAGTGTCCACTCTACCAAATATATAAAACATTCAACAAATCCAGGGTTAAGTTATGTAGGAAGGAACTGCAGATGCTGGTTTAAACTGAAGATAGACACAAAATGCTGGAGTAACTCAGCGGGTCAGGCAGCAGCTCTAGAGAGAAAGAATAGGTGACATTTTGGGTCAGAACCTAAAAAGTCACCTTTCCCTTTTCTCCAGAGATGCTGACTGACCCGCTGAGTTACTCCAGCTTTTTGTACAGTATCTATCCAAGGTTAAGTTATATGGCCAGCAGCAGTGTTCTGCACCAATGGTCCAGAGGGTTGGATTTGAAACTCACTGGGCAGTTGGGGAATCTTAAACAGTTGGCTTCAAGTTTAAGAAATTGTGTAATTTAAATAAAAAAGCAAGTCTCAGTAATGGTAACCATAAAAATACCTGATTGTTGTACACTCCCATCACAGTCACCAATGTCCTTCAGGGACCATAAGACATAGGAGCAAAATTAGGTAATTTGGCCATTGAGTCTGCTCTGCCATTCAATCATGGCTGATCTACCTTTCCCTCTCAACACCATCCTCCTCTCTTCTCCCTGTAACCTTTGACTTCCAAGCTAATCAGGAACCTAAAAATCTTCACTTTAAAAATACCCAACGACCAAGAATTCCACAGATTCACCACCCTCTGATTAAATAAATGCCTTCTCGTCTCCATTCTAAAGGTACGTCCATTGATTCTGAGGCTTTGCCCTCTGGTCCTAGACTCTCCCACTACTGGACACAAGGATGTAATGCCAAACAAGCAGTATGAATGGAACTAAACTGCTTCCTCAGATCAGGTGCAATGGAGATCAGCGATAAATACCTGCATTGCCAGTGGTATACTCATCCTGTGATTGACTCCAACATTTGCTATTGGCATTGATTTATTATTGTCACTTGTACTGAGATACAGTGGAAAAACTTTGTTTTGAATGCTGTGGAGTATAATTATACCATTACATGATCACAATCAAACCATGCACAAAACACAACAGGTAGTGCTAAAAGAGAAAGGAAAGGGGGAGCAAAGTATAGTGATGCAGCTGCAGAGAAACAGCAGAAACAACATTAGAGCAAGGGTCACAGCGAGATAGATTGGGAACTCTGGTCTACAACCTTAGATTATAAAAGGTCCATTCAATAGTCTTATAACAGTTGGGAAGAAGATGTTCTGGAACCTGGTGGGACATGCTTTCAAGCTTTTGTATCTTCTGTCCAAAGGGAGAGGGGGGGAAAGGGAATGACTGAGGTGGAAGTGGTTGCTAACGCAAGGCAGCGTGATGAAAATGGAGTTGATTGGAAGGAGGCTGCTTTGTGTGATGGGCTAGGCTGTACCCACAGCTCCCTGTCAACTGCCATCTTGGACAGAGCCATCGCCAAACCAAGTTGTGATGCATCCTGATGGGATGCCTTCCATGGAACATTCTCGTCGTCCCAATACAGGAAGTTTGTGCAGGGTTTGGAGAGGGTGCTGAAGAGGTTTACCAGAATGTTGCCTAGATTAGAGGATATTAGCTATCCGGAGAAGTTGAACAATCATGGATTGATTGTCTTCTGTGGAGTGTTAGAGGTTGAGAGAAGATCTGATAGAAGTATATAAAATTATAAATAGGGTGGACAGGCAGAACTAGAATGGAAATGTCATAGATTAGAGGGCATAGGTTTAAGGTCAGAGGGGGAAAGATCAATAGAGATGAGTAGGGTGAGTTTTCTTTTACATCGTGTGCTGGGTGCCTGGAGCACACTGCCAGTGGTGGTGATGGCAGCATTTACAACAGTGCAATTAAGGAGGCTTTTGAAGATGCTCATTAATATCAAGTGCACACAAAGGAGATTAATTAGGTATTATGTTTGACACTGACTTTGTGGGTCAAAGTTTCTGTTCCTGTGCTGTACTGTTCAAATGTTAAATGATTTCTTCTTGGTGCTCCCGTTTCATTCCATTGTCCCAAAGATATGCCAGTTGTCTGCTCTAACTTACTCCTAGTATAGGTTGGTGATAGGAGAAGCAGGGTGGAGTTGCTGGGCATGTGAGAGAGATTGGACAACAGGGAAACGTGGAGGGATGGAACTTCTCTGAGAGCTAGCATAGACTCAGTGGGCTGAAGGGCAGACTTCTTTGTTATCGCGTGATACACAAAAGAAAAATTCAATGTCCTCAGTGTAAAACACCAGATTAAAATTCTAACACATCAGCTGGAGGTTCACTTTCTCTGCTAGTTAATGTCACTTCATTAATCTTTAATGTTAAGTATCTTTTTATCATTAGATCTCATAGTTAAGCAGACGAAAGCATGGACGAAGAAATAAAACATCTTTCTCCATTCCAGGCTGTTGTAGGGCAACATCATGAGAGGCTCCAATCACATGGTCATTGTAAGAAAATCCATTTAATGAAATTTGTAATCCATTTAATTATTTCCTTAGTTTGTGGCTGTAATAATGGGAATAAGGAATAACCTGTTAACCAAAACAATGCTTAGTTGGGAGCACTGGAAAGATTAACATGACTATTTTTTTTTAAGGTATAGGTAAAACCCCAAGCCCTAACAGGGATCCAACAGAAGTACCTCGTCTGCCTGATCACAACCTGGTCTTTCCTCCCACTCCGAGACGAAGAAGCATGAAGCAAGATTTCACCCTGGAAAGGCCCAAGACCTTGGAATTTGTGCCCAGGCCACGTCCTTCTGCAAATCGTCCACGACTAGATCCGTGGTGGATCGTTTCGCCCACTAAAATGTACAGCAACTCCCCTGTTAATAGTTCCAGTACTGAAACGCCATCCAACCTGGATTCCTGCCTCAGCAGCAGTGGCACAGTGGAGGAAAGGCCAGGGCTCCCCCCTTTCTGCCCCACAGGCAAGGACTTGCTGGCTGCGAGCGGACATTGTTAGACACAGATGTGGAAGGTCAGAGTCGTGATGGAACACTTCCCCTCTGCAGAGCAGAAATGAACCTGCGCAGGATAGCAACCCACGATCAGGAGCAACATTTCTGGTCATAGCAGCATGCTTAATTTCACAGGAATCTATGAAAAGAATTTGCACTGGGAATGCACTTTTACATAAGGACTGGTTTGAACTGAGTGCCATCTAATACCGTCCAAGGAACTTGACGAACTTCAAATTTGGAATCAAGATCCACAAATTCATTCTCTCAACAAAAAAAACGCTGTTCGAATCTATTCAATGGAGTTCCACTCATGTTGCTCCAAAACCTCGCCTTTAACTGTACGTAATTGAAATATTTTTAATGTGTTCCCATTCTTGTTCACTTTGACATTGTTTAGAACCATGTCACAGTAAATGGAGGCTGAGTTCAAGTAGGATCCATTACTACAAAAAAACTTGTCTGTATTCTCCTGTGTTGTAATCTATTTAGTCAGTTTCAAGGTAAGCATGTCGGCAGAGTCTAAAAGCATGACCAGATTTATGCATATCCCAATAACCTATAAATAATCCCAGATAACGGTATGTCTGAGGCCCTGCAGACCTGGTACCATTTTGTTTTTTACTTCTTACAGAAGGATGGCAAAAGCAGCAAAATGGGGAAAGGTTAGGACTGAGAGCAAAAGTGTAGAAGTAATCTATTATTCCACAACCTGAGATCAGTAATGATTTTAAAACCAACATTTGTGTCTAACGAGAGGCTCAGTGAATTGACACCACTGTTTGAGGTGAATGTACAAACCTTCTTATCACTCTCACAAGTATTACAAAGATTCAATCACACTGGGAGACTACAAAGTATTTGTATTATGTGTTTTCTCCATCCTGGTCTGGCCAGCTTTTTGTGATCTGTGTTCCAAACCATCTCATCTTTCTTGATGGTTTCGCTGTATAAACCTTCACAAGCTTTTAACATGGTTTAAGGGTGGGGGGGGAATTGAATAGGCATATCTGTCACAAGATTAAACTTGGGTTGCCTCCCTGAAATGGTTTTGAATTTTTCTTTTAAAATTTGGATTGAGGACATCAGCTATTGAGGAACGCATCATTACAGTCTTAGAATTAACAATCATCTTCCCAGCTGTTCAGTCATCTATGGTATATAATTGTACTTGCTAAATCTAAGGATCGGGATCTAATATTCCAGAGTTCCATCTCAAACTCCTATATTTCTGACCACTAGTATTTAATGCTTTTTGGGGGGAGTTTATTGCACTGAATTTTTGAAAGTCAAAGATGACTGTATTTTAATAATGTATAATAAGAAATTGGAAAAAGATGTACTGTTGTTTCTGAGAGGGGGTGGCGTCACCATATGTTGAGCTGGAGTACAGGGTCTTTACAGTATTTGGAAATGGCCACTGCCTATAAATGTTTTCCATATGCCTTATGATTGTAAATTAGTGGTACATGCTTGAAATATTTTTCCAACAAAATGACAGCACAGATTGGTGAAACATGGTTTGCATGCAGAAAGGAGAGCTTTCTGTTGATTCCGTTGATGTTTCATTTGATGTGAGTGTTGTAATAACCTTGTACCTCAAGTGGTTATTTTCATGCCACTGAGTGAGAAAGGGAAGAAGCGGGGTGGGGTGGGGGGGATGGAATAGAATGCTGGAAATAGCCAGTGGGTTCAATAAAATATATGGAGAGGAACAGTTAATCGTCCAAATCATATTGCCTGACACCTTGTGGTATGCTGCTGAATCTCACATTAACATTCATTTATCCACACATGACCAAATGCAGAAGCCCAAGAAGAGCTAGAAGTTGGATGTTGGCCCATCTGGCCTCCTGCTCCACCACCGGATGCACCATTGACCCCCCCCCCCCCCACACACACACAATGGAGCAAGGGTGAGCTGACAGGCGTTGGTGCACTTCACATCAGGCCCCTCGGCTTAACTCCTGGGTGTCCTGGCATACCAATGACAATTCTGTTTATTTGAATGGGATCACCAACCTTGTGAAAAAAGAACTCAATTTACTTTAATGTTCTTAAATATTTATTCACTTCAGTGCTCTTAATATTTTTATTTTAATAATTTAATTATATAGTATTTTAATTTAATTTAAGTTATTTGAATGGCTTTTGACTATTCAAAGGCTTGTGACAGCTGAGGTGCTGTCAAAGGCTGTCAACCTAATCTAAGGCTGGGGCCTCGGAGCTTGTTCTATCTCGATGGACACCCATTTGATGCAGATCGTCTGCTGAAGTGATGTTCTGCATCAGGTAACAATGAGATCAGGTGGGCGCAGTAGATGCTAAGTCAATGTAGTGGCCTGAGCCCAGATGATCTGGACTAGCATTCTGGATCAATAACTTTTTGTCACTTAATTTGGTTTTAGTTTAGAGATACAGCATGGAAATAGGCCCTTCAGCCCACCGAGTCCACACTGAACATTCAATATGTTATCCCACTTTCTCATCCACTCCCGACACACTGTGGGTAGTTAATGGCCAATTAACCTACAAACCCACACATCTGTGGGATTTGGGAGGAAACCGGAGGAAACTCATTTGGCCACAGGGAGAACGTGCAAACTCCACAGAGACAGCACCCGAGGTCAGGATCGAGCCCGGGATTCTGGCGCCACAAGGCAGCAGCTTCACCAGATGTTCCACTGTGCTCCCATTTTGCAGAGTATTTCTAGAATCTTTCTTTGTTTTATTTCAGATTTCTATCATCTACATTGCTTTTCTTATGCGGCAACATCTTGTCCCAGCTAAGCCAACATTCTGCAGATGGCTGGCCCCTTTAAATCATGGGCTAGAAATGGACGGGAGGGTGAGATTCCTGGAGGTCACAGTGAAAATGGGGAACAAAATGGCTGCTAATCCCATGAACCAGTGTTTGTTGTGGAAAAGCTCAAAGCTATCCCAAGGGGGGTATTGGAACAACCCAGCAGCAGTGGGCATCACCCAGTACAACTCAGAGAACACATACCACAAATAGAAATAATTGTCATGCATTAAAATTACCATTCTTGTCTTAGCCACGGTTTGAGTTGACAATGTTGTGAGTACATTTTATAGTTCAAAAAACTTGTTCAAATACTTTGTATTTTTACCAGATCTAAGATGTGGGAATTATATGAAGGATAATTAGCTTGTTTTGCATGGTGCTGAGGCAAAATGCTTGAGATTCAAGCTGTTTGGTTTTTAAATGTGGCACGCCATGAGAGTCACCTTAGGGTGAAACTGCCCTCATCTAATCTCTACCCTGTGCCTTTCTTGTTGGTCAATGGAAGGAACTGTTACAAGCTGTATACACATTATTGACACTCTCTCGCTCCGCGCACACAACTTTGTACTAAAGCTGGAGAGGAAGAAGAATTAGGGAATCGTGTTTCATGAGGTTCTGAAAATGCTTCTGTTTGTCCATGTAGAGAACTTTCCCATGGTTCTTACTTAAAAAATTTCTCCACTGATGAAACAGCGGTGTTTGCCCCAAACCCAGGGTTGGATAAGAACCTGGTTTGGTCATTAATTTTTTTCAAGGCACGGAAGCATTGTAATTCTATTAACAACAAAAACAGAAACTGCTGTAAGAACTTAATTGCATCCATGGCAAACGAAACAAGGGTCATAGATTCAGGTCAATGGCCTTTCACCAGAACTGAAAGTGGGGGAGGGGAGGGGAGTGGGTGGAGTTGTGTATTCCTGACATATCCTACAATCACAGAACGGTTTGACAAATAAGGCTGCTATTTGGCCTGTTGTACTATGCTAGCAATATGGCTGTCAATTTATATGTAGGAAGGAACAACAGATGCTGGTTTACACTGATGGCAGCCACAACATGTTGGAGTCACTTAACAGGTCAGCCAGCATCTCTGCAGAAAAAGAGTAGGTGATGTTTCGGGTCCGAACCCTTCTTCAGACTGAAAGTGGAGGTGGTGGAGAGGTAATCAACTGGAGGCAAGTTAAGGCCAGAACAAATCAGGGCCAGCAACAGATGACCTCAGGGAGGAGTGCAGTCTTGTTGGCTGGGGAAGGTGTGATAACAAGAGGGATGCAAGGATGCGAACAGTGAGACCTGTAGGAAGACTCGGGGGGGGGGGGGGGGGGGTTACTGAGTGGGTTACATCACGAGAGGATATTCAATGGTTCTACCTGCACAGCAATGGAATGCATGTTCTCTGTTGCCAAGCCTGACATTTTTAAAGAGAAACAGACACTTACACTGGCACACAATTTCTTCAGTGAGTCTCCCTGTGACAGCTAGTTAATTGAGAATATTCAGTTTGTCAGATGTCAGCATAAAGTTGCACTCTAATATATGGAATTTTAAACTTGAGTTAATACCCAAAATATGTATTAATTTTTTTGAGAGCTGCCATTTTTTATCCCTAGGACTAACAAATAGTGGATCTGAGTGGAATGGGCACTGAATGTTGTGATACGATTTTCACCATTTCCTGACCTTGTTAACTAAATGTACGAGAGACTACAGATGCAGCAAGCATGAGCAAAAAAAAAAGGAAAGAAGGTGGAGGAAGTCAGTGGGTCAGCAAGCATCTGTGGAGGAAAATGGACAATCAGCGTTTCGGGTCGAGTCCCTTCATTTGGACCATTTTCCACCACCAATGTTACCTGACCTGCTGAGTTCCTCCAACTGCTCTCCTTATTGAGTGAAGTTTTTCTTGGATGGTCCCACGAGATTGGGAACACCTTGCTTCCACTGTTTTGTGAGCTCCAAGGTGGCTAATGTGGGAACCATAGACTCTTCCATAGATAGAGCAAGCAGTGGCAAGAAGGTTCATGCCACAATATCTTAAGTTCAAAAGGCACAGGAACAGAATTAGGCCATTCGGCCCATTGAGGCTGCCACACCATTTGATCAAGAGCCAATCGATCAATTTTGGCAGCCCATGTATCATAATTGGCTGCTGATTGTAACATCAGAGATCACCCAAGCACTCTGCGGAGGAATCATTTTTACCTCTTCCACCATCATGAAGAGTGAGGGCCATCTGTGCCGTACAAGATTCAAGAATGTTTAATTGTTATATGTACATGCAACAGAACAATGACATTGTTACTTGCTGCTGCCAGCCATCTTTTTAATCGGTTTCACTAAAGACTGCTCCACATTGACCACGTGCGATATCAGTGCAATAGAGTTAGTCAAACATAGATTGTCACCAATCTAAAATGCAGAGACTCTGTAACTTTGTTCTCAGTGTTGGAGGTTAGCTCCTTTCATAATAGAGTTCATCAACTGTAGACATGGAAACTTGTCCTGTAAATCATTTTCAGTATGCGGCTGCAGTTGAAGTTATAGACTGGTACTTATTTCCTGCTGTGAATGTAAATATTATTTTAAAAAAGGGCTTTGAAACAGCTTGAGATTTGTAAAATGAGCTATATAAATGCACATTTTTCTTTCCAAATTTTTGCTGAAATTGAATTGTATTGTATTTTGAAGTAATAATTGTTGACAGGTTTAAAAGGTGTGTACAGTCCATTTAATGATGGGATTTCAGATTTATAGCAAGAATGCCATGTAGCTCATCGTAGTCATTAACTCATTAAGAACGGCACAGTGGCACAGGGTCGAGCTGCTGCCTTACAACACCAGAGACCCGGGTTTGATCCTGACTACAGTTTGCATGTTCTCCATGTGACCATGTAGGTTTTCTCCAGGTGCTCAGGTTTCCTCCCACATTCCAAAGACGTGCAGGTTGTAAGTTAATTGGCCTCTGAAAATTGTCCCTAGTGTGTAGGATAGAACTAGTGTATCATTGGTCGGCGTAGACTTGGTGGGCTGAAGGGCCTGTTACCATGCTGTATCTCTAAACTAAACTAAACTGAAAGACTACTATTTTGTTATTGTTGCTGTGTGTATTTGATGGAGTTGTAAGAATGTAACTTGGGAATTTCTGCCGCCTTGTGTTCTGAGGTTTGGTTTGGGAAAGAGTAAACCTTTCAGTGAACTCGACTAGTAATTGGCTGGCATTGCCACAGCACGTTAAGCCATGGTGGCGAATGTAGATTTTGCTTGTGGGCATTTGCTAGGAAATTGTCAACCCACCTCAGGAGTGGGATAGGTCATGGAGAGATGACTGGGGACAGTAGGGGTGGGGAGGAAAGGGGCCATGGGGGGATCACGAACGGGAGGGAAGGAGATTGGCATTGCATGGTCATTTGAGGGGTCATGCCGAGGGAGGATGGGATGGAATGAGAGGCGATTACTGGGGTTCTGTGGGGGAGTGGAGGTGACTGGTCTGGTGATGCAATCAGTAATGGGAGCATTCCTCAGGGGAGGTTGGAGGGTGGAAGCAAATTGAGCACCAACTTGGTAGGTGAGTGTTAGATTGGAGTTGGGCTCGGATTGTGAACCTTATGGGAGGATGGAACTCGTAACCAAGCTGGGGGAGATTGTGTATGGCACTGGTGCCTGAGAGAGCTGGGTAAGTCAATTACTTGAAGGAGACGCATCTAAATTGGTTTTCCAGCACAATCTAGGGACATACTCGGCAGATGGTCCTCAATACGTGCAGACGAAACACTTGCATGCATATTACTGCATGTTACTGCATGAGGGGCCTGCACAGAGTAAGGACAATTTGGACACAATTGTACCGGTCTAGGTTTCTAAGCGTGGGATGGGCACAAAGAAGACCTAGGATGAAAATCAAGGATTTTGCAGTCCATTGATAGATAATTTTCTCTTTTTCTCTCTCACTGGTATTGAATCACAGGGTGCATACAAACGGGGTGGGTGGGAGGGGAGTGGAATATTTGAATATTGAGAGCTACGATATTCTCCTGGCTTTTCAATATACAGTTACAATTGAAAAGGCCTCAATGGACTGAGATGTTAGGTAAACATTAAAATACTCAACACAAAAGTATGCTTGAAGTTAACAATTATTATACATTAAATGAGTTTTACTTTAAAAGGTAGACAAATGATACCAGATGCACCAGACTATTTTACATTACGAGTTTAACAATGCAAAGAACAAAATAACTGGTTGAAAACTTGGACTGCTGTTCTTTCATTATTTTTAAAATAAATTATTCCATTCCAAGTTGTAGGGGTACAAGATTGATTTTTTTTGTTGTTGCATTATTCACTTTACAGACAAGGTGGTTTTTAGCCACTTTCACAGTGGTAGCGTAAAAGGCCTGTCTCACGAGTCTGCGGTCATTGGCGGTGATACAGGAAGTATCTACCGCTCGTGGACCGCCAGAGACCGCGGGTTCGGTCAAACGCCCACCGCCGAGGCCGTGCGGTGTTGGTCCCAACACCGCACGGTGCTCACAAAAAGTCAGCACTGCTGAAAAATAATTTCTTACCGCACAGCCGCCGCCAGTGAGGCACGGTCACCGCCACAGCCGCCGCCAGTGAGGCACGGTCACCGCCACAGCCGCCGCCAGTGCGGCACGAGCGCCGTGAGTGGAACTCTCACCGCCACAGCCTCCGCCAGTGAGGCACGTGTGCGGCACGGGCGCCGCGATCTCCACTACCGCTGCCACAGCCCCGCTTGCTTTATTTTCTATAACACTGCAAGCTCGTGGGACCGGCCGTACTCGCCGCTCTCGGGGTTGACGTGCGGTCCCCTCTTCCAGCAACGCCACGTTTCACCGCCAATGACCGCACACCGTGAGACAGAGCCATTAGGCTTCAAAGCAGAATAGCTATTGGCACTGATGAATTGCAGGTGAGGCTGGACATTGAGCTAATTAAACATCCCTTGGCTCAGCAAGCTATCTAGTTAAAATGTCTTTATAAAACTCGACCAAAGCTACAGCAGCCTCTGCTGGCGAAAGCAGAGATAATTTTTCTGGCAAAATTAATGAACAGGATGTTTTATGTAATTTGATTTTTCTCACGGGACCATAGGAGTGAAAATGCACATCTGTAACCTAGGAATATGCAATTGCTTTAATTTATTGTTGACAAATCTGTCAACGTATTTCCCTCGACCCCCAACTTCCATCTGCCTCCAGCTCTCCATCGTTTGACTTGATCTGTGTTAAGGTCCTGCTTTCTTTCCCAGTTGCGCTTATTTGTATTTCTACAGCACCACATTCTGTTGTGGAACAATGCACTACATTTTATTTGTTCATTAATTATTTTTTTTAAAGTCAGATAATTATTTTTCAAACAGAATGCTCAACTTTTATGAAATACTTAAGGGAAAGTTGTTTTTGACTGTAGCAAATGTAGGGATTATTTTTTGGTCAAATATTTATTACGCTGAGATGATTTATCATTCAGCACTGTGAATGAAACCTTCTGCCACTCATTTCTCCCTTTGATTTCAGTGGTTAATTAAAGTAATTGATGTAAACTTATTACTGCTCATTTATATGGCAAGGGTCACCAAATGATGTACTTTATAATCATAAAACAACAATGTCTCCATTTTCCTAATTAATATAAGTTAATTTGTGTATGTTGGATTTTTTTGTATAAGTTATTATTGATTTAAGATGACCAGAACAAATATTTAAGTTTTTTTATAAAATATTTCAAATGTGGTCATTTGTTGGAACCTTTAAAAAAAAATAAAACTAAACCAGGTAGCCAAGCGGGCTTGGTTCAATCACCAAACCTACTGTTATTCAGCAGTTATCCTCTCATCACATCAATGAATACATAGACTTGAATAAAATTTCCTGTATGATTAAAACATCTGCTGTGTCTATTCATTTTTAAATGCATTTCATTTCTTTATTCACCAGGCTTGTGTAATATTCAACCGTTGAAGATGGTCACAACATGCTGGAGTAACTCAGCGGGTCAGGCTGCGTCTCTGCAGAAAAGGAATAGGTGACATTTCAGGTTGAGACCCTTCTTCAGACTGAGATTCAGGGGAGAGGGAAATAAGGTATTGCCCTCAATTCCCTGGTCATTGAAAAATAGTATTTACTTCCTTGTTAAATACCACCAATGATCTCACCTCCACAACCCTCCATGGTCGAGAATGCTATTGATTTACCACTCTCTGTATATACTTTGAAACATAAGATTTATTGGAGTTTGGCAGGAGTCATATATATTTCTGATCGAAACATAGTTTCAATCTCCAATGAACAAGGCAATAATGTTGAAACAAGGAACTGCAGATGCTGGTTTACAAAAATAACACAGTGCTGGAATAACTCAGTGAGTGAGGCAGCATCTCTAGAGATCATTGACAGGTGATGTTTTGAGTCGGGACCCTTTAGACTGATTGTAGGGAGAGGGAGGGGAAAAAGCTGGAAGAGAGGAGGGGCAGGACAAAGTCTGGAATGTAATAGGTTGATAAAGATGAGATGGAAGGACAGAAGGTGTGAGACAAAAAGAATGAAGAGTTGCAAATTGTTAAACTAGAACAAGGAATGTTGGGGAGGGGAGAAATAGGTGCAAATCCAGTTGGGGCACAGGGGAGAGAAGGGGTGGGGTGGGGAAGAAAGGGGTGGGGGAGCATTGTAGATATCTAACATTGGAGAATTCAATGTTCATACCATTGCGTTGTAAGCTACCCAAGCAGAATATGAGATGCTGTTCATCCAGTTGGCGTGTGGCTTCGCTCTGACAATGGGGGAGGCCCAGGACAAAAAGATCAGAATGGGAAGAGGAGTTAAGATGGTTAGCAACCGAGGACTCCAGTAGTCCTTGGTACACCGAGCACATGTGTTTGGCGAAATGGTCACCGCATCTATGCATGGTCAACGACTGTTTTGCCAAACATCTGTGCTCAGATCACAAAAGCCTACAGGATCTCCCGATTGCTAACCATTTTAACTCCTCTTCCCATTCTGGTCTTTGTCCTGGGCCTCCTCCATTGCCCAGGTGAGGCCACACACAAACTGGTGGATGCTGGTGGTCATTGGCAATGGTTTGTCTTTTATTTCCATTCACGGAGTTTAACTGGGATTGGTAGGAGGGTGAGAAGGAGCAACTTCTAGACTTTCTTTTTTCTTAAAGGATCACACTGTTCTATTTGTAGTGGCAGATTATTATATCGTTCAAGAGATCGCTCCATTATCTCTCTAGCCACTCTGGAGAAAACATGGTATTTGGAGAATGTCATTTCGTTATGCATGGGAGCTCTCCACGTCCTTTCGAACTCAAAGCTTCTCGAAAGATAAATCTTCATAACACAGTCTTTTGATAATAGTTTCTTTATTGTTGAAGAAAAACAGTAAGGTATCCATCCAACCTTCTTCTTTTACTCATACATTTTAAACTTCATCAAACTACAGCTTATCGCTTAAACGTTAGAAAACTTCCATGGTCAAAAGCTAAACTCTCAGCCATGGTCCTCCAAACTAAACTAACTAGATAACAGCCTCTGCACAAGAAGCCCTGCAATAAACATGCCACTGAGTACGTAATAAATCCCACCCACATAATTACGGGCAGACTAAAATTTAAAGGCAAATGCCATAATTAATGACACACAAAATCAAGCCAAATAGCCACTACACTATTTTCAGAGATAAGTATGGCAGATTCTTCCTGGACATCTACCAATAATAACTTGGCTTCAATATGGCGACATTGGCAGTGTTCTACTTATGTAGTTGACATTTGTTGAGAATTCAAAGAGGAAGCAAGTTCGTCCAGAAATTAGTTTGTGCCATTCATCCATAAAGGAAAATAACATCAAAAATGGATAGGACAGGTTTTAAAAGGATATGGGCAAAATGCAGGCAGGTGGGACAAGTGTAGGTGTTCCTGTTGGTTGGTGTGGGCAAGTTGGGCCAAAGGGCCTAAAAATAAGTAAAATCCAACTTTAAGGCAATAGATTCTGCAGTCCTAAAGACAGCAAACGTTACTTCCCTACCTCTTCACTTAATTTCTCCACAGAACAACTAATACTTTTGCTACATATAACTTGGTATCTTAGCAATTAAATAAGTGGAAATTTCAAAATGTTAAATTCAGTAAAAGCATAGCTAAGTAAAAGTGGTAACTTAAGGTGAGCTAGAAATACTGCTGTGTTTTTCTGTCTGCCCTGAGTGTTTTGCATGTTGAAAAGGTTGCAAAGAGTGCAGCTGTTTTTTGACCTACTTTCACAGGCTGCGTGCATTGACCAACCCAGCAAATGGGCAGTGGACCGTGTGGGTTGCGAGATGGTTTGACTCATGTCGAAAATTTCGCAAAACCACTAAGCTTTTTATAGAAATTACAGCGGAAGAAAATCATTTCAATGATTTTGCACTTTGCTTAGCAACCTGATTGAATTTTTGATTAGGACATAGAAATATTCAAAGTATATTCATGAAATGCAGAGGAAGGAAATCTGTCTGTCAAAGTACATGCCATCTGCTACCTATCCTCTTACCCACTGAGCAAAATGCATCTACTTAGAAATTCTTGACACTGCATATTATTAGTAATACCATGCAGTTGGCATTATTGAATCTCTGCTCCCTTCTGTGTCTCTTCAAGGATTTGATTGTTAAGTGCATCCTGCGAGGAAACAAACTATTAAAGTGAACTTAAATCTATTTCATGTCCTTTTCAATCTCTTATCTTGTCTCAAATTCTCTCTCCCTTACCAGCTGATTATTGATTGATTTGATCTGCTTCAGGGGTGTAGCTGATAGAGCCCCTGACAAACGTTTCTGATTATCAACACCAAATTGCTACCTTGCTTCAAAGCCCTTGTTAGGCTTACAGGGATTTATTTTCTTAACTCTAGGAAACTATGTATTCGAGGAAGATTGGATTGAAGTCTTTTTCATTATTACAGGGACTAGATTGTGTATCTTGTAGGTTGACAGTTTGGAATAGATGCAGCTTGAAGAACCGTGATTTGAGCAAGAAATTAAATAAATTTGGTTTGATGACCAGGGTTTATCTTTTGGCAAAAGCATTGAAAATTGGATTAAGTTGCCAGCAGCCAATGTAGCAAGTGAAGATTTGTTTTCAGTCACTGAATCATACAGCATGGAAATTAGCCCTTTGGCAAACCAAATCTATTTTAGTTTAAGAGATACAACGTGGAAATAGACCCTGTGGTCCACTGGGTCTGTGCCGACCAGCAATCACCCGTGCACTAGTTCTATGCTACACACCCGGGACAATTTACAGAAGCCAAATTAACCAACAAACCTGCATTTCTTTGGAATGTAGTAGGAAACCGGAGCACCCGGAGAAAACCCACGTGGTCACAGGGAGAATGTACAAACTCCGTACAGACAAGACCCGTAGTCAGGATCGAACCCTGGTCTCTGGAGCTGTAAGGCAGCAACTCAGGCGCTGCGCTGCGCTACTGTGCCGACTTCTCACCTTCAAGTGCATTTACACCAAATCTATGCTAATCCCATTTTAAACTCTCCATTTTCTAATCAGCTCCCACTGGTTTCTACCACACCTGTACACACTTAGGGCCAATTTATCTACCTACACAAACGTGTTTGAGATATGGGAGGAAGTGATTTTTTTTCTTGACTGCTGACCATTATGTGCAACTTTGCCCACATGGATCAAATGGAGTAAAAAACAACAGAGGAAACCCACATGGAGGCAGGGAGAGCATATAAATTCTACACAGACAGCACAGAAGTCAAGATCAAACCCAGGTCACTGATGCAATCATGCAGCGAGGCAGCAGCTCTACTAACTCCATCACAAGCCAGCCAAGGGACTGATTTCACAACATATAAATAACTGGTAGGATATACATAGACCATAAAACATAGAACGGTATAGCACAGGACAAGCCATTCGGGGGTCTGTGCCAAACATGTTGCCAAGCTAAATTACCTATTTGTCCCTGAAAAAAGAGTGGTGCAGTGGGAACATGCTGGTCCCAGAACCCAGAAGTCGATGAATCGAAACCTGTTATTTGTCCAGACTAAAGCATCCCGCTCCAAAATGCCACCGATCTATGCTCTCCATAGATGCTGCCTGACCCGCTGAGGTCGAGGGAGGAGGTATAAGGACAGGTTTCTCGGACACCGTTCTCCCCTTTCTTGATCTCATCGTCTCCATCACAGGAGATAGACTATCAACTGACCTTTATTACAAACTGACTGACTCCCACAGTTATCTTGACTACACTTCTTCCCACCCTGCCTCCTGCAAAGACTGTCACCTACTTCCAATTCCTCCATCTCCACAAGATGAGGTGTTCCATTCTAGGAGATCCGAGATGTCCTCATTCTTTAGGGAATGGGGGTTACCCCCCTTCTATCATAGATGAGGCCTGCACACAGGCCTCCTCAGTAACCAGTACCTCCGCTCTTGCTCCCCTCCCCCTCGTCACAACAGGACAGAGTACCCTAGTCCTCACCTTTCAACCCATCAGTCATCGTATGCAGTACATCATCCTCCGACATATTTTGTTACCTCCAACAGGATCCCACCACTAGCCACATAATCCCATCTCCACCTCTTTCTGCTTTCCGCTCTGCAACTCCCTGTTTACTCATCCCTTCCCAAACAAACCACCCCCTCCCCAGGGCTTTCCCCCACAACTGCAGGTGATGCAACACCTGTCCCTATACCTCCTCCCTCGATGCCACCGAGGGACCCCGACAGTCCTTGCGGGTGAGGCAGAGGTTTACCTGTACCTCCTCCAACTTCATCTACTGTATCCTGTGTCCCAATGCAGACTTCTATATATCGGCGAGACCAAGCGTAGACTAGTGATCGTTTCGCTGAACACTTGCGTCTCTACGGCAGTGCGATCTCCCAGGTGCCAAACATTTAAACTCCCCTTCCCGTTCCCATACTGACTTCGGTCCTGGGCCGCCTCCGCTGTCAGAGAGAGGCCACATGCAGATCAGAAGAACAGCACCTCGTATTTCGCTTGGCAGCTTACAACCCAGCAGTATGAATATTGTTTTCTCTAGTTTCAAGTAACTCCCCTGTATTCCTTTCTCCCCCTCCCCCACTCTAGCGTCATACTGGTTCCACTATTCACATTCTTGTATCCTGTTATTAGCATGTCTTCCCCAGTCAACAATGGACCATTGTGGGCTCCACCTACTTGTTTAAATGCCTTTAAAACATTGTAATTGTGTTTGCCTCTGCTACCTCCTCTAGCAGCTCATTCCACATATTTACCACCGTCTGTGTGGAAGTTCCTTTAAAATTTTTCTCCTCTCACCTTAAATCTGCTGTTTAGTTCTAGACACCCCTGCCCTGGAAAAAAGATCCTATCTCCAACCTATCAATGCCCCTTAATTTTATAAACCTCCACAGGTCACCCCTCATCCTTCTATGTTCCAATGAGAATAGACTCAGCCTATCTAATCTCTCCTGATAACTACAGCCCTCTATTCGAGGCAACATTCTGGTGAATCTCTTCTGCACTCTCTCTATTGTTACCATATCCTTCCTGTAGTGGTGGTAACCAGAACTGTGTGCAATACACAAGTATGATCAAGGAACTAATCGTTGACTTATGAAGAGGGATATCGGAGAGCATGCACCACTGTTCATTGATGGGTCAGTGATGGAGAGAGTTAACAGCTTCAAATTCATGGGAGCTAACACCTTGAATGACCTGTCCTGGGCCCAGCATATAGATGTAACCATGAAGAAAGCACACAAGACAACTTGGCTTTCTTAGAAGTTTAAAGAGATTTTGCATGTCTGAATACTTTAACAAACGTCTCCAGATATACCTATAGAAAGCATCCTGACTGGTTGCATCTTCACATGGTATGGCAATTCCAATGCACAGGAATGCAAGAGGCTGCAGAAAGTGGTGGACTCAGCCGGTCCATCGCGGCCACAGATCCTTCCCTCCATCAAGACTCCATTCTTGAGGCACTACCTCAAGCCCACCTGCATTCTTATCAAGTCAAAAGGTTCCAATACTGACCCATTGGTTGCAAGCTTCCAGTCATTAAAAACTCTTTATTTACCGCTATTCTCTGCTTCCTCTCACCAAGCTAATTTTAGATCAGTTTGCTAAAACGCTTGGATCCTTGTGCTTTAACCTTCTAGACCAGGCTAGCATGCGGGACCTTGTCAAAAGCCTTTCTGAAGTCCATTTAAACCCATGTCATCACAGTGCCTTCATCAAATTTCTTAGTTAACTCCTCAAAAATGTGTATTACATTATCTCCCTTGCAAAAAAAACGATGCTGAAAAGACCTTGGAAAATGTCAGCAACCTAGTTTTCAATCCTGACCTCCAATGCTGTCTGTGTCTTGCATGTTCTCTCTATGACTGTGCATGTTTCCTCAATACTCCAGTTTCCTTCTACCTCCAAAGACATTGAGGTCAGTAGATTAATTAGCGACTGTAACCTGCCCCTGGTGTGTGTAGAAAAAGAAGAACTGCAGATGCTGGTTTACGCCAAAGATAGACCCAACGTGCTGGAATATCTCATCGGGTCAGGCAGCATCTCTGGAGAAAAGGAATAGGAGACCGCTTCGGGATCGGGACCCCTTCTTCGATCCCCCAGACCTGCAAGGACCACAACTTTACATCATTCTACGCCAGATCCACGCCAGTGCGTAGGTGAGTGATAGAATCTGGAGAGGTTAATGGGAGAACATAAACAGTTTTACTCTAGAATTAATATAAATATACAGTGTGGTATCTTGGATGGAAGTGTCATACGACAGCCAAACAGACCTTGTGATTGTTATTAACAAAAAGTTCTGACTAAACTTCTTACCTGACCAAAATTCAAAGATATTTTTGGTAAGGGTTAAATTAATTATGGAGCCACACTGCAAGATATTTCATGACAGATAAAGTTTGATGGATTCAACATCTGTCCCTTCTTTAACTATCTGTGGTTGAATATTTGAATCCACAGTGAGCCTGTTCCTGTTTGACGTGTGAAATGCCTATGGTGGGAACGGAAAAAAGAGAGTGTGATGTTCCCCTCACTTCAATATAATGCTCTGAAGCAGACAAAACTATCCAGTTACATTCATTTCAGAATGAAAAAGGTAGGAAAATCACCATGTAGTCAGTCAAATTTCCTCTTGCATGGATTTTGCATTATTACTTACTGGAATTCTGGTGAGGTGGAATAAGATAAGGAGGAAGATTCCAGAGGATGCCAAATGCATGCATAATAGCTGCACTACTCATTATTGATTAATGCCTTTACAGCCACCTCACTAAACAGCAAATGGTAACGAAATCATAAGTTACACTTCACAGCGATTTGCTATTAAAAAGATTGCAAAAACAAAGGCTTTCATTATAATTCTCAGCATTGCTATTATTCATGCAGTGATGTTCCGTGCCACAAAAATCTCCTTTTCAATTCGGTGTAGAAAATAGATGAGAGGTAGGGAGAGGCTGAAGCCTTAATTGAGCATTGTGCGAGCTCAAGAATTCAGGGAAAGCAGAAGGGAAGAGGCAGGAGTTACTGTGTGAATGAGCTGACAGATCCCCTTCATGATTGTTAGCAAATGGGTGATTTAAGTGCCAGAGTCATATAGCGAGAACTAAATTACTACTCAATACGGCCCATTATTATTCCAAGAGATTGGGTTCAGAAACTGTTATCATAATGCATCAGATCAAAGAACACTCTCACCACACCTAGCTAGTCACCATTTTTAAGCATGCCATGGAAAAATTATTTGTAGGAAG
>CM075978.1:50806304-50870538 GCA_038087875.1 Malacoraja senta
GGTTCAGAAACTGTATCATAATGCATCAGATCAAAGAACACTCTCACCACACCTAGCTAGTCACCATTTTTAAGCATGCCATGGAAAATTATTTGTAGGAAGGAACTGCAGATGCTGGTTTAAACCGAAGAGAGACACAAAAAGCTGGAGTAACTCAGCGGGTCAGACAGCATCTGGAGAAAAGGAATAGTTGACCTGAAACATCACCTATTCCTTTTCTCCAGAGATGCTGTCTGACCCGCTGAGTTACTCCAGCATTTTGTGTCTATGGAAAATTATTTTCTCATTCCTATACCATTGACAGAGAGCATGTTCTGTGCAATCTCCAGCACTTTTGCATAATTTGTATGTCTGTGGTGTGACTCCTATGCCTGAATCAGAAAGTTATGGGTGCCTGTAAATTCCTCTGGGCCAGACTCAACCGCAGGGTCTGCACTGTGGTAGTTCAGTTTATTTAGTTTTAGATTAGTTTAGATATACAGCCTGGAAACAGGCCCTTTGGTTCACGGAGTCCACGTCGACCAGCGATCACCCATACACAAGTTCTATCGTCCACATTAGGGGAAATTTACAGAATCCAATTAACCTACAAATCTGCATGTCTTTGGAGTTTGGAAGAAAACTGGAGCGCCCGGAAAATCCCACATATTCATAGGGAGAATGTACAAACTCCGTACAGACAGCACCCGTAGTCAGGGTCGAACCCGGGTCGCTGGCGCTGTGCGGATAGGTGTTGTCACCTAGCCTCATTGATTATGGTCTATGGGTCAGAAAAGATCCAGTGGCAGAGGGGGGAGCTAATTCTCAGGACCAGGAATTTGGAAATGTGTTTGGATGGATTATGGTGTTGAAGGCAGAGCTTTAGTTAATAAAAATAAAAGTCTAATGTAGGAGTCCTTGTCCAGATGTTCCAGAGATGAGTTTAGGGCTATAAAGATGGTGTTTGCTGTGGATGGTAAGCAAACCGCAGTGGATCAAGGTTGACGGGGAGTCTGGAGTTAATGTGTGCTATCACCAGTCCCTCGAACCACTTAATGATGGTGGATGTCAGAGCCACTGGACGGAAGTCATTAAGGCATGATATCATCAAAAATGTTTGTGCTGTTGGAAGTAAATCATTCCACCTGAAGCTATCATTGCAGGAGTTCCTTGGGCATTCAAACCATCTTCAGCTGCTTCATCAATGGCCATTATTCCTCGAATCATTGAGTCATACAGCATTTAAACAGGCCCTTCAACCCAACTTGCCCACACCAACCCATCTACACTAGTACACCATCTACACTAGAACACCTGCCTGTGTTTGGCCCATATCCCTCTAAACCTATCTTATCCATCTACCTGTCTGAAATGTTTCTTAAATGTTGCTATAATCCCTGCCTCAACTACCTTCTCCGACAGTTCGTTCCTACACCCGCCACCTTTTCTGTGAAAAAGTTACCCCTCAGGTTACTATTAAATCTCCCCCCCCCCCCCCCCACCCTCACCTTAACCTATGTCCTCTGGTTCCTGAAACAGTACTGCAATGCAATGAAGCCCACTGGCATTGTTTTGGAACTGATGCTAACATATCTTCCCGCTTGTTAGAAACATAGAAAATAGGTGCAGGAGGAGGACATTCGGCCCTTCGAGCCAGCACCACCATTCATTGTGATCATGGCTGATCACCCCCAATCAATAACCCGTGCCTGCCTTCTCCCCATATCCCTTGATTCCACTAGCCCATAGAGCTCTATCTAATAGCCCTGACCCACGGTACGTTCATTCCAAGAGCTCTCCCAAGTTTGCCCTGATTCGAACTCGGAGATTTACATAATGGCCATTCGTCGGTACTCGGGGCTCTCTTGGACATTTTTCAACATGTTGAAAAATCTTCACGAGTCTTCCCGTGCTTACCTGCCGTTAGCAAGTCTTCTCGAGTACCTGCCGTTGGCGTTACGAGCTGCTACCACGTGCTTACCACGAGTTTGATTTTTTTTAAACTCGGGAGTGCTCTTGGAATGAACTCGTACCATGGGACAGGGCTTTAACTCTCTCTTAAATTCATCCAGTGATTTGGCCTCCACTGCCCTCTGTGGCAGGGAATTCCACAAATTCACAACTCTCTGGGTGAAAAAGTTTTTTCTCACCTCAGTCTTAAATGGCCTCCCCTTTATTCTAAGACTGTGGCCCCTGGTTCTGGACTCGCCCAACATTGGGAACATTATTCCTGCATCTAGCTTGTCCAGTCCTTTTATAATTGTATATGTTTCTATAAGATGCCCCCTCATCCTTCTAAACTCCAGTGAATACAAGCCTAGTCTTTTCAATCTTTCCTCATATGACAGTCCCGCCATCCCAGGGATCAATCTCGTGAACCTATGCTGCACTGCCTCAATCACAAGGATGTCCTTCCTCAAATTAGGAGACCAAAACTGTACACAATACTCCAGATGTGGTCTTACCAGAGCCCTATACAACTGCAGAAGAACCTCTTTACTCCTATACTGAATCCTCTTTTATGGCCAACATTCCATTAGCTTTCTTCACTGCCTGCTGTACCTGCACGCCAACTTTCAGTGACTGGTGTTCAAGGACACCCAGGTCTTGTTGTACATCCCCCTTACCTAACCTAAACCCATTGAGATAATAATCTGCCCCCTTGTTTTTGCCACCAAAGTGGATAACCTCACATTTATCTATATTATACTGCATCTGTCACGCATCTGCCCACTCACTCAACCTGTCCTGGTCACCCTGCAACCTCCTAACATCCTCTTCACAGTTCACACTGCCACCCAGCTTTGTGTCATCCGCAAATTTGCTAGTGTTGCTCCTAATTCCCTCTTCCAAATCATTAATATATATGGTAAACAGTTGCGGCCCCAACACCGAGCCTTGCGGCACTCCACTCGCCACTACCTACCATTCTGAAAAGGACCCGTTCACTCCTACTCTTTGCTTCCTGTCTGCCAACCAATTTTCTATCAACACCCTACCCCCAATACCATGTGCTCTAATTTTAGTCACCAGTCTCCCGTGTGGGATCTTATCAAAGGTTTTCTGAAAGTCTAGATACACTACATCCACTAGCTCCCCTTCATCTATTTTACTTGTCACATCCTCAAAAAAATTCCAGAAGATTAGTCAAGCATGATTTCCCTTTCATAAATCCATGTTGACTTGGACTAATCATTTTACTGCTATCCAAATGCCCCATTATTACCTCTTTAATAATTGACTCCAGCATCTTTCCCACCACCAAAGTCAGGCTAACTGGTCTGTAATTCCCCAATTTCTCTCTCGCTCCTTTCTTGAAAAGTGGGATAACATTAGCTATCCTCCAATCCACAGGAACTGATCCTGAATCTATTGAACATTGGAAAATGATCACCAATGCGTCCACTATTTCTAGAGCCACCTCCCTGAGGACCCTGGGATGCAGACCATCCGGCCCAGGGGATTTATCATCCTTCAGTCCCAGTAGCCTACCCAATACTACTTATCGCCGAATGAAAATTTATATCAGTTCCTCTATCCCCTTAGATCCTCTGTCCTCCAGTACATCTGGGAGATTGTTTGTGTCTTCCTTAGTGAAGACAGATCTGAAGTACATGTTCAACTCCTCTGCCATTTTCTTGTTGCCCATAATAATTTCACCCGTGTCTGCCTTCAAGGGACCCACATTTGACTTTGCTACTCTTTTTCCCTTAACATATCTAAAGAAGCTTTTACTGTCCTTCTGTATATTCCCCCCGTACTTCATCTTTTCAGCCCGTATTGCCCGTTTTGTTTCCTTCTGTTGTCCTATGAACGTTTCCCAATCCTCTGGCTTCCGGCTGCTCTTTGCTGTGTTATACATCTTTTCTTTTAGTTTTATTCTATCCCTAACTTCTCTTGTCAGCCACGGTTGCCTCCTACTCCCCTTAGAATCTTTCTTCCTTTTTGGAATGAAATGTTCCTGCGTCTTCCGGATTATGTCCAGAAATTCCTGCCATTGCTGTTCCACCGTCATTCCTTTCCAATCTACCTTGGCCAGCTCCCCTCTCATGCCTTCATAGTCCCCTTTGTTCAACCTCATCACTGCCACTGCCGATTTAACCTTCTCCTCAAATTGCAGATTAAAACGAATCATATTATGATCACTACCTCCAAGCGGTTCCTTTACCTCGAGTTCTCTTATCAAATCTGGTTCATTAGACAACACTAAATCCAGAATTGCCTTTTCTCTGGTCAGCTCCATTACAAGCTGCTCTAAGAATCCATCTCGGAGGCATTCTACAAACTCTCTTTCTTGGGGTCCTGAACCAACCTGATTTTCCCAGTCTACCTGCATATTGAAATCCCCCATCACCACAGTGGCATTACCTTTGTTACATGCCAGTTTTAACTCCTCCTGCAAATTACACCCTATACCCGGGCTACTATTTGGGGGTCTGTAGATAACACCAATTAGTGTCTTCTTGCGTTTACAATTCCTGAACACAATCCACAGTGACTCTATCTCGTCAGTACCTATGTCTTCCTTCTCAAGGGACTGAATTCCATTCCTCACCAGCAGAGCTACCCCCCTCCTCTGCCCACCTGCCTTTCCTTTCTATAGGATGTATAAACCTGAATATTAAGTTCCCAGGCTTGTGTAATCAGTGTTTGTGTAATTGTCAATCCCATTTTAAAGCTGGAAAAAATATGCATTTCAATTTTTCTGAGCTATTATGTATTTTCATCACTGCAATGTGACAAATTTGCATCCGAGAAACAAAAATCTTTTTCTTATGGTTGAATGTATATCAGAAATGACTATCATTATGGATAAATATCTATGTGCACATTATGGGAGATGTTAAAATTGTCTATTAAATAATTTAACATTTCATTTAAAGAGCAGTAAGATGTTTTAAGCATTTGATTGCTGTTATCACCATGGCAATTTCCAGCAACATATGAATTACTGTGTTGAAAAGAAAATTGTTAGGATTTGAAGGAAGTAACCAACAGTTAAGCAAAGAAAAACATGTTATTGCTTAAGCAAAGAAAATCATGTTATTGTTTAGCTGAGGCCTAGATGCAGGATTTATGTTCCATTTTATCTTTTCTGAAGTGACAGAAAAATAAAATTGGTATCAAACCCCATGAAAATATGATCATGGAAGAAGTTCTGCATTCATATAGTGCTTTACACAGCCTGAGGACGTAACAAAGTGCTTTATGGTCAATTAAGTAATTTTGAACAGTCCCCGTTATCATCTTATCATGTTAGCAGCGCTGTATCTCTAAACTAAAGTAAACTAAACTAAATTATCCCAGGACTTAAAGTGTCCCCTCGCTAGAATATGGTACACATATGCTATAACCTGAAAATTATGGTGTTTTTTCCTACTTGATGTATAACAAGTTGCTGAAGAATATGAACCTTTTAAATTAAAAATGTTACAGTAATTGGATCAGATATATAACCTAATAACATATGAAAATTCAATTTGATTCCACAATTAAATTATCACTTCCATCTAAATTGAAAAGTGGATAAAAATAGTTAATCTATTGACTCATTACTAATCAAATGAGTTGGAATTTCTGTTAGCATTATATTGAATAGATGGCTTCAAAGGCAGGGAGGAGGGATGTGCGTTTCTCTCTCTTCTATCCTGAGGCTGCCAGTACTTGCTTCAGTTCTCCAGGAACTGATGTCCCTCAGGACTTTGGCCTGTCAACATATCTCAGCACAGGCAGTGAGCAGGGTAGGAAGGATCGCAGCCCAGCCTGACAAAGGAAATGGAGTGGATGCAGATAGATGATGGATTGCGTAGGAAGGAACTGCAGATGCTGGTTTACACCGAAGATAGACACAAAATGCAGGAGTAACTCAGCGCGACAGGCCCCATCTTTGGAGAGAAACAATGGTTAACGTTTCGGGTCGAGACGCTTCCCCATTCCTTCTGTCCAGAGATGCTGCATGTCCTGCTGAGTTTCTCTAACATGTTTGTGTCTATCTTCAATAGATGATGGATCTTCAGTTTGGGATCAGATGCACAGTTGTTTTCAGCAACACTACCGTTTACGTATATGCATATGTGTACATGTATGTGCATTTACGGGAATGCATATATGATTGCATTTATATCAGAGGTGGCCCTGAGGAACTCGTATCCATGGCTCACTTTGGTTGACTATTGCCATCTTCACAGCATCACTTCTGCCTCAGCTCACCTGCTGCCCAACCCATGATCTGTGCTGTGGTCATCTCTAGGTTTGTCTATTTCACTGTCCTCATGGATCTTGATAAATGTCAGATAATGTCAAAAACTTCCCAAACTCACAGCAAATCATTGTTTGTGAGCATTTCTGAGCTTGTTGACTTAGTTTCGTTCCAACTTAAACATCCTTGGCCTTGTCTATATATATCTCATTGTCATAGAATAATACAGCATGGAAACAGACCCTTTGGCCCAACTTGCCTATGCTGACAAAGACACCCCATCTACACTAGTCCCATCTGCCTGCATTGAACCATAAGCCTCAAAACATCTCCTATCCATCCAAATGACTTTTAAATGTTGTTCTAGTACCTGCATCAACTACCCTCTCTGGCAGATAATTGAGGTGCTTATTCCACAGAGGAACTCCTCTCGTTTGATACCACAACACAGCTGGACCACAATCATTACCAACGTGAGTGTAACCTTTGAAATGGAATGGCATTATTGTTGCCAGGTTCCCTATCACCAGGATTCCAGGGTCATCATTGACCAGAAACTCACCTACCTGGATCACTCACATACATACTGTGAGAGCAAGATCAGCTCAGGGGCTCTGACTATCCTCTGGCAAGTGACTCACTGCTAACATGGCAATATGTTCCAACAGAAATCAATCCTCCATAAGGTACAAGTCAGTGATGGGAGGCTCTCCAATTGCCTGTTGTTCGAAAAAGCTCAACGCCGTCCAGGATAAAGCAGCTTATTTGGTTGCCATCTCATTCAATTCCTCCACCAGCATCACAATATTTTTAGAGACTGCCCCATTTGCAAAATGAAATGTACTTTCCTATCAAGTACTCCAACAGAATCTCCCATAACATCCATAGCAGGATGCTGCTCAGCTTCTTCCCGCAGGTTATAAGACTGATAAATGGACTTTGTCCCCTGCCAAAGTATCGTGCACCAACCACCAACCTGGACACACTGCAGCAGAGCCACTGTCGTGCCGCTGCCGATCGGAACGCCTGTTGATGTTTAGTAGAGTAGAGTGTTAATTTGTTCATGATATATGTATTTTTACTTCTATTTATTTTTTACTGCACACTGAAATGGACACTGGTTGAGGAACATTTTTTTGTTTCCTCTGGGTATGCGAATACTCAGGAAATGACAATAAAGATATACAATACAATACAATACAACTGTGACCCAAGGAGGACAAAGGCACCAGGCCATGAAAAACCCATCAACTGCACCTTCTCATCCACATGACACACACATTCTGATTTAGAGTTAGGAATAATTGCTGGAACTTCCTCCTGAAAACTTTGTGAGATAAGGTTCACCTTCAGCAAAAGGACTGCAACAGTTCAGCACCATCTTCTCAAGGGCAATTAGGCTGGGACGTGCAGGTTTGTAGATTGATTGGCTTCTATGGATTGTTAGTGTGTAGGATAGAACTAGTGTTGGGTTGATCGCTGGTCGGCGTGGATTTAGTTTCCACGCTGTATCTTTAATTTGGCACATAATGATTGCCTCTAATTAGGCAATAAATTGGCTACAGGTGAAGACAATTTTGCCAGCTGGTGAAAATCACCTGTTGATGAAGCTCACAAAAATCCTTCAGATATTAAGTTTATATCCAGCAATCTTCATCATGGAGACATAGACAGATATTGCATGGAAACAGGCCCTTCACGCCACTAAATCTATGCCGACCTTCAACCACCCAATTAGGCTAATCCTATATTAATCCTGTTTCTTTTCATTCTTCCCAATAAGCCATTAATTCCTCCAGATTGCACAACTGCACACTCAGGACAATCTTACAGTAGCTAATTAACCTTTCAAACCATCTGCTTAATTAATTACATTTAAAGGCAGCACTACGGCCCAGCTGCTCGAGCTGTGTGGAGTTTGCATATTCTTCCTGTGACCACGTGGGTTTCCTCTGGGTGCTCCGGCTTCCTCCCACATTCCAAAAAACATGTGGGTTTGTCGGTTATTGGTCTCTGTAAATTGTCCCAAATGTGTGAGCAGCGGATGAGAAAGTGGGATAGCATAGAACTTGTGTGAATGGGAAATCAATGGTTAGTATGAGCTCAGTGGGCAGAATGGGCTGTTCCAAGCTGCAGCTCTATAATACTACATTTCATCAGATATGCAAAGTAGGGGGTTTCGCCCATTAATGCTAACTGTTCACTTCCATTACCAACTGTTCCTGTAATTAACTCCCACCTATTTATCGACTCATTCCCGCCTACCTCCCCTCCTGCTACTTTCCTCCCTCTGGCTTCACAATCCGCAACACCTCAAACCTGTCTCACACCTTCTGGTCTTATCCCTGGCCTTCGTTGCAACCATCCGCCTATCAAATCCCCCCCCTCAACTATGTCGACCTATTAACCTGCCACGCTTTGTCCTGCCTTTCACCTTTTCTGGCTTTCTTCTCCCCCCCCCCCCCCCCCCCTTCCAATCAGTCAGAAGACGGGTCTCAACCCGAAACGTTCCGTTTCCATATTGTCCAGAGTTGCTGGCTGATATGCTGAGTTACACCTGCACTTTGTGGCCTGTTCCTGCAATGTAATTGTTTGTGGTCATCTGCAACATGGCTTAGTCAACCTGTATAAATGGGCAAATGCTCTGGACAGAATTTCTCCAGAAGATTGCAAGGAATGGAAGATAGTTACAAAGAAAAATATGTATCATAAGGTCATTAGGTCATGAATAGGAGTAGAATCAGGCCATTCGGCCCTTCAAGTCTACTCCGCTGTTCCATCATGGATGATCTATCTCTCCCTCCTAACCCCATTCTCCTGCCTTCTCCCCATAACCTCTGACACCCGTACTAATCAAGAATCTATCTGACTTGGCCTCCACAGCCTTCTGTGGCAAAGAATTCCACAGATTCGCCACCCTCTGAAGAAAGAAATTTCACCTCATCTCCTTCCTAAAAGAACGTCCTTTAATTCTGAGGCCATGACCTCCAGTCCTAGACTCTCCCACTAGTGGAAACATCCTCTACACATCCTTTCACTTTTCTGAAGATAGACACAAAAAGCTGGAGCTGTAGGGCAGTCACGGAGGCACAGCAGTAGAGTTGCTGCCTTACAATGAATGGAGTGTCGGAGACCCGAGTTCGTACCTGACTACGGGTACTGTCTGTACGGAGTTTGTATGTTCTCCCCATGACCTGCGTGGGTTTTCTCCGAGATCTTTGGTTTCCTACCACACTCCAAAGACGTACAGGTTTGTAGGTTAATTGGCTTGGTAAATGTAAAAATTGTCCCTAGTGGGTGTAGGATATTGTTAATGTGCGGGGATCGCTGGTCGGCGCGGACCCAGTGGACTGAAGGGCCTGTTTTGGGTCAAGACCCTGCTTCAGACTGGTTAGGGATAAGGGAAACGAGAGATAGACGGTGATGTGGAGAAATAAAGAACAATGAATAAAAGATATGCAAAAAAGAAACGATGATAAAATTCACTATTCTGTATGTTTCAATGAGGTCCCCCCTCATTCTTCTAAACTCCAGTGAGTACAGGCCCAGTGATGACAAACGCTCATCATATGTTAACCTACTCATTCCAGGGATCATTCTTGTAAACCTCCTCTGGACCCTCTCCAGAGCCAGCACATCCTTCCTCAGATATGCCGCCCAAAATTGCTTACAATATTCCAAATGCGGCCTAACCAGCGCCTTATAGACCCTCAACATTATACCCCCTGTTTTTGTATACAAGCCCTCTTGAAAAAATACTAGCATTGAGTTTGCTTTCTTTACTACCGATTCGACTTGCAGATTAACTTTTTGGGAATCCTGCACCAGCACTCCCAAGTCCCTTTGCACCTCCGATTTCTGAATTCTCACCCATTTAGAAAATAGTCTAGGCCTTTATTCCCACTACCAAAATGCATGATTCCACACTTTGCTACACTATATTCCATCTGCCACTTCTCTGCCCACTCTCCCAACCTGTTCAAGTCCTTCTGCAGAGTCCCTGCTTTCTCTACACTACCTGCCCCTCCACTTATTTTCGTATCATCCGCAAACTTTACCACAAACCCTTCAATCCACTTGTCCAAATAATTAATATACAATGTGAAGAGTAGCGGCCCCAGCACGGACCCTGGCGGAACTCCGCTAGTCACTGGCAGCCAACCAGAAAAAGCCCCCTTTATTGCCACTCTTTGTCTTCTGCCATCCAGCCAACCTGCGATCCAAGCTAGCATCTGCCCTTTGATACCATGGGCTCTCATCTTCCTAAGCAGCCTAACGTGTGGCACTTTATCAAAGACTTTCTGAAAATATAAGTAAACAACATCTACTGACTCTCCTTTGCCTGTCCTGCTATTCACTTCTTCAAAGAATTCCAGCAAATTTGTCAAGCAAGACCTCCCTTTCACAAAGCCATGCTGACTTTGTCCTATTTTATCATGAACTTCTAAGTACTACTTAACCTTATCCTTTATAATCATATCTTCTATATACTTTTAAAACTGTGTGTGTGTGTGTGTGCGTGCGTGTGTGTGCGTGCGTGTGAGAGATTTTGCATGTGAAACGTATTTCCTCGAAAACCAGACGCAAAAACGCTGAGATTTTTACAATTTCGGTAGGGATTTAACTTACGATTTAGTGTGTGTGATGTCGCATGCCGCTCCTCCCCCCCCCCCTCCCCCCCTACCCCGCAACCACACTTTGGGGGAACAGACCCAACGGGTCTGCACTTGGTCTAGTGGACTATAAAATCTTACCAACCACTGAAGTCAGACTAACCGGCCTATAGTTCCCACTATTCTGCCTTGCTCCCTTTTTGTGCAGCGAGTAATATTGGCAATTTTCCAATCATCTGGGACCACTCCTGACTCTAGAGATTCCTGAAATATCACTGTCAATGTTTGTAACATCAATCTCATTAATTACAACAGCATCCTCACCAAACCAGATTGATTAAGGAGCCACCCAATCGGTGTAAAATGAATGGTTAGTATGGGGATTGCACCTTTATCAGCAGTAAAGTTATAAATCCTACAGCCATCTAAGAAACCGTTACATATTACAATGGGAGGGAGAGGGGGAGGGGGAGGGGCAGGGCACACAACTTGTGTTTATCTGAATAAATGAATTAAAATGCAGCAAAGAGCTTTCCACATTTTTCATTCTGTTGAGATGTTGAAGGATTGTGAAACAGCTCTCACCTCCAAAAAAAGATCATCATAATAATGTCTTGTACCACAGAGGATGCTGTTCCCTTGGCAACCTATATAACATATCTCATTGGCAGTTGTAGTACACCATAAATAGGATACTTTCAACACCGCAATGTTAATAGGTAAAAAATGTTGGTAACATTTCTCATTTGGATGACCAGGTGCTGTTTTGGGTTCCACCTTAGATGAACGTTGAGGTACAGGATTTAAGACTCCAAATAGGAAAGATGTTTAGACACTGGATATGGCACAGTGCAGATTTATTAGGATGCTGACTGGAATGAAGATGGAAAAATGGGAGCATTGCTTTAACATCTCTGCCTGTCCTTATTATAGGAGAAGATGCAGATTATGATTTTAGTTATGGTTCACCACAGTGACGTTTTGAACGCTTAGAAATGTTCCCTTTCTTGTGATTGATGGGCCTAGAACAAGGCAAAATTGAGACATGATTATATGTGAAAGATTTGGGGCAGAAAGCAAGACAATTATCAGTTTACAAAAGAGGATATGGAATAAACTTATTAGAGTTAGCTCCTGTAAAGTAGGGCATTGGGGTGAAGCTTACTTTTGGCAGTCGTGATAAGCAAGCAAAACTTTATTGATCATACATCAAAAACTCATAAGAGTTTCTCTTTATTTTAAGATCAGACACTACTCACTTTGTTATTCTGGTGAAGCTAACATTAGCATCCTTTTCCAGCATTTAGTAATAGGTTAGGTCAACGCATGAAGGAAAGAGATGAGGGAACAGAACCTGGGACTATGGGTTACAAACACAAGCATTGCTGCAATTTCAATACAGTTCCTCTGACCACAGGAGAGGTATTGAGAGTGAGGTAAAGACACAGATAATGCAGAGGTGGGGTGAGATTCCAGTGAAATAGTGTTATGTTTCTGACTTTAAAACAGGGTTGGCGAGGCTGGGGAATGAATTGGAAATGTGGATGTTGGGAGAGAGACGAAGAATGAGGATCTTGGGGTAGATATGGCAAATGGTGAATGAGGGTGGGCAGCGGATCAAGTGGGGGATGAAATATCCAGGGGAAAGAAATGGAGAACCGCGGCTTAGAAGCATTTTCTTCAAAGGGCAGACCATTGTTAATTAACACATTCAGTGCAGGACTTGCTAATAATACCACAATATACAAATTATAAATGCATAATTTGAAATATTTTGTGAGATAAAGAACAATTATCTAAAAAATGGTTAGATTGGTGTGAAGATGTTGTTCACTGCATGCTGTAATTTGAATGAAAAAATAATCAAATATAATGGAAATGTGAGCCCCAAAAGGTCTGCAATTTTTTTGTTTTTGTTCTTGGTATCCCACATGTCGTTTGCTAATACATGAATAGTATAGGCCAGCACTGTACTGTCCATATTTAGTCACCACTTTCATTCACTGTACTTGGCCACAACTGCAGATTCAAGCCAGGGAGATCTGTTTCATAAGTACTGGGCACAGACCTCAATATTGCAAATGACCTCAGCCTCATTTTGCAGGTCAGATAGCTAGTATAGAAAAAAAAATGCTTAGGTTGAACCCCTCAACATTAATTTTATTTCTCTTTTCATGAATGCTACCCAACCTGCAACAGTTCAAGCATCTGACTGAAGGTCTTTCAGCTGAATGGTAAGTCTGAAGAAGCGTCTCGACCGGAAACGTCACCTATTCCTTTTCTCCAGAGATGCTGAGTTACTCCAGCTTTTTGTGTCTATCTTTGGTTTCAACCAGCATCTGCAGTTCCTTCCTACACGTACTCGATGAAGACGGCCTTTGAAAAAACGAAGCCTGCAAATGCATTCTTCATCAGAAAAGTCTCAATTGAATATTATTAAGATTCTTTGTGGATTGGCATGTCTTTGCCCCCTGCTGTAAGGTCCCTAACCCACCCTGGGAGGCCAGCTGTGACATTACCTGTCATGCAGTGTTGTCAACAATGTTATCATGGAATGGAATACTTTATTGTCACATGTGACAAGGCACAGTGAAATTCCTTGCTTGCATACCCAAGGTAGGCAAATAGTCGTCAAATACGGCACTGACAAAGTTACAAAGTACGCCCCTCCGGCTCCTCCTTTGTTCTCTCCCCCCCTCCCAGCCTCCCGGCAGTCTCCCCATGCCGGGTCCTCCATTGTTCATTGTTGAAGAAGAGTCTCAACCCGAAACGTCACCTATTCCTTTTCTCCAGAGATGCTGCCTGACCCGCTGATGGTTGGCTGGGTATCACAGCAGATAAGCGCTGGATAAATATATCCTCAACAAACACAAACACACTCTGGATCTTGGAAGTTGTTTGAGCAGCCTGCAACGGAATCTGATGTTGGCTGTCCTTCCGAACAGTGAAAAATGCAACAAAGTAATCATTGAGTCATAGAGTGATAGAGCATGGAAACAGGGCTTCCGACCCAACGCATCCATCACGACCAAGATGTCCATCTACGCTAGTCGCAATTGCCCCGCATTTACCCTGAATGTAATCCTGGTTTTCCTGCAACTGAGTTCGAGTTAAAGTTTCCTTTATTGTCATTCAATCAATTGTTTGAATGAAATTGCGTACCTTGCAGTCATGGCAGGGAAAAAAAGCAACAGAACACACAATGAACACAGTTTAACACAAACATCCATCACAGTGAATCTCCAGGCACCTCCTCGCTGTGATGAAAGGTAAAAAGTCTTAAAGTCTTATCTCTTCCTTGCTTGTTCTCCCGCTGCGTTGAGGCGATCCAGGCTTTCGATGTTGGCCCCCCCCCGCCAGGTGATGGTAAGTCCCGCGGCCGAATCCAAGCTCTGCGAACGGGCTGATACAAACTCCGCGGCCCGGGGCGGACGAAGCTGCCACCCTCCAATCCAGCGGACGAAGCTGTTGTTGTGGGAGCTCCCGAGAATCGGTCACCAACCTGGGACCTGCGAGCTCCCGATGTTACCATCCACAGGGCCCGCGGCCGAAGCCTCCGAAGCTCTGAAGTCGGGTCGCAGCCACAGCGCCACCACAGCCTCCGAAGTCAGCCAGCTACGTGATGGTGAGTCCACAGGCTCTGCCACCGGAGCCTCGAGGTTGATTCCAGTTGGAGGCTGCCAGCTCCACAATATTAGGCCTCAGTGCAGACAGAGACGGAGATAAGACAAGGAAAAGGTCGCATCCCCGTAGAAAGAAGAGGTTAAAAAAGGTCTCCCCCACCCCCCACACATACACAACTAAAAATAAACTAAAGCATACATCTAACAAGACAAAAGAAATCAAAAAAAGAAAAAGACAGACGGACTGCAGGCGAGCCGCAGCTGCTTGGCTGCGCCGCCACTCCCATGAGCTTTCAGCTCCAGGTAATGAATGATAATGTGAAACGGCTAATGTGAATAATGTTATTAAATCTTAACTTTCTGGATTAATCTACAATGAGGTACCTTATCACATGGCTTAGCAATGACTATGCAGATAATATCCACTGCCTTGCCCTCAATCATCTTGAATCGCCTCCTCAAAAAAACTCAGTCAAGTTCATGTTCGTTAGTTCAAGTTCATTTGGGCTGAATGGCCTAATTCTGCTCCTATCGCTTATGATCTTATGATGATAAGGCATGACCTGTGCAGCAAAAAGTCAAGCTGACTATCCTTAATAAGACCATGCCTTTCTGAATGTAAGCAAATCCTCTCCAATACCTTCCCTGCCACATGAGAACAAGAGTTGATTAAAAAGAAAGGTGTCTAACATTTCAAGTCAAGTCAAGAGAGTTTATTGTCATGTGTCCCAGATAAGACAATGAAATTTTTGCTTTGCTTCAGCACAACAGAATATTGTAATCATAAATACAGAACAGTTCAGTCCAATAGACACATAAATGAGGAAATGTTACGATAAAGCTTTCTATCAGGTGAATGATAAAGAACAAATCATCAAAGTCCTAAAGTCAAGGCAAACACAGCAAACTTTTTGAAAAAATATCTTACTCGGTGTTTAGCTGGGAGCAAGAGCCAAGAGTCAGGTCAAGAAAGTAAAAGGAGTCAAGAATGTTTTATTGTCATGGGTCCCGAAACAGAACAATGACATTCTTACTTGCAGCAGCACAACATAAATCAGACAACAGGAGAACAACTGGTGAATTGGTGTGAGTTAGAAAAGGGGCAAGAGTAGACTGAGTTAGGGCAGCAAGAGGGCATTGTCAAGTCCTGAAGTAAGAAATGAATGGTTAACCATTAGAACAGTACAGCACTGGAGCAGGGCCTTCGGCCCACAATATCCATGACAAATATGATGCCAAATCAATAATCCCCTAATCTCCTCTGTCTGCACATAATCCATATCCCTCCATTCACTGCATGTCCATTTGCCTATCCAAAAGCCTCTTAAATGCCACTATCGTATCTGCAATCACCACCACTCCTAGCAGCACATCCCAGGCACCCACCGCAGTGTAAATAAAAACTTGCCCCGCACACTTCCTTCAAAATGTTCACCTCTGATCTCAAAGCTACAGTATGACCTCAATTCTTTGACATTTCCACCCTGGGAAAAGGGTTCTACCTTATTATGCCTCTCAAAATTTTATATGGTTCTGTCAGGTCTCCCCTCAACCTCCGACACTCCAGAGAAAACAACCCGTTTGTCCAACCTCTCCTTATACCTATAATCCTCTAGTCCAGGTAGCATACTGATAGATAGACACAAAATGCTGAGTAACTCAGTGGGACAGGCAGCATCTCTAGAGAGAAGGAATAGGTGACGTTTTAGCTCAAGACCCTTCTTCATTCTGATAAATCTCTTTTACACCTTCCCCAGAGCTTCCTCATACTTCCTGTCCATACCAGAGTCCAATGTTCAACAGGATTGTGCGTTAGAGATGCTATTCAGTTTAGTTTTTGTAGTTTAGAGATGCAGCACAGATTTCCCCACTTATTTTATATATTAAACAATATTCTCATGAACTCTGCTGGGAACAAGCTAGGTGAAACATCACTAGGGATGCTGGTCAAACTTTCATTTATTATAAAATCATTGATTTAAACTTTAGAGATTTTTTATTTTAGAGATACAGCACAGAAAGAACCCCTTTATCCCACCGAGTCTGCACCAACCAGCGATCACCCTTACACTAGCACTGGGGACAATATTACCAAAGCCAATTAACCTACAAGCCTGTACGCCTTTGGAGTGTGGGAGGAAACCGGATCACTTTGAAAAAACCCACAAGGTCACAGGGAGAATGTACAAACTCCATACAGACAGCCCCCTTAGTCAAAATCGAACCCGGGTGGTTGGTGCTGTAAGGCAGCAACTCTACCACTGTGTCTCCCCGGTTTGTTGGCTATAATATTATTGTCTCTCTGCTGGATGAGGTAGGGTGATAAGACATCATACCATGAAATCTCCAGGAATATATGCCACCAGGATTGGCAAACCCACTCTATGGATATGCATGGTTACACTCGGGGATCTTTCATCTTATTGGTGCCAGATGGGAATAGGGTTTCAGAAAAAATAGAATGAATCATTTGTATCAAGACAGATTATTGTTGTTTCAACATCTGACTGATCTAGGGCAGTCTGTTTAAAAATCTCTGGCTTGATTTCCTGTTTGTTTTCCACTCCCTGTTCATCTGATGCAGACTTAGATGCTGTGTTATGAATTCTCAGCACCACCTGCTTTCCTTCTTGCTAGTAAATCTGACATTTATTTTGAGTCCATAATAATCCAGGTGGGATATATTTCTGGACACTTTGTGCCATGGCTTCTTATCTCTAATGACTCCACCCTGTCAAATAGATTTTCTCCCTATCCACAATCTTTTTTAAAAATCTCATCAATCAATATTTTCAAAGAGAATGAAAATTTAACTTGCATTATCTCCAGTGATTTTATTTTTCTCTGGGTTGCTCCGGGTTACTCTGCATCCCTGTCAGTTTTACTTTAACATATAGAATAATTCAGGAGAATTAATATTCCTAACCGCTTTTTATGTCATACTAAACTAAGTGGGACCCGTTGGGGGGGGGGGATGGTGGGGGGTGGGGGGGGGTGGTGGGGGTAGAAGAGTAGGGGGGTAGGGAGGTTGTGGGGGTAGGGAGGTTGTGGGGGTAGGGAGGTTGTGGGGGTAGGGAGGGGGTGTGTGGTAGGGGGAGGGGCATGTGTGGTAGGGGGAGGGGCATGCGTGGTAATGGGGAGGGGCGTGTGTGGTAGGGGGATGGGCTTGTGTGGTGGGTTGAGGGGCGTGTGTGGTAGGGTGGAGGGGTGTGTGTGGTGGGGTGGAGGGGTGTGTGTGGTGGGGGAGTGTGGGGGAGGGGTGTGTATGGTAGGCGGGAGTGTGGGGTAGTGTGGGGGAGAGGGGGTGGGTGAGGGGAGGGGGTGTAGGGGAGGGGGTGTGGGGAGGTGTGGGGGGTGGAGGGGAGTGGGGGGTGGGGGGTTGTGGGGATAGGGGAGGGAGTGTATGTGGGAGGGGGTGGTGTGGGCCCCCGCTCGCAGAACACAGACCCCGCTCGCACTTTGCTCACTACGCTCCTTCAGCTTTATTCTCACGGCAGGTGATTGACAGCGGGTGCCGGAAGGGGCGTCACCATCCTGACGAATAACAGACCAATAACTTCTCTAATATTTTACCGATCGGAACAAAACTTAGTTGACGCAGCAGATGAGAATGGTGAGTAAGGTGGTGAAAAATCGTAGCGCTATGGGGGATCGTTTTTGCACACATTTTATTACAACGCAGACGAGTTGGTCAAGATGAGAGTTTTAGTAATAGTATAGATAGATAGATAGAAGATAGACGTGACCGAAGACCTTCCATTTCAAGTGAGTGATAGGATCAAATATCCTCATCCAATCTACACTCCCTTCCTGAGGGGTTATGATATTACCACAGGCGGCTGTGGAGGCCAAGTCAATGGATAATTTTAAGGCAGAGATAGATAGATTCTTGACTGGTATGGGTGCTAAGGATTACAGGGAGAAGGCAGGAGAATGGGGTTAGGAGGGAGAGATAGATCAGCCAGGATTGAATGGTGGAGTAGACTTGATGAGCCGAATAGCCTAATTCTGCTCCTATCACTTATGACCTTATGACCTTGTATTACATTTTTGATGAGTGCCATACCTTGGCAAAGCAAAAAACATGTTTTCCTCAGTTTCACTTCCCTATGTGTTCCCCAGCGTTCTCTGAAGTTTCCAGGTGCTGAATGAAATAATCAAGCAGTGGGTTATTCATGAAAATGCTGGAGCAACTTCTGTCCTCTAGTATCTTTGGTGAGTATACTTGAGGAAGAAATATGCCCATGGTCTCTTGTGCTAAGCGTGTAGTCAGTGATAGTTGTGTACTATACTCCTTTCTGCGATTCAGTGTCATTGACTTAAATCTAGCCAAATTTCAGAAGTAGCAGCGGTAGAGTTGTTCCCTCACAGCGGCAGAGACCTGGGTGCGATCCTGACTGTGGGTGCTGTCTGTGCAGAGTTTGTACGTTCTCCCCATGACATTGTGGGTTTTCTCAAAGATCTCCAGTTTCCTCCCACACTCCAAAGACATACAGGTTTTCAGGTTAATTAGCGTGGTATAAAAGTACATTGCTCCTAGTGTGTAGGATAGTGTTAGTGTGCAGGGATTGCTGGTCGGTGCAGACTCGGTGGGCCGAAGGGCCTGTTTCCGCGCTGTATATCCAAACTAAAGAAAAATAAACTAAAGGTAAAAAGTACAGCCACCACATAGAGAGTCACAGAGACATAGAGTAGACAAACCAGCTCTTCAGCCCATCACATCTGTGCCAACCATGAAGCACCCAATTATACTGACAAAGCTCCCCTGTCAGCTGTGGCACTGTGCCACTCTCTCAATACTGTCTGTACATCTTCAGCTCACGAACAAGGGTAAATTTCAAGAGCTCTCACGATGCTATCACAAACTGTGGTTCAGTGTTGAGCTAGGTGATCTTTGCATTGAAATCATTATTCAGTGGGCTTTTTATCTGGATTACGTTAGTTTTTTTTTGATCAGAGAAAAATGATGATGCACAAGACTGTTAACTGAAAACTGACGCTTTTTCACAGCTAACTTGAAATGTGCTAAATGTGGAGATTGTTGAAGAAAGCAGCTGGTTTTTGGCAAACTGTGTGCCAATACATGACAGGTCTTTAATTTCACAGGGGTGTGCAAAGTAGCAGCTGAGGAGAAATCTGACCAAAAAAATAATATCATTATCACATCCAGAAATATTCAAATTTGTCCATCACATTTCCTGCAGGAAATTAGACAACATATTTTCAACTCATTTTCTTTTGGTCTTTTGTTGGTGCAGTAATTATTACAGCTCTTTATTGTAGTTTATTGTAGGTGGTTGCACTGATATCATGAATTTGACAGAAATTGGGCTGAATGGTGAAGATATCTTCCACTTGAAATATCTTCCTTCCTCGATTGTACGTTCCAAACAAAGGATACAAAGGACATTTATTATCACATACACCAATTGGTGTAGTGAAATTTGACTTGCCATTGCAGCATACGAATAAAGATAAGACACAACATTAAAGAATTTAACAGAATTTAGCAATAAACATAAAAACATCCCCCCACAATGGTTCCCACTGTTAGGGAAGGCAGCAAAAGTCCAGTCCCATCCCCTGTTCACCCATAGTCAGGCCTATGTCGCCGCTACGGCAGTTCCACCACTTGTCATAGAGACATAGGGCGTGGAAACAGGCCCTTCGACCCAACTTGTAGCAATGTTACAAAATTTTGAGATTTTAAAAATAAAGTCCCATCAGATAAAGCATAAAAAGAAGTTTAATTTGACACCTAATTCACTTTCATATCTTCAGTATTAAAGAAGTTATGGCCATTTTCATACTCGGAAATTAGCATCTTGTTCCCTATTGCTTTTCCATTAACACAAAAGCTGTGATCGAGGACAGTTAAATGCCCATAACTTTCTTAAAAATTAAGATAACTGAAAGAAATTTTCAGTTATTATAGATTGAAGCATTCTGAAACAAATATGAAACAATCTTACTTAGAAGACATGAAAGTAAAGCATATAATTAGTTAGTTACCTAATTGTAGCTAATTACAAAATTCAATTACTAGATCTAAACATCTATCAATTTCTTAAGAATAGATTAACATTTTTAAATAGCCTAAGTGTCCAAATAACATTCACACAATAATTCACAATATAACATAATTTTAAAATCTCATTTTCATGAATTTACAGGCCAAATGGAAGGAATTGAATGTTTAATACCTGTAAATTAATGGGCATTTAAATCATCTTGTGAGTGAGGATTTCTAGAACGCGATCTTTTGGAACGTTCATTTGCGGTGAATTTAACCCCGTATTGGCATGAAAAATACTGCCGTTAGTTCAGGGAATAAAATCACCGTTTCGCATGAAAAAATGTGAATTAAAGGCTTCTTAAGAAGCACTTTTATACATTTAAAGAAACCACTTTCGTTTACCTGTCCCGTGTGTGAAATCCGTCCCCGTTATCGGCGTTGACGCTTCAGGAGCTGCTTTTAAAATGACTGTAGCGCTGACATTGACGATTTAATAAAAATAAAAATTCACAAAACGCCACTAGGAACGATTTTTCAGCAAAAGGTTGTACTCCAACGAAATATAATTCAGGACAAGGGAGGAGAAACCGCGTTTTAACTCCCCCCCCCCCTTTAAAGGCGCCAAAATCGCGCACACGGCCAGTGGCAGAATTACAGCGCGACTGAAGGTAAGTATTGTAACATACCTACAACTTGCCCACACCGGCCAACATGTCCCATTTACACTAGTCTCACCTGCCTGCATTTGGTCCATATCTCATATCCCATATCCCTCTGCCCTGTCCATGTACCTGTTTAAATGTTTCCTAAACGTTGCAATAGTACCTGCCTCAACTACCTCCTCCGGCAACTCAGTCTCTGTCACAATGCGACAAAGGTAGCGCAATTTTATGACTAAGCACATGCTCCACTGACTCATGCTGCTCCTTGGTATGTCACCTTCCTTCTTTATCGGTTAAGAACATAGAACAGTACAGCACAGGATCAGGCCCTTCGGCCCAAAATGTCCGTGCTGAACATGATGCCAAAATTAAACTAATCTTCTCTGCCTGCGTGTGAACGTTATCCCTCCATTCCCTGCATGTCGATGTGCCTATCTAAAAGCCTATAAAATGCCACTATCATAGCTGCCTCCACATCCACCCCAGGCTGAACGTTCCAGGCACCCACCACTCTCACCCGGGATGGTGGGACTGACTGACTGACATATGATGAAAGAATGGATCGACTGGGCTTATATTCACTGGAATTTAGAAGGATAAGAGGGGATCGTATAAAAAAATGTACAATTCTTAAGGAATTGGACAGGCTAGATGCAGGAAAGATTTTCCCGATTTTGGGGAGTCCAAAACCAAGGGTCACAGTTTAAGAATAAGGGGTAAGCCATTTAGGACTGAGATGAGGAAAATCTTTTCCACCCAGAGAGTTGTGAATCTGTGGAATTCTCTGCCACGGAAGGCAGTGGGGGCGAATTCACTGGATATATTCAAGGAAGAGTTAGAGATAGCTCTTAGGTCTAACAGAATCAAGGGATAGGGGGAGATAGCAAGAATGGGGTACTGATTTTGGATGATCAGCCATGATCATATTGAATGACGGTGCTGGCTCGAAGGGCTGAATGCCTATTCCTGCACCTATTTTCTATATTTCTATGTTTCTATCTACACTAGTCCCACCTGCCTCTGTTTGGGCCGTATCCCTCTAAAACTATCCTATCCTTGTACCAGTCCAAATGTTTCCTAAATGTTGTGATAGTACCTGCCTCAAGTACCTCCTCTGGCAGTTCGTTCCATATACCTGTGTGAAAAAGTTGCCCCTGAGGTTCCAATTAAATCTTAAACCTTAAACGTATAACCTCTCTACTGACAACTGTAGCCCTGGGGATTTCTTGCATCGCCAGATCTTTCACTTGAAAGTGTTCACTGAAATGATGCCCACCCCATGAGCTGGCAGCCCGTTTGTTGGAGTAAATCAATGGGTCAGGTAGCATCTCTGGAGAACACGGATAGGTAACGTTTCATGACGGGACCCTTCTTCAGACTTAAGTTTGATTAGAAAGGGTGTCAAGGGTTATGGGGAAAAGGCAGAAGAATGGGGTTAAGAGGGCAAGATTGATCAGCTCCGATTGAATGGCGGATACACTTAATGAGCCGAATGGCCTAATTCTGCTCCAATGACTTGTGAACTTACGAAGGGCCCCAACCCAAAACGTCACCTATCCACGTTCTCCAGGGATGCTGCCTGACCCACTGAGTTACTCCAGCACTTCGTATCTTTTTTTCTGAAACAATCTATGTTGAATAGAGACTATTTAAAAAGTTCTCAGCATAATTAAAAGCTTAGGGAGGTCAGGGTCCAAAAATCATAGCACATTATAACGACTCTGTGCAACACAAAGGATTATTTTACAGATTGAAATAAGTGCCAATTATTAATTTTTACTAACAACTACTTTAGTGTGTTCACCTCATGACTATAGATACCCATAATGTCAGATGTGAAGCAGTATTTGGTTTGATAAATCAAACGTAACTGAGAATTTTTTTTTGAATATATATGGACTGTACCATGTCAGACGTAATTCATTGGTGTCAGTGCTAAATAATACAAAATGATTGCGCTTGCAACTCACTGTCCAAGTAATGGAGAGAGTTATTTCTGTCATTTTGATTTGGGCATCAGATCCTAATCCAGCAACACTGATGATATGAAATCTCTTCTGCCAGCTGGAAGGATTCTGTGCAAAATGAATTTGGGGACTTCATTTCTGACTCAACATTTCCTCATAAAAGAAAACCAATTTCAAACCAGACTGAATTTTTTTCTTGCACAGGGACTGCAGAATGCTTTATGCAGGAAATAGAAAAATCTTCTATTAGATAAGCAACAAAAAGAAACCAGCCTATCTTGGCAGCTTACCATCACTCCAGGCATCCCAGTGCCTGTAATGAATTCCTTCCAAGTGCATCCATTAAGACACTGAAAATAGCATAGAAATTAATATTAAAAATGGGGAGCAGTTGGGAAGAATTCTGAGGATTAAGTAGAATTGTGGAGGAAAATGGCCAGTCTACATTTGGGTTGAAACCTGTAATCTAGACTGAAGATGTAGAGAGCGAGTAGCTAGTATAAAGAACAGGTGAAAATTGGCAGTTGGAGCAGGGGATGGGGAGATAGCAGGAAGTGCAGGCGGGAAGATGATAAGTGGTGTGCAGTGGCGCAGCTGATAGAGCTGCTGTCTCACAGCGCCAGAGAACCGGGTTCCATTGTGACCTCAGGTGATGTCTGTGCAGTGTTTGCATGTTCTCCCTGTGATTGCATGGGTTTCCTCCAGGTGCTCCAGTTTTCCTCCCACATCCCAAAGATGTGTGTACTTGTAGGTTAATTGGCTTCTGTAAATTGCCCCAAGTGTGGAGGGAGTGGATGGGAAAGTGGGATAACATAGAACTAGTGTGAATGGGTAATCGATGGTCGGCATGAAGTTGGTGGGCCGAAGAGCCTGTTTCCATGCTCTATCTCTATAACTAAACCAAAAGTCTGCAGTTTCTGGCTGGAATCTGACCGGAAAGATGAGTTCGGTCAGTGAGGAATGGAACTGAATGAGGGGTGGTGGCTGATGGGGAGAGGAGATTGGGGGGTGGGGGGGTGAGATGGAACAGAAACAGGGTGGTAGGGAACTAGGGATCTGGGGATGAGGTAAGGTGAGAAGCAGGAGATGTGAAAGAGGACCAGAGTAGATAGGAGGAAGGATAAAGGACAGTGTTCTGTCAGTATTGGCACCCTGGATCTCCTGGTTGCCGGTCATTTTCATTCCTTCCATCCCAAGTTGTCTGCCCTCAGATAGACACAAAATGCTTGAGTAAGTCAATGGGTCAGGCAGCATTTCTGGAGAAAGTGGATAGTTGATGTGTCAGGTTGGGATCCTTGTCTGTCCTCAGCTTCCTCCACTGCCAGGGTGAGGCCAGAAGCAAACGAGAAGAACAGCACCTCAAATACCACCTGGGTAGTCTACAGTCTGATGCCAAGAATGTTGAATTCTCCAATTTCAGAGGTCCAACACCCTCTCCGTCTCTTTCTTTTTCGATCTATTCTCATTCTCTCTCACACTCACTTCTTCCCATCCTTCTCCCCAATCCATTATCGCCATTTCTTTTTCACCTTCCCTCACACGTTCCTCCCACTGGCTCCCCTCATTCCCTGTATGCTCAACCCATCCCTCCCTCTGTTGTTCCCATATGTCCCTATTTCTTTCATCACCTTACTTTCCAGAATCTGCAGCCTTTCACTCTCCTCTGAGCACCTCCCCCAGTCTGTTGTGCTCTCCACCCTTCCCTTCCCCTCCTGACTGCTGTCTGACGATCAAACTCACCTGTAGAAACAAAGAACTGCAGATGCAGTTATACCAAAGATGGACACAAAGTGCTGGGGTAACTCAGTGGGTGAGGCATTATCCCTGGAGAACCTGGACAGGTGACGTTCCAGGTCTGGACCTTTCTTAAGTTCATAAGTCATAGGGACAGAAATTTGCCCATTCGGCTTATCGAGTCTACTCCACCATTCAATCATGGCTGATCTATCCTTCCATATCAACAATATTCTCCTGCCTTTTCCCCATAACCTGTGATAACCTTACTAATCAAACTTGAGTCTGATGAAGGGACCCGATCTGAAATGTCACCTATTCATGTTCTCCAGAGATGCTGCCTGACCTATTGTATTCCAGCAATTTTGTGAGGTTTTTGCTTGTAAACCAGCATCTGCAGTTCTTTGTATCCACAAATTGTTTCAGTTCCAGGTAAGCAACAGCAATAATAATACAAAAGCAAAATACCTTTAAAAAGGATAGATAACATTTTGGATCGGGACCCTTTTTCAGACCTGTAAACAACTATTGGTTGTGAGATCTTGCCAGACCCTTCCCCCCACCTCTTTATACTGGCTGCTTCCCCTCTGCTCTTTCAGTTCAAATGGGGGGTCTCGGCCCAAAATGTCATCAGGCGTGTATTTCTAAACTAAACTAAACTAAACTAAACCAAGATTCATAAATGTAGACATAACTGATTGAAGAATATAGTTGTTAGATGGTGTTTATTATGTAACCTCGGATTCTGTGCAAGATTCAAGATTCAAGAGACATTTATTATCTCATGCACCAATTGGTAAAGTGAAATTTGGGGTCACCATACAGCCATACGAATAAAAAAAGAACACAGAACACGATAGTCTTTAACATAAACATCCCCACACAGCGGAATCAAAGTTTCCCACTGTGAGGGAAGGCACCAAAGTTCAGTCATCCTCCTCTTTGATGTTCACCCGTGGTTGGGACCTCCCGAGCCCCCCGCAGTGGCCCGATGTTCAGGCCCTTTCGCCGGGATGATGGAACTCCGACGTCAGAACGGAAGAACACCCTCAGCGGCTTGGACTTCCGAATCGGCCGCTTCTTGGCGGAGACCGCGGCTCCCGAAGTCCACAGGCCGAGCTGGGCGGAGATTCACACTGGCGGCCCTAGGCAAAGGGATCCCAGGACTCTTTGTTGAAGTCACTGCCGCCCGTGGCTGGGAGCTCTGCAAACCACAGCTCCACGATGTTGAAACAGCAGGCCCAACACTCCGGAGCTTCAAACGGCGATCCCAGGTAAGACAATGCCCGCTCCGCGATGAATCCAGTACTGCGCCGCTGCTCAAACTCTGGTCCAGTCTCCGGCAGGAAAGGCCGCGCCGATCCAGTTGGTAGGCCGCGAGGAGGGGGATGGGGGGCGAGGACGCGACTCGGAGAATGGTCGCATTCTCGCCAGGAAGTGACTGGGAAACTGTTTCCCCTTCCCTACCCACCGCCCCCCACATAAAAATACTAGCAAACTCCAACAAATACTTTTTAAACAGACTAAAAATTAAAAAAAGATGGAAAAACAGACAGACTGTAGGCAGAGGCTGCCATCATGCAGCGCCCCTAGTGGCCAAATCTAGGATCAGTGGCTTGAACTATCCTGCTCTAGGAATAGAATCAAGAGATGGTGTTTGTCAAATTATGCTGAAAACTGTCCATTTATTTACACACCCACTAAAGCTGCAAAATGAGAACAACATCTGTTCACATGCTTCCAGTGCAAAATGCGTAGGTCCTCGTATTGGAAAAAAGGTATTGCATTTGAACCTAACGCTAAAGACAGACACAAAATGCGGGAGTAACACAGAGGCAGCATCTCTGGAGAGGAATGGGTAATGTTTCGGGTCATCTGTCCCGCTGAGTTACTCCAGCATCTATCTAAACCAGCATCTGCAGTTCCTTCCTCATGACTGAGCCTAACTCTGTGTGGAGCAGGAAGATAATGAAGCAAATCAGCAACCAATGCTGAGGGTGGGCCCCGCTAAAACCCAAGCCTTTGCAATGTAATTAACACCTCAGTATTTTCTTATGATGTCAATGTGTGATGAAGCTCTATCAGGAAAAAAAAGGAGCCTGCAAAATTTTCAGGTGGAGACACAATAAACTTCTGATGCTGGAATCTTGAGCAAAAAAACAAGGGAGGGACTCAGTGGGTCAGACAGCAGCTGTGGAGGGAAGCGACAGGTGACATTTCAGGTTGGGACCCTTCTTCAGACATTCGCAGGTGGTTTGGTAGATTATTTCATCTGGCTACTTGCATATTCATGGAGCCGTTTTAGATAGCCATGCCCTAAGCATTTTTAGGAAAGCAGGATGCCAGTCTAATTGCCCTGAAGGGAAGAAAAATAAACTGCTATAGGAACTCAGTGGGTCAGGCAGCTTCTATGGAGACAGAGGGGTGGTTGACTTTTTGGGCTGAAACCCTGCAACACAGATGATACTACAAAAATTTCAGAACGGTATGTTACACTGCCAGGCAATGAGTTACAAAGGTTCAGGTCTTGAATTAGAGGCATGGCTTGATTAATGACAGCATTCAATCAAAGTCAAATTCCTCAGCAGAGTCCATTTATACAGCACTTTGCAGCAACATGTGAACAATCTAAATATAACAAGTGGAGAAGTGGTTATACAATACAAACCATGCACCAAAATTGAATTTTGACGAATTATACAATATGTTTACTTGATGTGATGAAAGAATCTGCCTTCTGCCTGATGCAGCACTATCTTATTGTACAGGAAGATAGACACAAAATGCTGGAGTAACTCAGCGGGACAGGCAGCAACTCTGGATGGAAGGAATGGGTGACATTTCGGGTCGATACCCTTCTTCAGACTCTGAAGAACTCTTCCAGATTCTTCCAGAAGAATTCAGATTCCTCCTTATGAAGAAAGGTCTTGATCCGAAACATGACACGTTCCTTCCATCCAGTGATGCTGCCTGTCCCGCTGAGTTACTCCTGCATTTTGTGTCTATCTTCGGTGTAAACCAGCAGCTGCAGTTCCTTCCTACACGTTTATTGGAGATTAGGGCACTCACAGGGAATACGAGCATGGGTAGAAGACTAAGGAGATGGGGAATCTGGTGAATGAGGGAAGAGGAATGAGCGAGAGTAGGCATCAAGAGAAGACAAGGACTTGTCAGGACACAAACCACACGGCCTGGGGTTGTCAAGGTGACCTTAGCTCTGAACGTTACGGTTTCTTTTGAGCAGCGGCAATATGCTATCTGTTACAGTTTGAAGTGAACTAGTGTTCAGGGTCACTTAAGACTCTCCTGACATCAACTAACACAAGCAGGTCCTGCAGATGGCTAGCTTCCTTGTGGTGCCAGATACCATTGACTATACAGACAGTGCTTTGCCTCTGCCCATGCCTATGCCCATGCCCATGCCATGTGAACAGTTATTTTCATCATCTGAATATGATTCCTTTGCTATCTGCAGGTGGCCAGAGGATCACCTTTGTTGTCCTGGCAACGATCATGCCTTGCACCTTCAGTGATAGACACCACTTCTGCATGCAGTTATTAATCAAAGGATAATTTGAAAAAGAACTACAGGGATTTAACAGCAAGTTTTTTTAAGATTGATGAGGCACTATCTGAAAGGTCAGAAACCTTTACAAGTAACTTGAAGAGATGTGAAGAGAAAACAATTGCAGGACAATGGGTGAAAAATGAGTAAGAGAGAATAATTGGGTATCTCTTTCAAGGAGCAGAAACAAGGAACAGCAGATGCTGGTTTACAAAAATAGACACTAAATGCTGGGATAACTCAACAGGTCAGGCAGCATCACTGGAGAATATGGATAGGTGTCATTTTGTGTCGGGACCCTTCTTCAGACAAATTCCTTGGCAGAGTCCTCAGTCCATTTCTTCCTCAGTAGTGGCGCAGTGGTAGAGTTGCTGCCTCACAGCACCAGAGACCCAGGATTCGATCCTAACTGCGGGTGCTGTCTGCATGGAGTTTGCCCATTCTCCCTTTGACCACATGGGTTTTCACAGGCCGCTCCAGTTTCCTTCCACATCCCAAAGACGTACAGGTTTGTAGGTTAATTGGCTTCAGTAAGAATTGTAAATTGTCCCTAATGTGTAGGATAGTGCTAGTGTAATCGCTGGTCGGTGCAGACTTGGTGGGCCCAGGGACCTGTTTCCGTGCTGTACGTCTAAAAGTAAAACTAAAACTAAAACACAAAACCAGTTCACAAAATGCTGCTGCTATCTGTTTTGAGCCTCCTTGATGGTGGAAGCAGACATAGAAACATAGAAAATGGATGCAGGAGGAAGCCATTTGGCCCTTTGAGGCAGCATCACCATTCATTGTGATCATGGCTGATCATCCACAATCAGTAACCAGTCTTTCCAATCTTTCCTCATATGACAGTCCTGCCATCCTGGGGATTAACCTGGTGAACCTACGCTGCACTGCCTCAATCGCAAGGATGTCCTCCCTCAAATTAGGAGACCAAACTGCACACAATACTCCAGATGTGGTCTCACCTGCGCAACTGGAGATGGACCTCTTTACTCTTTAGGCGGTCACGTTGGCGCAGAGGGCGGTCATGGTGGCACAGCGGTAGAGTTGCTGCCATACAGCGAATGCAACGACGGAGACCCGGGTTCGATCCTGACTACGGGTGCTGTCTGTACGGAGTTTGTATGTTCTCCCCATGATCTGCGTGGGTTTTCTCCGAGATCTTCGGTTTCCTCCCACACTCCAAAGATGTACAGGTTTGTTGGTGAATTGGCTTGGGTAAATGTAAAAAATGTCCCTAGTTGGTGTAGCGGGGATCGCTAATGTGCGGGGATCGCTGGTCGGCACGGACCTGGTGGGACGAAGGGCCTGTTTCCGCCGCTGTATCTCTAAATGAAACTAAACACCTATACTCAAATCCTCTCATTATGAAGGCCAACATGCCATAAGCTTTCTTCACTCCCTGCTGTACCTGTATGTTTATTTTCAGTGATTAGTGTACAAGGACACCCAGGTCTCGTTGCACTTTACTTTTTCCTAATCTGACACCATTGAGATAATAATCTGCCTCCTCGTTCTTGCCGCCAAAGTGGATGACCTCACATTTATCTACATTATACTGCATCTGCCACGCATCTGCCCATTCACTCAACCTGTCCAAGTCACCCTGCAACCTCCTAGCATCCTATTCGCAGTTCACAATGCCACCCAGCTTTGTGTCATCTGCAAATTTGCAAATGTACTTTTAATTCCTTCATCTAAATCATTAATATATATTGTACATAGTTGCGGCCCCAGCACCGAGCCTGGCGGCACTCCACTCGCCACTGCCTGCTATTCTGACAGGTTTATTCCTACTCTTTGTTTCCAGTCTGCCAACCAATTCTCTATCCATGTCAATACCCTACCCCCAATACCATGTGCTCTAATTTTGCCCACTAATCTCCTGTGTGGGACCTTATCAAAGGCTTTCTGAAAGTCCAGATACGCTACATCCACTGGCTCTCCTTCATCCATTTTACTTGTCACCTCTTCAAAAAATTTCAGAAGATTAGTGAAGCAGGATTTCCCCTTCATAAATCCATGCTGACTTGGACCAATCCTTTTACTGTTATCCAAATGAGCCGTTATTACTTCTATAATAATTGACTCCAGCATCTTCCCCACCACCGATGTCAGGCTAACTGGTCTATAATTCCCTGTTTTCTCTCTCGCTCCTTTCTTGAAAAGTGGAATAACAGTAGCTACCCTCCAATCCACAGGAACTGATCCTGAAGCTAATGCAAATTTCTTTCAGTTCCTCTTTCTCCCTTGATCCTCCGTCCTCTAGTACATCTGGGAGTAGCAATGTTACAAAATTTTGAGATTTAAAAAATAAAGTCTGCAATTTATCCCATCAGATAAAGCATAAGAAGAAGTTTAATTTGACACCTAATTCACTTTCATATCTTCAGTATTAAAGAAGTTATGGCCATTTGCATACTCGGAAATTAGCATCTTGTTCCCTATTGCTTTTCCATTGACTTAACACAAAAGCTGTGATCGAGGACAGTCAAAAGCCCATAACTTTCTTAAAAATTAAGATAACTGAAAGAAATTTTCAGTTATTATAGATTGAAGCATTCTGAAACAAATATGAAACAATCTTACTTAGAAGACATGAAAGTAAAGCATATAATTAGTTAGTTACCTAATTGTAGCTAATTACAAAATTCAATTACTAGATCTAAACATCTATCAATTTCTTAAGAATAGATTAACATTTTTAAATAGCCTAAGTGTCCAAATAACATTCACACAATAATTCACAATATAACATAATTTTTAAATCTCATTTTCATGAATTTACAGGCCAAATGGAAGGAATAGAATGTTTAATACCTGTAAATTAATGGGCATTTAAATCATCTTGTGAGTGAGGATTTCTAGAACGCGATCTTTTGGAACGTTCATTTGCGGTGAATTTAACCCCGTATTGGCATGAAAAATACTGCCGTTAGTTCGGGGAATAAAATCACCGTTTCGCATGAAAAAATGTGAATTAAAGGCTTCTTAAGAAGCACTTTTATACATTTAAAGAAACCACTTTCGTTTACCTGTCCCGTATGTGAAATCCGTCCCCGTTATCGGCGTTGACGCTTCAGGAGCTGCTTTTAAAATTACTCCAGCGCTGACATTGACGATTTAATAAAAATAAAAAATTCACAAAACGCCGCTAGGAACGATTTGTCAGCAAACGCTTGTACTCCAACGAAATATAATTCAGGACAAGGGAGGAGAAACCGCGTTTTAACCCCGCCCCCCCCTTAAAGGCGCCAAAATCGCGCACACAGCCAGTGGCATAATTACAGCGCGACTGAAGGTAAGTTTTGTAACATACCTACTGGGAGAATGTTCGTGTCTTCCTCAGTGAAGACAGAATCAAAGTACCTGTTCAACTCTTCTGCCATTTCCTTGTTCCCCATAATGATTTCACCTGTTTCTGCCTTCAAGGGACCCAATTTGTCTTTATTAATCTTTTTCTCTTAACATACCTAAAGTAACTTTCACTATCCTTCTTTATATTCTTGGCCAGCTTACCTTCATACTTTATTTTTACACCTCGTATTGCCCATTCTGTTACCTTCTGTTGTCCTTTGAAAATTTCCCAATCCTCTGGCTGCCCGCTACTCTTTGCTATGCTATACACCTTTTGTTTTTGTTTTATTCCATCTCTAACTTCCCTTGTCAGCCACGGTTGCCTCTTACTCACCTTAGAATCTTTCTTCCTCTTTGGAATGAAATGATCCTGCATCTTCTGGATTATGCCCATAAATTCCTACCTTTGCTGTTCCACAGTTATTCCTGCTCGGATTCTTTTCCAGTCGATCTTGGCCAGTTCCTCTCTCATGCCTTCATAGTCCCCTTTGTTCAACTGCAACACTGACACTTCTGATTTAACGTCGGTCAAGAGGGACGTCGGTCAGCAGGCACAGACCTGCACCTCATCCACAGCCAGGTTCAATCCCGGCTCACCGGCGCAGTCCCGTCCCCACCCCAGTGCCCCCCCCCCCGCTCGGGGGTGGCCAGAGACGCCGGGAGTCAGACGGGCGTGGTGCCCCCAGGCCCACAGCCAGCGCAGAGAAGAAGCGCTAAACCCAGCTCAACTCTGCCTGTCCCACCAGGTTAACCTACAGCCCTGCCTGGACTTGCGGGAAACATGGCCCAGGTTTACAGCCAGCGCGGCGAAGCCGCGCTGGTGTCCCGTCAGTCCAGGCAGGGCTGTAGGTTAACCCGGCAAGACAGGCAGAGTTGAGCTGCATTTAGCGCTGGATTGAGCCTCCGAAGCTTCGCGTGTGTGTGTGAGTGTGCGCATGCGTGCGCGGCCGCCAAGAAATTGTGTCCCCCCTGTCCCCCGGTCCCCGCCATATTTTGATAGCAATTTCTGTGCCTGCATTAGACAACACTAAATAGTAAGATTAAACGAGAACTTACCTAAGTTTGAAGTTTGATCTTTATTTTATGAGGAGTTACGTAGGTGATTACGTGAAGAACCCCACCAGTGCGCCAGCGCGTCAATCTTCAAAGCAGCGGTGTGAAATCACAAAAAACAACAACCGAAGTAATATAGTCTCATAATAAAACGAGTAATACAAGAACTTCCATCTGACCTTTATGATAGAGGGTAGGGTCGTGGCGGGCACGTAATCACCTACGTAACTCCTCATAAAATAAAGATCAAACTTCAAACTTAGGTAAGTTCTCGTTTAATCTTACTATTTTACTTCGGAGTCACGTGAGTGACTACGTGAAGATTTTAAAGCTTTGTGATTTCATGCCGTGGATCAATCCCGGCTTCTCACTGCATTGATTGACTCGGAACGAGAAATAATCAATCATGCATTCATAATAATATTTGTAATTAATTTTTTTCCTGTTATTATACTATAATCAATAAAGTTTCTTTGTGTTGTTGTAAATGTTTGATTTAATTCTAATGTTCTGAGTATTATTAATTTTGGATCCGGGTCCAATTGTGTGCTGGTCACTTTAGATATTATACTAAAAATATTTACCCAGAATTTTTTAATTTTTATACAGTTTGCAAACATATGAGATAAGGTAGCTTCTAAATGTTGACATTTATCACATATAGGTGAGATATGTTGAAAGATTTTATGTAATTTTGTTTTTGAATAATGTAACCTATGTATTACTTTAAATTGTATTAAAGAATGTCTGGCATTTAATGAACATTGATGTATGTGTTGTAAACTTTCTTCCCAAGTATCTTTCGTTATTATTTGATTTAATTCTTTTTCCCATGTTTGTCTGTAAGTCCGTCGATGGAATGTCACTGTCTAATAAGATATTATATATATAAGATATTAATTTTTCTGTATTAGGATGTTTATTCCAACATTCGTCAAGAATTTCTGAATTTCTAATTCGAAAATTTTGAGTATTCGATTTTACATAATCTCTGAGTTGAAGATATCTGAAATAATCATTTCCTCGGAGTCCATAAGTCTGTTGCAACTCCTGAAATGTCAGAAAAGTGCCTTCCTTGTAAAGTTGTCCCATATTTTTAATTCCATAATTCTTCCATTGTGTAAAACCCCTGTCCAACCATGAGGGCTTAAACAAAGGGTTATTCACAATTGGAAGAAAAAGTGATAAATTATCTAATTTTAATGTCTTTTTTAATTGTTTCCAAATTCGTATGGCACTAAATATTATAGGGTTTTCCCTATAAATTTTTTTGTTTAATTTAGATGTAGCAAATAATATCGAACCGATATCAAAAGGTAAACAATCTTCCTTTTCCATTTTTAACCAATCTGGTTGTTGATCTATTTCTTCCAACCAGAAATTCATATTTTTAATATTAACTGCCCAAAAATAAAACAGAAAGTTGGGTAAAACCAAGCCTCCATTTATTTTTGATTTACACAAATGTCTTTTGTTTATCCTATGATTCTTATAATTCTATAATTCTAAAATTTTGGAAAGGCCCTACGTCCCCCACAATCAAAATGTGGATTATAGAAATGACGGAGACCTTAAACGTGGAAAGAATCAGATTTTCCCTGTTGGACAAACAGGAATTATTCGTTGGAACATGGTCTCCCTTTATTGATTATTTAAAGGGTCAGAATGGTTCAGCACAGGAACCTGACTAATACTCGGGCTAAAGAATGGATGAAATGCTATACTCTGAAATGTACGAATATATCTCGAATGAAGTTTTTTATTTTAATAAATTTTTCCATTCTTCTTTAACCATCTTTTTTTGTTGTTTTTTTTTGTTGTTTTTTTTTGTTTTTTGTTTTTTTGTTTGTTTTTTTCTCTTTTTCTTCTCACTCTTTTCTTTCTTTACTTCATCTATCTATTTAGTAGAAAAAATAAATAAAATTAACAAACATAATAACATTTGTACCACAAATGCAGTAATTCATTTCAATAATGAAATTAATCAGATCCCTTTAAACCAGAGGAATTTACACAGAACGTAAAATAGTTTCTGCAAACAATCCCGCATTAACAATAGGCCGATGGTAAAAATGTTGAAACATCAACTCATTGGACCACCGGGCGACTGCGAGGATATGGTCGACGGGGACGTCTTTTGCCCTGTCCGCCGACGTTTCTGCTTCCCTAGTCGAGTGAGACATAAAAACATAAGTGTTAATACCAGCAGCTGTTAAGACTTCTTTATCCATCTGGAAATAGTCTGTATTGAAACTCTCTTGTGTGGTTTCTTGTGTGTGATCAACAACCCAGTTTCCGTATTTCTCAAATTCTTTGTGACCTCAATGTATTGTAACAAATATGTCTTAATACAGAGACAAGGATCATTTGGATATACTGCTAGTATAATTTTAAATCCTGTCACACCTGGCCTAATTTGCTTTAGTAGGTCATAGATATAGAATGTAACCTTATCTTCAGTTACTTCCATACTGTCTATTTGTAATTTTCCAAGTCTTTGCACTCGTTGTGCTGTCACTCATGCCATAAGCATAAATACTTTCATACTGAGCTTAGCCAAAGGTAAAGACACACTTGATGACCATTCACAAAGTAGTTTCAGTACCACACTTACATCCCAGATTGTCATGTACCTAGGTTTCGGTGGTTTGGAATTAAAGATTCCTTTCATTAGTCTATGACCCAATTGGGTTTCTTTCTGACTCCAGAACCAAATATGAGGACAATGCACTTCTGGCTGAATTAATTGCACTACAACTCAGACCTTCATCATAATAAAGTTTTGACAGAAATTCTAAACATTTGAAATATCTGCAGTACTTTATTGCACATTCTTTTGTACACAGAACTCTTCCCATTTCTTAATATAAGACAGGTACTGTTTTTGAGTGCTCTTCCTCCAGGCTGCCGTAAGCATGTCCACAGTACGCTCAGACAGTCCTCGTCCCAGAAAAGGCATTCTTAAACCCTGCAAATCAACAAATCCAAACAATCATATAATGGATGTTGTTCCCCTGTTACAGGGTGCAGCAATAAATTACTCCTTTTTGGGACTTTCATCAACATTTGTGTTGTTAATTCTAATATCAACAGATACCATGGCTGTGTAGGCCAATCTGGTACTACCAATACCCTTGAAGCAGCATCTTGCCTGATTTCAAGGAAACATTGGCTTATGAGGAAGAAAGGTGGAAATATATATGAAAACATACCACTGTAAGTTATTGGGGCAAATCCTCCAAAATTATGGAAGAACTTGGATAAAGACATGGACATTTTAAAAAGACAGATTTGCTGGGTGCAACGGAAAAACCCGCAATCCACAGAAAGAGTCAGTTTCAAGAATCAACCCGTCTGGCCTGTGGACTTGGACATCACACAACGGTGTGGACAGGTAAGGCTGAGACAGAGATAACGAGATTTTCTTGGATACACAAAGGAAGGAACCAAGCCTCAGCAGACGGTGGTAAACGGTGGTATCACCATCGAGGATGATAACGATCAGGCTGAGGGATCATGACATCAGCAAACCCCTTATCATCGGAAGCCTATTGTTCATGCCAGATCGAAACTGGGAAACATCAAAAGAACCCCTTTTATCCAGAGGACCACCTGGGGGTTTCAAAGGAATCTCAGGTATAAAACAGGAGTCCAGCCAGAACTCGCTCTCTGCTCTTTTCGGCTCAACCTGCTCTTCCTGCTCTCTTTCTGCTCTACTGGACAGCTCGTGAGCCTGCATCGACTTAGCTGTGAGTATCCTGGTGACCTGGAGAAATTCCCGAAATAGGATAGGAGGTTGAGTAAATAAAGGGAAAGGGGAGTAAAATATTGTCAAAGTAAGTTTTACGACGTGCCCGATAATTTTCTTTCCATAGTTTTAGTTTAAAGCATAAGTTTAGTCACATATTATGTAGTGTTGGTGAGATTCGATTTCTTATTGTTTAATAAAGCCTGTAAATTTTAGACTTGCTTTGAGTCCGTCTTGGTTTCTGTTTTCTCTCATCAGCACGCTCTGGTCAAGTCAACCTCTTATCATATCCCACCATAATTCCGAGGTCTAGAACCTAGGGGAACCCCTTTTTCGGGCAGTTGGGCCCAAAGTGAAGGGAACTAAACCCCTACACCACCCCAATGTAGCGAGAAAGCATCAATCGCCACTGCTCCTGAATCTGGTTTCCATGAGACATATCTCGATAGATGATGATTCAAGTCGATGTCGGGCATTCCAAATCTGATTACTATATCATTGAATACCTCTTGATTCAACATCCATTCTTTATTATCATGGAACTTTCGTGACCTGGTGTCTGCTATCGTGTTCATTCTACCTGGTAGATAGATAGCTGAAATCCAAATGTTCTGTTCAATACACCAAGACCAAAGTTGATTTAACTATTTTCTCACATGACACCGACTTAATTCCACCCATATCATTAATATAGGCAACTGCTGTTGTGTTTATTAATTTTAACTTGAACCTTCCTTTTAGTTGTGTTAGAACCACAAGCTTCTTGTTGTTGTTACTTGCATGGTTCTATCAAAATGAGCAGCATTTATTCTCAGTGCCTGTTCTTTTCTGCAGCTGTTGATAATGTAATGGTCCATACTGGACTGCTGGGAATCTACTAATTTTCCCAGTACTCGAGCCACCTGTCTGATTAGAGGTTTTTGCTCGTTTAACAGATTACTGCAATCTTTAATCAACTCCACCCTTTTTTCACTGGGCAAAGTAATTTGCATTTGGGCTGAATCAATTGTGAACCCCAAATAATCAATTGAGGTACATGTTTTTAACCTTGATTTCTTTGGATGAATTTAGAAACCCCCAAACTTTCAAAAGTTTGATTTCATAACTGCAACTGATGCTTCTGTTGACTGTTTTGTCCTTCCTATAATCAGGACATCATCCAGGTATGCCATTAGTACATGCACCTGGCTCGCAGCAACCCCAGAATTGATTTTAACAATTTTATGAATATTCTGGGAGCGAACGTTAACCCATTAGGCAGAGCTTTGAACTGCCCTAATTGGTTCATCCATTTAAATTTTAAGATACTTCATATCTTGCAAGTGAACAGACACTGAACAAAAGGATTCAGACTTGTCAAGTCTATAATCATCCTACATCCTCCATCCTTTTTTGATCGAGGGAATATATTTGACCCAAATTGGTGAATTTGGTAGACTGATTCTTCAAAAACACCTTTTATATGTAGGGTTTTGAAGCGCAGCTTGAACCTCCATTCCTTCGCAAAGTGGAGAGTTCTGCTAGGAACATGCTGGACAGGCAAATCATAATTTGGATTGAATTCAATTCGAAATCCTTGTACATTATTCAGAATTACAACATCTGAAGTAATCTTCTTCCAATGTTTATAGAAGAGACGTAATCTGCCTCCAACTTTTGGACTTAATCCAGTTAGTATGTTCCCATGAGAACCATGTCCACCTACCTCTTGAGTCATTTGAGTATTCTGAGATCCCTGGATTCTCCCGGAAGCACCACCACTCCCGCTGCAGGCCGCCAGCTACGTCCCTGCGTTGATGAGCGACTTGGTCCTGGTCTAGGATCCGTATGACGTCTGAAAGGATACTTCCTCTTTACAGACTTTGTAACCATTGATGTTTTTATCAATCCTGTTTTCGCTTCATCTTCCAACTCTTTAATACGTCTCCCGAGATCCTCTCCAAAGAGTAAGTTGGGTAATTGTATATTACTTGGTTTGCAGAGTGCTGCAAATTTCGGATTCATAGTGGGCCGTATAGTACCTTCCTCAGATAATTGATCTCGAAGTGGGTGCTGCATAGCAACCCCAGTGTTTCCTGATGCAACTTCGTCATCTCTTGGCTGTTATCTGCTATTCTGGTAAAAGCAGTTATTCCAGAACCCAGCAGCTTTAATATTCTCTGCACCTGATTCCAGATAATTTGGTTCACTGCTTCTGCTTTCAGCAACCCACAGTTACTTGGGGTCTCCTGCTTTCTTGCAGTCTCATCCATCTCCTGCTGTTCCAGCTGATGGTAAACCAAGTAATTTATTAAGTAGGCCAGTTCTTCTCCTAATGGCTCTCCTGACCCTGACGGGGCAACGAATCCTACTGCCAGGGGTGGAACATCTGGCAGCTGCCGTTCATCGCCTTGTACAGCCTCACCGTCAGAGTCGGGGTCTGAAATCTCATGACCCGTAGCACGCTCCTCATCCCTGAGGGTGCATTCCATCAGCCCTGAGCCAGGTGCTGTTAAGCTGATTCCAGCAGCTTGGATTTCAGCACACTCCTTCCTGAGTGAACTTTGCTCCAATAGCCTATGTAAAAGGCTTTCTATTTGGGCAATACGCTCGAAAGCAGTATCTAGCCCTGTACCAGGAGCTGTTTGAGCTGCTTCCAGCAACTTGGCTTTCAGTACACTCCTCCCTGAGTGAACTTTGCTCCAACAGCCTATGTAAAAGGCTTTCTATTTGGGCAATACGCTCGAAAGCAGTATCTAGCCCTGGAGCTACTTCCATTGCCTGGGACTCCCTCCGTGGGCCATTGGGATTTAAACTTTGTCTTTTGCCCGACAGGCGCTGACTGTGTTTTCACCAGCCCCAGGTCCACAGTTGCTATGCTCACCGCTGGCGACTGTACCGGGGTTTAGAGGCGGTTGGTCTCTAACCGCGGACTCCCGACTTACCCGACTTTCTGTCGGCTGTGTCGCTCGCCTCTTCCCCCTGTCCGTTTTTTCCCATGGCGTCTGTGGAAAAAATCCCCATAGACCCACAGTAAATGGACCTGGAAAACATGAAAAAAGTTTTTACTTACCTTGTAGTTGAAAAACTACAAACCACTGGAGGAGCTCTGCTTCTCACGTCCGTTTGCGTCAAGGCGTCTGACGTAATGACGCGCAGGCGCACTCGCGGGGTTCTTCACGTAGTCACTCATGTGACTCCGAAGTAAAGTCCAGAATTGCCTTCGCTCTGGCAGGCACCAGTACAAGCTGCTCTAAGAATCCATCTCGGAGGCACTCTACAAACTCCCTTTCTTGGGGTCCAGAAACAACCTGATTTTCCCAGTCTACCTGCATATTGAATTCTCCCATTACCACAGTGGCATTATCTTTGTTACATGCCAATTTTAACTCCTGCTGCAACTTGTACCCTATATCCAGGCTACTGTTAGGGGGCCTGTAGATAACTTCCATTGGTGTCTTTTCAATTCCTCAATTCTATCCGCAGCGACTATACATCGTCAGTCCCTATGTCACCACTCGCAAGGGACTGAATTTCATCGCTCACCAACAGTGCTACCCCACCTCCTCTACCCACGCCTGTCCTTTCTATAGGACGTATAACCCTGAATAATTAGTTCCCAGTCCCGATCCTCCGGCAGCCATGTCTCTGTAATCGCCACAGAAAGAGAAACAACTTTCTGCAGATGTACAGTCAATGAGCAGTATGGGAGGCAATAATTGGGCACAGCAATTAATCAAACCATGAGAGCGTGAATTTAACCTGCTGCCTGCAGCTCTATGACGAGTGCCTATTTAAAAGGCTTATCCTTGTGATCCTCTGTGACTTTACAAAGGAAACTTAATTTGCTTGCAGCATTATCACAGGCCCTTGGCTGGTAATTTAGCACAGTAACACCGGAAAATTTCTCCTTCCTGCCCCAGGACTGGTTCAAGACCTGCTTGATATCCTGCGATTTTCTTGTGAGTCAGATATCTTTAGTTCTCTTAGATTCTCTCAATCGATTTGCAATCCGCAGCACCCCATGCGTTCTATTTGTCACTTCATCGCTTCACTTAACTGGCATGATTCCTTTGATGTGCCAAGTTTCCCAAATTCACGTTGTTAGTGCTAATTAATTGCCCGCCGTTGCTCTGAGCTCCCCATGGTGACTTCTGTTCTGCAGCACATCAAGGGCAGGCAATGGATTCATGAGTGGCATCCTGTGGTCGGCTTGCTTGCATTAATATTTGAGTCACACACTGATCATGTTTGAAATGGCAGGCAGACTGTGTTGGGTCAAAAGAGTTAATTACAAAACAAAAGGCAGATTTCACACTGAATGAAAATCAAAATACTGCGGAGTGTACAGGATTGCCTGAGTTGGGGGAAGAGACGAGGAACTGCAGATGCTGGTTTACACAAAAGGACACAAAGTGCTGGAGTAACTCAGCTGGTCAGACAGCATCTCTGGAGAACATGGATAGATGACATTTCAGGTCGTGATCCTTCTTCAGTCTGAGGAAGAGTCCCTCGCTGAAATGTGACCTATCCACATTCTCCAGAGATGCTGCATGACCCGCTGAGTTACTCCAGCATTTTGTGTCCTTTTGGCTGAGTAGGGACTGATTTGAAATATTAAGTCTGTTTCTCTTTTCCTGGATGCTGTCTGACCTACTGAGTGATTTAGCATTATCTGCTTTCATTATTGAAGATTTTACACAGCTGTCAATGAAAGGCACTGTTGCATTATTGATGCTTAGAAAATGCCTGCCCTATGTTCTCCTCACCTTTTGAAAGACACTGATGGAGCACAGTAGCCTGTCATGTGCAAGCCTGAACAAGCAGTTGTGGAGATTCTACTTCCACACCCTCATTGATGGGAATGTTTTTTCTCCATTCCATATGGACAACAGCTCCATAAATAGACTGGGATCATTAACACAGGGCAGGTCCCAATTCTTAGGGCAGGGTTCCCAGCCTGGGGTAAATTTACCCCCAGGGAGTAAATTTTGCCTATCCAGGGGGTAAATTTGTTGATTCTGTATTTGTACATATTTTTTCTCATTGACTGACTTGTTTGGTTCTTGTTTACCGGTATCTGTTCATCATTAGTTGTTCATAAATAAGTGAAATAATATTGTTATGTGCTATTAAAGTTGCCAGGTGTAAACGGGACGTAAAAGGTTGGGAACCCCTGCCTTAGGGCCTGCACAGTGGAGCAGCTGGTAGAGTTGCTGCCTCACCGCACCAGAAATCTAGGTTTAATCCTGACCTCGGTTGCTGTCTGTGTGGAGTGTTCACATTCTCCCTGTGACCGTGTGGGCTTCCTCCTGGTGCTCTGGTTTCCTCCCACATTCCAAATGACATATGGATATGTAGGTTAATTGGGCTATGTAAATTGTCCTTAATGTGTAGGGGGGAGTGGATGCAAAACTGGGATCACATAGAACTAGGGTGATTGATTGTGGGCAATAACACACTGGGCCAAAAGACCTGTTTCCATGCTATATGTTTCAATCAATCAGTCTTCCATTGGGAAGTTGGTTCAATCTGGTGCACAGGTTTCCTCCCACGTCCCAAAGATGTGCTAATAGATTGATTGCCCATGTATGCTTTGATTTAGTGTGAGTAAATGCCAAAACAATCAAAGGGGGAACTCGATAGATGTGTGTAGGGGAGGAGGTTGCAGGTGCTACAGGAACTCATGGGATTGCTCTGCAGGGATCCAGCACAGGCTCGAAGGGTGTAATGACCACCCTCTGTGTCATAATGTGCTTGTTTCATGCATCCTTTACATTGAATTTTCAAAATCCTAATGTCATGACTGTTTTCTTTACATGTCCATGTGATCTGATACCCAACATGTGCTATGGGACACCCAAAACAAAGGGAGGGAGGAGAGGTATAAGTTAAGAACTGACTGGTTAGCACACAACAAAAGCTTTTCACTGTACCTCAGTACAAGTGACAATAAACTAAACTGCACTAAACTACTTGTGCTGTTACCTTTGGTGAACGACGAACTTGTACTCCAAGATCCCTATGCACATCAATGATGTTAAGAGTCTTGCCATTAACTGTATACATTCTCCTTACATTCAACCTCCCAAAGTGCAACACCTCATACTTGCTCAGATTAAACTCCATCTGCCATTTCTCCACCCATTTCTGCAATTTATCTGTATCTCACTGTATCTCACTGTATGTTCTGATAGCATCTCTCATTTAACTGTAACTCCTCCAAATTTGGTGTAGGCAGCAAACTTGCACACCAACCCATTTATCGTCCAAGCCATTTATATATATCACAAACAGCAGAGGTCCCAGCACAGTTTACTTTTCATTTTAATCCATAGAGCCCTGGATGAGATTTCAATTCCCATTCAGACTGGAAACCAGAATCATGGATTTACAACTCAGTAGCACGTGTCATTTATATAAATTTTATTCTGATACCACAAGGGCCGAAGGGACTGTTTCTGTGCTGTATCTCTAAACTTAACTCAACTAAATGCAGAATGCTGCTCACCTTCAGAAACAGCTGCCTCCATTTTTGAGTAGACTCAGACTGAAGAAGGGTCTCGACCCAAAACATCACCCATTCTTTCTATCCAGAGATGCTGCCTGTCCTGCTGAGTTATCCCAGCATTTTGTGTCTATCCACAGCAGACACCATCTTCCTAGCCTTAAACTCGATTCTCCATTTTTATGTGCTTTAACTCTTTACTTTTCTCACTTCTTTCATTCTCACTTCTTTCAAGCAGCTGAGCTGTGCTTGAATAAGAGATCTTCAGGGACAGATACCTCGTGCTGGTGCTCACTGGTCATGTGTGAGACTGCACTAGGCATGTTGATCCTTTGGGACATCACAGCACTATGCACACATTCCCAATTTAAAAATATCCAGTCTTTCATATCACCAAGTATTAATTATCTGTGCCAGGTCCGACAATGCTAAATCGTACTTAGAAATATAGAAACATAGAAAATAGGTGCAGGAGGAGGCCATTCGGCCCTTCGAGCCAGCTCCGCCATTCATTGTGATCATGGCTGATCGTCCCCAATCAATAACCCGTGCCTGCCTTGGAGTTTAGTTTAATGTCATATGTACCAAGGTACAGTGGAAAGCTTTTGTTGCATGCTAACCGGTTAGCAGAAAGACAATACATGATTACAATCGAGCCATCCACAGTGTATAGATACCTGATAAAGGGAAATAATGTGAATAATGTTTAGTGCAAGATAAAGTCCAGTAAAGTCTGATCAAAGAGAGTCTGAGGGTCTCCAATGAAGTAGCTAATAGCTCAGGAGAGCAGTCCTGCTATTCTAGCCTAATGGTCATGTTATTGAATTTGTAATCTTGTGTCGCTGTATCCAGAACTGATATGAATTGCGATCCCATACAGGGCAGTTTGATTTAAAATGGAGACTCAAAAACGAAAAGTAAACTTGAAATATTCTGATTTCCACATACATCCCAGAAAGTAGGATGCTTTTAAAAGTGTGATGGTGAGACCTGTGCAGAACCCATTGACTTCAATAAATTTACCACTAACTTCCACCCTTCTCACAAATTCACTTGGACTATCTCTGACACCTCTCTCCCCTTTATCTCTCTGGCTCTAGCAAGGGGATAGACTATCGACTGACGTCTACTACAAGTCCACCAACACCCACATAACCGGATATAAAATTTCCTCTATGACTAACTATAAAGACTCACAGATTAAAATAAATACCAAATTCAAATACTATGTATTCTAAGTAAAATACAAAACAAAACAATTTTTATATTTTTATAAAGATTGCTGACAAAATTAATTTAAACTAGGCTGCCTCGTATTTAGTTAATTGCACACCTTTAGTTTACATGCTGTGATTACTTCAGATCCCTCCAAGTTCAACATTCTGCTCCGGTTATGTGTTGAAATGAATTCTTCTCATGCCACTTACAGACAAAATTTTCTCGCCCTCTATTTCATGCATGAGGAGGCAGCCAGCTACTGAGCCACAGCGGTTGTCTGCGTTACATGATAAATCGTCATCCAAAAAAGACATTCAGACTTGAGCCTGCCTGGGGAGTTGGACTGAATGTAATTGAACAAAAAGCCAGACCCAGGTGCATATTACTGAGATGGCACTGAGGAAAATCAATAAGAGAGTTATTCACCTTAGGATTAAGAGGCTTGCGCAGTCAGCAGTAATAATAATACACAGATACTAAAGCTTCTGGATCTATTTTTCCAATAATCTGGTTGTCAGTGACACAAATGTAAAGACAGCTTTGTATTTAGACTCGGCCAATAAACATGAATGCAACACGATGCTCCCTTACTGCAAACATACTCGGGTCATTTATTTTGAAACTAATGCATGTAAAACAACTCAATGTGCGAATTCCTCACAGTTCCTGGTGTCACAATCCACATTTGTAGCAGCAAGCAATTTCAATCAGACTCTATAGGCTTTTTGCATTATGGTAATAACGTGCTGTTTTCAGTTTTTATTTGCTTACACGTTTCCTATTCCTTGTGGGTGACTTTGATTGTTGAGACGGTAAGAAATGGGTGTTGTACAGCTCCATACAATTCTGGGTGTATTAATGTCAATGCAAAGCAGGCTACCAATTTTCAATTGCCATGGCTCAGAAGCTGTAGGATTTCACTATAATGTGACAAGTAGGGCAGTAGGTGCAAAATCATTCAGGGCTTTTAATAAAGTATAAATTAGGTAACTCAAGACATTGCAGAAGTTTGGTTTTTGCTGTGTTCCCAGTCCTCATCTCATGATTTTCATATTGTTAAATTGGTAGCAGTGAAGGAGAGCAATTCAGGTGCAGGTTCATATATCAATATCAAGACATGATTGACTCTAAGTCTTCTTTTTAATCTTCATCGATGCTGACATTCACCACTGCCTTCAGTTTTCCAGCATGGCCTTTGGCTGCCTGAGGAGAAAATGGGCTGCCATTTACAGATGGAGGCCTCAAACCAACCATTGGGCTCATGTGTGTAGCATTGTACTGATCCCTGCCCTCTTGTGCGCTTCATAGAAATGGACTGCCATTTCAAAGCACTGGAAAGGTACCACCATTGCAGGCTCCTCTAAGACCACTGGCAGGATAAGTGAACCGAAAGTCAGGCTAGCCACGTTAACATCCCAGCATGGAGGCTCCAATTACACTCAGCCATTGCTGATGGGCAAGCCACACTGTTTCAATGATGAGCGCAAGACTCCCGCAGCCGGCACTCTGCTCCCAGCACAAGATTAGCAGGTGGACAGAAGAAACAATTCAACAATATTATCAAAGGGTAACTTGCCAACAAGTTGTGGAACTCCTTGGCCCATGGGCATTCAAACTGGAGGGGCATTCAGGATGATATCGAGAAGCTTAACACCAGAATGTGCAGAAAATCAGTTTAATCAGTGGATGGGGTGTGCCACCTCACAAACTACGGGGGCTGCCTGTATGGAGTCTGTACGTTCTCCCCATGACCGTGTGGGTTTTCTCCAAGATCTTCAGTTTCCTCCCACACTCCAAAGAGGTACAGGCTTGTAGGTTAATTGGCTTGGTATCAATGTAAAAATTGTCCCTAGAGTGTGTAGGATAGTGTTATTGTGTGGGCATCGCTGGTCAGTGCTGACCCGGTGGGCCGAAGGGCCTGCTCCCATGCTGTAACTCCAAATTAAACTAAACTAAACTACCCTCCCACCACTCCTATAATGCATCCACTTCTCTGGCAGAGGCATTGGGTCCCAAGCTAGCCTCATCCACCACCTCTGACTCTGCAGAACTGCAGCAGAGGCCAATCATGTTCAGCCCCAAGGGACCCCCTGAAAAGACGAAGAGTTACTGTGTCAGTGACAAAGGCACTGTTTATAAAGTACTTGGACAAATACACTCAGTTCTTGTTATCCACCGATTTCCCCCCCATTGATCCACATATTTGAGGTCAGCCCTGGGCCCCATCTCTATATATTAGTAGAGGAAGCAATGTTTGCCTGAATAAATAGAATGATTACTGTAGTTTCCAGACCACTTGTGTCGAATGGTTCCTTGCTATGTGCTGTTCTAATAGACATCAAACCTTGTTTACACAGGACACCTTGTTATTTCAAAATCAATCTCTGTAAGTTCAATGAAATAGTTTGTTCACTGACATCATTTTCTTTAAGGTATTTCAATGTTTTAATGTATTTATTAATATGTGTTAATGCTCTTCGAAGATTTTAGTGCATATTAATGTTTTTAGGGGAGCATATTGGATCCAAAGAATTTTGTGGCTATCCAGAATCCAATTCCTCACAAATAATATGGACTTTGTGTATATTTATAACAAAGTAAGAAAATAAGGAGAAAGAAAATGGTAATGGGATTAAAATGAACAGATTCTATGAAAAGTTGCCACATGCCCTGTGTAATTTTTATCAATCCCCTGCAATGATACAAATGATTGTTGTTCATGGTCTTCATGGTGGGATACCCCAGGATGCTACTTATATTGAGGACATTGTCAAATCTACAGTCACTGCCTTGTGGAAAGAGGTGGTGAGTAAACCATGCAACGTTATATTGTTTTATTTTGAGGCTCAATTCCTGTGATTGAAGCTTCCTCCTTGGAAGTTCAGAATTGAGGAATCAGAATCCATTGGCCAGTTCCCAAGACCAGAGTGCAGAGAAGATAGACACAAAATGCTGAAGTAACTCGAAGATAGACACAAAATGCTGAAATAACTCAAAGATAGACACAAAATGCTGGAGTAACTCCATCTCTGGAGAGAAGGAATGGGTGACGTTTCGGGTAGAGACCCTTCTTTAGAGAAAAGGAATAGGTGACAGAATGGGGTCAGAAGAAGGGTTCATCAGCTATTCCTTTTCTCCAGAGATGCTGCCTGCTGAGTTACTCCAGCATTTTGTGTCTATCTTCAGTATTAACCAACATCTGCAGTTCCTTTCTATATACCATAGCTTTGAGAAGTTTATTCTTATGCCCTCAGCATTACATTGAGGCAGACAGTGACCTGCTGATAATATCTGAAATGCAGCCAGTTAAGGATTCTCAGCACCATTTGCTGAGGAAGGGAATGGGTTTGGGTTCATGGTGGACGGGTGGTGTTGGTGATGGGATGAGAGACAGAGGAAAGAGGGACAGTTCAGTATCGTTCATGCATCTTCAAGTCATCTAAAATGTGCAACCTAATGGCAGAGAGATAAGATGCATCGTAGAGAAGCTCAGACAGCATCATCGGAATGCAAATGTGAAGCAAGAGCTGAAATAAAAGCAGCTGCCAGGCGATCTATTTCGCATCAGTACAACATCTTTCAAAGAAGTGTCTCAACTTCTACAGCTGCTCGCCTGTGATAAGGCAGTGTTGAGCATGCAGGAGATTACTGCAGGAGTCTGCTGCCCGAAGGCTCTGGCTGGGATCATTGATCAATAAAAGGAGTGAGCTGCAAGGACGATCGAGGACTCAGCCACGGTTGCCAGCCTGTCACTCGCCTGTCAAGGATTACAGCAGGCTGGCACGTTATTTTTACTCGTCTGCTATTTCACATTGAAGATTGAGCTGGAGGTGGGTTGCAGGAGGAAGAGATGGTGCCTGCATCTGCGCTCTACATTTTACATTTTAATATTTTAGCTGCTTCTGCAATGAGTGTCAGTACCAATTAGATGCATTTGTTTTGCAGGCTGTTCCTGTTCTGACAGGTCAACATTTTGATGGTGCTTTATCTAACTGGGGCAAAAGGAATTTCTGACAACTGAACAAGACAGAACCCAATCCGTTGCTTCTCCAACACAAAATTAGTCCTTCAATGATTTTTGACTTCTTTAACAAAATGTTTTTGTTGCATCATTCACAGTTCCAAAAGTGAATGGCAACATTGGCATTTATCAACTGTCTATAATTGCCCCTTGAATGAGGAGATTATTAATATTCAGCTATAGTGGTGGGTCCTGTTGTCAGACCTTCGCCAGACAAGGTCAAGGCAGCTGATTTCCTTCTTTGTGAACCTGATGGGTTTTGACCACAACTGGATAGTACCACCATTAAATCAAGCTTTTTAGCAGCATGGGACACATACACAAATAAAAACATTTCTTCCATCGAACGTGTCCAAAGACAGGCAGCTCGATTTGTTACTAACACCTATGAGAGAGAAGCGAGTGTTACCAAACTTCTGAATTCTCTGTGGTGGAACCCTCTCCAAGACAGACGTGAAGCTCACCGTTTGACCTGTTTTTACAAAATGTTAAATGGTCAGCTCGACATCGATTACAAGACCTACACCAAACCCAAACCAATTAGGAGCAGACGAGGGCATTCGATACAATTTGTGATTCCAGCTACCAAGACAGATGTGTACAGCAATTCGTTCTTCCCCTGCACAATTAAAGCATGGAATAATCTCCACCCTACTTTAGTTACCCAACCAGATGCAACTAAATGTAAGGTAGCTCTTTCTACCCAAAAACCCTTTCTGGCTTAAGTCCTCCCTCCACCACCTCCAGTTTAAATTCCATTTGGAATATTTTGGAGGACCAAGAAACCAAGAACCAAGAATGGCCATAGTGAGATTCAAATTCAAGATTCAAGGAGATGAGGAGGAATTTCTTTGTTAAGAGGATGGTGAATTAGACAGCAATGGAGTTCAAGCCAATGGATATTTTTAAGGCAGAGATTGACAGATTCTTGATTAATACGGGTGTCAGAGGTTATGGAGCGAAGGCAGGAGAATAGGGTTGAGAGGGAAAGATAGATCATCCATGATTGAATGGCGGAGTAGGCTTGATGGGCTGAATGGCCTAATTCTGCTCCTAGGACATATGAATTTATGAGACTCAAATTTCCAGATTAATGGTCATTTACACTCAGAAAACTAATTGACTATTTTCAGATGAGAGGGAAGATGAAAAGGGGCAGGTTTACAGGAGATGAGTTATCTTCAGGAGAGAGATTGAATCTTTAAAAGAAGTGTACTTACTCCAGCAAAGAGTAAATGTTCAGAGGATAGGTGCTGTCCAGAGAGACACAGCGCTTCAAAAGAGACGTAGAATCTTCAGTGAGTGTACATTAGGAGAGGAGCATAAATTTTCAGCAAAAACAGAACCTCAAAGGAGAAAGTGAATCTTCAGGTAAAAATGTACAGGTTTCAAGAAAAGGAACAGAAACTTCATGAGATCCTTAGAAGCCAGGAAAGAGAGCAATAATTTTCAGGCACAAGACAGGAAGGAAAGGAAAAGAAATATCAGCAAAAGAGTAAAAAAAGTAGATGGAAGAGAATCCTCAGGAAGGAAACACAAGGACCTGTAAATGCTAGAATCTTGAGCAAAACATGAAATGTTGGAGTAACTCAACAGGTCAAGCAGCTTCTATGGAGGTAATGGAGAAGTTTTGTGTCAGGACCCTTCTTCACACACATTGTAGTGGAGGGGGGGAGGGGGGAGAAAGCTGGAAAAGCGAGGTGAGGATGAGGCAAAGTCTGACACATATACAGGAGGAAGAGGAACACTGCCTTAAGCTTTGTAAGCCTTAAGCCTGTTTCTGACTTTGAGTTCTTGATCCTCAAATGCTCCTTGCCACAGTGAGCTGAATGCTGTACTGGTGAATTTTTTCATTGTTGTCGGCCTTTGCTGAGAGGTGGCACCCTAGCAATGGACTCTTTTCAATGGTCTTGTCATTACATCGTGATTATCAGGTAGGGAGGGGGTTTCAGTTGTAGAAAGGACAGGTTGGAAGAACCCCTTTCTCTTCCAGGTATTTCCAGGAGTAAGCCCATCATTTCATACAATTCATGAAGGTGTGTATCATGAGCTAGAATTCTGTCTCCACAGTTCCATGCACATTGGTGTTGTCTGCATATTGTAAATCAATAAATAAGGCTGGGTTATTTTTTCTGGATTTGTTGAAAGAAGACAACTTTCTCAGGCAACTGAACCATCCTATCAACAACAATGGTAGAGTTGCTGTCTTACAGCGCATAGAGCACCAGAGTCCCGGGTTCAATCCTGACTACGGGTGCTGTCTGTATGGAGTTTGTACGCTCTCCCCATGACCGCATGTGTTTTCTCCGACACTCCATAGACGTACAGCTTTGTAGGTTAATTTGCTTGATATTTTAAAAAAATGTAAATTATCCCTAGTGTGTGTAGGATAGTGTTAATGTGCCAGGATCGCAGGTCGGTGCGGACTTGGTGGGCTGAAGGGCCTGTTTCCGCACTGTATCTCTAAAATAAACCTGCACCCCCTATTAAGATGGTTTTAAATGACTCCTAGAGACTGGTCCTGAGCTACTAACGACCTCATTGGAGACCCTCAGGCTATCTTCAATTGGACTTCACTGAACTTTATCTTGCACTAAACGTTTTTCCCTTTACCATGTATCTGTACACTGTGGATGGCTCGCTTGTAATCATGTATGGTCTTTCCACTGACTGATTAGTACACAAACCAAAGCTTTTCAATTTACCTTGGTACACATGACAATAAACTAAACTTAAATAACTAAACTAAAGTTTATCGTGCAGGAATGACATTTCATGGGACTGATTCCACTAGCAAGAATGAGCTAGTTGATTACCAAGGAGGGGAAATTTGTTTTAACTCTCATGGAGTTCTCCTAACAGAATGATTGGAAGATGACTTTTCCATAACTTTCATTAGACAAGAACGAGACCTTATGTCAACTCCCTCAATCCAAGCACTGGACCCTCTTAGACCTTTTCATTGTCCAAGCGAAGAAGTGCAATGATGTCCACATCACCCGTGCAAGAATCAATCTGCTGACTGAGGGCAGCACGGTGAGTTGCTGTAGAGTTGCTGCCTTACAGTGCCTGAGACTCGGGTTCGATCTTGACTATGGGTGCTATCTGTATGGAGTTTGTACATTCTCCACGTGATCTGCGTGGGTTTTCTCTGGGTGCTCCGGTTTCCTCCCACACTCCAAGGACGTACAGGTTTGTAGACTAATTAGCTTGGTAAATTTGTAAAATATCCCCGGTGTGTGTAGGATAGTGTTAGTTTGTGGGGATCGCTGGACGGCACGGACTCGGTGGGCAAAAGGGCCTGTTTTCACACTGTATCTCTAAACTAAACTAAACTAAACTAAACTTACTGAGGTACTGCAGAGGTACCACCAACACTGTGTTGACATAAACATCCAAACCTACTGGAAAGATCAGCAAACCAAAATTAATATCTTGACATCCCCATCATCAAGGCTCTGAACTTAGTTAACCAGCTCTTGTTGGCAGGTCATATGTCACCTGTGGGTCTCACAGCAGATTCCTGAAGCAAGCACCGTATTCCGTGCTCTGAGATTTACAGGAGAGAATGTTCTCAAAATGTCCCTGAAAAAAAAGTGACATCCTCGCCAACTCATGGGAATTCCTAACGCATGACTGGCCCATCCCAGAAGGTCACAGCACCTCGGGTCTCTATGATGGAACCACGCGGAGACCACGGACAAACAGAAGTAGGAACACAGAGTATACAAACAGCTGGCCCCTACACTCTCATACCTGGCAGGGTCAGCAGATCCCAAACTGCCTCGACCCAAAATGACAACTGTCCATTTCCCTCCACAGATGCTGCCTGATCCACTGAGTTAGCCTGAGGAATATGCTTTCTCTCCCTGACACACCCTTTCCATTCTCCTGAACTCTTTCTTACTTTCTTCCTGATAACAGAATTAGTTAATTTGAAGGTTTCAACCAAATCAGATAGAACTCTCTATAACAGCCATGTTGACTGTCCCTAGTCGAATGTAACTCCAAATCATGATTAATACTGTCTTTCAGAATTTTTTCCAATAATTCCCTATCCCTCTCATTTTCTCCTCCCCAAACATTCCCCCCACCCCATCCCACCTCCTCTCATGCTCCTTCATTCCTCCTTCACCCTCTCCCTCTATGTCCTTAGTTATTCCTGGATCCAAGAATTAATCCAGTCTAGTGTACCCAGCAATATTTTATTAAATTGAGCATGCCTTTGGGTGAAAGTGTTAGGAACCATAGCTGAAGGCCATCTCTTGTGCAGTCAGAGTGGTTAATTATGGCTAATACTCAGGGTATCTATCCTCGTTTTATGACACACTCTGGATGTTGGTGTACTTCCAAGGCAATTAGAAAGCAGCATGAGATTAAAAGGCCAGCGGAAAGAAAGCTAATCACTGCTGGTACCGTCTCAAGCAATTTTTACTCATATCACCCCGGAGACGTCCTGACTGCCGAATCCAGTTTAGTTGTACAGATGTAGCTCCTGGTCCCATTTTAAAAGGCAAGTAATAATATGCAGTGACATATGCATCTAGAAATAGAAGTGAGTCATTGGATAGGCTTCATAAAGCTCCTAAAGATAGCATTTAAAGGCACAAAGGCTAAAGTTGATAGTCACACAAAATGGAAGGTCTTTGTCAATATCTTCCTCATAGTTTGTGAAGTGGGCAGGCGACCAACTAGGTATTGCCTGCTCATTATAATGATTTTTCTATGTGCTTGCCCACAGCGAGCTGTCCTATTAAGTGGCTGCTAGCATTGCCAGTCCTCCCAATCCTGTAAACTGCAGGTACCTGTGCAGCCTAATGTGTACCTCTGAAGAAGGGTCTTGACCCAAAACGTTGCATATTCCTTTTATTCTGAGATGCTGCCTGACCCATTGAGCTACTCTATCCTTTTGTAATTTTGTAGCCTCCAGTCTCTGTCCCTCTTAAATCTAGTCTGTATATCTTCAATGGTTCAATGGTGCTTTTACTGTCACATGTGCAAACACATAGTGAAATTCATTTCTGACCAACAGTCCAATAGAATATTGCCATACCTAAGGGCGACATGGTGGCGTAGCGGTAGAGTTGCTGCCTTACAGCGCCAGAGACCTGGGTTCGATCCTGACTATGGGTGCTGTCTTTATAGAGTTTATACATTCTCCTTGTGACTTTCTCCACGTGGGCTTTCCCCGGGTGCTCCGGTTTCCTCCTACACTCCAAAGACGTACAGTTGTGTAGGTTAATTGGCCTTGGTAAAGATTGTAAATTGTCCCTAGCATGTAGGACAGTGCTAGTGTATGGGGATTGTGGGTCATCACGGACTCGGTGGGCCGAAGGGCCTGTTTCCACACTGTATCTCTAAACTAAACTAAGCACATCCCCAATTAGCAAATTGTACAGAAATAGTCTACTGATCCCGCACGCAAGAGGTGCCATGTTTTGGATCGACCAACGAATCGATGTCCTCTCCTCGCCTGTCCACCTTTAAAGCCTGCGAGGGTTTTGCTTTTTATCTTAAAGGTGTGCTGTATTGTGGCTGGATCAAGTGTGGGCAGTCCAGATGGATTTAGGAAACAGTGGAAAACGTAACATGAGGCAGGCTTGTGACATTGTACACAGAGCCGTAATGGAGGATCTGGGAAGGCGGAGCAAACTGCAGCATGAGTACATTAAAGAACCAGAGAGAATGGAAAGGTGTGGAGATCAATGTCAGGAGTGCAGGTTCCAAAGAACCAGATGTGGTGTGGAATGACATTTGGTGAATTCACATCTGATATCAAGATTCAAGATTCAAGAGAGTTTCGTGTCATGTGTCCCTGATAGGACAATGAAATTCTTGCTTTGCTTCAGCACAACAGAACATAGTAGGCATGACTACAAAACAGATCAGTGTGTCCATATACCCTTACATAAATATATACACACATGAATAAATAAACCGATTAAGTGCAAATAACAGATAATGGGCTATTAATGTTCAGAGTTTTGTCCGAGCCAAGTTTAATAACCTGATGGCTGTGGGGAAGTAGGTATTCCTGAACCTGGTCGTTGCAGTCTTCAGGCTCCTGTACCTTCTACCTGAAGGTAGCAGGGAGATGAGTGTGTGGCCAGGATGGTGTGGGTCCTTGATGATACTGCCAGCCTTTTTGAGGCAGCGACTGCGATATATCCCCTCGACGGAAGGGAGGTCAGAGCCGATGATGGACTGGGCAGTGTTTACTACTTTTTGTAGTCTTTTCCTCTCCAGGGCGCTCAAGTTGCCAAACCAAGCCACGATGCAACCGGTCAGCATGCTCTCCACTGTGCACCTGTAGAAGTTAGAGAGAGTCCTCCTTGACAAACCGACTCTCCGTAATCTTCTCAGGAAGTAGAGGCGCTGATGTGCTTTCTTAATAATTGCATCAGTGTTTTCGGACCAGGAAAGATCTTCAGAGATGTGCACGCCCAGGAATTTGAAGCTCTTGACCCTTTCAACCATCGACCCGTTGATATAAACGGGACTGTGGGTCCCCATCCTACTCCTTCCAAAGTCCACAATCAGTTCCTTGGTTTTGCTGGTGTTGAGGGCCAGGTTATTGTGCTGGCACCATATGGACAGGCGCTCGATCTCTCTTCTATACTCTGACTTATCCCCATCAGTGATACGTCCCACAACAGTGGTGTTGTCAGCGAACTTGATGATGGAGTTCGCACTATGACCGGCTACGCAGTCATGAGTATAGAGTGAGTACAGCAGGGGGCTGAGCATGCAGCCTTGAGGTGCTCCCGTGCTGATTGTTATTGAGTCTGACACATTTCCACCAATACGAACAGACTGTGGTCTGTGAATGAGGAAGTCGAGGATCCAATTGCAGAGGGATGTGCAGAGACCCAGTTCTGCGAGTTTGGTAACCAGCTTGGAGGGGATGATTGTATAAAATGACGAGCTGTAATCAATGAATAACAGCCTGACATATGGGTTTTTGTTGTCCAAGTGGTCCAGAGCAGAGTGGAGGGCCAGCGAGTTCGCATCCACCGTTGATCTGTAGTGTCGGTAAGTGAACTGCAGTGGGTCCAGGTTTTTGTCGAGGTAGGAGTTGATTTGCGCCATGATCAACCTCTCAAAGCACTTCATCACCACAGGCGTTAGTGCCACAGGTCGATAGTCATTGAGGCACGTCACCTTACTCTTCTTGGGCACTGGTATAATTGATGCCCTTTTAAAGCAGGTGGGAACCTCAGACCTTAGAAGTGAGAGGTTGAAAATGTCCGTAAAAACTCCAGCCAGTTGGTCCGCACAGGTTTTTAGAACACGACCGGGTATACCATCAGGTCCAGGCACTTTTCGAGGGTTCACCCCTCTGAAGGATTTCCTAACGTCGGCCTCTGTGACTGAGACTGAAATACCATCACAGCGAATGGCGGCTCAGAAGGCAAATCGGTGTTCTTCCTATCAAAGCGTGCGTAAAATGCATTGAGCTCATCAGGGAGTGATGTTTCGCCGACATTCGAGCTGCCTCCTGATTTCGCCTTGTTGGAGGTGATTGCATTCAGGCCCTGCCACAGCTGCCGAACATCTGTCTCATCCTTCAGTTTGGAGCAGAAGTCCTTTTGGCCTTTTTGATGGCCTTACCATGGTCGTATCTGGACTTCTTGTAGACCACTGTATCATCAGACATGAATGCCCGGTGTCTGGTCTTCAGAAGAGTGCGGATCTCAAAGTTCATCCAAGGTTTCTGATTGGGAAACACTCGGAAGGTTTTTGTCGGGATGCAGTCCTCCACACATTTCTTAATGAAGTCTCTAACGACTGTGGCGTATTCGTTCAAGTCTTTTGCCGAGTCCTTGAACATTACCCAGTCTACAGACTCCAAACAGTCCTGTAGTTGTTCCTCTGCCCCCCACCCCCATCCCCCCCCCCCCCCGACCAGCTCTGTACTGTCCTCACCTCTTGGGGTGCACTCTTTAATTGCTGCCTGTAGGCAGGAAGAAGCAGCAACGCGGTATGGTCGGATTTACTGAAGTGAGGGCGAGGGATAGAGCGATAGGCATATCAAATCAAGAGAGTTTATTGTCATGTGTCCCAGATAGGACAATGAAATTCTTGCTTGCTGCAGCACAACAGAATATTGTACGCATAAATACAGAACTGTTCATTATTTCTATATAGCATAGACCATATATATACACATAAATAAACAGATAAAGTGCAATAGGCTGTTATAGTTCAGAGTTTTATGGCGAGTTTAATAGCCTGATGGCTGTGGGGAAGAAGCTGTCATGAACCTGAATGTACCAAATTTCAGGCTCCTGTACCTTCTACCTGATGGCAGCGGAGAGGTGAGTGTGTGGCCAGGATGGTGTGGGTCCTTGATGATGTTGGCAGCCTTTTTGAGGCAGCGACTGCGATGGATCCCTTCGATGGTGGGGTGGTCAGAGCCAATGATGGACTGGGCAGTGGTCACAACTTGCAGGTCAGTGGAATGCATCTTTAAGACCGGCGGCGGGAGGGAGTACCCCTGCATCGACAGGGGATTGGGCCGCTGGAGGCCCTACAACTGCCTGGGGCTTGGTTAGATCAGGCACCACTCCAAGAGGCCATGCACGTGGACTGCACGTGGCCTACAGTGGTGGAGCAGTGGCAGAGGACCAGCAGAGGACACCTCGGCCACACATAGCCAGGCCAACCCTACAATGCCACCAGGACAACGAGCCTTCATGGTTAGGTCAGGAAACCTGCACTTACAAACTGGGGTTAGACACAAAATGCTGGAGTAACTCAGCGGGAAGGGGAGCACTCTGGAGAGAAGGAATGGGTGATGTTTCGGGTCGAGACCCTTCTATAAACTGGGACTTGAAATTGTGTCAAAACTAGCGACTCTGTATACTGTAGGTATGTTACAATACTTACCTTCAGCGGCGCTGCAATTCTGCCACGGGCCGTGTGCGCGATTTTGGCGCCTTTGAGGGGGGGGCGGGGTTAAAACGCGGGTTTCTCCTACATTGTCCTGAATTATATTTCGTTGGAGTGCAAGCTTTTGCTGAAGAATCGTTCCGACGGGCGTTTTGTGTATTTTTTATTTTTATTCGCCCGACAATTTCAGCGCTGGAATTATTTTAAAATCAGCTTCTAAAGCCGTCAACGCCGACAACGGGGACGGATTTCATGCACGGGACAGGTAAACGAAAGCAGTTTATTTTATGTATAAAAGTGCTTCTTAAGAGGCCTTTAATTCACATTTTAATTTGCGAAACGGTGATTTATGTCCCCGAACGAACCGGCAGTATTTTTCATGCCGATACGGGGTTAAATTCACCGCAAATGTAACATTCCAATTGATCGCGTTCCAGAAAAACCCACTCGCAAGATGATTTAAATGCCCATTAATTTACAGGTATTAAACATTAAATTCCTTCCATTTGGCCTATAAATCCATGACAATGAGATTTAAAAATTATGTTATATTGTGAATTCTTGTGTGAATGTTATTTGGACACTTAGGCTATTTAAAAATGTTAATCTATTCTTAAGAAATTGATAGATGTTTAGATCTAGTAATTGAATTTTGTAATTAGCTACAATTAGGTAACTAACTAATTATATGCTTTAATTTCATGTCATCTAAGTAAGATTGTTTCATATTTGTTTCAGAATGCTTCAATCTATAATAACTGAAAATTTCTTTCAGTTCTCTTAATTTTTAAGAAAGTTATGGGCTTTTGACTGTCCTTGATCACAGCTTTTGTGTTAAGTCAATGGAAAAGCAATAGGGAACAAGGTGCTAATTTCCGAGTATGAAAATGGCCATAACGTTTTTAATACTGAAGATATGAAAGTGAATTAGGTGTCAAATTAAACGTCTTTTTATGCTTTATCTGATGGGATAAATTACAGGCTTGATTTTTAAAATCTCAAAATGTTGTAACATTGCTATATACTGTGTCAGCTATACACTTGTGCTGTAACTGAGATGCTGATCTAAGATGTATATAAGTGCTTATGTATAGTGATACTTGTACTAAAATATATACAAAAATTAATTTCACTGTACCTCAGTACATGTGATGGCAAGACCATAAAACATTGGAGCAGAATTATGCCATTCGATCCATTGAGTCTGCTCCATCATTCCCCATGTAGGATTACAAGAAAATACTGTTGGACCTGCAAGCTCATCATATAGCTGTGTTTCTTCCATATTTATAGATGTGCCAGCATGCTAACAATGAGTCATTGCTTGGCTAATTTCCCGACCAAATGTCATACAACACCACATTATGTCAGATGCTCCACTGTAGCTGAGTGTTGATGCGCCATGCACTTGGAATGTTCTTAGTTTAGCTTAGAGATACAGCATGGAAACAGGCCATTCGGCCCACCGAGTTTGTCGGTGCTAGTGAAACTGACATCACCCAGCCATCACCTATACACAGAAGCCAATTAACCTACAAAACAGCGCGTCTTTGGAATGTTGGTGGAAAACGAAGCACTCGGAGAAAACGCACGTGGTCACAGGGAGAATGTACAAACTCCGCACAGACCGCTGCCGTAGTCAGGATCGAACCCAGAGCTGTAAGGCAGCAACTCTACCACTGCGCTACTTTGCAGTCTGCTTTGGGGGAAAGATTGCAAAGGCAGCAGCTACAAGGAAAAGTAAGATCATGACTTGCATTGGAAAGACATTGAGTGAGAAAGTGAGAGCATTAAGTTAGGTGAACGTTTAACAAAGAGAAATGGAATATTGTTGTGAAAATCTCCAACCTGAAAGTGTTTGTGATTAAAATTGTAGGAACGGTCAGAAGTGCTGTTTGATCAAATGTTCACAGCAAGAGATAGACCAAAGCATATTAAAGAAATAATTGATGATGAAGTTATTTTAGGTGGATACAGTAATGACTGCTGAAGAGGAGAAGCATATCGACATTGAAATGAGTTAGAAAGTAACATACACTTCAGATCAAGAAGTAATTGCAAAGCTTTGAGAGACAAACACAGTTAAGAATGCTTAAGTAAAGCAAAAAAAGTTACATGCTAGAAATCTGAAATAAAGGCCAGTACAGTGGCACAGCGGTAGAGTTGCTGCCTCACAGCGCCAGAGACCCAGGTTCGATCCTGACCTTGGGTGCTTTCTGTACGGAGTTTGTATCTTCTCCCTGTGACTGGGTGGGTTTCTCCGGGTGCACTGGTTTCCTCCTACATTTCAAGGACGAGCAGGTAGGTAGGTTAATTGGCTTCTGTAAATTGTCCTCAGTGTGTAGCATGCGAAACTGGGATTACTTAGAACTAGTGTACATGTGGGTGACCGTTGGTCAGCACTGGGCCGAAGTGCCTGTTCCATGCTCTTTCCCTAAACTAAAATAAGTGCTGAGAACACACAGCAGGTCAGGAAACATATGTGGAAAATAAACTGTTGGTGATTCAAGTCCGTAAGGTTTAAGTATCTGAGAAATGTAACCTATAGACTGAGCCTGTAATTGCTTTCTGTATGTAAAGATCATACTTTTCTTTCAAATAGAGAAAGAAGCGTAAAATATTATATGTCAATACATGAACAAATCATTTGAATATGTAATGTAACACCATCATTACACATAGAGCATAAACAGTACAGCGTAGGAACAGGCCCTTCAGCCCACAATGTCTGTGCAATCATGATGACAAGTTCAATTGTAGAAATAAGGAATTGCAGATGCTGGTTTGTCAAGGAAAGATGCTGGGTAAATGCTGGAGTAACTCAGCAGGTCAGGCAGCATCCAGGGAGAATAAGGATAGGTGACATTTCATGTGGGGAAATTTCTTCAGGCTGTCTTACCAAGTTGAACTAATCTCTGTCTACATATGGTCCGTATCCCTCCACTATCTGCACATGTGATGTTAACACAAAATGTTAGTCTGCGGTAAAGTATTCACCCTTATTCTGAAACTCCTGGTGTGCCCTGGAGAATTTTACCACTGGAATGTACAAGATTAGCTGACATTCCACCTGCCAGTTTACTGCAGAATGAGGACATTTTGTTTGTGTGAGTTGCGAATCATTGTACTGCTGTACCCCGAGAGAGTTGTGAAGGCTGAATTGTTGAATGTTCTCAGGACTGAGATAGATTTTTGTACTGCAGGAGTACCGAGAGTTACGAGGATTATGCAGGAAAGCAAAGGTTGGGGACAGTATCAGATCAGCCGTGATATTATTGAATGGTATAGTGGGCTCAAGGGACTGTGCAGCCTACTCTTGCACCTAATTCTTGTGTCTTGCTATATTTATTTGCCAAAGAGCAATTTATTTTAAGTTATTAAATCTGCCACTTGAAAGATGACAACATAGAGGTTGAGCATTTTTTTTTAGGTAGGATGCTTTCTGCGGCTGAAGTTGTTTTTCTTTTAACAGCCTCACAGCTTATTACACAGTCTGTAATTATATGATTAATTGACTCCATCATCTCTGGTTCTCTCGGCAATTCCTGCTGGTTCCGTCCTTTATTGTTGAAACGTCAGTCTGTCACTGGAGGAAATATAAACCACTGCCTTCAGAGTCTGCATTGTCTAGCTACGGGAGGGAAGGAAAAACATTAAAAAAATATATATATACCACAGCTTTGTTGCGGCAGAACAGAGTTAATGGTGCAGCGTTTTATGTTCAAATCAGGCTATGGTAGCACAAGTAATCTTTCAGATGCCAACAACAGCCTAAATCCTTGAAGCAGGATCACACATAGTGGGAGGTATTTTCTTCTCCCCATGTAGATTGTTATGTGAAGAGCGGTACAATGACCTAGTAGTAGACTTGTTGCCAGGCAGCTTCAGTGACACGGGTTCATTCCTCACCTCTGGTGCTGACTATGTGTTCCCACCCCTCAATTTTACTTCGGAGTCACGTGAGTGACTACGTGAAGAAGACCCCGTCCAGCCGCACACGCGTCATTATCGATCAGACGCATAGCGTTCATGACCGTGTGTGGAGGAGCAGGAGCTCCTCCAGCGGTGAGTAAAAAGCAAAGTTAAAGTAAAAATCGGACAAGGTAAGTGGTTTCGTTTTTACTTACAGGGCGCTTTTCTTCCCGCTCAGACGTGTTGGCAGAGGTCCACACAAACTCAGAATGGAGAAAGAGCATAGGGGAAGGAGAGGCCAGGGACGCACCGCAGGTAAAACCCCCGATGTTAAGGGTAGCGGGCGTCAGGAAGAGGAGGCAGTGGCATCGAAGCCATCAACTCCCGTTACGGTCGAATGTGCCGTTAAACCGCCGGCGGCGGGGCGCAAGGCTGGACAAAAGTCGGCCCGACCTGTAGACTCAGAAGAGTCAGACCCGGAGGTATACCCTCCTGCAGCAGAAAACGTTATGGCTGCAAGGGACGCCAGTTTAGAGCTCCTGATGGGGATTTACAAAGAACCCCCACAGGAGGAATCAGGTCGGTGTTGGCCAATGGAGGATACAGCACAGGGTGTGCATTGGTTGGGACAGGCACAAGGGTGGCCTACAGGAGAGCCATCAGAAATGACTGTGCAAAGGTATTACAGTGGTTGGCCTACAGGAGAGCCAGTGCCAGAAATGCCTGAAAAAAGGCAGTATATGTGCTGGCCTACTGAAGAGCCAGTACCAGAAATGTCTAAAAAAAGACAGTACAAACGTACTTATGTGCCAGCACCGAAAGTTCCTAAAGGGAAAATTATGAAGTGTTGGCCTAGAGTTGAGCCAGTGCCAGCAGCACCTGAAACAGGGCTGCCTATCCGTGGGCCTATAAGAGAGCCCGCGCAGGAGGAATCTGGCATAGACTTACCTGAAACAGGGGAGCCAGAATTTACCAAACCTGAATAGGAACATCTAGATTCAGAAGATGAATTCTATGAGGATGAGAGCCTATTATCAGAGCTGAAAGTTCCTGGACTAGCACAAAAGTTTGCTGTTCCTAGAATAAAGGGGGAACCTTTGAGGGAGGAAATAGCAATGACTATAAACTATCTACTCCCATCAGCTCCAGGAAGTAACTATGGATGAGACTATGAAACAGTACGAGGCCCCAGCAAATTGTGAATTGCTGACAGTTCCAGCAGTAAATAACTTGATTTGGGGTTATTTGAGCATTGGTTTACGCTCACAAGAATTGAAATTGCAACGTGTATTGAAATTGCTGGGGTCAGGCATCACGGCATTTGCCAGAGGTTTGGATGATGATTATGTATCAGATTCACAACAAGATGCTCTAGCACTGATGTGTGGTGCACATTTTTGAAATAAATTATATTCGTAAAAATGCAATAAGACCAAATATTCATCCTAAGTATGCAGGGCTCTGCAAACCAACCAACATACAAATGCCTAAGCTGCTGTTTGGAGAAAATCTAGCAAAGAAGCTAAAAGGACTTGAATGAAGAGTCAAGAACCTTGAGTGGCATGATGATGAAACCACCGATGATGAGCAGAGCGGTGCGAAGGCAGTATCCCTACAGGCGGAATACTGGTGCTGGAGAAGGAACAAGCCGATCATTCTCGTATACACGTTGGCGTGCTGCACCGGGGATACGTGGAGGTTACAATGTGCCTACCAGAAGCAGACAATTGCCGGTGGCAAACCCCGAGGTAGGGGGTCCTGGTCTGGTAAGGAATACAATAAATGTTTCACATTCACAAGTAGGGGGAAGGTTACGATTCTTCCTAAAAGAATGGCAGTTAATAACAAATGATTCATTTATTCTAAATAGCATTGTAGGATTCAAAATTGAGTTTCTATCCACATTTGGATCCTCCAAGGCAAGAAAATTCAAACTGGTCATGAATTTTCTCAAAAGAAAAGAATGTTGATCAAAGGAGAATTAGAAACTTTAACCAAAAAGGGGATAATAGAGAAGTCAGTAGAACAACACCATCAGTTTGTATCAAATATTTTTCCAAGAACAAAAAAGGATGGTGGATGTAGAATCATATTGGATCTGACAAATCTTAACCTTTATGTACAATACAAACATTTCAAAATGGAAACATTTACTAATGCAATTCAGCTAATCACAGAAAATTGCTACATGGCAAGCATAGATCTGCAAGATGCATATTATTCCGTGGCAATGCATGGTAATGATCAAAGGTATTTGAAATTTAGATGGATGTCAGTTATGGCAATTTAAAGCATTGCCCAATGGTCCGACTTCAGCACCAAGATTATTCACTAAATTGCTCAAACCAATTTTAGCTCTGTTAAGAGCTGAGGGCCATGTATTAATGGCTTATTTAGAGGATATCCTCATTGTAGGGGACACTTTGGCTGCTGCAAAATTGTCAGTATCCAGAGTCAAATACATTTTTGAGAAATTAGGTTTCATTATTCACCTACAAAAATCTAAATTGTTACCAAGCAAAAAGATTGATTACCTAGGGTTCACAATTAACTCCGAACACATGGTAATCACTTTGCCAAAAGATAAAAGCTGCAGTTAATTGAAGGTTGCATAAAACTCATTAACGAGGACACACCTTCAATTAGAGAAGTGGCAAGCTTGCTAGGCTAATTGCAGGGTTTCCAGGGGTCACGTTTGGACCATTGCATTATCAATGTTTACAGAGAGCTAAGGTACAAGCGTTTAAAAGTGAATAGAGGGCATTTTGACAGGCCCATGAAATTAACAATTTAATCCATTACAGAAATAGAATGGTGGATTAACAATGTTTCTAATGCTTCCAGAAAAGTTCTGGTAGAAACACCTTCCGTCACTCTACAGACTGATGTAAGTGCGCTGGGTTGCGGCGCTACTAACATCATTTCCAGCTGTGGAGGTAGGTGGAATGTGAATGAAGTACCTTTGCTGTAAAATATGGGAATCAATTACCTAGATCTATTAGGCGCATTTTACGGCCTTAGAGCTTATTGCACTGATATGGGAAATGTGAATGTTCAGGTACAGGTTGACAATACTACAGCTGTAGCATACATTAATCACATGGGTGGTATAAAATCAGAATCATGTGATAAATTAGTGAATGAAATTTGGACCTGGTGTATTGCCAGGAAAATTTGGCTGTCAGCAA
>CM075978.1:50870738-50996415 GCA_038087875.1 Malacoraja senta
TTTTGATGAGGATCATAATACCATCCGCCAGTGATGGAAGCCCAGACGCCCTGTCTCAAGATTTGGAGGGTCTGGGACCCCATTTCTGTCCATATATTGGTCTAATAGTATCCCAGCAGCACGGAAGCAGGAACCTTCGTCTCCAGCTATCCTCCTTTGTACGTGTAAAATTCTGCTATGCTGGTGGCTGCTGGCTCCAACTTGCCACCGACAGCCATCTTGTCGTTGGGCATCAGCGGCAGCTGGGAGGACTTCCTGCGGTCCTCCAGATCCGGCTCCTACTATCCCGGCAGTCCCGCGGTCGCGGTCGCGGCTCGGTAAACAGCACGGTGTGTAACCCAATGACAAGCGGTGGTGTGGGAAACCCGGACAACGAGCGGGCCGCGACCAAGAGGCTCACAACCGCCCCTGTCTCCCCGGGACACCATCGCACTCGACAGCGCTCCCTATAGACGAAACGTCCATAGCCTCCGCTCAGCCTGAGGGCTCGGACTCATCCAGAGAAAAAACAAAGTAGTATGTTCAACAAATATTGTTTTTCTTAACTGCTCTGACCTAATGCATCATCGTGTTAAAAATATTGTAGTTTCACAGAGGGCCATTAAACACTGAAAGGCTGCTGTTTGGCTCATTGAATTCCATTAAAAGATATTCAACCAAATCCATCTCCGACTAGTCTGATTAAATGTTATCTCTGTTTCTGCTTCGTTGTCAACTTCTCCTAGCTAACAATTATCTATTCTAAGGTACACAAAAATGCTGGAGAAACTCAGCGGGTGCAGCAGCATCTATGGAGCGAAGGAAATAGGTAACGTTTATCTATTCTACATTTTCCTTGGCCTTCATCCCCTTTGATGGCTTGTTTTTAGCAATGTTACAAAATTTTGAGATTTTAAAAATCAAGTCTGTAATTTATCCCATCAGATAAAGCATAAAAAAACGTTTAATTTGACACCTAATTCACTTTCATATCTTCAGTATTAAAAAAGTTATGGCCATTTTCATACTCGGAAATTAGCATCTTGTTCCCTATTGCTTTTCCATTGACTTAATACAAAAGCTGTGATCGAGGACAGTCAAAAGCCCATAACTTTCTTAAAAATTAAGAGAACTGAAAGAAATTTTCAGTTATTATAGATTGAAGCATTCTGAAACAAATATGAAACAATCTTACTTAGATGACATGAAATTAAAGCATATAATTAGTTAGTTACCTAATTGTAGCTAATTACAAAATTCAATTACTAGATCTAAACATCTATCAATTTCTTAAGAATAGATTAACATTTTTAAATAGCCTAAGTGTCCAAATGACATTCACACAAGAATTCACAATATAACATAATTTTTAAATCTCATTGTCATGGATTTATAGGCCAAATGGAAGGAATTGAATGTTTAATACCTGTAAATTAATGGCCATTTAAATCATCTTGCGAGTGGGTTTTTCTGGAACGCGATCATTTGGAACGTTGCGGTTGCGGTGAATTTAAACCCGTATCGGCATGAAAAATACAGCCGGTTCGTTCGGGAGAAAAAATCACCGTTTCGCAACTTAAAATGTGACGGCTTTAGAAGCTGATTTTAAAATAACTCCAGCGCTGAAATTGTCGGGCGAATTAAAAAAAAATACACAGAACGCCCGTCGGAACGATTCTTCAGCAAAAGCTTGCACTCCAACGAAATATAATCCAGGACAAGGTAGGAGAAACCCGTGTTTTAACCCCGCCCCCCACTCAAAGGCGCCAAAATCGTGCACACAGCCAGTGGCAGAATTGCAGCGCCGCTGAAGGTAAGTATTGTAACATACCTATTTTTTTCACACCTTACCCTTCCATATCTCTGTGCCTCCCTCCCCTGACCTGACTCTCAGTCTGAAGAAGGGTCTCGACCCAAAACGTCACCCATTCATTCTCTCCAGAGATGCCTGTCGCTCTTGAGTTACTCCGGCATTTTGTGTCTATCTTCGATGTAAACCAGCATCTGCAGTTCCTTCCTACCCATCTCTTAGTTATTCCTTTAGAGCTCTGCAATTATCAAATATGCTTAATGTGACATCACTTTAACAATGACGCGTTTATTCTCACATCTTTATCAAAGTAAGATGCATCTTAGGGGGTGTTAATGGACAGAATTTGATACTGAACGACTTAACATAAATATTAGGACAGGTAGCAGGTTTCAACAATTGATTCTAAAGAGAAAGAGTGGAATGGGGTGCCTTGGAACTAGGTAGCTCAAGCTGCCATGTTGGCATAGACAGAGTATGTTGCAGAAGGGGAATGGGACTGAAGGGATTGTTTTGCTGGTGCATCATGGACCCAATGAACTGAATGTTCTTTGTCAGCATTGCAATAATTGTGTAAGTAATTCTGATCAAAATGGAACTGGGTGTGTTCAAAAGGACAGAATTGGAGAATTGCAAAATATTGTAGGTGAACGAAGTTAAACTGATATGAGAGGGGCAAGACCATCAAGGATTTTCACTGCCAAACGAGCAATTGCAATTCAACGCTGAACCTGGACCAATCTGACTAATTGAGCGGCGTCGATTCCATTTGCCATTCCTTACCCCACCTTTGCAATTGATTTAAGATATCCTTCCTCACTATCCATTCTACCACCAACTTAGTGACATCTGCAAGTGTACTAACAATATTAACTAGTTTAGTTTATTGTTGTCACGTGTAACGTGGTACAGTGAAAAGCTTTTTTGTTGCATGCTGTCCAGCCAGTGGAAAGATTACATGATTACAATCAAGCTGTCCAGAGTGTACAGACATAGGATAAGGGAATAACATTTAGTGCAAGAGATAGTCCAGTAAATTCTGATAAAAGATAGGTTGAATGTCATTCCAATGAGGTAGATAGTGGGTCAGGACAGCTCACTAGTTGGTGACAGGATGGTTCAGTTGCCTGATAACAGCTGGGAAGAAACTGTCCCTGAATCTGGAGGTATGCATTTTCTCACTTTCTACCTTGCCTATAGGAGAGAGGAGAAGAGGGAGTGAGTGAGACTCGTCCTTGATTATGCTGGTGGCCTTGCTGAGACAGCATGAAGTGCAGATGCAGTCAATGGAAGGGAGGTTGGTTTGCGTGATGGTTTGGGCTGCATTCACAATTCTGAAATTTCGTGCAGTCTTGGATAGAGCTGTTCCCAAACCATGCTGTGATGCATCCTGATAAAATGCTCTCTACGGTGCATTTGTAGAAGTTGGTGAGAGTAGTTGGGGACATGCCGAACCTCCTAAGCCTTCTAAGGAAGTTGAGGCATTGGTGTGCTTTCTTGGCCACAGCTTTGATATGGCTGGTCCAGGACAAGTTGGTGGTGATATTTACTCTTAAGAACTTGAAGCTTTAAACCATTGTCATCCAAATCGTTAATGTAGATAACAAACAACAGTGGACCCAGAACCAACCCTTGTAGTACATTATTGGTTACTGGCATCAAATTATTTAAAACGAACCTCCACAACTACAACTACATTTAACTCCTTTTTCCAAGCCAATTTTGAAGCCATTTGTCTAGTTCACCTTGGATTCCATGCGATGTAACCTTCCAGACTAGCCTCCATGCGGGAGATTATCAAAGATGTTGCTAACATCCCCAAAGATAAGGTCCACTGCTCTTTTCCTGACATCTTCAAAAAACTCTTTCAGATTCATGAGACAGGATTTAACCACACATAAAGCCATGCTTACTATCCCTAATCACTCCTTGCCTATCCAAATGCTAGTAGATCCTATCCTTCAGAATCCCTTCCAAAACGTTCCCACCACAGGTGTCAGGCTCACCGGCATGTGGTTTCCTGGTTTATCTTTGCTGCCCTTCTTAAGTAACTTCAATATGTTGAAGTAAATGTTTCTAGTGTAAAATGTAACCCCAATTATAATTCAACACTGTTCTGAATTTCTATCCATTGCCATTTTGGATTGAGAATTAATCAAGATGGTTATTTCTGCACATGAAATCTAACACATAAACCTTAATTTGGAAGGAAATGGTTGGCTCAACTATTAATTGCACTCAGTCAGTCCAATGTTCTGACATGTAATGTAATGCCAAAAATGACACACTGAAAGGGAAGAAACTCCCTATTTTGTTCTCTGTTGTAATCTAGGATTACTTGTATTATGGAAATTATAAATCACTTTACATGCTGCATTCTTGAAGTCTGGTATTCATATGACACATAAACAGATTATTCTTAAAAGGACAGAAAGAAGCACTTTAAAGGGAAATAAAGCAATAAGGCATGTACTTGAATGAATGTACTTTCATACGGTTCAAATTACGTGGAAGGTTTCTGTAACTGGTGTGTAGAAAAACTCAAAACGCACTCAACTTCAACAAAAACCATAAGCATCCACAGGCAATAAGTGTGGTGAAATTGCTGAATGGTTATCAATTCACAAAGAATCACATTGTTCTTCTTCAAACAACATTATTTTATTGTGTGGGACCCAAATAATATTGATACAAACTGGGTCGAGCTGATCTAACTAGTAAGTTACTGCTAAATGATGCTGTCTCAGAATTTCAACACCATAATCTCATCCAAATTTATCTCCAAACTCCTGGACCTAGGAGTCGGCACCCCCTCTGTCACTGGATCCTCAACGTTCTGTCACACGCCATAATCAGTGGGGATAAGCAACAACAAATCCTCCACTTTAATTGTCAACACCGGTGCCCCAAAAGGATCCATTCTCAGTCCCCTACTATGCACCCCATGCACTCACGACTGTGCGGACAAATTCTGCTCGAACTTCATTCACAAGGTTTAGGTTTTGGGTTATTATTGTCACATATACCAAGATACAATGAAAAGCTTTGTTTTGCAAACAGGTCAGATATACCATACATGGATACAGTCAGTTCAAACTCAATTAGAATAGTCATAGTCATATAGCATGGAAATAGGCATTTCGGCCCCACTTGCCCAAGCCGTCCAAGGTGCCCCATCTCTACTAGTCACACCTGCTTGTGTTTGACCCATATCCTTATAAATCTTCCCTATACATGCACCTGTTAAATGTCTTTTAAAGTTGTGATTGTACCTGGCCCAACAACCTCCTCTGGCAGCTTCTTCCATATACCCATCACCCTCTGTGTGGAAAAAGTTGCCCCTCAGTTTCCTATTAAATATTTCCCCTATCACCTTAAACCTATGTCCTCTGTTTCTTGCTTCCCATACTTTGGGTAAAAGACACTGTGCATTTACCTTATCTTTTCCAATCATGATCTTATATACCTCTCTAAGACCACCACTCATTCTCCTGCGCTGCAAGGAATAAAGTCCTAGCATAGCCTGCTCAACCTCTCCCTCAAATCCTGGCAACATCTATGTAAATCTTTTCTGCACCCTTTCCAGCTTACTAACATCTTTCCTATAACAGGGTGACCAAAACTGAACACAGTCCAAATGATGCCTCACCAACATTTTATACAACTGAAACATAACCTCCCAACATCTATACTCTTTCCTCTGACTGAGGACCTCTGACATAGGTTTTAACGAGGATGTTGCTAGGACTGGAGGGTCTGAGCTATAGGGAGAGGTTGAGTAGCCTGGGACTCTATTCCTTGGAGTGCAGGAGGATGAGGGAGTGATCTTATAGAGGTGTATAAAATCATGAGAGGAATAGATTGGGTAGATACAGACTCTTGCCCAGAGTAGGCTAATCGAGGACCAGAGGACATAGGTTTAAGGTGAAGGGGAAAAGATTTAATAGGAATCTGAGGGATAACTTTTTCACAAAAAGGGTGGTGGGTGTATGGAACAAACTGCCAGAGGAGGTAGCTGAGGCAGGGACTATCCCAATGTTTAAGAAACAGTTAGACAGGTACATGGATAGGACAGGTTTGGAGGGATATGGCGTAAACGCTGCCAGGTGGGATGTGTAGCTGGGGTATGTTGGCCGGTGTGGACAAGTTGGGCCGAAGGGTCGGTTCCCACGCTGTATCACTCTATGACTCTATGATCCTATAAGGCCAATGTGCCGTAAGTCTCTTGACCACCCTATCTATCTGTGACGCCATTTTCAAGGAACTATGTACCTGCATTCCTAGATCGTTGTGCTCCTCAGAGCCCTGCCATACACTGCAAAGGTCCAGATAGAACAAAGGGGAAGATACAGAGTGCAGAATATACTTTTTAGTATTGTTGTACATTACTAAATGTACCCTTAGACAGAGTTATATGTCCTCAATGAGGTAGAGGTGAATCAAACGGAAACCTGGCTTATGGAATGACCGGTAAGAAGCCTAATAAAACAGGGGAAAAAGCTGTTCCCGAGTCTGGTATGTGTGTGCTTTCAAGCTTCTGTACCTTCTGCTGCATGGGTGCAGGAAGAAGAAGGAATGACTGGGGTAGGATAAGTCTTTGATTATGTTCGGTTCTTTTCTAAGGCAGGGTGAAGTGTAGATGGAGTCAATGGTGGGAAGTTTGGTCCATGTGATGGACTGGGCTCCATCTACAACTCTCAGTTCTTGGGCAGAGCTGTGATGCAACCCAGAAGTATGCTTTTCTTTGGTGCACCTTGTAGAAGTTTGCAACGATTCACTGGAGACATGCCAAATGTCCCCAATCTCATCATGAAATAGAGACGTTGGTGATGGGATAGCAGCCAACATAATCAAGGACCCTTCTCACCCTGGTCATTCTTTCTTCCCCCTGCTCGTATTGGGCAGAAAGCTGGTACCTCCAGACTCAGGAACAGCTTCTTATCTTCTGTATTTATACTCTGCATGGTCCTTCCATAAGCTCGGGTACAGTTCCAATTCTCCAAGTTATCTCATTGCGGACATTGCACGCTCTCTCTGGAAATGTTTTACTACAATGCTGAGAACTATATTCTGCACATTGGTATCTTTCTCTTCGCTCTACCTTTAGCACTTGCATTTGACTTGATTGCATTCCTGAAGAGTATTATCTGATTTGATTTTGATAGCAGGCAAATAAACCTTTTCACAGTACCTTGGTACACGTGACAATAATAAACCTAAACGTCATTGAAAATTCTATGTTTCTTTGAAACACGTTGTGAGTTCTCCTGACCAAAATAGAAACTTTTTCCAATTATATAATCGGGAGCTCTTTGTGACAACAATTTATCTGAGAAAGCTCCTCGGTCCAACATTGTACCACAGGTAGTATGGAGTATATAGGAAAATACAAAGCTAACATAAGTTATAACTAAAATGGCATGAACACCAAAAGATAACAACTAATAAAGTGCTTGGTTAATTCAAAGCATTATACTGTAAATGTCATGCGCACTGCTACCGTCAAAGCCCAGTCATGTTCCCCGATGCTGTGTTGGCATAGAACAAGTGTGTTCTCACAAATTTTAAATATACTGATAATGTCTGAGTTGATCTTTGTGAAAACAAAAATTAGGATTTGATAGTATCTTCACTTTGATAAAATATGGCAATATGCTTCAATGAGGAATTATTTTAAAAATCCCTTTCAGAATGGCAGGCAGTGACTAGTGGGGTACCGCAAGGCTCGGTGCTGGGACTGCAGCTATTTACAATATACATCAATGATTTGGATGAAGGGATTCAAAGTAACATTAGCAAATTTGCAGATGACACAAAGCTGGGTGGCAGTGTGAACTGTGAGGAGGATGCTATGAGAATGCAGGGTGACTTGGACAGGTTGGGGGAGTGGGCAGATGCATGGCAGATGAAGTTTAATGTGGATAAATACAATACAATCAGTTTTATTCGTCACATGCACATAAAGTGCAAGTGAAATGAATTTGCCAGCAGCGGTACAATGAAAAAGAACACACAAAAACACACAAAAAATTTAACACAAACATCCACCACAGCATTCATCACTGTGGTGGAAGGCACAAAATTTGGCCAGTCCTCCTCCATTTCCCCCCGTGGTCGGGACCTCAACCCTCCGCAGCCGTTGCTGCAGGCATCCAGATGTGCAGACAAGGTAAAAAGTCCAGGTAAGTCCTGAATCGGTGCCTCCCCACCGGAGACCGCGGCTTCAGGTTGGTGTAGGCCGCAGGCTGGCGGTCAGAGATTTAAAGTTCCCACCGCGCCGCAGCCAGGAAGGCAGATTACTATCTAAATGGCGTCAAGTTGGGAAAAGGGGAAGTACAACGGGATCTGGGGGTCCTTGTACATCAGTCTATGAAAGTAAGCATGCAGGTACAGCAGGCAGTGAAGAAAGCGAATGGCATGGCCTTTATAACAAGAGGAATCGAATATAGGAGCAAAGAGGTCCTTCTGCAGTTGTACAGAGCCCTAGTGAGCCCACACCTGGAGTATTGTGTGCAGTTTTGGTCCCCTAATTTGAGGAAGGACATTCTTGCTATTGAGGGAGTGCAGCATAGGTTTACAAGGTTAATTCCCGGGATGGCGGGACTGTCATATGCTGAGAGAATGGATCAGCTGGGCTTGTACACTCTGGAGTTTAGAAGGATGAGAGGGCATCTCATTGAAACATATAAGATTGTTAAGGGCTTGGACACGCTAGAGGCAGGAAACATGTTCCCGATGTTGGAGTCCAGAACCAGGGGCCACAGTTTAAGAATAAGGATTAAGCCATTTAGAACGGAGACGAGGAAACACTTTTTCTCACAGAGAGTGCTGTGTCTGTGGAATTCTCTACCTCAGAGGGTGGTGGAGGCAGGTTCTCTGGATGCTTTCAAGAGAGAGCTAGATAGGGCTCTTAAAAATAGCCGAGTCAGGGGATATGGGGAGAAGGCAGGAACGGGGTACTGATTGGGGATGATCAGCCATGATCACATTGAATGGCGGTGCTGGCTCGAAGGGCCGAATGGCCTACTCCTGCACCTATTGTCTATTGTCTATTGTCTATTTGAAGCCAAAAATGATGTTTTAGACGGGGTGGCTGTAAACATAGTCAGAATCACTGAAGCAATGCATTTAAAGAAGGAAAGGGAGAATCAGGGCTTTAAAGGAGGAACTCATGATATCCAATAAATTAGGCATAATAGTATTCAGCCCACCCTGCCTGGCCAACATGTATTCAATTAGTACTGCATCCCTGCTTCTTCCCCATGGCTCTTCACATGTTTCCCATCACAGCAATTAATCACGAATGACATGTTTTAGCTAGATAAGTACGAATACTTTGCATTTATATTATGATCCAAAAACAGGTATTCTATTCCTAGCTTTGAAAAAAAATACCTGGCAGAGAAAGGAAAGGAAAATATCCAAGAATGTCATTAAAACTTACTTGAAAAAAACCCCAGCTTCCCCATTGTCTGAAGAGAATTCCTGGCCATTGACTGGTCAAATTGGAGAAGAAATCTTGAGAATGTTATTAAGAACTTTCAAGTTTATGTATCGGGGCACACAAATGTCCTGTGCAACTGCAGAAGAAACATGCCACCTCATAAACTACCCACCTCCCCCCCCATCTAACTGATCAAGCACATCCCATTCCATCTGTGGGAGAGTCTGTGGTTCATTCATTGGCCTCATCAATCAGCTCAGACCTTTCAAACCAGTTCAAGCAGTATATCCTCAAAACCTATGGGGCTGGGCTGGCTAAGAATTCAGAAAACATCGCAGGGCATACTTCATCAGGCACTGGCATTGAACCTTTGAAGAAGTGTACAAAGAGATGAGCAATACTTGATCAAAGAGGAAGACATTTTGATGCAAAGAAAGTGAGAGGCAGAACATGAGGGATTAAAAGTAAGGAGTAAAAAGTGAGGGTACATTGCTAAGGTTAGAAAATTAGAGGTAAAAGTGAGGGCTAGAAAGTGAGGACCAGAAAAAAGGGGATAGAAGGAAAGGTCAACCAACAGAGCGCAGAAAGTGTGAGGTAGAAAGTGGCAGGTGGTAAGTGCGGAATAGACAGTGAGGGGGAGAAAATGAAGGGTATAATATGTATGGTAGAAAAGGAGGTTTAGAATGTAAAATGTGTCAAAAGTGAGCAGCAGAAAGTGCGGTAGAAGTGCGGGTTAAAATGTGTGGGATGGAAATTGATGGACAGAAAGTGAGAGTCAGAAAGTGTGGGGAGAAAGTGAGGGGTACAAATTGAGTTACAGAAAGTGAGGGCATCAGGCTAAAAAGTAATATTGAGTAGCATTCTCTGAATGCATTGATTTGCTCAGCATTCCTTAATATTTTATCTACAAAATCTACTTTTGTTTTTGCTTCAGTCTTTCATTTTTCAGGACGTTAATATCTTTGGCAAGATTCGCATTTATTGCCTATCCCCATGTTCATTGGTTCAATGGGGCTTTATTTGTCACATAAGCATCTGCACGATGAAATTCTTTTTGCATATGTCATGTTTTGGCACCATTTCCAAAGTCCAGTCAGCCCGCACGCTCGATGTACTGGAGTAGTTCCCGCAAACCAACGTCCCTCTCCTCGTCCGAACATCTTTGTGTCCTAGGGGCGCCTCCTGCGGCCGAACAGCTGGAGGCATTACCCTGGTTCACCTTGCTCCTTGCTTCTGATGTCTCCATCTCCCTCCCGGTTCCGCTGTTCATCATGCCTTCGGGCAGGGTCTCGCTGACTGACGAGCCTTTGGACAGGGTCCCACCAACTGACGAGTCTTTGGGCGGGTCCATTGTTTGGCTAATGTTTGGTTGGGTCTCCGGAGTCTACGATGGTCCGATGAGCCTTCGGGCGGGCTCCCCGAAGTACCACATACACCAAATAGAAAAATTAGTTCTCCCCAAAACTAGGCAGATTGAGTCACAAAAATACTGTTGCAATTTGCTTCTTTTGGAAAAATCTCTGTACAAAAGAAGCAAATTTCAACAAATACATTGTCTTTTATTATGATTAAATGCACCAATAGCCATGTACGGCAGCATGAGCAGAAGTGTGCAGCAGTCACTGTTCATTTAGGAGCAGATCTACAATAAAAGCCGAGTAAACCAGCATCGTCTTGTTCTTGTTCTTTGCATGCACCTCCTTGTGCTTCAACCTATCTATTCAACCTCGCCAGGTAAGTAAAATGAAAAATATTTCCACATGTGGGATGTGTGAAATAAGAAAAACATATTGGAAATACTCAACAGGCCAAGCAGCATTTACTGCCTCTACTCCATTAAACCCCTGTCTCACGGTGCGAGCTGACCCACGAGGTACGCCGAGCTTAATACAAATTTAACTCATGGTAATCACGTACGATTAACGTAGCGGGAACGTCGGAACTCGTGGACGCAACTTAGCGACTCTTGGCGCTAACGGCAGGTACCCGTGACACTTGTTAACTCTTGGAAAAATTCAAACATGTTTAAACTTTTCCACGAGTAAAATGTACTCTTGAGGTTAAAATTTGAAACATTTAAACACGTTGTAAGAACGGTGTGGCCGGTGCGTTTACCTTAGTGACTCGTGAGTCTACCGTGGGAACTCTTTAACTCAGCGGGCAGGCAGCATCTCTGGAGATAAGGAATGGGTGATGGGATGACATTTCCAAATTGGGGGAGGGGGGTGGAGGAGAGAGGGTGGAGAGTGGAGGGAGAGGAGGGAGACAGATGGGGGTGTCTTCATTCACTGGCGGCGGGTGCCTGTCACTGAAACAGGCAGGTGAGATTTCACATCCACCTTGTGTGTGTGTGTCTCTCTCTCTCTCCCTCCCTCTCACACGGGCTGAGAGACTCTGCCTCTGTGAGTGTACGTCTCTTTCTCCCCCTCCCACACACAGTAAGACCGAGGTAAGTCCATCTGTGTCTCCCACATACACAGTAAACTCTGCTTTGTGTGTGTATATACACGTCTCCCCCCATGGTCAATTCGTCCCTTCACACCCAAACCACCCCCTCTCCTGGCACTTTCCCTTGCAACCGCAGGAATTGCTACATTTGTCGTTTTACCTCCCCCCTTGACTCCATTCAAGGACCCAAGCAGTCTTTCCAGGTGCGGCAGAGGTTCACCTGCACCTCCTCCAACCTCATCTATTGCATCCGCTGCTCTAGATGTCAGTTGCTCTACATCGGTGAGACCAAGCGTAGGCTTGGCGATCGCTTCGTCCAACACCACCGCTCGGTTCGCAATAACCAACCTGATCTCCCGGTGGCTCAGCACTTCAACTCCCCCCCCCCCACCTCTCTCTTTCTCCCCCCCTCCTCTCTCTTTCTCCCCCCTCACACAATAAGACCGATGTATTCTGCTTAGTCTCTCTTCCCTCCCACACACACAGATAGACTGAGGTCCTGTGCGCTCTTTCACTCTCCCCCACAGTCACGCCGAAGTACACCACACTGCCTCAGTGCCTCTCTCTCTCTCTCTCTCTCTCTCTCTCTCTCCTTCATACAGTCAGAGGTCCACACTGTCTCTGTCTCTCTCTCTCCCCCCTACACACACACACAGACTGAGGTACACACTGCCCGTTGTGTGTGTGTGTCTGCCTCTGTCTCTCTCTCCCACACACAGTTAAAGGTACTCCACGCTGCCTGTGTGTGTGTGTGTCTCTCTCTCTCACTGTCCCACCCCCCACACCCACACACAGTATGTCAGTCAGAGGAACTCCACACTGTGTGTGTGTGTGTGTGTGTGTGCGCCTCTGTCTCTCCCTATCACAGTCAGAGTGAGGTACTCTCCCCCGCAGTCTCTCCGCGGCCTCTCCCCGGGCAGGGCGCATCTGCCTCAGGCTGCCCAGGCAGTCAGACACGACTCCGGTGGCGGGCACCATGCACAGCTCCTGCTGGCCGGCTGGGAGCGGCGACGGAGGACAGGGGGAAGTTGGCCACCAGCAGGGCAGTCTCGGCTCTCCATGCAATCCGAGTCTCGCTGGATCCTCGTAATCCTCTGCCTCTGTCAAATGGGTGAGTTTAACCTGACCCCCCCCCCCCCTCAACCTCCCTCCACTTCAACTCACGCCTGGGCACCAAAGCAGCTCAGGAGGCGAACCCTGAGCTCCGTCTCCCAACAATCTGATGTGCGCATCCGTGCACATTCAAAGATTTCATCTCCAGTCTCTAGTGTGTAGACCTGGCAGTAAATTCAATTAAAATATAGCAAACCTCCGCCTGCTGGTCTTCTAACTACGTGATGTGTGTTTCAAACAAATCATCAGTATAACTGCTCTGGCACTGGACGGTGCGCATTTTCCCTTTGTAGGTCACATTAATAGATGCAGACTCCAAAGCCGCAGGATGGAGATGTTGCTTATTAAAACAGACCTTCATTGAATGTTGGCTCAAGAGTAACTCAGGAAAGGAACTTGTTAACTCGGGAGACGAACTAGGAACATCGCAGAAATGACAGTTAACGGCAAACTTGAGTCATACCCGTGGGAACTCGGTTAAACTCTTGATCATACACTTGGAATCTCATGCACAACCACGAGTCTTTCGCTCGGGGTACCTCGTGGGTCAACTCGCACCGTGAGACAGGGCTTTTAGTAAGCTTAGGAGGTTTGGCATGTCCCCTACAATTCTCATCAACTTTTACACATGCACCATAGAAAGCATTTGACAGGATGCATCACAGCTTGGTTTGGGAACAGCTCCATCCAAGACTGCAAGAAATTGTAGCGAATTGTAGACGCAGCCCAGACCATCACACAAACCATCCTCCCTTCTATTGACTCCATTTATACCTCACACTGCCTCGGCAAGGCAAGCAGCATAATCAAGGACGAGTCACACCCTGGCCACTCCCTCTTCTCCCCGCTCCCATCAGACAAAAGATATGAAAACGCACACCATCAGTTTCGGGGACAGTTTCTTCCCAGCTGTTTTCAGGCAACTGAATCATTTTAACCACAACCAGCGAGCAGTACGGAACCACTGTCTACTCTTTGATGACCCTCGGACTATCCTTGATCGGACTTTGCTGGCTTTACCTTGCATTAAAGGTTATTCCCTTAACATGTATCTGTGCACTGCAAATGGATCGATTGTAATCATGTATTGTCTTTCTGCTGACTGGTTAGCATGCAACAAAAGCTTTTCACTGCACTTTGATACACGTGACAATAAAGTAAACTGAGCATTTGGTGAGTAGAGAAATAGAGCTGACTTTAGCGGTCAGGGAGGTTGTGTATCTGAAACATTGCTTCTCTTTCTTTATCTACAGCTGTTGCCTGAACTGAGTATGTCCAGCATTTTCTGTTTTTATTACGACTGTTAATCTTAAATGGTTGACTCTAAATTTGGATGAAAAGCATGGATCCTGAGCTTGCTTGAAGCTCAACACATGCAGAAAATCATCAATCAATTCTCTAATTAAAGTTCCCTATCACTTATGTGAACATTTAAATGAATCCACACATCGAGGATAAGTGCTTGGATTGTTTTGAAAAGTAAGTAACTGGCTTACGACTACTATTTAAACTGAAAGCACTTGGCAAATGGATGACCAAAATGCCAATGAAGACAACAGTTGGACAAAGAATGAGGACAGGTTTTTTTTTCCTACACGATCACACACTTCTCGAGAAACTGTGATGAAAATTGATTGCAGAGAGCATTTTGCTACTGGAAATTTCCACAGGAAAAATTATGGAACAGGAACTCAGCATTGAGATGTAATTGCGCCAGCATTTGGAATTGGTACATGCTGGCTGAGCAATGGAATTGAGCAGGTGTCATGTGGTCCTTCACCCTCAGTTTCCTTTTCATTGTCTTCTGATTTGGCTTTGGAAATAGATGTACTGTTCGTAGAAACATGGTGGTAAGATTAATGCTGAAAACTCCTGCAAGGCAATTGTCAAGCTTTGAAGCCACTAGAATTTTGCTTTCAACATCAGCACTTTTATGCCCAATTAACACTGTTGAGCTTTATACACTGGTAAGGTTCTTCCGTGGAGTAACATCGAGTGTCACCAGGGTAAACACAGGGTGCAAGGGCCAAGCCTACAAAGCTATGAGCATTTCTGTCATGCAAGATATAATCTGCCTCGGGTATCCTTTCCTTGTTAGAGTGTTCGTAAAGATGAAATAATAAATTGAAAGTGTGCACATTTATATTTACAAAATGGTTTGTTTTGAGCGAGAGGAATAAATGACAGTACTGCTTGGCTGAACTGTGGTAGTATGAATTTATGAGTCCTGAAAAGGCCCTCCAACCAACTTTACCATCACCTCAGGCACAAGGGTAGCTTGGTCTTGTATCTTATTCCCATGTGAACAAGCTTTTACAGTCTTCAAGCCTCTCATCTGGCAAGTCACTGTTTTAGATTACATGGTTATTTTTTTCACACAATGAGGATTGAGTGAAGCCTTTGACTAATGGTAGCATTGCTAAATTGAATGAGAGAGGTTTTTTAAAAACATATGCCATCACAAATCATGCCACTCTTATTTACTGGATATCGATTTGGAAAGACAGGCAATACTAAAACGAAGAATAGGAAACAGATTACTTTCATTTGTAAATCCTATTTTATTATCAGACCTGGTTGTGAACCATTATCTATCTTGACATCTTGCTGAGCAGTGCAGGGTCTATCCAGAGTGATTTACACCGTCAGATTTTCTGACGACCTGTGAGTTTCCTGAGTTTGCAACTCAACACCGCTTTGGAAGTATTGTTTCTTCTAATTTGTTCCTGGCCACAAACTAGTGACAAACTCCAACTGATGAGTCTTTTCGAGTGCGAGTGGTCATTGTACGCTGCAGAAAAAACTGCTGGAGGAACTCAGCAATATCTGTGGAGGCAAAAAGGATGTGTTGATATTCAAGTTGAGACCTTGATCAGGACTTTGTACGACTGTGCTTAGCTAGAATACACTTGTTACCTAATTTGGGAACAACTCATTCAACAGGAGGTGGAATCTTGATGATCATACAGGAAAGTTTAGTTTAGTTCAGTTTAGAGATGCAGCACGGAAACAGGCCCTTTGGCCCACCGAGTCTGCACCGACCAGCAATCCCTGCACATTAACACGAACCCACACACACTAGTGATAATTTACAATTTTTACCAGGCCTATTAGCCTACAAACCTGTATGTCTTTGGAGTGTGGGAGGAAACTCCTGTAGAAAACCCACACAGGTCACGGAGAGAACATACAAGCACCTGGAGTCAGGATCGAACCCGGGTCTCTGGCGCTGTAAGGCAGCAACTCTACCACTGCACCACCATGCCACCCTCCTATCCGACACACTAAGGACAATTTACAGAACACAATCAGCCTACAAACCCGCACATCTTTGGAACGTGGGATGTAACTGGAGCACCCAGTCACAGGGAAAATGTACAAACTCCGTACAGACAGCACCCACAGTCAGGATGAAACTCGGGTCTCATGACGCTGTAAGGCAGTAACTCCGCTGCTGTGCCACCATGCTGCCCGAAGGGCCCTGAGTGGCCCCCAGGTTCTCATGACAGGATACATTGGGATATCACACAAGACCATATTCTCCCTCGTATCTGAATCTTGATGAAGCAATGTTGATAGAGATGGACCATCTACTCATTTTGTAAAATGTTCTCACAATGTTGTTTGGCTAATCTAAGATACCAAAACTAGATTTTAATTTTGATGTTCCATTTCATGTTCTACAGTTGTCAATGCAGATACTGTGATATCCTGAGGAGAGATAGAGGCATCCGTAGGTTTAATTGATTCGGGAGACATGATTTGATAATTTGGCATTTTTTTCAGGCCTCAGGTTACAAGACTCTCAGGAAGAGATTTAGAAATAGGTCTCCTGGCCAGAATCTGACTTAAAGATACAGAATGAGGTAAGATCGGAATCCACAAAGAATATTAGTAAAATTAAAAGGTAGTATACCCTCGGTAAAATATCAGATTACTGAGGGTATACATTGAGTACATTGACAAAATGAATCAAAGTTCTTCAACTGAATTATTTCTGAAACACATGCAGGAATTATTGTGAGAGAATTCAAGACAGATTCAACAATGCAACCTTCAATTTGGCCATAAGATGGCAGACTTGGTATTCCTGGTGCCCAGATTTGTCTGACTTCGACCCTAAGGAATTCATTGTTGGGAATAGAGTGGGAGATGCAGACCTTGGAACAAAACCAAATGTTATTAGAAGTTTTTTCTCATCTGGGAGTATCAGCATCTGGCAACGTGTAGAAATCATTAAGAAGGGCGAGGATTGGAAGCCACAATGGCATTGAAAGCTGTATGTACAGAAGACCTTATTATTGCTCCATCAACAAAAGATAAACAGTGGTAGATAGACATAAAATGCTGGAGTCACTCAGCGGGACAGGCAGCACCTCTGGAGAGAAGGAATGGGTGAGGTTTTGGGTCGAGAGAAGAAGGGTCTCGACCTGAAACGTCACCCATTCCTTCTCTCCGGAGATGCTGTCTGTCCCACTGAGTTACTCCAGCTTTTTGTGTCTTTCTTCGGTTTAAACCAGCATCTGCAGTTCCTTCTTACACATAAAAAGTGGGAGGTTATTGCCAGCAGATCTGATCGTGATTTCAGTGAATCTAGATTCAAATCAAATGCTTTATTTAGAGGATTGAAAGGAAGCTTACATATTTTATAGAACAGAGATATTGAAATGCTGAGGTGGCAGTTGTTTAATTTTAGTTACTGTAATTTTGACCTTAGCAATATCAATTAAAGAAGTCCTAGATGTAATTTCAGACACTGACGTTGGCAGCATTAGAATGAGCATGTTCATTACCAGTCTGTGCCTTGCAAGTGATAGAGGTCTACGCAGTATAGAACTATTGTAAGGGAACTAGTGTGGTTTGGAAGACTTGACCAGGTGGAGCAATATTTTTTTATTGCGAAATGCACAAGTGTTGATACTAAAGTTATTGTGAATACCATTCTTTAAATAGGAATATCCCATTCACGTTGATGATTTAGGGTCACAAATGGAGATTTGATATTCGGACAAGATACAGTTGTTAGGATGTGTATTGGCGTGAGATGAATCAACAGACTCAGGAGAAATTGGAAAATAGGTGGGAAGAATTGGTTTATATTTGAAGAAATAAAATAGAAATTGGAAAACCTTTTGGATGTTTTACTGGCATGTAAAAGAGAATGGTACGTTCCTGACTTTTGCTCTTTGGTAGGATCTCCCTTCTTTCCCTTCCTTCTCTCAGATGATGGCAAACATAAAAAACATACAAAATGGGAGCAAGAATAGGACATCTGCCTCTTCGGGCCGGCTCTGCCTTTCAAAAGATGATGCCATATCTTTTACCTCAACATCGTTCCTCTGCTCTATTCCCATATCCCTTCACTCAACTAATATCCAGAAATCTATCACTCAGTTCTTAATGAACTTAGTGCCAGAACTTCAAAACATTCACCACTATTTAAGTAACGAAATGTCTCCCTATTACACTCCTAAATAGCCTACCCTATATTGCGACACTGTTACGCCCCAGAACTAGACTTCTCAATGATGAAACTCATACTCTCCACAACAATCCCTCTAAGCCTGCTACTGACTTTCATTGAGATGTATCCAATTCTTTTAATCTCTGTAAGGCCCAGACACTAAACTAGTTCTCATATATGGTAGACCTGCCATCCCAGAAACAGTCTAATGATTTTGTGCTCCATCTCTTCTGCAACAAGTGCATCCTTTTTTTATTGTAAGGGGCCCAAAATTGCAAACAGTACTCCAGCTTTAGTCTCACCGAGCCCCTGTCCTTCTGCAAAAAAACTCCAAAATGGCATTTGCCTTGTCAACTACTTGCTGCACCTGCACTTTAGATTTCTATGGGATTTTTTAAAGGATACCCAGTCCTTTTGAACATTTCCATTTCCCAATCTCATGCCATTTCAAAAATGCTCAGTATTTCTGTATTTCTCCCAAAGTAGATTTCAATTATTTGCACAATGTACAAAATCTGCCATGCAGCTTGTACCTCAGCTTTTTCATATTCTCATGAAACCTCACTACATCCTCATTATTACTCATATTTCCACAGATTTGTGATAATAAACTTGGAAATATATTTGGTTCCCTCGGTAAAACTTGTTGATGTAGATTGTAAATAATTGTGGTTCAAGAACTAAGCTAAGATATCCTCATTTATTCCTAAACTTTGATTTTCACCAATTAACCAACTATTAAAGTATGCTCTGAAAATCAGCTTATCTTCATAGTCACCTCAGTTTTACCCAATCATAGACATCACACTCTCTGCATCTTAACAAGTTCCTTTCCGGTTCTGACAAAGAGTCTTCAACCTGAAAGATTAGTTCTAATTTTGTTCTTACAGATGTTATCTGATTATCTAAGTATGTCCAGCATTTTTTTACTTTACTGCCTTACCCTCCCCCCAATTCCAATGTGCACTAATCTTGTTTAGCAGCCCCCTGCATGGGGCTTTTCAAAAGCCTTCTGCAAATCAAAAGACACTACATCGTCATGTTCCCTGTATTATCTGTGTGGAAATTGTGAAACCCCCGTGACTACGTGGGTTTCCACCAGATGCTCCAGTTTCCTCCCACAGATGTGCAAGTTTGTTGGTTAATTGGCCTCTTCAAAAATTGTCCCTCATGTTTAGGGAGTGGATGATAAAGTGAGTTAAAGTAGAACTAGTGTGAATGTGAGATCGATGGCCAGCATGGACTTGGTGGGCCAAAGGGCCTGTTTCCACGCTGTATCTCGAAACTAAAATGAGACTGGTTTCCCTCATTTACTCTACCAAACAGATCCTCAAAGTATCCACTCCAGTAAATTATGCAAACATGATTTCCTGTCAGAAATCCACCTTGACTGTTTAATCTCATTATTATTTCTTAAATGTCTGGATATCATATTCTTTATTAAAGACTGCAGCATATTTCCAACAGCGTCTGGCTAACATGTTGCGGGTTTCTTTCTAGGGTCACTTTTGTTTGTTCGACCACTTCAGAATCTAAAGTATTGTGGAAAATGATAACCAGATAATCTACTTTATCCTTAGCCATCACTTTCAAATTACTGGAATATGATTCATCCGATATTTGGGATTTATCAGTTTCACTAGAGCTTAATACGTATTATTTGGATTTGCAGGCAGCTTTTGACAAGGTCCAACGCAGATTGGTAAACAAGATTAGAGCACATGGAATTGGGGTAATGCACTAGCATGGATTAAGATTTGGTGAACAGATAGAAAAGAAAGCTTATTAACATAGTTCTCCAGTATTTCTGGGAGGTGTAGAGTGTCTTCTTTGATAGTTAATTCCTCTGCCATTCTTTTATTCTGCATTATAAATTTTAAATTCTGGCTGAAAGGCAGACCACATTTGCCATCATTGAATTTTCCTTTATATATGTACAGAATCTCTTATTTTTGTGTTTCTCACTAGTTCAGTTTCATATTCTGTTTTTCTATTCTTTAATAATTTGCTGGTATACCTTAGTGCTTCCGAAACCCTCCCAGTCCTCAGGTTTACTGTTTCTTTGGCAGCTTTGAAAGCTTTTTCTTTTGATTTAATACCATCTGAAATTATCCATGTTCAAACCACTTTTCCTGTTGTGGCTTTGTGTCACTATGGAATGGTTGTTTTTGCAAATCATGTTTTATTTCATTACAGCAAGCAGGAGATAGACGAACAGATATGTAGGCAGAATACCAAAATATGCCAAATCAACAGGAGATAGACACAAAAAGCTGGAGTAGTTCAGCGGGTTAGGCAACATCTCTGGAGAAAAGGATTAGGTGATGTTTCGGGTCGAGATCCTTCGTCAAATCACCAGGGTTGGCTTAGGGGGTGACTTTAACTTTCCCAACATTGACTGGGACTTGCTCAGTGCCAAAGGCTTAGACGGGGCAGAATTTGTTATGTGTATCTAAAAGGATTTCTTGAAACAGTATCTGGATAATTCAACCTGGGAAACAAACATTGTGTTGGGAAAAGAGCCTGGCCAGGTGACTGGTTTCAGTGGAAGAGCACTTTGGGAATAGATACAACTCCATACATATTAAGATTGTTTTGAAATGTGGACCTTGTGGGAAAGTACTAAGTTGGAGCAAGGAAAATTATGACATTATTAGGCAGGAGCTCTGGAGGGTACAATGAGCACATTTGTTACTGTATTGGTCCACACGTGCGAGTCATTTAAAGGCCAGTAGTTCAAAGTTCAGGACTGACATGCATCAGAAAGGAGGAGGGATAAGGATGGAAAAGTTAGGGAACCTTAGATGAACAAAGAGGTTATAAATTCGGTCAAAAGGAAAAAGGAAGTGAATGCAAGGTTTCAGAGGATGAAGTCAGACAGGGCCTTTGAGGTCCACTCCGCTCTGGACCACTTGGACAACAAAAACTCATATGTCAGGCTGTTATTCATTGATTACAGCTCGGCATTTAATACAATCATCCCCTCCAAGCTGGTGACCAAACTCGCAGAACTGGGTCTCTGCGCATCTCTCTGCAATTGGATCCTCGACTTCCTCATTCACAGACCACAGACTGTTCGAATTGGTGGAAAGATGTCAGCCTCGATAACAATTAGCACGGGAGCACCTCAAGGCTGCGTGCTCAGCCCCCTGCTGTACTCACTCTATATTCATGACTGCATAGCTGGTCATAGTGCGAACTCCATCATCAAGTTCGCTGACGACACCACTGTTGTGGGACGTATCACTGATGGGGACGACTCAGAGTATCGATGAGAGATCCACCGACTGACCAAATGGTGCCAGCATAATAACCTGGCCCTCAACACCAGCAAAACCAAGGAACTGATTGTGGACTTTGGAAGAGGTAGGATGGGGACCCACAGTCCCGTTTATATCAACGGGTCGATGGTGGAAAGGGTCAAGAGCTTCAAATTCCTGGGCGTGCACATCTGTGAAGATCTCTCCTGGTCCGGGAACACTGATGCAATTATAAAGAAAGCACATCAGCGCCTCTACTTCCTGAGAAGATTACGGAGAATCGGTATGTCAAGGAGGACTCTCTCTAACTTCTACAGGTGCACAGTAGAGAGCCTGCTGACCGGTTGCATCGTGGCTTGGTTCAGCAACTTGAGCGCCCAGGAGCGGAAAAGACTACAAAAAGTAGTAAACACTGCCCAGTCCAACATCGGCTCTGACCTCCCTAGCATCGAGGGGATCTATCGCAGTCGCTGCCTCAAAAAGGCTGGCAGCATCATCAAGGACCCACACCATCCTGGCCACACACTCATCTCCCCGCTACCTTCAGGTAGAAGGTACAGGAGCCTGAAGACTGCAACGTCCAGGTTCAGAAACAGCTACTTCCCCACAGCCATCAGGCTATTAAACTCAACTCAATCAATACTCTTAACATTAATAGCCCATTAAATATTTATTTGCACTCTATGTTCTATTTATCCGTGTGTGTATATATTTATATAATGGTATATGGACACACTGATCTGTACTGTATTCATGCCTTCTATATTCTGTTGTGCTGAAGCAAAGCAAGAATGTCATTGTCCTATCTGGGACACATGACAATAAACTCTCTTGAATCTTGAATCTTGAATTTAACTCAAGGAGGAAAGAGCTCAAGTAGGCAATTACAAGGGCCTAAAGGGGGCCATGAAGTGGCTTTTGTGAATCAGATTAAAGAAAAGGCTTTTTATACCTACATTTAAAACAAAAGGGTAGCTAGGGAAAAGGTAAGGTCACTCAAGAAAAAAAAGAAGGAATCTGTGCAGTCAGGGATTATTGGTGAGGTACTAAACAAGTACTCTGAATCTGTTTTCATCGAGGAGAAAGACATGGAGGATTTGATCTTTCTTCCAAGGACTCTGAGATGTCAATTGCTGGTCCACAGTATTTGCTTATATGTCCGCTGCCCATGTTGTTTCAATGGGAACTTCTAGTTGGTGCTTTTCATTGACTGTGATGTGACAACTCACCACATGAAGACATGGACCTATTGGCCATTTTTACAATTCTCTGTCATTTTAGAACAGTTTTACTTTTCACAATTTAATGGAGAAAAGTGATTTTTAAAAATAATTTGTTTGTTTCCGTCCGCTCAGCAGACCAGCCGACCAGAATATTACAAAAACAATATTTTTAAACAATCACTCTTCTGAGACATTCCATGCAAAGAGCTGGCCCACTCTGCCCGCCTGCACAGACATGCATGACTCATCAGATTCCCTTCAGTCCAATGAAATCCTTGAGCCTATCATTTCACAGTTGAACTTTATTGTATTTAAGGAGACAATCTGAATTTTTTGCAAACCCCATGTTGACCACAGAAGCCTTGCTTGGCCTCAGACTTTATCATTGTTCGTACTCCTTCCTCCGTTATCTATTCATTATTATGTTAATTCCACTTAAGGCTCATTCATTTTATAATTTAACTCTGTTATTTCACAGAGTTATGCAGCTTGTAACCAAGCCCTTCAACCCAACTTGCCTACAAATTCCTACGTGCAAATTCCTATTTTTGTCAGGCCAGAGATCCCCACCTTAAAATGTTGCCATAAAATCGAATAAAGTTTAGAGCACCTTTGGAGGGTGCGTCATGGAACAAAACAGCAGCAGTTTGCTCCCTTTTTTCTGCATAAATACGTATTCTTACTGCCACAGAAGGCTGTGGAGGCCAAGTTAATGGATATTTTTAAGGCAGAGATAGATAGATTCTTGATTAATACCGGTGTCAGGGGTTAATGGGAGAAGACAGGAGAATAAGGTTCGGAGGGACAGATGGATCAGCCATGATTGATTGGTGGAGTAGACTTGATGGGCTGAATGGCCTAATTCTGCTCCTATCACTTATGACCTTAAAGAAATACAGAGTGCTTAGGCTTAAACTTATCAAATGTTGTGTTGGATCTCCATTTGTTTCAGCAACCTTTTTGAAGGAAAATATCATGGATATGATTGGGAGAGTGATAACCTCCTGTGCATACAGGGCTGGACATTGACCTCCTATGCAAAGTCTCTAATGCATTGGCACAGTTGGGATACCACAGTTGGGATACCATTCATTGAGTGGGTTGAAAACATATAGAAAGGTGAATGTTGGCCCACAATTGGATCCAGGCTGAGGATACAACTTGGACAGCTGAATAAAGGTGTATCTTGTCAAATTTTCAACTCTTTAGCCATCTTTACAGAGTGAATATGAAAATCATGGCCAGAATTCTATGGAAGAGGGTGAACAATGCTGGACTTCCATCCCACCCTTTCAATGGCTATTTTAGGTTCTGGCAATATAGAATGGGTGGATGTCCATTGCGGCATTTAAACTTGACTATCCTATACTGAAGGGTGCCTTTGTATCCAACTCATATGCTTAATTAGATCACACACCATCAACGTTTAATCCTCATTATACATTTGTGCAGGATCTGAGAGCCTGCCTGGACCTTCAATGCTCTCAAACACATTATATTCCTTACTTATAATAATTAGATTTAAGACATTTCATACTTCACAAGTTTGTCAATACTCAACTTCATTGGCAATTATAAGAATGTATTGCACAAGGGAAATCATAACTGTCCTTCTGGTGTGCCCAAAATTTTGAAAAGCAAGAACCCCTAAGATAACCTCAGTCAATTTATCTGTCAAATTCATATCTAATTCTTCAGATACTTCAGATATATCGCCTACTTTACTTTGGGAATCTTTTAAAGCATACATTAGGGTATTATAATTTCATATCAAGCTTTTCAAAATAAAAAGAATAAGAATGAACAAAGACAGTTAGAAGAACTTATTAGACAAATGGATATAGATAATGCTAAAGATCCATCAATAGATAAACATAATAAAATAATAATTTTAAAATTTAAATTAAATAAATTATTATCTGCCAAACTTATAAGACTTTTTCAAATTACAAAACAAGAGCACTTTGAATTTGGGGATAAACCGCATAAACTTTTGGCTCGCCAGCTAAAAAAACGAGAAAAGGAACATACTATACCAAAGATCAAATCAGATAAAGGGGAATTATTAACAACACCGAAGGATATTAATAAAAGATTTGCGCAATTTTACGAGAATTTGTATACATCTAAAACGATAATTGATTCCAATAATATCACAAAGTTCTTGGATACCTGTAATCTTCCAAAGTTAGAGCTGAAGGAACAAGAGGAACTGGGTGCACAAATCTCAATTAAGGAATTAGAAGATACAATAAACTCATTAAAAAATGGAAAAACACCAGGCCCTGATGGATTTACTAATGAATTTTATAAAAGCTTTTATGATAAAATAATACCAAGATTACAAAAAATGTACCAATACGCTTTTAAAAAACGAATACTACCTGATACATTAGCGGAATCAACGATTACATTAATACCTAAGAAAAATAAAGATTTAGAAGAACCTGGCTCATATAGAGCTATAGCATTGTTAAACACAGATCAAAAAATATTAGCGAAAACATTAGCTAGAAGATTAAGTAAATACATTAGTAAATTAATAAACCCAGATCAGACAGGGTTTATCCCTAAGAGATACTCTTCTAATAATATGAGACGTCTACTCAACATAATGCACTCACACAAATCTGAAGATCAAGAATTATCAATTATTTCGCTGGATGCTGAAAAAGCATTTGATCAAGTAGAATGGAATTATATGGATAAAGTATTACAAAAATTTCAACTGGGAGAGAATTGTATTTTATGGATTAAGTTACTATATAACAAACCTACAGCTAGAATACTTACTAATAACATATTATCCTCGAAATTTCAACTATCAAGGGGAAATAGACAAGGATGCTCATTATCACCACAGCTGTTTGCTCTCATTATTGAACCGCTAGCAGAAAAAATTAGAATACACCCTGATATTCATGGATATAATACTAAAGACTCATATAATAAAATATCTTTATACGCGGATGATATATTATTGTATATTACAAAACCTCAAATCACTATACCAAATATATTAAATTTAATTGAAGACTTCGGATCTTTTTCTGGATATAGAATAAATTGGAATAAAAGTGAAATTATGTCAATAAAACCGAAAGATTCAACACATCTTTTAAAATTCCCTTTTAAAATAGCTACAGAAAAATTTAAATATTTGGGAATCGAAATTACCAGAACATATCAAGGTATGTTCAGGGCAAATTTTGACCCCCTACTTAATAAACTGAATACATTAATTAAATTCTGGAAAACGCTCCCGATGTCTTTAATAGGCCGAATAAACGCAATAAAAATGATCTTTTTACCACAAATTTTATACCTATTTCAATCAATTCCTATATACTTACCTAAGAAGTTTTTTAAAAAATTCGACTCAGATATCACTAATTTTATATGGGACTATAAATCACATAGAATACAAAAAACCCATCTGAATAAACCTAAAGTATTGGGGGGTCTAGCACTACCTAATTGTATGTATTATTATTGGTCAGTAAATATTAAAAACATGATTCAACTGATGGATAATTCCGCCCAGCAAGTAGACTGGATTGTAATGGATTGTAATGGAGAAAGAGGATTGCTCCTCTAGAAACATTGGAGCGATCCTCCTCTCTCCAATGAAACTGAATAACATAAACTATAATAAGAACCCAATTATTCATAGTACAATCCGTATTTGGAAACAAATAAAACAAAATTTAAAATTAAGAAACTTATCACTTTTATTACCTATAGTCAATAACCCTTCGTTTAGTCCTTCTATTATAGATAAAGCTTATACACAATGGGATAGACTAGGAATTAAAACGCTTGGTGACTTGTATGAAACTGGAAAATTACTTTCATTTCAACAATTACAAATAAAATATAAACTCGGAAATATTTTAAATACTTTCAAATATGCGACGATTTGAAAAAATATACAAAAGATCATTATAATAATCCAGTAGATGTATTGGACGAGGCAATGCAGATAAAAGCAGAATCAGCAAACTTAATATCATATTTGTATAATATTATTTTAAATGTACAAATACCACCTACGGAGGGTATCAGAAGAGACTGGGAACAAGAGTTAGCTATTAAAATTTCAAAGGAAAGTTGGAATGAATACTTATTAAACGTGCATAAATGCTCGATTAATGTAAGACACACTTTAATACAATTTAAAATTTTACATAGATTATATTATTCGAAAACTAAAATTCATAAAATTTTCCCAAACGTATCATCTATTTGTGATAAATGTCAATCCCAAGAAGCAACTATAGCGCACTCATTTGTCTTCTGTACAAAAATTCAAAAATTTTGGAATGAAATTTTTGAAATCTTTACAAAGTTATTTAAAACAAGACTGATACCCAAAGCAGAATGGATTATCTTCGGAATAACGGAAGATGATCCAGAACTAAATGTGTTTCAAAAGAAATTAATGGACTATGGGTTAATAACTGGAAAAAAGCTAATTCTAAAATTTTGGAAGAAGGCTCCAATACCAACTATAAATATGTGGATTTCAAATATGTTTGAAACATTACACCTAGAAGAGATAAGACTCCTCCTAGCAGGTAAACCAGATCACTTCCACCTGACGTGGTCTGCATTTATAGAATTATTACAAACATAGGGTGCAAAAGTACTTAAAAAAAATAAAAAATTGAGGTCAGGTAAGGGGGGATGATAGTTGAAGAGTTGGTATGTCCTATTTACGTGATGCTCAAAAAAAAACATTTGTTTCTCTTTTTTTCTCTTTCTCTTTTCTTTTCTTAGGGCCTATTTCTTAACTCTTTTTCTTTTTGTTTTTAATTTCGCTCTTATAGGGTCTTCGTCCTTTTTTGTTGTTACATTTTCTACACTTTTCTACACTTGCACTTTTTCCTTCACTTTCTTCTTTCTTTCAATCTTTTCTTTTTCTAGTGTAAAAAAATAAATAAAGGGAGTACATTAATTGTAAGAAGATATAAATGACGAGTATTAATGTATGTGGTTGTAATGTAATGTACTTCTAATAAATAAAAATTAAAAAAAAAAAAAAAAAAAAAACAATTCATATCTAATTCTGACATGTATTCCCCAAATTATAGGGTACATATTGTCTGATAACATAAAGCAGCTGAGAGCAAAGTGGCAGTCGATTTTGTGTCTCCTAAATTGCATTTCCACTATAATCAGAGAGAGATGCGAGGCGGGCAACCAAATGACTGTCACATATTTTACTTTTAGTTTTAGAGATACAACGTGGAAACAGACCCTTCAGCCCACAGCCCAGAATCCACAGACTAGCGATCCCCACACACTAACAATATCCTACACACACAAGGGACAATTTCCAATTTTACCAAGCCAATTAACCTCCAAACCTGCACGTGTTTGGAGTGTGGGAGGAAACCGGCGCTCCCGGAGAAAACCCACGCAGGTCACAGGGAGAATGTCCAAACTCCATACAGACAGCACCCGTAGTCAGGATCAAACCTGGTTCTCTGGCGCTGTGAGGCAGCAACTCTACTGCTGCGCCATAGAGCCGTCCTCAACATATTTTTAAAAATTGCATTATAATGGAATGCCACGATTTAGACCCTGCATTTCTCCAGATGCTTAAGTAGTCTGATCTAAATAATTTCCTCCCTCTACAAATTTATTGGCCTCTTATCTTTGGAGGCTGAGATTGTAGTCCTTAATTGGTGTGATTATGAGCATGAAACATATTTTAACAGTTCAGAATCGCGGTATCCAGTTAAAGATTCTTCACTGGGCTTGTAGGGGAGGCTCATGAAATACCTCAAGTGAGATCAAATCTTTTGTAATTTAACCTACACTCTATAGATCCATAGGTTTAATGAGGAGTGAATACCCCATTACCTGCCATCACAGCCTTCAAGTCTGTGGAGCACCACATTGCCAAAGACATAACAAGTGTTCCACAACCATGGATGAACCGTTGGATCCAATCCCGGATGAAGTCCAAGTCTGCAGCATTCATGTCAAACAGTCTCGAGCAGTGCATGAAATCTACATGTGACCTTTGCAAAGTTATCAAGGATGCCAAGAGAGAATTCTGGACCAAGCTAGAAGAAGAGTGTTTGAAGAAGAGATAAGTGTTTAATTGTTATATGTACTGGCAACGGAACAATGAAATGTTTACGCAGCAGCACAACTGGCCTGTAAATACAATACACAAAGATAATATATAATAAACCAAACAATCAATCACTCAATAATGCTAATACTAAAGGGCCTGTCCCACGGGCATGCGACTCCATGCGGCAAGCGCGACCTAACCACAAGCGGGGGCCGCGCGGAGGTCGCGGGGCCGGTCCCACTTCGATCGCCGGAGCCGTATAGAGTTGTGCGGAGCTGGTCCCGACATCGCGCGGGGCTCCGAAAATCTGACACTGTTCAAAAATTCCATGCGGCAACGGCCTGCCGCCCTGCAGCCGCATCGAGGCCGTGCGCGCCGCATCGACGGTCGTGCGCACCGCCTCACCGCCGGACGCAGCCGCCTCCACCGCCTCCACCGGAAGCAGCCGCATCGAGGCCGTGCGCGCCGCCTCAACGGCCGTGCGCACCGCCTCACCGCCGTACGCACCGTCTTGACGTCACTCGACCTCCGCGCGGCCCCCGCTTGCGGTTAGGTCGCGCTTGCCGCATGGAGTCGCATGCCGGTGGGACAGGCCCTTTATGCAAAAAATAACCTAAACCTACATAGGTGGTCAGTGTTGTGTGGTGTTCAAGATCTTTATGGTTGTTGGGAAGTAGCTATTCCTGAACCTTGCAGTCATGGTTTTCAGACTCCTATATCTTCTTCCCGATGGTTGGTGCAAAAAGAGAGCCTGGCCAATGTGGTGTGGATCTTTGATGATGCTGAATAGCTTTTTGAGGCAGGACCTTCTGTTAGATCCCTTCAATAGTGGAGTGATGAGTACCTGCGATGGACTGGGCAGTGTTTACCACTCTCAGGAAAATTCAGTTGCATAGGGATGTGTAGAGACCCTGTTCTCCATGTTTGATAACAAGTTTGGAGGGGATGATTGTGTTGAACTCCAAGCTGTAGTCTATGAACAACAGCCTGACACATATGTTCATATTGTCCAGTGTAGAGTGGAGAGCCAGCAAGATTACTTCCCCAATTATTCTATCGTGGTGGTGGGCAAATTGTAGAGGGCCCAGGTCCTTGCTAAGATTGGAGTTGATACGCTTCATAACCAAATAACTCAAAGCACTGCAGCATGTCATGTGAGTCTTCTTGGGCACCAGTATTATCGATGCCCGTTTAAAACAGTTGGAATTTTCAGATCTTGGTAATGAGAGGTTGAAGATGTTTACAAAACTCCAGCTAGTTGGACAACATGGGTTTTAAGAATGTGGCCAGTTACACCATCGGGGGCTTATGCTTTCTGAGGGTCTACCCGCTTGAAGAATCTTCTGATGTCAGCCTCGGTGACTGTGATTACAATGCTATCAGGCATTATGGAGGGCCAAGAAGAAACATTGGAAGTTCACCCTTTCAAAACAAGCATAGAATGCATTGAGCTCATCCGGGAGTGATGCTTTGCTGTCGCTTGAGCTGCCACTTGGTTTTGCCTTGTAGGAAGTGATGGCGTCCAATCTCTGCCACAGCTGCTTCTCTAACCTCCAGTCTACGGCAAAAATGTCTCTGCCTTTCTGATGGCCTTATCGAGGTCATACCTGGACTTCCTATAGGAACCTGCCTTGCCAGATTTTTGATTCATAGAAGGCTTCTGGTTAGGGAAACTGAAGTGCTAGGATAACCACACAGACACCAGTCAATTGTGATAAGGCTTGCATGCTAAAACAGGCTACAAAGAAAAGCAACTGGCCTAATTAGAGGTCCTGGACATGTCTTCAGAACCTGCATGGACCAGTTGGCATGGGTATGAGGTTCATGTTTAACCTTTCCCTACTCCATTCTGAAGTTCCCATCTGCTTAAGAACGATCATTATCATCCTGATGCCAAAGAAAAACAAAGTAGCATGCCTAAGTGATGACTGTTCAATGCCTCAACATCCACCACCATGAAGTACTTTGAGAGGCGACAATCAACACCAGCCTGCCAGACAGACTTGATCCACAGCAATTCACCTACCATCACAACAGGTCCATGGCAAATATTATCTCCCTATCCCTACATTTACCTGGAGGTAGAGGGTTGTTTTTCAGACAGGTCCTCCACAATGAGTGATGTACCACAGGAATTGGTGCTAGGTCCATTGTTGTTCATTAATTATAACAACGATTTGGAGCTGAATACAGGTGGCATAATTAGTCAGTTTGTAGATGATACTAAAATTGGTGGTAGGGTGAACAGTGAAGAAGGTTATCATGAAGAAGATTACAATGAGATTTTGATCATTAGGACCAATGGGAGGGTAGGAATGCAAATGAAGTTTAATTCAGATAAATGAGATGTGTTACATTTTGGAAAGGTAAAACTGGGCAAGACCACATAGTAAATGCTTGGGCCCTGGAGAGTGTTGTAAAACAGAGACCTGGGGTGCTGATACATAGTTCCATGAAAATGGCCACACAGGGCTGGTGAAGGAGGTGTTCGGCATGCCTGCCTTCATTGGTCAGTCTCTTGGGCACAGGAGCTGGAATGTCATTTGCAGCTACACATGACGGCTGGAAAATCTCACTGTGATTAAAGTGTGCAGTTGTGGTAACCTTGTTATTGGACGAGTGTCATTAAACAAGGAAAGGGAAAATGGTTTATGAAAACGGTAATTGTTTTAGAAAGTTTGATCAGAATGCTGCATCATTTTTCCTTGGAGGGCAGGAGGCTGAGAAGCGACCATATGGAGGTTTATAAAATTATGAGGTATGTAGATAAGGTGAATGGTAAGTATTTTCCCATTCAATATGATCATGGCTGATCATCCAACTCAGTATCCTGTACCTGCCTTCTCTCCATACCCCCTGATCCATTTAGCCACATCTAACTCCCTCTTAAATATAGCCAATGAACTGGCCTCAACTACCTTCTGTGGCAGAGAATTCCAGAGATTCACCACTCTCTGTGTAAAAAATGATTTTCTCATCTCGGTCCTAAAAGACTTCCCCCTTATCCTTAAACTGTGACCCCTTGTTCTGGACTTCCCCAACATCGGGAATAATCTTCCTGCATCTAGCCTGTCCAACCCATTAAGAATTTTGAAAGTTTCTATAAGATCCCCTCTCAATCTTCTAAATTCTAGCGAGTACAAGCCGAGTCTATCCAGTCTTTCTTCATATGAAAGTCCTGCCATCCCAGGAATCAGTCTGGTGAACCTTCTCTGTACTCCCTCTATGGCAAGAATGTCTTTCCTCAGATTAGGAGACCAAAACTGTACGCAATACTCCAGGTGTGGTCTCACCAAGACCCTGCACAACTGCAGTAGAACCTCCCTGCTCTTATACTCAAATCCTTTTGCTATGAATGCTAACATACCATTCGCTTTCTTCACTGCCTGCTACACCTGTATGCCTACTTTCAATGACTGGTGTACCATGACACCCAGGTCTCGTTGCATCTCCCCTTTTCCTAATCGGCCACCATTCAGATAATAGTCTACTTTCCTGTTTTTGCCACCAAAGTGGATAACCTCACATTTATCCACATTATACTGCATCTGCCATGCATTTGCCCACTCACCCAACCTATCCAAGTCACCTTGCAGCCTCCTAGCATCCTCCTCACAGCTAACACTGCCCCCCAGCTTCATGTCATCCGCAAACTTGGAGATGTTGCATTCAATTCCCTCATCCAGACCATTAATATATATTGTAAATAGCTGGGGTCCCAGCACTGAGCCTTGCGGTACCCCACTAGTCACTGCCTGCCATTCTGAAAAGGACCCGTTTACTCCTACACTTTGCTTCCTGTCTGCCAGCCAGTTCTCTATCCACATCAATACTGAACCCCCAATACCGTGTGCTTTAAGTTTGCATACTAATCTCTTATGTGGGACCTTGTCGAAAGCCTTCTGAAAGTCCAGATATAACACATCCATACTTGTTCTCCCTTATCCACTCTACTAGTTACTGTAAAGACTGTTCAAACGCATAGTGTCTTCACTCTAGTTTATTGCATACATTGTATTCGTATACACACATATTGCCCTAGCTGTTCGTGGTCCGTTACCGGAGCTAGAGAGCGAGCTAGGGGTGGGAAGGTTACATTTATACTGAAGCTAATGGGGAGTGGTTAGTAGTAGTGAGGTCATTATGTTAAAGGAACATGCACGGCTCTACATCCTTCCCCTTGAAAAGGGAAACATAGCAATGATGACAGTGAGACCACGACTCATACGCTAGGCACAAACCCGCGCGTACATCGTCAGGAAAAACGTGAAACATTCAAGCAAACTCCCCGTAACGTTCAGGCGGCTTGACCAGACGCCCGGAGCGGGTATGCAGCCCGCCTCCCCCCCCCCTCCGAAGGTAGAGCAGGTACCGGGGCAGGAGTGGCGATAGGTGAGCCGAAAGGGGAGTGAGCAGGAGAGGGAGTACGAGGAGACCGGGGAGGAGACAAGGGCACCGCAACGGGCACGCGAGCGGGAGAGGGCTGACGGGGGGGGGGGGGCCAGGAGGAGCAGCGGGAGAACCGGGCGCCAAGGGCAGAGGAGCAGGAGGCAACGAGGTGGCAACCGGGGGAGCAAAAGGGGCTGTGGGAGGCGGAGCGGGCTCGTTGACAGGCAGCAAATGCTGGCGGGACCGGCGGTAGATTGTGCCCTCGTAGTCAACCAGGTAAGAGCGCGGAGAGTCGGCAAAGCCGATGACAACAGCCAAGCGGTGGTGTCCGGAGGGGGACTGCATCCGGACGACCTGGCCCTTGAAGAGGGGCTGAAGGGGACGGCATGACTTGTCGTGGGAGCGCTTCTGGACGACCTGTTTCTGGGTAATACGCTTCCGGACAGCAGCAGGGCTGCGGACTGCGGGCTGTAGGGACCGCTGGGAGACAGGGATCGGAGGGCGAGTGGTGCGGGACATGATCCGCTGAGCCCATGGCAGGGTCGCGACTAATATTTCGGAGATTCAGTAGAGCGAGATAAAAATCCGAATGCGACAGTCTGCAATGTTCCAGCAGCTCCTTGGCACTGCGGACGGCGCGCTCAGCAAGGCCGTTGCTCTGCGGGTACTCCGGGCTGCTGGTGATGTGGCGAAAGTTGTAGGCGGCGGCGAATGCGCGGAACTCAGCACTCGTGAACTGGCCCCCGTTGTCAGACTGCACAGTCACAGGAATGCCAAAGGTCGCAAAGAGGGGTTGCAGAAGTGAGGGAGTGCAGACGCTCAATCTCGAACCAGCTGGAGTAAGAGTCGACCAGGACCAGGAAATGCTTGCCACGCCACTCAAATATGTCCGTAGCGACCGCCATCCACGCCAGGGCGGGGGCAGGCTGTTGCAGGAGTGGCTGGCGTTGCTGGTGCGGAGAGAGCGTATTGCAGGTAGAGCAGGCAGAGACCCTCTCCCGGATGTCCTGTGCCATGCCGGGCCAATAAAATTGGCTCTGGGCCTGGGACAGGGTGGCATCAGCTCCGGGATGGCCGTTGTGGGCAGTTTGGAAATAGTGGTCCCGCAGAGCAGCAGGCACCACAACCTTGTGACCCTTTACCACCACGCCGTCCTGCAGCACAAGTTCGTCCCGGACTAGGAAGTAGGGCGCAGCACCAGCCGGCAAGGGTGAGCGACGGTCAGGCCAGCCGCGACGGATGACGTCTATAAGCTGTTGCAGGGCAGGATCATTGGCAGTGTGGTGAATCAGGGACTGCATCTGCTGGGAAGGCATGAAGTTGACGTTTAGCACCATCAGGTCGGATGACTCGTACGGGTGGCGGGCAGTAGATGCCAGCGGTGCGCGGGACAGCGTGTCGGCCACAAACATGTCCTTGCCCTTGCGGTACACGATTTGAAACGTAAAGTGTTGGAGTTGCAGCATCATACGCTGCAAACGGGAAGAGGCAACGTGGATCGGTTTGTTCAAGATCGTGACCAGCGGCTGGTGGTCGGTTTCGATAGTGAAGGTGTTACCCAGAATGTAGTCCCTGAACTTCGAGCAGGCGAACACCACGGCAAGGAGCTCCTTCTCGATCTGAGCGTAGCGTTGCTCGGTGGGAGTCATGGTGCGGGAGGCGTAGGAGACAGGTAGTTGCTATCGGTCGTGGATCTGCAGGCAGGCGGCACCGAGACCGAAACTTGATGCATCGCAGGTAATGACGATAGGGCGCTTTAAGTCGAAGAACTTCAGAGTGGGGGTGCGAACCAGCCGGGATTTTAAGTCATCGAAGGCTGCCTGATGCAGCGGGTACCAAACCCAGGCAGTGTCCATCTTGGTCAGTTCCCTCAGGGGCGCACTCAGCTCGCTGAGGTCGGGAATAAATTTCCCCAGGTAGTTCATCGTGCCCAAGAAGCGCTGCAGGCTTGGCACGTTGACCGGAGCTGGCATCTCTGAGACCGCAGCCGTCTTCTGTGGGTCTGGTTTCAGACCCTCAGCCGTAAAAACGTGGCCCACGTAGGTGACCTCCGGGACGCGGAAATGGCACTTCTTGGGGTTCAGTTTGAGGTTGATCTCTCGAGCCCGATCCAGGACCAGGCGGAGGTGGAGGTCGTGCTCAGCGACGTCCCTCCCGTACACCAAGATGTCAGCAACGATGATAGCACACGGCAGACCTGCAAATAGCTGTTCCATGGTGCGCTGGAAAACCTCGCTGGCAGAATTGATCCCGAAAGGCATGCGGAGGAAACGGAACCTGCCGAAAGGTGTACCAAACGTGGTCAGTAAAGATGAACGTTCATCCAGCGGAATCTGCCAGAAAGAGTTCTTGGCATCGAGGACAGAGAATACAGTAGCTGGGCCAACCTTCGCAGCGACATCCTCCACCGTTCGCATGGGGTAGTGCGGGCGCTTGATGGCAAGGTTTAGGTCCTTGGGGTTGATACAGATCCGAATCTCACTCTTGTCCTTCTTAGCAGCAACGACCATGGTGGAGACCCACCGGGTGGCATCACTCACCTCCTTAATGATGCCCATGGCCACCATCTGGCGTAGAGTGGACTCCACCTTGTCCTTCATAGCAAAGGAGACGCGGTGAGGCGGGCGGACTACCGGATGGACCTCCGGGTCTACCTCGATTTCGTACTTGCAGGGTAGTTTGCCCAATACGCCGTCAAAACGGTCGGGGTACTCGCACATGGGATCCATGGGGGTCTGCACCGGGTGGATGTCGTGGTGGAAGGACGCCAAACCGAGGTCCTGGCACGCACTGGCGCCCAACAGAGTAACATTCTCAGATTCCAGCAGATGGAAAGAGAGGGGCCGAGAGGCCTTCAGAACTGAGCAGATAAGGGTGGCCTTGCCGACTGGGAATAGCATGCTCCCCCCATATGCACGGCGGCGGGAGTGATCAGCGGTAATCTTCTCACCAGCTCTTATCTGCTGAAAAAGGCTTAACGACATAACATTCGTAAACGCCCCCGTGTCTACCTTAGCAGAGAAGGTCTTCCCATTCACAGTAACTCGAACTGATGGATCAGCTATCAAAGCATGTGCACCCAGGACTGAAAAAACAAGTGATTCATCATGGGAGGAGCTGTTATCAGAATCAGGGAGTTCGACTGGAAGGTATTCGGAGCCATAAACACTATCAGTAGCAGTCAGGTTGTGTAGACTCTTTCTCTGAGCAGGGACAGGCTGGCCCCTGGAACGGCACGCTGCGGAGAAGTGAGCTTCCTGCACAAATTACAAGTCTTACCCAGAGCAGGGCAAACATCAAATTGATGATTGACAAAGTTGCAGTTTGGGCATCGGCGAGGGTTGACCCTCGCAGGCGCGGGAGTGCTACGCTGGCGTGGCGGGCCATCGCGCCGCGGGCGTCCAGCAGCACCGGCATAGTTAATGTCCTCAGCTTCAGGGGGAGATACGGCGTCGACAGCAGCAGACATGCGAGAGGCATGCAAAGCGTCGTTTAAAGTGAGGTCCGGCTTTCTCAGAAGCTCAGCCCGTAGCTTCGCGTCCTGTAGACCGTGAGCTAGGACATCTCTGACCATCTGGTCGGGGGTCAACGTCTCCAGGTGGCAACGCCGTGCCAGGTGACGCAACGATGCCACGAAGGTGTCGATGTGCTCCCCGGGTTTCTGGCGCCTGCTGAAAAACTTGAACCGCTCTATAATGCAATTGGTGGGAATGTCACACAGAGCGGCAAATTTATTGATGAGACATACGGGGTCCTCTGCATGCTCACCATCGGCGTACTCAAAAGATTCAAAACGTTCCATGGCCTCCGGGCCAGCCAGGTTGAGGAGCAGATGTGCTTTAACCGCAGGGGTAATATTGGGATGAGCGATGGCGACATAGTGCAGGAAGTCGCGCCGGAAAATAGTCCACCGGTGGACGATGTCGGAGTCAAACACCAGAACGTCAGGCTTTCGACACGAGCTGGCCATAGTACATAAATGGTTGGAAAGGAAAATAAACACTTGGAGAAAAGAAAACAAACCCGATGAACAGGAGACGCAGGGTTAACTTCTTGACACCATGTAAAGACTGTTCAAACGCATAGTGTCTTCACTCTAGTTTATTGCATACATTGTATTCGTATACACACATATTGCCCTCGCTGTTCGTGGTCCGTTACCGGAGCTAGAGAGCGAGCTAGGGGTGGGAAGGTTACATTTATACTGAAGCTAATGGTGAGTGGTTAGTAGTAGTGAGGTCATTATGTTAAAGGAACATGCACGGCTCTACAGTTACATCCTCGAAAAATTCTATAAGATTCGTCAGACATGATTTACCTTTCATAAATCCATGCTGACTTTGTCCAATGAATTCACCACTTTCTAAATGTGCTGTTATCCCATCTTTAATAACTGACTAGCATTTCCCCACTACCGATGTTAGACTAATTGGTCTGTAATTCCCCGTTTTCTCTCTCCCTCCCTTTTTAAAAAGTGGGGTTACATTAGCTACCCTCCAATCCTCAGGAACTACTCCAGAATCTAAAGAGTTTTGAAAAATTATCACTAATGCATCCACTATTTCTGGGGCTACTTCCTTAAGTACTCTGGGATGCAACTTATCTGGCCCTGGGGATTTATCGGCCTTTATTCCATTCAATTTACCTAACACCACTTCCTGGCTAACTTGGATTTCACTCAGTTCCTCCATCTCATTTGACCTCCGGTCCCCTGCTATTTCCGGAAGATTATTTATGTCTTCCTTAGTGAAGACAGAATCAAAGTATTTATTCAATTGGTCTGCCATGTCCTTGTTCCCCATGATCAATTTGCCTGTTTCTGACTGCAAGGGACCTACATTTGTTTTAACTAATCTTTTTCTCTTCACATATCTATAAAAACTTTTGCAGTCAGTTTTTATGTTCCCTGCCAGTTTTCTTTCATAATCTATTTTCCCTTTCCTAATTAAGCCCTTTGTCCTCCTCTGCCGGGCTCTGAATTTCTCCCAGTCCCCTGGTAAGCTGCTTTTTCTGTGATATAATTTTTTATTAGAAGCAAACATATTACAGTGTAGAGTAACATATTATAATAGAATAGAAGAAAAAACGTTTCATATACATCAATCATTCATACATTATTAAATTTGTCAATTGTCAGTTAATTCTGCTTCTAGTGTTTTTTTTATATAGATAGAAAAAGAAAAATAGAGAGAAAGAAGAGAAAGAAAGAAGAATTTCAATATCAAAAAAGAAAAAAAGATGGAATGAATAACTTATAATACGTCATAGGAGATAAGTTCGTAGGTTATGAAATATAATTACATCTAATCCTGAGTTCAAGCTTCAGTCGGGCTTTCGCGCTGGGCCACTCTATCCCTTCAAATAGGCAATGAATGGAGCCCATATTTTAACAAAAAGTTCTTGCTTGTCCATTAAGACGAGTCTAATTCTTTCTAGATGTAGGGTCTCCGACATTTCCACAATCCACATTTTAAATGAGGGGGTTGTAGGGCCTTTCCAGAATTTTAATATTAATTTTTTCCCTGTTATTATACTGTAGTCAAGGAAGTTTCTTTGGCTTGTTGTGTTAAACTTTGTTCTGATATCCCAAGTATTATTAATTTTGAGTGGAGCTAGTTTGGTATTAACAACTTCAGAGATTATTTGAAAAATATCAGTCCAGTAATTTTTAATTTTTATACAATTTGCAAAAGTATGTGTTAAATTGGCCTCTAGATGCAGGCATTTATCACATATAGGAGAAATATGTGGGAAAATTCTATTTAGTTTTATTTTGGAATAATGTAATCTGTGTAAGACTTTAAATTGTATTAAAGCATGTCTGGCATTTAACGAACATTGATGTATATGTTGTAAACTTTCGTCCCAAATATCTTTCATAATAGGATAACCTAACTCATTTTCCCATTTATGTCTATATAGTTCCATCGGTGGTTCCTCATTATTTAAGAGAATGTTATAAATATAAGCTATTAATTTTTCAGTGTTAGGATGCTTATTCAAACATTCATCAAGAATTTCTGGTTTCCTAGTCCTATAAACTTGTGTATTGGATTTAACATAATCTCTAATTTGTAAATATCTGAAAAAGTTATTTGAGTGTAGTCCATGATTCTGTTGTAACTCTTGAAATGACAGAAAGATGCCTTCCCTATAAAGATGTCCAATCCTTTTAATTCCATGATTTTTCCATTGTATAAAACCTCTATCCAATATGGATGGCTTGAATAGAGGATTATTTACAATGGGAAGACATAGTGGTATATTATTCCTTATACTGTAGTCAAGGAAGTTTCTTTGGCTTGTTGTGAGTGTTAAACTTTGTTCTGATATCCCAAGTATTATTAATTTTGAGTGGAGCTAGTTTGGTATTAACAACTTCAGAGATTATTTGAAAAATATCAGTCCAGTAATTTTTAATTTTTATACAATTTGCAAAGGTATGTGTTAAATTGGCCTCTAGATGCAGGCATTTATCACATATAGGAGAAATATGTGGGAAAATTCTATTTAGTTTTATTTTGGAATAATGTAATCTGTGTAAGACTTTAAATTGTATTAAAGCATGTCTGGCATTTAACGAACATGTTTTAAAGCCTTTTTTAATTATTTCCAAATTCGTATTCCACTATGTATTATAGGGTTTTCCTTATAGGTTTTTTAATGCAATTTTGTGGTAGCAAATATAATCGAACCTATTTCAAAAGGTAAACAGTCTTCCTTTTCCATCCTTAACCATTCTGGTTGTTGGTCCATTTCTTCCAGCCAGAAATTCATGTTTTTAATATGGACTGCCCAAAAATAAAATAAGAAATTTGGCAAAGCCAAACCTCCGTTGCTCTTTGACTTACATAATGTTTTTTACTTATTCTATGATTCTTATAATCCCAAATAAAGCTTGTAACAATGGAGTCGACTTTTTTGAAAAAGTTTTTTGGAATATATATCAGAATTAATTGAAATAAATATAGTAGTTGCGGTAAGAAAATCATTTTTATAGCATTAATTCTACCAAGCATTCAAATAGGAAGTGTTTTCCAGTACTGAATATGTTTGTGTAATTTATTAAGTAAGGATGGAAAATGTTGTTTAAATAAAGAGGTATATGTCTTAGTTACATAGATTCCTAAATATTTAAGTTTATCTTTAACTATTTTAAAAGGGGATTGTTGTATTGTATTTAAGTTGAATTTTGTTATTGGCATAATTTCACTTTTATTCCAATTAATCCTATATCCTGAGAACTGACCAAATTGTGTTATTAGATTTAATAGATTTGGAATACTAGTTTCTAACTTTGTAATATATATTAATACATCATCTGCATATAAGGAAATTTTATTCCTTGTATCTCTAGTGTTGTATCCATGTATTCCTGGATGGTTTCTAACGCTTTCTGCTAATGGTTCAATTGCAAGAGCAAATAATAGTGGGGATAGTGAACATCCTTGTCTACAACCTCTAGAAAGATTAAATTTGGCTGATAACATTTGATTTGTTAATATTCTAGCTGTTGGATTAGAGTATAACAATTTAACCCATGTGCAGAACTTCTCTCCCAATTGAAATTTTTTCATTACCGAAAATAAATATGTCCATTCTACCTGGTCAAATGCCTTTTCAGCATCTAACGAAATAATTGCTAGATCTGCATTTGGAATTCTATTTGTATATATAATATTGAATAGTCTTCTCAAATTATAAAATGAGTAACGTTTTGGAATAAAACCTGTTTGGTCCGGGTGTATTAATTTATTAATCACTAAGCTCAATCTATGAGAAAGGATTTTGGTTAATATTTTCTGATCAGTATTTAAGAGAGCTATTGCTCTATATGAACCTGGGTCTTCAGGATCCTTATCCGGTTTCGGTATAAGTATGATTGTAGATTCATTTAGAGTTTCTGGAAGTTTCTGTTGAGTATATGCTTGTTTGTAAAGTCTCTGTAGACGTGGAGAAATCAGATCGTAAATTTTTTAATAAAATTCAGAGCTAAGACCATCAGGACCTGCGGCCTTTCCATTTTTTAAAGATCTAATTGACTCGTCGATGTCTTTTACCGTAATTTCTACATCTAGTGATTCTCTCTCTTTCTGATCTAGACCTGTAAGATTACGTTTCTGTAGAAATGTTTCCATTCCTACTGGTTGTTCTGTTGTTTTAGATGAATACAATTTTTGATAATATTGTAAAAATCTATCATTAATATCTTTAGGTAGTGTTAATGTTTCTCCCTTATCTGATCTAATTTTGTAAATTGTTTTTTCCCTGTCCTGTTTACGAAGTTGACGCGCTAATAGTTTTTGTGGTTTATCTCCAAATTCAAAATGTAATTGTTTTGTACGTTGATATAGTTTTATTACTTGGTCTGAGTATAACTTGTTTAACTTATATTTCAGTACTGCAATTTTATTGTGTTTTACCATAGATGGTGCTATTGCATTTTCTATGTCTAATTGCTTTATTTCCATTTCCAAAGACTGTTGTTTGGCCCTATTCTCTTTGTTAATAAATGATTGGGAGGATATTAATGCTCCTCGCACAAATGCTTTAAATGTTTCCCAAAGAAGGGAGGCGGAGATTCCAGAGCTGTCATTAGCCTCGAAAAACATATTAATCTGTTTTACGAGGTATTCATTACATAACTTTTCTTTCAAGATTTGGGGGTTAAGTCTCCCTTGTGTCTTTAACTCGGTCATTCCTTTTAGTTTAATCATAAATGTAAGTGGAGCATGGTCCGATATTATAATATTATGATATTGCGAATTATAGGTAAATGGGATAAGTTTAGAGACTACTAAGAAATAGTCTATCCTTGAGTAAGTTTTATGCACGGGTGAGTAGAATGAGTATTCTCGACCAGATGGGTTTTCAATTCTGCAAATATCCTTAATGTTTGTAGTATTAATATATGAATTTAGGAATTCACTTGACTGAGATTTTAATTTTCTTTGACTTGATGATCTATCCAAGTAAGCATCCAGTGTACAATTTAAGTCTCCACCGATAATTAAATTATGTTGTGTACATTCCGGGATAATGTTAAGTATTCTCTTAAAGAACAGGGGGCTATCAAAATTTGGTCCATATACATTAAGGAGAGTCACTTTTTTTGAGTATAACTCCCCTACTAATACAATATATCTGCCTTCAATATCTTCTGTCATTGATATATGTTTAAAGGGTATACCTTTACGAATTAATATTGCAACCCCTCTAGATTTATGTGAAAATGAAGAATGATACGTTTTAGCAATCCATTTGGCTTTCAATCTATGTTGTGCTTCCTTTTTAAGATGTGTTTCCTGGAGAAATATTACATCTGCTTTAAGTGATTTTAAATAGGCTAATACTTTACCTCTCTTGATTGGTTCATTAATTCCCTTAACATTCCAGCTACAAAATTTAATTCCTTCACCCCCAATTTTCATATTAACGTCTTGCATCTTGTGATTAAAGTGGTCTATGTTGGAGCAGCTGGATCAGCGCACTAAACCCTACCTTATACTTGAACTTCAGGTAGATGAATTCTAAGTCTCGTCCATTTTTCATCCGGACATATCTCCCTAGATAAAACATATAATTCCATTCCAAATACAAAATATAATATAACATAAGATAGAAAAGGTAATAAAATGTTGTATTAGTAACGTGTAAAAAATAGAAAAAGAAGAAAACTACAACTATGATTAGTGCAGTTAGTGATAGCCACCCTAGTGTGGCTAAACATCTAAAGACTTCCGTAGCTTTTGTTAAAAAAAATATATTACTAGCTCCGTACTTTCCTTAAAAGAAAAGTTTCAATTACAATGAAAACAATTTATGGGGGGAGGGAAACAATAGTTTTATTTCATGATTGAAGTATTTGTTAGTCTCCAATTCAAATGTTAGTATCATATAGCAAGCTAAAAATATTTTTCCTCCCTTTTTTCTTAATTAAAAAAAAAAAAAAAAAGGGGGGGAGACACTGTTAAAGAGTAATCAAAAAACATTATTAAAGAGTAATCAAAAAAACATTATTAAAGAGTAATCAAAGTCCAAAATATCCAAATATCCAAAATAGCAAGGAAAAAACTTCCTATATTTTATTAATTAATTATTTGGATCACACTTTACTTATATTTCATACTTTTAATCAATTCTGAGTTGGTCCAGTTAACAACAATTAGTATTGATTAGTATTCGTGATTAGAGTTAATTGTTAGAAATTAGTACTAAAATATAAATTTTATGTATCAGTAGCGAGATAATTGCCCAATTCTTCCCGCAGATCTTGGACAAAATCTGCAAGAAGAATGGGGACAGTTCTTAAAAATTATAGTTTAAAGTTCCATCTCTTCTCTGCAGGATAACAGTTTCCACTGTCTTCGGGTGAATGTTGGGTGTAGAATATTATTCAATCTTCGGTCTTATTCACAATGCTCTGGGCAAATTCAAGTGCCTCTGTATGCTTGACGAAGAAATGTTCCTTCTTCTCATAGGTCACTCTTAATGTTGCGGGATATAACAGTCCATATCTCAGATTGTTTATATTCTTAAGTATTCTTCTTGTTTCTGTAAACAGCGCTCTCTTCTTGGCGACTTCCACAGGATAATCTCTAAATATGCTTATCTTGTCTCCTTCAAATGCGAGGTTTCTGCTTTGAACAATTATCTTCATCATATCATCCAAAACATGGTCATATTGCACCTTCACTATCAGTTGCCTTGGGGGGGCGCCCACCCCTGAGCGACGTCTTGATACTCTGTGCGCTCGGGCAATTAACGGTGCTTGATCCAGATTCAAGACCTTTTTCAGCAGATCTGCAGCAAATTCGCGAGGGTCACGATTCCCCTCTCTGCCTTCCTGGACGCCTACGATTCTTAAATTCTGCCGTCTCTGTCGTCCCTCCAAGTCAATACATTTTTCAATTATTTGATGTAATAACTTCGATAGGCGTTTGTTCTCGGCAATACGTTTTTTTGTTGTTTCAGTGCTTGTCTCAGCAATTTCCTCCAATTCCTTTACAGCCTCGTGGTGTTGATTTAAAGTCTGGAGGATCGGCTCCAACTTAGCATCAAATCTGGATTCCATCGAATTCAGTTTATCATATACTTCTACAGTATTTTGATGCATATTTTCTTCCATGGTTAATTTCCAGTCTTCCAGAACTTCATGCACAGAAGCTGTAACCTCATCTTTAATTTGTTCTTTAATTTCATCTTTTAAAGATTTCAGCTCCTGTTTAAGATTTTTAAATTCTATCATTATTTTAGAGATTTCCTGTGTCAGGAAGGTTCTTAATTCTTCCACATCTGTTTTTTTCTTCCTTGAGATATCTTCTTGGGATGCTGTTAAAACTGAGCCCGAGGCTTCAGTTGGGCCTGCCTCTTTTCCCTTACCGATTTTTCTCGTCTTGGGGGGGTTGTGTTGAGTCGACATGCTGCCGGTGTCGCGCGCCTGATGACGTCACGGACCTGTTGCAAACACTCGGTGCCGTTTTCCAGAGGTAGGTCCCGTCTTTTTCCCCCGTTTTCAACTTTTTTTCCCGGAGCTAGTCAGCGCGAGTCTCTCCTACTCCATAGCGCCACGGGAAGTCGTAAGCTGCTTTTTCTGGCTAATTTGTATGCTTCATCTTTTGTTTTGATACTATCCCTGATTTCCCTTGTTATCCACGGATGCACTACCTTCCCTGATTTATTCTTTTGCCAAACTGGGATGAACAATTGTTGTAGTTCATCCATGCAGTCTTTAAATGCCTTCCATTGCATATCCACCGTCAACCCTTTAAGAATCAATTGCCACTCATGATTCCATGACCATGACTCGTGGTGAAAGGAGAAAATCAGTATTCTTAGTCGCTGCGTGATGACAGCAAATGAAAATTTAGAGCTAAACTGACCATCAAGATTCAATTTAATTGTCACATGTACCAATTAAGGTACAGTGAAATTTGAGTTATCATATAGCCATACTAAGTAAAAAGCAAAAATACAACAGCACATAAAATAAAGTTTAAGATAAACATCCACCACAGTGGAATCAACATTCCTCACAGTGATGGAAGGCGATAATGTTCAGTCATCTTCCTCCTTTGTTCACCCGTGGTCGGGGCCTTTGAATGGGGCCCTTGCCGACGGTCCGCTGTTCAAGCCCTCTCGTCGGGATAATCGAAACTCCGGCGTCGGGACGGATCGGAACACTCAGCGACACGGAGCTCCCGAGTCGGACGCTTCTTACCGGAGACCGCTGCTTTACAGTGTTAAAGTCCACAGGCCCCTCGGAGCTCCAACACTGGTGATCCTCGGCAAAAGATCCCACGCTCCGCGATGGTAAGTCCGTGCTGCACCCGCGGTTTGAAGCTCCAGGCCGGTCTCCAGGAAAGGCCGCACCATTCCACGTTGTAGGCCGCAAAGGGGGGACGGAGATGCAACACGGAGAAAAATTGCATCTTCGTCGAGGTAAGTGACTGAAATTATTGAATAATGTCATCCAATATCAGATCAATGGTTTCGTTATTGTCATGTGTGCCAGGTACAGTCAAATACATTTCTTGTAAACAGGTCAGCAAAACTATCCCCGTACATAAGCACAATAAGCACAGTACAGTTGACACTGAACAACCCATTGAGTCCATATGCAAGAGGCATCATTTTGGTGCCATTTTACAGTCCCAGCTGGTGCTGGCCACTAAGCCCATTGCAACCGTTGCCTCCATTTCTGTCGTCCGGCAATCCGATGTCCCTCTGCATGCCTGGCCCTCTTTAGTCCTCGTTCCCCAGGGGGCGCCTCCACCAGCCGACCTCAAGGGTGCGAAACATATGACCCCCCCGGTACTTCTCACCAGGCTCTTTGTCCAGCGTCCACCCTCTGTCTCCTACCACGCTCTTCCAATTCCCGATCCACGGGATGAGCAATCGACCTTTCTCAGGTTAACAGGTTGTAACCAGTGGAGTACCACAGGTGGTTGGGCCCCTGCATTTCAGATTAACAATTTGTTTGAGGAAACCAGATGTCATCTTTTCAAGAAAAGACATAAAATGCTGGAGTAACTCAGCGGGTCAGGCAGTATCTCTGGAGAACATGGACAGGTCACGTTTCAAGTCGGGATCTCCATCGGGTGGCGCCACTGCAGTGGCTACCTCACCAGCAGCTCGTTAGTCCTTTCACCCTATTTGTTATTTTTAGTGTGTCTAAATGTATGTTTTAATGTTTCTTAGTATGTCTTATGTGGGGGGTAGTGGGGGGGGGGAATAGGGGGAAATCGTTTTTCAGTCACTTACCTGGAAGGAGATGCGTCTTTTCTCCTTGTTGCATCTTCGCCCCCCTGCCCCCCCCCCCCCCCCCCCCCCAGCGGCCTATCAACTGGATTGGCGCAGCCTTTCCTTCCAGAGATCGTCCCAGAACTTCAGCAGCCGGCGCAGCGCGGAATTACCATCGCAGAGCGGGGCGATCCCTTGCCGGGGATCGCCAGGGTTAGAGCTCCGGAGTGTTGGGCCTGCTGACTTTAACACCGTGGAGCTGTGGACTGCGGAGCTTTTAGCCGCGGGTGCGGCGCTGACTTTAACATCGCGGAGCGGGGCGATCCCTTGCCGAGTTCCGTCCAGCGGGGCCTGTGGTCTCGGAAGCCGCGGTCTCCGGTAAGAAGCAGCTGATTCGTAAACTCCAAGCCCGTAGAGTGTGTTCCGATCCATTCCGACACCGGAGTTTCGATCATCCCGGCGAGAGGGCCTGTATATCGGGCCGTCGGTAGCGGCGACTACGGAGGGTTCTAGGCCCCGACCACGGTTGAACAAAGAGGAAGATGACTGAACTTTATTGTCTCTCATCTATTGTGTATTGTGTCCTTTTTATTCGTATGGTAACTCAAATTTCACTATACCAACTGGTGCATGTGACAATAAATGTGAACTTGAAGTTGAACATTGCTCTAAGATGCAGACAACTAACCATTCATCTTGCATTATAAAATAATCCATAATTCTTAATGGAAAGCTTACCATTGTCACTTAACAGCTCCAGGCAACTGCGATCTATGTGTGAATGGTGAATTCTTAATCTCGTATTAAGATCATTGCAAAATGTACTGTCTTATACACGTCAAAAAGAGTTCAATCATAAACATTGAGAGAACTGGTTAAACTAAGCAAACATTTTAATTGTGTGGTTAGCTTATGTCAATATTTTTGGATATTTTATTTATTTCACAATCACATTCCATTAAGAAGTTGCAGATAGACATTATCTAAAGTCAAAATGAATAATGTGTTCTACTTAAATTTATAAATTATTACAGAACCTCTCAAGCAGTTTTCCTAATTAGATAAAAGTATTGTTCAATATGGTGTAAATCTAGTGATTGATTAGCTTTCCACTGGCTGTATGGCTGGAAATATCAGCTTCTATTTCCAAACACATCGCTAATTTTTTTCTTCCAGTAGTTTTGTTCAGATATTTAATAATTTAGAACTTTTTACTGCACATACTGTAATTCTGCCATTAGGAATATGAATATTCTGCCATTAGGAATATTCTGATACAACACAATCATCTCTCCACAAGTACTGACCAAACTGTGGAGGTGTGCTGGGCATGAAGTAATCCAAACTCGTGACCACCTCTATTCTCATTTAGTGATCAAGAAAATAGGACAATTTGTACAACAATTTGCAAATCCTTCACCTCCTCATTGAGAAAGATAAGGGCTGCAGGCAGATAAGAACACCGCAGGCAGATAAGAACTTCCTCTCCAAGCTACCCACTATCAGTCTTTAAAATATGTAGCCATTCTGTTGTAATTGGGTCCAAAATCCTGCCATTCCCAAAGCAACAACTTTGTGAGAGTACCTTTGCCAAAAGGACTCCAGTGGTTCAAGAAGGTGGCTCACCACCATCTTCTCAAAGTCAATTGAGGATGGGTAATAAACACTGTACTTTCCAGCTACACTCTCAATCTGTTAATCAACAAATCAAACTCAGACACTTACAGCAATGCAGTAACTATCTGGAAATAGACTTCCAGTCAACAGAGTTCTTACATATTTTCAAATATCATTCCATTTCCTTTCAAGTACCATCAATCAAATCATTTGGACGTGTTAAGTTCAATAGAAATGCTTTCTTTCAAGTACAAAGGTGGCGTGAATGGAATTTACAAAATTCCCTCTCTGTAGCTGTACAATCTTGATATGTTTCACATTATCCTGAGATTGTTGAATCATCTTATGGCTTTCCAGACACTGCATTTATAGAATTTCAGAAAAGGTCTCAGAATTGTCTCGCAGTGGCATGTCATGGCACAACTATCTACTAAGCCTGTACTGACCTGGCAAAAACAAGCTAAAGCCATCCTGATCTGAATTAGTACACAAGAATTGCTGGACTTGCAGATGGTGAAGGATCCAAAGGCTGCCAAAGGATCCAACAGGATATAGATCAGTTACAGATATGGACGGAAAAGCGGCTAGTGAAGTGTAATTCATGCATGTATGAGGTGTTGCAGTTTGGGGAGAGTATACCCTTCATAGCAATATGCTTAACACAGATCTTGCGGTCCAAGTCCAGAGCTCCTTTAAAGTAACAACAAAAGTGGATAGAGTTTATACATACCTTAATCAGTTGCTGCACTGAATATATGATTTGGGATGTCAAGATTTATAAAAATTTGGTTAGACTGTGGTGCCACCCAGTGGTTAGGCCACTTACTATGCGAACCCTCGGCAGGCGGGTGTAGGATCACGTGACTGGGTAATGGCGGGAAGGAGTTGTCACGAGGTTTAGGAGTGTTCCCTAGTATAAGTATTGAACCCCGGGGCAACCTTCCCCCTTTTGCGAGTGTGTCGTTCTCTTTGCTTCAACAATAAATATCTCTTTGATTCACCACGCGTGGCTTGCTTATTCGCCCGCCATGTTGGTGACCCCGATGATCCAAAACGGTAATTTTGGATTTAAACGATGTTTGCAGCCAACGATCAACCTCAACAGCCCGAGGTCACTGATAATCCAGCCCAGCAGAATGCGGTCTCCCTGAAGCTGCCCGTGTTCTAGACATCGCAGCCCCAGGTGTTGTTCCAACAAGCCAAGGCATAGTTTCACGTTCAACGCATCACGGCTGTTGACACCAGGTATTACTATGTGGTCGACGCATTGGATCAGGAGACGGCCGGCCGCCTGGTCCCTTACCTATGCACGCCGCCCGATCAGGGCAAATATGAGGGCCTTAAAGAGCTGCTCTTGCGGACCTTTGGGCTCAGCCGCCAGGAACACACAGCGCGGCTCATGCACATGGGCGGCCTCGGCAATCACAAGCTGTCGGTGCTCATGAGGGAGATGCTTACCCTCATGGACGGTCATCGGCCCTGCCTGCTCTTCGAACACGCCTTCTTGGAACAGATGCTGGACGACATCGGCCTGCTGCTCGCCGGTGAAGATTTTGCAGACCCCCTGCTCCTAGCGGAGCGTGCGGTCGAGCTGTGGCAAGCCAAGCAGCAGGGTGGTGGCTCGATCAATCGTGTATCGGCGGTGCCTTGGAGGGCCCAGAAACAAGGCCCTGCGTCCACCGGGAGTTCAGCTACGCCGCCTGACTCGAACGTCCCCGGTCAGGGGAAGTGGTGTTTCTACCACCAGTGCTGGGGTCCCGCAGCCCGTCAGTACCACCCGCCCTGCTCGTATCTGGGAAATGCCAGGGCCGGCCGCCAGTAGTCGCTGCGGCGGTCGGCCTGAAACATCGCCTCTACGCTTGGGATCGACACTCGGGAAGACGGTTCCTGGTTGATACTGGCGAGGAGGTTGGTGTTTTACCCCCGTTGGGGGTCGACACTCGTTCTGACAAGTGGGGGCCTTCTCTGACTGCAGTTAACGGCAGCTCCATACGGATGTATGGGGTTCACATGATCCCACTCATCTTTGGCCCCTGCCATTTTACATGGGCCTTTATGGTGGCCGACGTTTCCCAGACGTTGCTGGGCACAGATTTCCTCCAGGCCCATTCTCAGTTGGCGGATGTGCAGGGGCAACGCCTCGTTCATCTACCCTTTTGGTTTTGTGCCTCCGGTTCTGGGGGGGTGGGGGTCCTGTGCCGACACCCGGTGGTTAGGCCACTTACTATATGAACCCTCGGCAGTCGGGGGTAGGGTCACGTGCCTGGGTAATGGCGGGAAGGAGTTGTCATGAGGTTTAGGGGTGTGCCCTAGTATAAGTATTGAGCTCGGGGTCAACCTCCCCCATTCGCGTGTGTGTTCTCTGTGCTTCAACAATAAAGATCTCTTTGATTCACCATGCGTGGCTTGCTTATTCGCCCACCATAAGACCACATTTAGAGAATTGTGTACAATTCTGGTCACATTACAGAAAGGCCTTAGAAAGGGTACGGAGACATTTAGCAGGATACTGCCTACATTAAGAGAGTATTAACTATAAGGAGATGTTGGATAAACTTGGATTGTTTTCTCTGAAGCATTGGAGGTTGAAATAATGAAAGGCATAGATAGCATAGACTATTTGAACCTCCCCCCACACCCCACCCCCCAGGTGACAATGTCAAAGACTGGCTGGCATAGCTTTAAAGTGAGAGGAGGAAAGTTTAAAGATGATGTACGGGGCAATTATTTTTCACACAGTGGCAGGTGTCTGGAGTGCACTGCGAATGATGGGAGTGGAAGGAGACATGATAGTGGTGTTTTTAGTTGGTAAGAGCAGACATCAATCAATGTGTGGGAAGGAACAGCAGATGCTGGTTTAAGTCTGAAGAAGGGTCTTGACCCGAAACCTCACCCATTCCTTCTCTCCAGAGATGTTGCCTGTCCCGCTGAATTACTTCAGCTTTTTGTGTCTATCTTTGATATCAATCAATGTCAGTCACTCAAACCTCTGTCACATGGAAGATTGGTTAAAAGAGAAATGCCTGGCATCATAGCTGTGAATAATGTGAGGAAAGGAAAGGGAAAATTACCCTCTCCTGAAAGTCACTTTCCCTCATGCAAAACATATTGAATTTCTGCAGATGTGCCAGGTCCAACTCTGAATTACTGAGTTACCCCTCAGATGCTATCAGGGGTCATTTTTAAATTAAGGTATTGTTACTGCTGCCACTGACTAACTTATATATTCAAGGGGATATCACTATGCCTTGCTTACGTTTTCAGTGTTTTACCTTTTATCCTCAGTATCAGTGCAGCAGATCAAACCAGGCAAATCCAGCTGTGGTGCATAGAACAGAATTTAATATACCAGGTGTCTGACTATCATCCTCTCCAACTGCAGCCCTTTGTCTTCCACCTCTTTGAGATAAAAGCTAAAGTGCCATTTGTCTTTTTGATTCACACATTGACCTCTATATATGGATAGTTAAATCCCTTTGTTCTTCCACAGTTTCCAGTGCCCTTCCTATTAGAAAATATTCTGATTCAGCTTTGTTAAATACAGATCTTATATTTTCCCCACATTGAACTCCATCTGTCACATTTCAACCCATTCTTGATATTTATGTGGCATCTTGGAGTGTCCTATTCTGTCTTCCCCACACAAAAAAAAATCACTTTATAAAAAAAAAAAGCTTGTCAATACAGTACATGTTTATCCATGTGCCTGCCTAATTCTGATATATCCATCACCGGTTTCTCTTAATTTCTAGCAGTCATGTCAGTATAAAATTGCTTTCTCATTGTACGTCTAAACTCAATGATATTTAGTATCAAAATTAAATTTCGACAGGGCAAACGTGACTAATTACTCATCAAAGCATGTGAGCTATAAACCAATCTGTAACAAAAGTGTCATGTGGCTTTTTTCATGAACTTTTCGCCCTCTTCGTTTATTTAAAATCTGCAAAATGACACGTTAAATATAGATTGATAATGCAGTCTGCTGCACTGCTTTTGGCCTTGGAGAAGGTTTGTTCACTGAAATGCCATGGATAAAATCATTCCATTTATCACTGTCTCTTCGTACTAAAATAGTTAAATACTCTCAACACTGTGATATCCAAACCGTGCAGGAATGTAATCCAAGTTGATCTTTCAGCAAAAAAGAGAAATTAACTTGTGTCAGCTATTATACTTTTTCTGTCGGGTGCAAGGCGTCTCTGCGCATTATTTACATTCTTTATTTCGAAAACCAGGCATGCAATCTTAATTTTACCTCAATTGACCTCAGATTGCCGGCTTTGTTGGGGCTTCGATCCGCTCCAACCACGGCCCAGGATGGCATTCATTAGAGCACCAGACCGTCTGAACAATTTTCTAACGGGACGCACATGCCTTTGTTTACGATGTATCCACATATTTATTCATTTGCGTTATTTGATTCCACAAACGGGCGTAAGCACCAAACGCCAGTAAACTCAGATCCCTTGCCAAAAGCACGAACATTCACCAGGCTGCTCATTCTGATTTAACTGCACTGCACAAGTTGCAAAGCGTGTTTTGAAGTCGTCCGGACAGGGTAAATGAAAGGACAGCACATCCGTTCGCTGTAATCATATGACAAGCTGATCCAATATCGGATCCCGAGCCCCCACACTTCATTCCCAAGGTTCTCCGAGGTCCATTTGCGTTTCAGATCGAGATGACAGGAAGAATTGCCTGAGCATCGTTTATTTTAGAGCACAGCGAGTGGAACAATGGATAGGGGCGTGGGGGAATTTCAGGCTATTTGTCGAATTCAGTGCGGTTTCCAATGAACTGCTAGAGCGCCAGGTTGGTCGGGTTACATCGCGAATCGATTGGCAACCTTTGCCGTGCCAAATGCCCGGGACCCGGGACGTCCCGCCAGCTCCTGCCTGATCGACAGCAAAAGGCGGCCTATCTAACTGGGGACCGCTTTGGAGCGGCAGGGGAGGTCACGCCAATCGGCGGGCTGGCTGCGGGGAGGAGTGGGCGGGACAGCGGGATTTTGCCCTCCCTCCCCCCCCGCCCCAGTCCTCAGGTTGAGCCGAACCGCAGGTGGAAGTGGATGCGAGCGGAGGAGCGGCGCTGCCGCCGCTTCTTTTTTGCCCTTCCCTCCTCCCCATGGAGCAACTCAGATCCGTGTTCATCAGGTCACCCTCCTCTGCTGCAGCCCACTGCTCCTCCTCCTGCATAGCGGCGAGGAATGAAGAGGGCGAGGATAGGGATAGGACGTCGCAGGAAGCCTGGCAACAGAAGCAGCAGCAGGAGCAGCAGCAGGAGGAGGAAGAAGAGCAGCAACAACCCACCGCTAACCTGTACTGGACGGCCGTCTTCGAATATGAGGCGAGCGCCGAGGACGAGCTCAGCCTGCGCAAGGGCGACGTGGTGGAGGTGCTCTCCAAGGTAGGTTGGCTTGGCTTGGCGCACCCCGTTCTCCAATGCGCCTCGGTGGTCGGAGCAAACACAAGGGTCCCTAATCGGCGTGGCAGTTTCCACATCTCGCGTGGAAAGCGGAAAGAACATACCCGGCCACATCGAAAGTCTTCCAGCGATTGAAATCGATATATATATATGAGTTATTTGACCATTTCCATTTGAGGGGGGGGGGTCGGAGCACTTGCATAAAGATGCGCTCTCCTCTCCCTGCATTGCATCCGTTTATCTCGAGCTTTGATCCAAGTGGAAATTGCAATTTCTTTTACTTGTTCCATTTGTTCCAGAGAGTCCGCACTGATTTGCGAAGATTTTGTCAGGCATTATGAACCGGAAAGCATTTCGGATTTCCAAGGACAGGTAGTGGTCGGAAGAGACTGTGATAAAGTTGAAGCTCGGGGGAATAATTTATTGATCTGGTAAAGAATTGACCGACTGACTGATAGGAAACGCAGGTTAGGCATGTGCTGTCATTGTCACAATGTGCTGACAAAAGGTTCTCGATAGGACTATATAGTCCATTCCACATATTCAACACAGGCATAGACAGAAAATGCTGGAGTAACTCAGCGGGACAGGCAGCATCTATGGATAGAAGGAATGGGTGACGTTTTGGGTGGAGACCCTTCTTCAGACTGAGAGTCAGGGGAGTGGGAGACACAGAAATATGGAAGGGGACAATCAAGAAAAATGTATTATAGATCATTGGTCGCTAGGGGAAGGTGACAACGAGGCGTACAAAGGTAAAATTTAATCAGGAAGACAGTCAGACTGGTTGGAGAACTAGGATGGGGATGGGATGGAGAGAGAGGGAAAGCAAGGGTTACTTGAAGTTAGAAAAGTCAACATTCTTGCTGCTGTGTTGTAAGCTGCCCAAGCGAAATATGATGTGCTGTTCCTCCAATTTGCGTTGGGCCTCACTCTGACAGCGGAGGAGGCCCAGGACAGAAAGCTTGGGTTACTGATTCTGGTGATCCTGCACTCAACCTGCCCCCAGAAGCCAGTTGCTACTGCCTGATCGTGATCCTTCTGTATGGCTGTGCAGGCACAAGGCAGGTGGGGATGCATGTCACCATTCAACAACACTCTTCTGGTAGAGGTTAATTGTGGCTCAAATTGTTCAATTAGCTTGTAGAGCACTAAAGCTATTTCCTGAGGAAAATGGCAACTCATAACCACAAACTTGACATATACAACTTTGATCAGAGAACAAATATCCAGATTTTTATGACGCAACAGTCAGTGGTGTCAAAGGAATATTGATGGAACGATTAGGTTATAATGTTAAGGGTGGCAGTGTGAACTGTGAGGAGGATGCTATGAGAATGCAGGGTGACTTGGACAGGTTGGGGGAGTGGGCAGATGCATGGCAGATGAAGTTTAATGCGGATGAATGTGAGGTTATCCACTTTGGTAGTAAAAACAGGAAGGCAGATTACTATCTAAATGGCATCAAGTTGGGAAAAGGGGAAGTACAACGGGATCTGGGGGTCCTTGTACATCAGTCTATGAAAGTAAGCATGCAGGCACAGGAGGCAGTGAAGAAAGCGAATGGCATGGTGGCCTTTATAAGAAGAGGAATCGAATATAGGAGCAAAGAGGTCCTTCTGCAGTTGTACAGAGCCCTAGTGAGACCACACCTGGAGTATTGTGTGCAGTTTTGGTCCCCTAATTTGAGGAAGGACATTCTTGCTATTGAGTGAGTGCGGCGTAGGTTTACAAGGTTAATTCCCGGGATGGCGGGACTGTCATATGCTGAGAGAATGGAGCAGCTGGGCTTGTACACTCTGGAGTTTAGAAGGATGAGAGGGCATCTCATTGAAACATATAAGATTGTTAAGGGCTTGGACACGCTAGAGGCAGGAAACATGTTCCCAATGTTGGGGGAGTCTAGAACCATGGGCCACAGTTTAAGAATAAGGAGTAAGCCATTTAGAACGGAGACGAGGAAACACTTTTTCTCAAAGAGAGTGGTGAGTCTGTGGAATTCTCTGCCTCAGATGGCAGTGGAGGCAGGTTCTCTGGATGCTTTCAAGAGAGAGCTAGATAGGGCTCTTATAAATAGCCGAGTCAGGGGATATGGGGAGAAGGCAGGAACGGGGTACTGATTGGGGATGATCAGCCATGATCACATTGAATGGCGGCGCTGGCTCGAAGGGCCAAATGGCCTACTCCTGCACCTATTGTCTATTGTCTATTAATTGACTTAATGAATGGATAGAACTCTTGTAAATTATTTTTTACTTTAGAGGTGATGCATAAGTTAAAGTCCAAAGACAGATGGCTGGTAGTCATTCTCTTAAATCACTAGAATTTGTCATGGGATGGTACAGAAAATAATGGAATGCTGGTAGAGATTTGGAATAAGAGGGTTAGAACCTATGCTAAAGCTATCGACTGTTCTGTGTAGGAAGGAACTGCAGATGCTGTTTTAAATCGAAGATAGACGCAAAAAGCTGGAGTAACTCAGCGGGACAGGCAGCATCTCTGGAGAGAAGGAATCCCAATCAGATAAACCCGAAACATCACCTATTCCTTCTCTCCAGAGATGCTGCCTGTCCTGCTGAGTTATATCGACAGTTCTGATCAGACCACAGCTGGAATACTGCAGAACTTTCTGGAAGCTATATCTTGGGAAAGGCACATTGGGCTTGGAGGGAGTGGAGCATTATTTAACGATCCTTGTCTAGATTTCAAGAAATGCTCGTTGAGATTTGTGAATTAGCATTGTTGTTTCTGGTATTTCAAAGATGAAGTGATGATTTAATTTAAATGTCGAGGAAAAATTATGTTGGCCATTAACACCACATATCGCTTCTTCACCCCCCCGCATCAGTCTGATGAAAGGTCTTATCCTGAAATGTCCCCTATTTCTTTTCTCCAGATATGCTGCCTGACCCGCTGGGTTACTCCAACATTTTGTGCCTATCTTCCCCATGGCAATGTTCCTCCGATAATCCATTTTTGCATGGTCAGAAACTCCATACAGTTGGGAAAACTGGAGTAATTAGTAATGGTCCACGTCATAATCTCCATATTCTAGCCACACATACATACTCTTCTCTGAGGACTCTGAGACTGCGTCACAATGTTCATAGGTGATGTACAGTTTGATTCTGGACTGTTATGGCCCAATGTCATGTTCCTCATTAATATAACCTAAATCAGTGTCAGACTTTGTACCCACGTTTGCCTCACTCCTTCTGCTGCTGAAAATGTCTTTGGTGCCTCCATCCCTGACAATTTTAGAACTTTGCTGGGTGGTATTTCATCTTCCATTCTCTGTAAATTTGAGCTCATCCTAAATATTCCTGACCATTGCTTAATATTCAGCAAGCATCTATATCCAATGCTCCTTGAGGCCTAGTTTAAATTCCACAACATGATAGTCACATTTCTCTATTATCTCCCTACCCCGATCAGTCTAATATCTGCCATCTCTGAAATATTTTGAAGAAGTAACAAGGAGTTGGTGAGGATAGTGTGTCTGGTATTGGGCAGATGAGATTCAAAAGGCTTTTTGATTAAGGTAGTCTTTGATGGAATGGGTAGACCTGTAGGTTATGAAATTTAATACAGAGCAGTTTGAAGTTATTTTGTAAGGATGAAAAAAACAGGCTTTGATCCAGTATACCACTTTAAAGATGGAAACAATGTGTGAAAGTCATGTGCACAAATCTTTGAAGATGTTAGGACAAGTTACTGAGGACTATAACGAAAAAGAATAAAAGCCTTATAGAATCCATAACATTCCAAGTAGAAGCATAGAAACATAGAAAGTAGTAGGCCATTTGGCCCTTCGAGCCAGCACCGCCATTCAAAATGATCATGGCTGATCATCCAAAATCAATGGTTCCAGCTTTATTCCCATATCCCTTGATTCCCTTAGCCCTAAAAAAAAAGATCTCGCTTGATAATATTCAGTGAATTGGCCTCCACTGCCTTCTGTGGCAGAGAATTCCACAGATTCACAACTCTTTGGGTGAAAATGTTTTTCCTTATCTCTGTCCTAAATGGCCTACCCCTTATTCCTAAACTGTGACCCCTGGTTCTGGACTCCCCCAACATCGAGAATATTTTTCCTGCATCTATCCTGTCCAATCCTCTAAGAATTTTATATGTTTCTATAAGCATGAATGGTAAGAATAAGGAACTTGTGTTCCATTACCTTGTCTACTTCTTGCATATGGCGTGCACAGCCTAAAGTTGTAGGACAACCTGTTCTATTTGATCTTATTTGATCCTCAGTCTCTTGTACTCCTCCCGGGATACATTTGATCCCAACTGCCCTATACCTGACCAAAGCCATTTTCCTGTCCGGAGCCTCAAATTATCTTGTTATCCAGGAGATTCTCTCCTTGCATCCTCCTTTCTTCCACCCAACACCTATGTTCTCCACCTGGACTTGCACCTATTTCTCCCCTCCCCATCCTTCTCCACCTACCTCTTCCTCTGCCTTGATAATTCACAACTCTTCAACCCTTTTTTCTTGCACATTTTTTCCTTCTTTGGCCCTTTCCCGGCCATCTGCGTATCAAAACCTCCCTCACCTGTGTTCACCTATTACCTGCCGCGCTTTGTCCAGCTCAACCTCGCTTCCATCTTTTGACCTTACCCTCTACCCCCCCCCCTCGTCCTACCCCCCCTCCCCGCCCCCCACAATGTCTGAAGAAGGGTCCCAATTCAAAACTTCACCTATCCATATTCCCAGGGATGCTGCCTGACCTGCTGAGTTATTCCAGCACTTTGTGTCTTTTTTTCCCCTTAATCCGACCTGTCTTGTCTTTCCTCAAACACTAAATATTGCAAAATGAAGAAACAAGGAACTACTGATGCTGGTTTATACCAAAGATAGACACAAAGTGCTGGAGCAACTCAGCAGATCAGGTGGCATGAATAATGAATGTATTCAATGATTTGGCATTCTGGTTTCTGCTATTCGTGTAACTGTGAGATAAGATTGCAGTTTTGGTTTAGTTTAGAGATACTGTGGAAACAGGCCCTTCGGCCCACCGGGTGTGCGCCGACCAGCGATCACCGCACATTAACATTATTCTACACCCACTAGGGACAATTTTTACATTTACCAAGCCAATTAACTTACAAACCTGTACATCTTTGGAGTGTGGGAGGAAACCGAAGATCTCGGAGAAAACCCAAGCAGGTCACAGGGAGAACATACAAACTCCATACAGACAGCACCCGTAGTCGGGATCGAACCCGGGTCTCTGGCGCTGCAAGGCAGCAACTCTATCGCAGTGCCACCGTGCACGTGATCTTGGGCAACTTTTAAAACCTTCCATGTTAACAGCTGATACTGAAACTCTTGAACGGAATTGACTAAACAAATTACTACTACTATTATTATGACATGAGAACATAAGAAATAGGCCATTCAGCCCCTTAAGGGTGCTGCACCATTACCTAAGATCATATGTGACCTGATGTTCGTCTCTACTCCATTTCATGCAAAGTGTATCGCTCTCAGTCTTGGTTATTTTGAATGACTCAGTATCTGCAGCTCTTTGGCTTGTAGAATTCCAAGGATTTGCAACACTGAGCAAATAAATTCCTTCTGGTCACAGTCTTAAAGGGCAATTGCTTATTCTAAAACAGTATCCTTGGTCTAGATTTCCTGATGAGGGGAAAAATAAATCTCGGCATCAATCCTGTCAATTCCTGTTTCCTACAACATCTATTTTGTCTACAAATTTTATTGCTCTTCTGTTAGTCTTGCTACCAATGACAGAGTAACTTTTATGTTCTCCTTGTGCAGGTTAGGTTTTTTTCAAATCAATTTGATCTTTTTGTATGATTATTTTGAACTGAATGCTAATTATTTGTCAGTTTTCTTTCTTTACGTTCTGCGAATTGTCGATGTGCACCTTTTTCAGTTGTATATTCTCTGGAGCGAAGGTTTAGCAAAATTTCAAGCAAAGAGTAATCTCTCAGAATCAGAAGTATTGAAGTAAGAATGGATATTTGTCTTAAATTAATCTATTGTTTATAACAATGTGCAGCAGACAATTAATTATCCAAACAATTATATTGGCAAGCATTCCTGGTGCAAGAGAGATCATGGGGGTGCAGTTTGAATTACTGATCTGCTCCTCGTTCATCCACCTAACCAAAGATGGTAATAAGAATGAACAATTTATCTCATTGTGTGTGACCAATCTCAATTTGGCAGCTGTAAGATTAATGCATAAAGCCTCCGGGCTACCTAGAGATTATGTATTGACCAGGGTTATTGTTCCTGAACGCTTGTAAAAAATCAATTGCTCTTGTGTGGATTTCTGGAGGAGAACAGGGCTGAGTTTGGCTATGATTTTACAATCAAAGCAAGCAACTGTTATTCATTCTTCAAGATGGAGCCTTAATAATGGGCACTTGGTTAGTATATAGTTAAGAATGTTGAACTGTTCTCACGGTTAAGCAGGATTTGAAAGACAGAATGCTTGTCCTGTTTTTTGAAGGTGATGCTTCTCGATACATTTATTGCCCTATCTTCTCCCATTAATTCCCCCCTCTACTCTCAACATGAGTACAAAATATAACCAGTCCTGTAGTCATGTTTTCTCTGATCTAAATGTGATGATCACCAATTCCACAGATGTTACTAGATTCTCCACATCTTTGGCAAGTTCTTTTGGCATGACCTGCAATGTTGTGGATCTCCTTTTTAAAATTCTAACATTCAGTAAAACAAGGCGAGATAATGCTGCTGCAGAGTCCTGGGTTCAATCCTCACCTCACTGCTTTGTGGAGGTTGCATGTTCACCCCATGACCATTTTGGTTTATTCCACCATCCCAAAGATGTTACTGGATTCATTGGTTGCAGTTTTGGTAACCTGTTATTATCAACCAGTTAGGGTTGATGATAACAAAAGAATTAAGGGGAATTAATGGGCAGGTGTAAACTGCAGGAGTATAAATTGCAGGGTTACAGGGAAACAAGGGGATGGAAAATAAGATTGATAAATAGTGGTATTGGGAGCTGGATGGACCAAATGGGCTGAATGACCTCTTTGTGTCAGGGAAGTATGAATACTGCCACTTGGCTTATTCCTATTTTCCTACAATTAGTACATCTGTATTGTTTCAAAAAAGTGCCTGTTTGAGGTTACCTTCAGTTGTTGCAAAAGTTCAAATGTAGGCAATGCTGAAATATGTAATATAGTACTAAGTTGAATGAGATATTCTAATTCTTAATTCTACAATTCTAGTATCAATCCACTCTGTGAACCTTGTTAGAATAATTCAAAGAATAATTTAACAGAACATCAGCTGAAAATTGGCTTCTGGTGTCCATTCAGCAGATTCCTGGAATTGCTTCAGATAATTTCTATAGAGTAGGGGTGAACAGGTTAAGAATGAAAGAAAACAACTAGCTGGAGATTTAACACCAGGATCTTAAGCATGGATTGCACTAAATGTTTAAAAAGTGCATCTTAAGTCAATGAGCATCTGTAAACAAAAAAGCTTGTTTGTCAGTCTGAGACCCTTAAGACCTTTAACCTTAATGGCAGATTGAACTCTGAAAAGCTTTTTATAATGGAGAGTGCAAATGTTAAGGTATGTAATGTGCACGCAGTTAACTTTATAGGGAACTTCTGTTATGTGTTGATTAATTTCTATTTAAACATTCCAACAATTAAAGCTCAATTATGATCAGCAGGACTGTTGATTATTCTTATTGAAATTGAAGATGGAACAAGTGGGTGGGGTGTGTGCAATGTGTGAAAGACAGTGTAGGTCAAATAAAATGGAAAAAGTATAACATGATCAGCTGAATATGAAGATATGTTGAGTGCTATCAGGGACAAAAAGTACATACATTGAGATGGAATAAATTGATTATTTTTTGGTTGTTTAGGATTCCAAGGTTTCTGGAGATGAAGGCTGGTGGACGGGTAAAATCAATGACCAGGTTGGCATCTTTCCCAGCAACTATGTCACCAATGCCCCATGTTACAGCAAGTTGCAAGATACGAGCACAGATGTTTACCCTCATCCCTTGGAAATGGACTTCAATGAGCTGCAGCTGGAGGAGATTATTGGCATTGGTGGCTTTGGCAAAGTTTACAGGGGTATCTGGAGACTGGAGGAAGTCGCCGTTAAAGCAGCTCGGCAGGACCCAGATGAGGATATCAGCCAGACCATTGCGAATGTTAAGCAGGAAGCAAAACTGTTTGCCATGTTGAAGCATCCTAACATCATAGATTTGCAGGGCGTTTGTCTGAAGGAGCCCAATCTCTGCTTGATCATGGAATTTGCCCGTGGGGGCTCCTTAAATCGAGTGTTGTCAGGCAAGAAGATTCCACCTCATATACTTGTCAACTGGGCAGTTCAGATTGCACGGGGCATGAATTACTTGCATGAAGAAGCAATTGTTCCTATTATCCACCGGGACCTCAAATCCAGTAACAGTAAGTATATCAGAGAATGAATATCACTGGGCAAAGGTGTGCTTGATGGTGTGGTGGGAGGAAATCGGACAACTTTGGGGGCAGACATTGTTTGGCTGTCTACCTTGTGTTAGATAAGTGAAATTAAAATGAAAGCATTCAAATTTAATGTTCAAGGAATGTGCTTTGCAAAATGTTTAAATCTTTCCAAATTGTTTGCAGATTTTAGTTTGATTGCATCATTATAATTGGATTGCATTATGCACCAATAAAGGCATCTCACAAGAACAGTTTTGTGCAGAGTCTCAGCATAGAGAAAGACTCTTAAGAGGAGAATGATTTCACAAAAATCAATACATTATCAAGCTGATGCAAATGTTCTAAGTTGGCTTGGATACTGCCATCTACAAAATGGTGGTGTGCTTTGTGCCAGAGCAACCCTATTCATCATTCACTTATGCCATGTCACAATTGATTTGTGCATCTTTCTTTCAATGCCTACCCTACAAAAATCTGTTGACCCTGGATTTGAAACTTTCAATTGTCCCCAGCCTCCTTTTACTTTATTTGGAAATTATTCCAAGTTGCTTCTTCTGTGGACGCATTGCTTCTTGACACTTTCTCTCTCCTTGGATGCGGCCTGACCTATTGACTATTTTGATTTTCATTTTTGTAGTTCAAATTTGCAGCATTTATTATTTTTTTAAAACTTTTTAAATCTGTAGCCTTTCAGGTAATTTGAGAATATGTTTAAAAAAACAATAATTTGGTTGACAATGATAAGAGAAAAATGTACTGTTGCAAAGCATCTTTTGTGTGAGGTGCTCTGGGTCAGTTCATAGGCTATGGTTTACTGCTGGTCAATGTACCTGTAGTAATACATCTTTAAATATAGGGCTAATTACGTTCCTTTATTGATGGTGGCCAATGGATAAATATTCATCAATATTCCGCTAGAACTCTTCTGCTTTTCCCAGAATATAGAATAGAAGGTTTGCATACACCAGAATGCAAATGGTCTCTCAGTTAAGCAGCTTGAAAGGCCAACAATTCTGACTTTGCAGCATTCACTTAGTATTGCACATAACACCGAGCCTCCATTGTGGTGGGATTGGCAAATACAGCATTATAATTTGTTCTAGTAAATTACCGTAGTAATATAAAGCTACACCATGACTTCTTGACACTTGCATTTAATGCCCTGACCAATGAAGGCAAGCATACAGTGTGACCTCCTTACCTTTCTATCTACATGTGTTGTCATGAAAATGATACTCGAATAACTGGATGGGGCAACGGAACCTAATCTCTGGAATGTGAAGTCTGATTTTCTTTTCAAATTGATGAGGAAGCCAATGGCAATCCCAGTCATTTGTTCCAAATACAGTAACTTCAGATTGAGTGGTTACATGGTTTCATGTGAACATCCAAAAGCTGCTGGCCGCCTTGCACTACTGTGTTAAAGAAGGAACTGCAGATGCTGGAAAATCGAATGTACACAAAAATGCTGGAGAAACTCAGCGGGTGCAGCAGCATCTATGGAGCGAAGGAGATAGGCAACGTTTCGGGCTGAAACCCTTTTGTGTACCGCCTTGCACTACTGTGGTGCTGGTATGTACAAATGGTATTTCATTCACTACCTCGCCTCAGATGCTTTGAATGTCATTCAATTACTGCATTGATATTGGAGGTATGAACTGAACCCTTTGCAGATATTTCGGGCTAGCAACTTGTAGCCCACGTACCCTCTTAGCAACTTACGTAAGTGTTAATTAATTTATGAAAATGTGACAGTCCTCATTACTTTGCATTGTGGAATGTTTTGGGACCTGTTTATTGTCTTTATCTTTTGATTTCTCCTTTGTCTCTTTCGTATCCTATATCTGATTTGACATGAAATTCACCCTTCCCTTTGTCCTTCCATTTGATTTTTTTCTTTCAATCATAAAGCTCATTAATTATGAAAATACATAGTGAGTTGTTTCCTCCAACCACTCTTTAGATTTGTTGAATCTTTATCAGTTTGAGCTTTCAGCAACTTTCTGGGCAAAATAAAACTGGATATTGTGTTGGGAGCACTGTTGAGTTAATGACAGTGGCCATGTAGAATTTCACCCTGGTATCAAACTGGAGTCGCATGATAGCTATCAGTCCCCCTCCATTTACACTCACCTCTGCCTGGCAGGACCAGTTTTTATCTTTAGCAACTTCTTTTGACTCCTCCCAATATTTATAAATCAAGGGTGTAACCACGGGCACGAGTATAGGCTTCAGCTACACTTCTTCACTGGTTAAGTGGAGTATTCCTTATTCCAAAAACTCTGGCACCACTCCCCAACTCTTCCTCCTCTGCATCAACAACTGCATTGGTGCCACTTCCTACACTGGGGCAGGTCTCGTCATCAACATTAACTCTACTACAATTTCCACACTGCCACCAAATTCACTTGGACAATTTCTGACATCTCTCTCCCCATTCTTATCTCTCCATTCCTGTTTCAGGAGACAAACCATCCCTGACATTTGCTGGTAGCACCCCCACCCCGGGCACCTAGACTACAAGTCCGATCCTGTCTCTTGTAATGGTGACATTCCATTCTCTGTTTTTCCACTTCAGCATCATCTGCTCTTGAGACCTTCTACTCCAGGATATCAGATATATACTTTTTTAAAGAAATGGTTTATCTTTCTCTCTACCCCCACCCCCCACCCCCCAGCTGTGATTTGATGGTGCCCTTGTCCAGATCTCCTCCAATTTGTTGCATATCTCTCACCTCCCCCAACAGAATAAAGAGACATTTGTCTCGTCTTTCACTCGACCTCGTCTTTCACTCCACCCTTGCTTCATGTCTGAAGAAGGGTTCCCGCCCGAAATGTCACCTCTTCTTTTCCTCCAGAGATGCTGCCTGACCCGCTGAGTTACTCCAGCATTTTGTGTCTATCTTTGCATCCAACACATAATTCTTTGAAATTTCTGCCAGCCACAATGCAATCTCGCCATCTGCCACATCGTCCCATCCCCACCCCTTTCTGCCTTCAGCTTCCTTCCATCGACTCCACTTATACCCTGCATTGCCTCGGGAAAGCAGCCAAGCAAGGACATCTCACACCCTGGTTATTCTCTCTCATCCCATTGGATAAAGAATGCAAAAACCTGAAAGCACATGCCACCTGACTCAAGAACAGCTTTTTGTCTGCTTTTATAAAATGGGGACAAAGATTTATGATGAATCCGAAGGGTTACATTTTTGCACAAAGGGTGGTGAGTGTATGGAACGAGCTGCCAGAGGAGGTTGTTGAGGCAGGTTCAATCGCGACATTTAAGAAACATTTAGACAGGTACGTAGATAGGGGAGGTTTAGAGGAATATAGGCCAAACACAGGCAGGTAGGACTAATGTAGATTGGATGTAATGGTCGGTGGAGGCAAATTGAGTTGATGGGCCTGTTTCCACACTGTATAACTATATGACTCTTTAACAGTCCTCTCATAAGCTAAGGATGTATTCCTGATCTCCCAAATTATATCATTGCGGATCTTGCATTTTTGTAGTCTATTGATTCGCAGTAGCTGTAACACTATATTCTGCACTCTGTTTCCTTTTCTCTTTCTGCTCCACCCATGTATGGTTTGATTGTACTCGTCTATGGCATGATTTGCCTGGATTACACACAAAACAAAGATTTGCCACTGCATCTCTGTATACATGACAATAATAAACCAACCAACATTTCCATCCTGACTAGAGTACTTGCTGAGTCAGCTGGGTGGAGTGCCTTTCTATAAAATATCTAAGTATGTTTTCTCTTTAAGGTTTGTTCCCATGGGAATTTATAGTAAGTGAGGGTCAAGTATCCATTTGAGTTGTTTTATTTATAACGAGCCTTGATAGGTATCGCTGATCATTCCTTTTACTAATGTTTAGCTTGGCTGTTGAAATAATTTTAAACTTCCTGGTTGAAACCAAGTGACTTTTATAGCAGTTTGTTAATTAGATTATATTGCCACTTGCAGTGAAGGAACCAAGAGTGGAAATAAATGTCTAAGTTGACTGATGATTACATTTATTTGTTTTCACAAAACACTTAAAATGCAATGAATGCTCTCTATGTTTCCTTAAACCACCATAGGGCCATTCTTTGGAAAGTGAACCAAAATGCCACACACATGACCAGATGGCATCACATAAAGTAATACATCAAAAAATTATTGTAAGAGTGATCTTATTCCTTGCTATTTTCCTACCTACAGAACTATAATGCATATTTGCTAAAGATATGAACATTATAGCTTTTTTAAATTCAGTTTGTAAGATAAAACTGAGTTATGAAAAAAATGCTTCAGTGTGAGGTCACACATGTGACCAGTCATATTTGACCTCTGACCCTAAACAAACATTGTCAGCATAACATAAAAATTTCACTTGATAAACTTCAAAAAAAAATGAATCGTATATACAGTACAAAACAATACACCTGCAATGTTTTCAGAATTAGAAGAGATGTATTTCACAATTTTCCATATTTTTGGTCACACGTGACTAAGAATGGGAGGGGGGCATACCACTTGTTCCATTGAATGTCATATAGTTTCTTATGATTATAGAGGCCATTCAGCCCATCAAACCCATGCTGGCTCCCAGCAGAGCAATTGCATTTCCCTGGAACCTTGCAGTGTTTTCTCACGTATATATCTATAAATTCTTCTTTTGATCCTATTTGCCAAAAGGGTAACTTAAATGGTTATTATCCAGTAGATCAAATGTAGCACAACCTTGGTCTGTGTTGCTGAATACACAAGCTTCATTTGTACTTTAGCAGAAAATTGAACATTTTCAGTAAATTTTTGGAACAATTCCAAAAATGGCATCAGTGATATGCGACCTAATTGTTGATGTCACTTTGTTAGCTTACTTTATTGTCGATTGCTTAATGCATTAAATTTATAAAAATCGATATTCACCACAAAACTAAATATTACATGAAGGTTAATAGATATTTGGAACGCTAGAGAAATGGTGTCTTTATACCATATGGCACATGTGTCTAACCACCATTCTCTATCATACCTTGTTTATATTTTCATTATTTGTTTACGCAGAACTCCCATTTTTCCTGATGATTCCTTTTGTCCCTGAAAATTGCCATTTACTAGCAAATTTGGGCAAATACTCCACCATGCTTCCTGAAGTCAATAACTAGCGTCAAAGATGCAGCACAGTTCCACGAAGATGCAGCACAGAATGCCAGAGGAGATTATTTTTCCCTGTGGCTATCAAACTGTACAACTCCTCCCCCCTTCTGTCGTGGGGTAGACTGACTCCCCTTCCCAATCCTGGACTTTCCACGTCACCTTAAATTCATGTTTTGAGTATCTTGTTGTGTTTTATGACTGTTGGCAGACCAATTTCCATCCTGGGATACATAAAGTTCAATCATATTATCATATCCAATTGTTTTGCCAAAGGTTTTGTAGCTCTTTTGTAATAAATATCAAAAATGCCAAATTCTAGCCTTTACTGTTGAGACACGAGACTGCAGATGCTGCAATTTGAAGCTAAAAACAAATTGCTTGAGGAACTCAGCGGGTCAGACGACATCAATGCAGGCAAAGGGATGGTCACTTTGAGTTGAGGTCCTGCATTAGTACTCTGATGTTGATGCGTCATTGTATGTTTGTTGCCCCTTTTTGATTTTATGTTGTTTAGTATACTGTTGATTTTATTTTTGGATAAATTTAGTTCTCATGTTATTAGAAGCATAAACTCATCCTGTATCACTTTTTAACCTCATTTTATATGAACATTCTTCTTTGATTTTCTGTTGCTTTGTTGGTAAATGGTATTGCCCACTTGCTGTGGAAGCTTTCTAATTCAGCACTGAAATCGGCCTTATTGAACGATTATTGCTTTTAGATAAACTGCTACCAAATTGAACCTGGTGCATTACTAAATCTAATATGACCTGATTCATTGGTGGTTATGTGGGGTTTTCTTGAATATACTCAAATAAAATAACTTTCTGACAAAATCCTTCATTAAAACCATCCTTCCTTTGCGACATGCTTGTCTGATCTCAGGATTTGTGTATTTCCAACACTTCCATCAGTTCTGGGACTGATGCGCAATTCCACTGCAGAAGTCAAATCTTTCCGATTTTAATTTGACCCACAAATCCTCTTCCCTCATGCATTGCCTTATCATTGAATTCCTGTCAACCATAATATCACCTTCACCATTTTTGTAATCATTTCTGTATTTATCCACTCTGTTGGCTGTGAACCTGGCTATGAAAAATGGGATTTTAGGTATGAATTTTAAGTATCTACACAATTGTATTTGTGGAACTGCGACTCGTAGCACCCATATTATGAATTAAAAAACCCACAAACACTGAATTCTTATTCTTGTGCTGTCAGCGTAACCATTTGCCGACACAGACAATATTCTTAGTAAGTGCTTTTTCTAACGAAAACTAAGCACAGCATTTGCATTAATGTTAAAGGACTGTGGGTGCAGTGGGGCATGTGAATTATGTTCCTTCTACATGATTCTGTCTGCCCATGAACAGACTGAACACATGCAGGTCCATTGTTATATTCCCCTTCAGAGATTGCATGGGAGAAGCATTTCACATGTCATGCAATGGGCAGGTACCTAGGTTTGTGAATTTTTAAAGTATGTTTTCTTAATTTAAGATGTGTTAATAAGAAGCCTTTCTTCATTGAACAGTCTTAACCCAAATGTAAGGAATTGATTCTATCATTGGACAAAAAAAGGTTAGGGAGATTACAAGAAAAATCTAATAGAATATGAAGGATTGTCTTTTATTTTATGTATGAAAGTCTGTTTTTGTACTTTAGGTTATACTTTGAACAAGATACTTCTCAGATAAAGTTTTGATGTTGCTTAACATGTTGCCATGATAACATTACCATGTTGCAGTATCTGAGACTGTCTGTAATCTAGGTGCAGGAAAGAATTGCAGATGCTGGTTTAAATCGAAGGTAGACATAAATTGCTGGAGTATCGCAGCGGGACAGGCAGCATCTCTGGAGAGAAAGAATGGGTGATGTTTCGGGTCGAGATGCTTCTCTCCAGAGATGCTGCCTGTCCCGCTGAGTTACTCCTGTATTTTATGCCTATCTGTAATCGAGGGTTAGGGTTGGGGAAAATCTGGAATTTAAATGCACCTCCACTCCCATTAATTTGTCTCCATTTGTTGTGGGCGTGGGCGTAACCCAAAAATTGCAGTAATAGGATGAGGTTGTAAATCTATACCTAAGACTACCGAAATAGTATCAAAAATGTCTTTCCAATATTTTTCCAAAAGAGGGCAGGACCAAAACATATGGGTCAGTGATGCCACTTCAGAGTTACATCTATCACAGGTAGGATTTATATGACCATAAAAACTAGCTCTTATCTTTTGACATATGAGCTCTGTGAACCACCTTGAATTGTATTAAAGCGTGTCTTGCACACATTGAAGAGGTATTAACTAATTGAAGAATCCTCTCCCATTTCTCTATAGATAAAGAAATTTGGAGTTCTCTTTCCCAGTCATTCTTAATTTTATCAAATGTATCTATTTGTAATTTCAAAATCAACTCATAAATAGTCGTTATTAATCCTTTCTGATAAGGGTTCAACTGTAAAAAAATTCCAAAATTTCGGGTCGATGTGGTAGTGGAAAAAGGGGTAAAGTAGCCTTAAAAAAATGTCTAATTTGTAAATATCTAAATAAAGTGTGAATTAGGTAATTTATATTTATTGGAGAGTTGTTCGAAAGACATAAAGCAACCCTCCAAAAACAAATCACGAAAAGCTACTAATCCCCTCCTCTTCCATAACAAAAAAACTTGATCAGTACTAGATGGTCGGAAGAGAAAATTGGATAAAATAGGACTCGATAAGATAAAATCATTTAGTCCTAAAAACTTACGAAATTGAAACCATATTCGGAACGTATGTCTTATTATTGGGTTTGTCGTATATTTATTCAATCTCGTAATTGTAAAAGGTAACGAGGTAACTACACTGACTTTCTACAGTTTCAAAAGAAATATAGCTGCTTGATCAATGAAGGACATTGAGTTGGAAAGGGCATTATTTTAATTGTTTAGGAGCCACTTACTTCAAGTTCATTTGAGCTCAGTTGAAGGGTTGGAGATGGAAGCATGAGACAGTTGTGAGAATTTTAGAAGAAATTGATTTTATGGTTTTGGTCGACTGACACTGTCTGTGTCAGATTGGTTCAATTTTAAACACCTTTGTTTCATAATCATAATCATACTTTATTAGCCAGGTATGTTTTGCAACATAGTCATACCAATAAAAAGCAACAGAATACACAAAATACATTTTAACATGAACATCCACCACAGTGACTCCTGCATTCCTCACAGTGATGGAAGGGGCAAAAAAGTTCAATCTCTCCTTTGTCCTCCAGCGGTCGGGGGCCTCTAACTTTCCGTTGAAGGGACGATCTTACTCCCATAGCCGGCAGTGGGCCTCCTCGTCGGGGCTATCAAGCTCCTGCATTGGAGGAGAATCTCAGCTCCCCACGCCGGGCGATCTACCCCAGGTCGGGGCTAGTCGAACGTCATGCGGCTTTTGGACCTTCCCAACGTCGGTCTCAACCCGAGACTGCGAGCTCCTTGATGTTAAAGTCCGCAGGCCGCGGTTGGAGCGTCGATCTCAGGCAAGGAATCGACTCCGATGGTAAGTCCACGCCCTGCGGTGAGGCTCAAAGCAATACCGAGCAAGGCCTCCAGCTCCCTGATGTTAGGTTGCAGAGCGACCGGTGATACGATCCGGAAAACAATCGCATCTCCGGCAAGGTAAGAGATTTGAAAAAAAGTTTCCACCGATCCCCTCCCCCACCTCCCACATAAAACAAACCAGAGAACATTAACACATACTTTTAAAACACACTAAAAATAACAAAAAAAAGACGAAAAGAAGACAGACTGTTGGCGAGGCTGCCATCGTGCGGCGCCCCTGGTGGAAATCAAATGAGTCTCAAATGAGATGATTCAAATCCAATATCAAACCTTAAATCTTTTTATGAGGCCAATGGTATGAAGAGGAGAGTTGCATTCCCTGAGGTGATAACGTTGAATGAAATCTGCAAGTTTACCTATATCTATCAATCCTATGAGGGTATTTAAATATTAATCGAAGAGTTTTCCCCCTATCAACGGTAACTAACAAATATAGCTATTGTGATTTTCCATTTTTCCAATTTGTTCACCGACTCCATGAGATTTACGAGGAAAGTCACAAAATAAACCCAATGAAAGTCTTCATTGGTCAAAGTTCAAATTTGATATTTTTTTTAAAATTCTTTACTTTCCAAGTACAAGTGGCCCACATATTGGTACTATAAACAAGCTACCACACAACTATAAACATGTAGTTTTAAAGTTTGTATCAGTATTAACACATTGTAACAATGATTGTGTTTGTCTGTTTTGAACAATCCTATTGATAGTTGGTGCAAATGACAACATTCTCTTGACGAGTAAAAGTCCTTAAAACCTGAAAAGTTGAAGAGATGAGTTGATTCCACAGCGGTGTGCAATCCCCTGTCCCAAATCCTTCTCATTAGGACATAAAGTGCTGGAGTAACTCAACAGGTCAAGCACATCAGTGAAGGGAAGGGAATGATTTTGATGAGGTAGAAATGGAGGGTCTTCATAATGAACAAATATGTGTTTAGAGATAAATAAGACATCAAGATTCGATGAATTCAGTTGGAGTAGGCCTGTAATAAACATAAATATCAGCACAGATCTGTTTGGTTGGATGTATGTAAGAAGGAACTGCAGATGCTGATTTAACTGCAGTTGTTGGAGAGAAGGAATGGGTGACGTTTTGGGTCGAGACTGAAGAAGGGTCTCAACCCGAAACGTCACCCATTTCTTCTCTCCAGAGTAACTCCAGAGTTACTCCAGTTTTTTGTGTCTATGTTTGGTTGGATGGTCAGACTCTGTGCTGTGACTTCTCTATGACCACATGGTCAGCCATGATCATATTGAATGGCGGTGCTGGCTCAAAGGGCCAAATGTCCTACTCCTATACCTATTGTCGATTGTCTAAGTCTTTCCTGAAAGCGTACTTGCATTGCGATCAAGTTTTTACAATAGCAATCAATTCATGGCTAGAGAGCGCTGCTGAAGCACCACAGAGGCCATTTATATCCATTTATTAATTTCGGACATCTTGAGTGCCACTTAAGATCAGTTGCATGTATTTGGAGCATATACTGTATTTTTAAAATAAGTTTCCGGTTGACCTTATCTCATAAAGTCTTGACTATGTATTCACTGGGCGGAAAGTGGCCTGAATGTTTTTATTTCCACAACCACAGGCTAACATATATATGATCAAATTACTGCCCTGATCTTTCCTGACGTAACCTTTCGCGTTACCTTTGCTATGTTCGCCCAATTTCCCATCATCCTTTTCCAGTGAGCCACCTAGTTTGACCATACTAGAAACTTTCCCAACTTATGATTTCCAGAAATTCCTTCGCCATACACTTTTGAGGTTGGTCTGGTGGTAGTCCCCAGCTATGATGAACAAATCCCCAGGGTATTTTGTTTCAAGGTTATTATTTGTTGTGGCCTATGAAGGTAGCTGTTCCATTCTCCCCTGCTCCTGATGTTGGGGGATTCCAGAACCAGGAGCCACAGTTTAAGAATAATGGGTAGGCCATTTAGAACTGAACTGAGAGAGTTGTGAATTTGTGGAATTCTCTGCCTCAGAAGGCAGTGGAGGCTGATTCACTGGATGCATTCAAAAGAGAGTTAGATAGAGCTCTTAGGGCTAGCGGAATCAAGGGGTATGGGGAGAAGGCAGGAATGAGGTACTGATTGTGGATGATCAGCTATGATCACATCGAATGGCGGTGCTGGCTCGAAGGGCTGAATGGCCTACTCGTGCATCTATTGCCTATCCACCTGTATGTACCTTAGTCATATTGACACTAAATATTTAATTGTTAAGTGCTTTATAAAGCAAAAATAAAATCAACAAAAGCATGTATTTTAAAATAGTTATTTTGATTAACAAAATACAGAAGCCTCACCAAGTGGAGAGAACAGCTTTGTGTCAGAAATGAAAGCCAGTTTTTCCTGTGGAACTACCTTCTTCTTCTTGCGTTTGAGGCAGCAGTAGTCTGCAGCAGGGTGATGCCATCCAGTTCGACACCGGTTGGTGCCTGCCCTAAAAAGGGCGCATGCTCCGGGTTTAAATGAATAATTGACTGTCAATGCCACAACCTGCTAGTGAGGAATGGTGGAGTCCACTGAAGGTGGAAGATATTGAATTATGACCAATTCTTTTTCCCACATCTGATCACTCTGAAATATGATCAGTGTTAATAAAGCAGTTAATCCTTGTTGCTAGCTAGCCTATTTATTTGCCTTTGTATTCCACAATTTGAGATTTGTAATAGAAATTACATGTGGTTAAAGTGCACATTGTCAGATTTTAATAAAGGCCATTTTTATACATTTTGGTTTCACCATGTAGAAATTACAGCAGTGTTTATACATAGTCCCCCCCATTTCAGGGCACCATAATGTTTGGGACTCATGGCTTCACAGGTGCTTGTAATTACTCAGGTGTGTTTAATTGCCTCCTTAATGCATGCGTAAGAGAGCTCTCAGCACCTAGTCTTTCCTCCAGTCTTTCCATCTCCTTTGGAAACTTTTAGTGCTGCTTATCAACACGAGGACCAAAGTTGTGTGAATGAAAGTCAAAGAAGCCATTATGAGGCTGAGAAACAAGAATAAAACTGTCAGAGATATCAGCCAAACCCGAGGCTTACCAAAATCAACTGTTTAGAACATCATTAAGAAGAAAGAGAGTACTGGTGAGCTTACTAATCGCAAAGGGACTGGCAGGCCATGGAAGAGCTCCACAGCTGATGACAGAAGAATTCTCTCTATAATAAAGAAAAATCCCCAAAACACCTGTCTGACCGATCAGAAACACTCTTCAGGTGTGGATTTGTCAATGACCACTGTCCGCAGAAGACTTCATGAACAGAAATACAGAGGCTACACTGCAAGATGCAAACCACTGGTTAGCCCCCAAAATAGGATGGCCAGGTTACAGTTTGCCAAGAAGTACTTAAAAGAGCAACCATAGTTCTGGAAAAATGTCTTGTGGACAGATGAGATGAAGATTAACTTATATCAGAGTGATGGCCAGAGCAAAGTATGGAGGAGAGAAGGAACTGCCCAAGATCCAAAGCATACCATCTCATCTGTGAAACAAGTTGGTGGGGGTGTTATGGCCTGGGCATGTATGGCTGATGAAGGTACTGGCTCACTTATCTTCATTGATGATACAACTGCTGATGATAGTAGCATAATGAATTCTGAAGTGTATAGATACATCCTATCTGCTCAAGTTCCAACAAATGCCTCAAAACTCATTGGCCGGCAGTTCATTCTACAGCAAGACAATGATCCCAAACATACTGCTAAAGCAACAAAGGAGTTTTTCAAAGCTAAAAAAATGTCAATTCTTGAGTGGCCAAGTCAATCACCTGATCTGAACGCAATTGAGCATGCCTTTTATATGCTGAAGAGAAAAATGAAGGGGACTAGCCCCCAAAACAAGCATAAGCTAAAGATGTCTGCAATACAGGCCTGGCAGAGCATCACCAGAGAAGACATCCAGCAACTGGTGATGTCCATGAATCGCAGACTTCAAGCAGTCATTGCATGCAAAGGATATGCAGCAAAATACTAAACATGACTACTTTCATTTACATTACATTGCAATGTCCCAAACATTATGGTGCCCTGAAATGGGGGAACTACGTATAAACACGGCTGTAATTTCTACATGGCGAAGCAAAAATTTATAAAAATGGCCTTTCTTAAAATCTGACAATGTGCACTTTAACCACATGTGATTTTTTTTCTATTACAAATCTCAAATTGCGGAGTACATAAATTGTGGAGTAAATAAATTATGGGTCTTTATCCCAAACATTATGGAGGGCACTGTATGAAAGAAAGTGAAGCTAATTGTGCACAATGCTGTGATTTTGGTTGAACTCAGAAGAGCCTCACCTTGGGCTGATGAGTGTTAAAAAGCTACCTTAAGTAACAATTGTATTTGGGTACATTATTCCTTATTTTCCACCCCTTTATTTCTCTTCTATGTTCTGGTGTATTTCTTGGGCAGAGGCCATCTTAAATATGTCACCACAATAGACATTTACAATTGACATCACAAGAGGTGTGAAAAAAAATACTAATTTAAAATATTGCTTAGACTTTGAAATGACGGGTACTCTCAAATACACTTGTACTTTGTAGGTACACAAAAATGCTGGAGAAGCTCAGTGGGTGAGGCAACATATATGGAGAGAAGGAATAGGCGACGAGACCCTTCTTCAGACTTTGTGGTTGCCCTTCCTGCTCCTTTAGGCAAGATGCAAACTGGTGAGGTTATGATGTGAAATAGAAGTGTGTCAAACCTGAAAACCAGCATGTGGGCTGGTTTTAACCTGACATCCCAAACTACTTTTGAGGTGCAGCTTCTATTATAATTGTATTAACCTAATCTGCTTTTTATTCAAGTTTCCTAATTCAGCATGTCTATTTTCTCAGATCTTGGTTTCAAAGGTTTTCTGAAAATACATATAGACTTTGACTCTGATTCCCTCATCTACATTGTTGTACCTTCTAAAAAAAAAAGCAGTATTTGTCAAGCTATATTATCCCATTTACATTTCATGGCAATCTACCAGTTTTGTTTTCCTTGCCTACGCCATGTCGTTTAATTTGATCCTTGTGAAAGTATGCATTGGTGAAAATCTATTGTTGATTTCTACCACTGGCTTCTGGGATAAAGAAGCATGGAGGACGATGGACACAATGCTGGAGTAACTCAGCGGGACAGGCAGCATCTCTGGAGAGAAGGAATGAGTGACGTTTTGGGTTGAGCCTTCTTCAGAGACTAAACGTCACCCATTCCTTCTCTCCCAAGTTGCTGCCTGTCCTGCATTTTGCGTCTATCTTTGGTTTAAACTAGCATCTGCAGTTCCTTCATATACAGCATGAATCCGCTGCGGTTGATGTTTATGTTAACTTTTATGTAGTTGTGTGTCTTGGTGCTTTTTTAGTATGGCTGTCTGGTAATTCAAATTTCACTGTACCTTAATTGGTACATGTGACAATAACATGACCTTGAAACCTTGAAGGAAGAATTTGTTTCCAAATTTGACTTTTTGATATTGAGCTTCAAGTCCATCAAACAATCTATTTATAAACTATTTATAAATCAGTCCATTTTGTGACTGGTGAATTAGTAAATTCAGTTTTAAGTCTGGGATATTTATTGTTGTAGGAAGCAGTAATGGGATTGTAAATTCTTGAGCTATTTTGCTGATTACTTTTGTGCAATAAACTACAGTGAAAGCAGCAGCCAATTTGTATTAAGAGCATTAATCCAGTGAATTTGTTTTGAAACATTATAATAGGAATGGTCTTAGAGAATTGGATTATAGAAGTCTGAGAACAAATTTTGAAAAGTACGATGTGAATCATGGTAAGTAGTGTTATGGTGCTTCATTAAGTTGTTGATTTTTGCAGTGCACTGCTTTGTGAATAGATACTCCTTTGTGCAAATATTGTCAAGGGATTGGTCACATTGTGATATGTTGGCTTGAATGCAAGGTGTGCAAATACTGAAAGCGGGCTACAGTTCTGCAAGGATTCTCTAAATGTTTAAAACAGCAGGGTCTTTCTATACAGCAGTGATAGAGCAATTATCTAGATTCCCTTATGCTGTGACTCGGAGTAGAGTGTGCTCGGTCTTGCGGTGCTCAGGAAGGACATTTCTTCTGGATGAAGAAGTATGATAGTTAAACCAAACCAACCGATGTTAGTGGGTGAACTTTTTAATGATGGCTATGCCCCTCCAATTAGCCCCAGGTGGTGGTAGCAGTTAAACATCTGTACCACAGATGCTGCAAGTGTGAAAGGATTAACAGCGAATGCTGGAAATAGTCGGCATTTACGGAGGGAGAAGCAGTCAACATTTTGTGTAGGAAGGAAATGCAGATGCTGGTTTACATAGATACATAGATACATAGAAAATAGGTGCAGGAGTAGGCCATTCGGCCCTTCGAGCCTGCACCGCCATTCAATATGATCATGGCTGATCATCCAACTCAGTATCCCGTACCTGCCTTCTCTCCATACCCCCTGATCCCTTTAGCCACAAGGGCCACATCTAACTCCCTCTTAAATATAGCCAATGAACTGGCCTCAACTACCCTCTGTGGCAGAGAGTTCCAGAGATTCACCACTCTCTGCGTGAAAAAGTTTTTCCTCATCTCATTCTTAAAGGATTTCCCCCTTATCCTTAAGCTGTGACCCCTTGTCCTGGACTTCCCCAACATCGGGAACAATCTTCCTGCATCTAGCCTGTCCAACCCCATAAGAATTTTGTACGTTTCTATAAGATCCCCTCTCAATCTCCTAAATTCTAGCGAGTATAAGCCAAGTCTATCCAGTCTTTCTTCATATGAAAGTCCTGACATCCCAGGAATCAGTCTGGTGAACCTTCTCTGCACTCCCTCTATGGCTATAATGTCCTTCCTGAGATTTGGAGACCAAAACTGTACGCAATACTCCAGGTGTGGTCTCACCAAGACCCTGTACAACTGCAGTAGAACCTCCCTGCTCCTATACTCAAATCCTCTTGCTATGAAGGCCAACATACCATCCACTTTCTTCACTGCCTGCTGCACCTGCATGCCTACTTTCAATGACTGGTGTACCATGACACCCAGGTCTCGCTGCATCTCCCCATTTCCTAATCGGCCACCATTTAGATAATAGTCTGCCTTCCCGTTTTTGCCACCAAAGTGGATAACTTCACATTTATCCACATTATACTGCATCTGCCAAACATTTGCCCACTCACCCAGCCTATCTAAGTCACCTTGCAGTCTCCTAGCATCCTCCTCACAGCTAACACTGCCCCCCAGCTTAGTGTCATCCGCAAACTTGGAGATGTTGCTTTCAATTCCCTCGTCCAGATCATTAATATAAATTGTAAATAGCTGGGGTCCCAGCCCTGAGCCTTGCGGTACCCCACTAGTCACTGCCTGCCATTGTGAAAAGGACCCGTTTACTCCTACTCTTTTCTTCCTGTTTGCCAGCCAGTTCTCTATCCACATCAATACTGAACCCCCAATACCGTGTGATTTAAGTTTGTATCCTAATCTCTTATGTGGTACCTTGTCGAAAGCCTTCTGAAAGTCCAGATACAACACATCCACTGGTTCTCCCCTATCCACTCTACTAGTTACCTCCTCAAAAAATTCTATAAGATTCGTCAGACACGATTTACCTTTCGTAAATCCATGCTGACTTTGTCCAATGATTTCACCACTTTCCAAATGTGCTGCTATCCCATCTTTAATAACTGACTCTAACTGTTTCCCCACTACCGATGTTAGACTAACTGTTCCCCGTTTTCTCTCTCCTTCGCTTCTTAAAAAGTGGGGTTACGTTTGCTACCCTCCAATCCTCAGGAACTACTCCAGAATCTAAAGAGTTTTGAAAAATTATCACTAATGCATCCACTATTTCTGGAGCTACTTCCTTAAGTACTCTGGGATGCAGCCTATCTGGCCCTGGTGATTTATCGGCCTTTAATCCATTCAATTTACCCAACACCACTTCCCGACTAACCTGGATTTCACTCAGTTCCTCCATCTCCTTTGACCCGCGGCCCCCTGCTATTTCCGGCAGATTATTTATGTCTTCCTTAGTGAAGACGGAACCAAAGTAGTTATTCAATTGGTCCGCCATATCCTTGTTCCCCATGATCAATTCACCTGTTTCTGACTGCAAGGGACCTACATTTGTTTTAACTAATCTCTTTCTCTTCACATATCTATAAAAACGTTTGCAGTCAGTTTTTATGTTCCCTGCCAGTTTCCTTTCATAATCTATTTTCCCTTTCCTAATTAAGCCCTTTGTGCTCCTCTGCTGGTCTCTGAATTTCTCCCAGTCCTCTGGTATGCTGCTTTTTCTGGCTAATTTGTACGCATCATCTTTTGCTTTGATACTATCCCTGATTTCCCTTGTTATCCACGGATGCACTACCTTCCCTGATTTATTCTTTTGCCAAACTGGGATGAACAATTTTTGTAGTTCATCCATGCAGTCTTTAAATGCCTTCCATTGCATATCCACCGTCAACCCTTTTAGAACTAATTGCCAGTCAATCTTGGCCAATTCACGTCTCATACCCTCAAAGTTACCTTTCTTTAAGTTCAGAACCGTTGTTTCTGAATTAACAATGTCACTCTCCATCCTAATGAAGAACTCAACCATATTATGGTCACTCTTGCCCAAGGGGGCACGCACAACAAGTCTGCTAACTAACCCTTCCTCATTACTCAATACCCAGTCTAGAATAGCCTGCTCTCTCGTTGGTTCCTCTACATGTTGGTTTAGATAACTATCCCTCATACATTCCAAGAAATCCTCTTCCTCAGCACCCCTGCCAATTTGATTCACCCAATCTATATGTAGATTGAAGTCACCCATTATAACTGTTTTGCCTTTGTTGCACGCATTTCTAATTTCCTGTTTGATGCCATCCCCAACTTCACTACTACTGCTAGGTGGCCTGTACACAACACCCACCAGCGTTTTCTGCCCCTTAGTGTTTCGCAGCTCTACCCATACCGATTCCACATCCTCCAAGCTAATGTCCTTCCTTTCCACTGCGTTAATCTCCTCTCTAACCAGCAACGCTACCCCACCTCCTTTTCCTTTCTCTCTATCCCTCCTGAATATTGAATATCCCTGGATGTTCAGCTCCCAGCCTTGGTCACCCTGGAGCCATGTCTCCGTGATCCCAACTATATCATAATCATTAATTGCTATCTGCACGTTCAACTCATCCACCTTATTACGAATGCTCCTTGCATTGAGACACAAAGCCTTCAGGCTTGTTTTTACAACGCTCTTACCCCTTATACAATTATGTTGAAAAGTGGCTCTTTTTGATTTTTGCCGTGGATTTGTCTGCCTGCCACTTTTACTTTTCACCTTGCTACCTATTGCTTCCGCCCGCATTTTACACCCCTCTGTTTCTCTGCTCACCCATTTAAGAACCCACCACCTCTTATTCTCTGTTTATTATTGTTTTCTTCTTTCCCCCCTTTACACCAAAGATAGACACAAAATGCTGGAGTAACTCAGTGGGACTGACAGCATCTCTGGTGAGAAGGAATGGCTGAGGTTTCGGGTCTAAAGAAGGGTCTCAACCTGAAACGCGACCCATCCTTTCTCTCCAGAGATGCTGACTGTCCAGCTGAGTTACTCCAGCATTTTGTGTCTGTCTTCAACATTTTAAGTTGGTGTTTTTTCATCACAAACGGGAGACGAGTCAAGGCTTAAGATGATGGTGGGGGTGGGTTGAGAAGATGGTATGGGGTGAAGAGGATCAGATCAAAACGAAGGTCAATGACACAGTGACGAGCATGAGAGATTAAACAAGGATGATGTGTACAGCAGAAAGGATGATCAAGTGATGATAGAAATAGCAGAGTGATTATATGAAGTTGATGTTGGGTCTGGAAATTTTTTAATTTCATGGTTGGAACATGAGATGTTTCTTGAACTTCTGAGGAGCTTTGCTGGATTGAATCATATGACTGAACCTGTAGAAGCTGGAGTGGTAATGGAATAGAATGGACTGGAGGGTAAACATGAGAGGTGATCACAAATTCTAGGCCACACTTGTGGGTGGAACGGGAAGAACTAAAACTGTTCTTTTGCTTGAAAGAGTGTTTGGGGCTCTGGACAGTAGAAAGGGAGGAGATAAAGCAGAGGTTGTGTCTCTTGTGGTTGCATGGGAACATGTGAAGGAAGAGAAGAGGGTAATGGCTCGGGTGATAGTTGTTGGGGAGTTGATCTGGATGCCATGGAGAGAACTCTCTCTTCAGAATGCTGCAAGGTGAGATAAGGGAGAGGCTGTGTTAGTTGATGTTGACATCATGCTAGTAATATGACTTTGGAGGATCCAATAAATATTGAGGCTTGTGGAAGGTGAGTTCACGGGATTTCTCATTTTGATCTCCGAGGAGAACTGGTGAGAGTAAGTGCAGGAATTAGAAAACCATGATTTAGTACCCATAAGAAAATTATTTCATTGAGGAGGTAGACAAAAGTCTGAAGAACGGTTTCGGCCCAAAACGTTGCCTATTTCCTTCGCTCCATAGATGCTGCTGCACCCGCTGAGTTTCTCCAGCATTTTTGTCTACCTTCGATTTTCCAGCATCTGCAGTTCCTTCTTAAACATTTCATTGAGGAGCTTTCCGGGGGGAATGATTTCAGAAATAAATGTTTTTTATTGAAGGAAAAGGAAACCTCTAGGAAGCAGTGGAATGGAAAATTTACATCTTCAATGGAGATGATTTACAGATTCAATGGAGACTGAAGAACTTGGAGTAAGGTCATATGTGATTGGTGCAGAATCTACTCTGCTATTCAATCATGGCTGGTGTGTGTGGTCTAATGTGCATTTTCCAATATTTATCATTTCTAGCATTGGAGCAGTGTTCTGCAAGTTGCAAAAAAAAGCAGGTGTAACTAGGACACTCACAAGTTTCCTCCTATTTTGATGAATTGATTAAAGTCAAAGGAGGTTATACAGTGCAATATGTTCTGCAGGGCAGAAAAGGTGATGGAATTAAGACCCGTTTAGCCTCTGTTGAAGAATCCTCTTCCTCAGTTGGGGTTAGAAATACAGGCGGGCTTGGTATCCAGGGCAAAACTGAGCTGGTTATGAATAGGATGCATTTGTGCACATAACAATGGAAGGATAACGTGTAAGGTGTAGAATAAAATAAAAGGTGGGACTAGTGTTGGCCAGTGTGGGCAAGTTGGGCTTCTTCTTCTGCTTCTTCTTCTTCGTGCGTATGGGGTGCACAGCCTAAAGTTGTAGGACAACTTGTTCTATTTGATCTTATTTGGTCGTGCACACCTGGTTGATTGCATTCGTCGAAACAGGGCGGAGAAGGTTGCAATCTCCCACCTCACTCTAAAATGAGATAAAGCTGAGATAATAAGTAATGTTCCACAAGAAATGAACAGGTTGAAGTAATGTTTTGCATGGGTAGCTCTGCTTGGAGACCTTCAATAAAGGTGTAATTTATGACTAAATCAAATGCATCTGGTTTCCTTTCCATGATAGGACACATTCAAAACACACCAGGTCATAATGCACCAACTCATTAATTTATTGTACTTCTTCCTTAACTTTTGCAAAGCTTCCAAGGTTGGACTGCAGTCCAATGGGGAGCCGTCTGCTACCTTACTCAGACCTTCCTTGTATGTTGAGCAAGTGTGCAGGTTTTGCAAACGCATCCTACTGGATGCCAAGGATTCCTTTTGAACAGATGCCTGAGGATACCAATATTGAAAAAGAGGAGGTCTATGCCACGGATTGGTCCTTTGGTCCTTTGAGGGTATGCTTCAGACTGCTACTTTGATACTGAGTGCAAACGCAGGATAATTGCGTGTCTTAAAATGTCAATCTTGTGTTGATGGGAAGTTTTGATTCGCATGAGATGAGTTGCAAAAGATTGTAAAGACATGCTGTTTTGTGACTATGATTAAATATATACAAACAATGAGTTGTGGTTTTGAGAGATAAATAAGCCTGTGTCTAAGCCCAATACTCTGCTCTGTCATGATGGAGTCTATCCTGTTAATCAGGGGGAGGAATACGAACTGCTTTAGACTTGCCTGGAAACCAGGTTTATCAAGAGCCTTGCTTGGCAGTAGATTGAACAGTGCCTCCAGAGTGAGCTCTGCTGGTGTCATATAGCTCCAAGACTGAAGAACATAAAGCAATGCTTTGACATGAATTTCTCACAGTAAAAACCCATGCACATTAACTGATGGCTGCTTCCAAAGTTTGCAAAGCTGACAATGGGAGGTACTTTCCAACAATCTATGGCAATAACCTCTCCCATTTCAAGATGCTTGGACCAAGCTGCCAGAAGCAGATACAATTACAACATTTAAAATGGCAGATACACCATCCTCTGTGTGAAACATTTACCCCTCAGATTGACTTTATATGTACTTCTCGTATGCAAAGGATGTCTTCCCAATCTTCAAATTTACCTCACTGCAGCCCTTGCACTTTCTCTATAGCTGGAACATTATATTCTGCACTGTTTATTTTCTGTCTTGCACTATCTGTTGTATTTGTGTGGTATGATTGCACATGAGTTTGATTTGATTTGCCTGGATAGCATGCAGGACAGAGTTTTACACTATACCTCATGCATGGGAAAATAATTTTAAAAAATACTCTCCTCACAACCAGAGTACTCTAGTGATAGACTCCCCAGGGGGGAGAAAGGCTCTAGCTATTCTATCAAAGCCCCATAATTTTATAAAATTATAATGTCACCCCTCAATCTCCCTCATTCCACTGAGAATAAACCAGCAAGCCAATTTCCACGTAACTACAGCCCTCCATACAACAACCGTTGAGCAAAGGATTTGTCTTCCTACCTACACAAAAGCTGGGGAAGCAGATGGATGGGCAGGCAGCAGCCTGCTGTGAGATGCAGCAAATGTGGAAATGTCTGGCACAGGATGACTCTGCCTTTTGCGTGTAGTAAAAATACTAATTATAAAACTGCTAGAATGGCAAATCATACCGTGCGCTGAAGAAGAACTGTCATCTGTGTGGAGGAAATGGGCTTGTTAAACATCTGCCAGGTTCTTTGTGCTGTTATCTTGCTGCAGGATGTCAGTCTGCAAGAACACAAAGATAGACCAGTGGAAGTCAGATCCTTTACTGGAAGGCAGCTTTGCTAGCTCTTGTGGTGCTGAGCTCATTAAATTTTCAACATCCAGTTTGCTTTAGTGGTTGAACTGTGTTTCACAGTGGCATTGTGGGTAATAGGTGTTAATAAGTCAGACTAAACATGCCTGGCAAATATACTCGTCAAGTTTTGGGCTTTGAATCGTTGGCGCAATCTACAAAATGATAACATGACGTGAATATGATTTTGCAGCTGTGATAAGTTCACACTTGTTGGTGTCGTCCTGTAAATATTTTTGACTGCTTTATTTGTGAAATAATGAAATCTGCTTTGTTGGAGGTCCCATTACAATTCAGGTTGTGCTGAATCAAAATGGTTCAAGATTACTTCAACCAGTGGCGACAAAGCTGGAAAAAAACAGATTGCATTACTCATCCATGTCTTGATAGCATATAGGAAGGGTGTAATTCACTAATGCTTGGCCGATTCTGAGTCTGTTGCTAGCACTTGGGTACTGTCATGTGATAACTGACATTGTTGTGATCTTGGTTCACATTGTTGTGATCTTGGTTCTGGAGTGGAGATGTGGAAATATGGATGGTTTCCTGCAGATCCCCACCAGTCTGATGGGAGGCTTGGAGCAGAGATACAATATTGTAGTGTGGAAGAATGAAGAGTTGCTACGATGTCATAGCCATGCTTGCATCTTACCTCATCTCAGAATGGGTTAGGATGATGGCTGGCATATAATCACCAACATTAAATTGTGTCAAAATTCTGAGGGCAGCCAATTTTAAGGAGAATTCCCCATAATCATTTTTGCTCAATCGTCAAGAAAGATCATGTATAGGGGTTTGTGCTGTTTCTTATGTTTTTCTTGGATTTATCATGTGATGAAGATCAAGTACCTCCTGATGATTAAGTCCATATTATAACTTCATTATTATTCTCCAGCTACTGAGGAGATTGTTGAGCATTCTTGTGAAGACTTTTCCTGTGGCAGACATTTGGGAGATTCATCGCTAATGATCACAATTGGACTTGCCTCCAATCTTGAAGATGATACCCATTATGAGGTCGCTGAGATTCCCCACCAGGGTCGCATCTTTCCAGATGAGGGAGGCAAAGTCATACATTTGTGTTGTAAGTTGGTATATTTTGGTATTTCAGTCATGATTTTTATTTTCCTGACCCCTAGTCCTTTTTTCAGCTGCCTGACAACATTTAAAATTTCTAGCTGTAGTAGAGTGGTAGCTAGATTGTCATAAATAGTGCACGATCGGATGGAGACAAGAACACAATCAAGTCAAGAATGTGAAAGACATTCTCGGTTAAGGACAGCTTTGAGCTGGTTCTTCCAGCGTGTGCTGTTGCCACTCTTGTTAAGCTCTCTTGATGACTCCTTGGGTGTTTGGGCTTTGATGGTGCTGAAGAATCCATGCATATCATGGTTATTATTTAGTTGCGGAGTCTCCTGAGCTCATCTAATTCACCATTTATTCTTTGGGATGTGAGATTTGTTTTAGAGGATCAGAAATTTCAACTGCTTGGATTACTTGTGATTTTCTGTTGAAAGTGGCTTGAATTCACTGATAACCAGTTTCTGGATCTCATAGACCATTTCATCAACAGTATTGGTGCTTTTTGAATTTCCGGGAAGACCAGGCACTCTGTAGATCCTATCATTTGAAGCTAGTTTGAGTAGTTGAAGAGGTTTCTTTGTTGGACCATTGATGCACTGGACATTGGTTTTCTTGTGGCAGGACTTCAGTTCTCCATCTCTATTTACGAGCCAGACTAATGATGACAGATCAGAATAGGATAGTTGACAATTTTCATTCACAGAACCATGCAATTGTCAATAAAGCAATGACACAATGCGGCAATTCCCAATGCTAGTTTTGAGTGTGCTGCCGGGTGGAAGCACACTTATCTTTGATTTTACTTCGGAGTCACGTGAGTGACTACGTGAAGAAGAGCCCGTCCAGCCGCACACGCGTCATATCGTACAGACGCATAGCATGAGTGCCGATGTTTGGAGCGAGCTGAGCTCCTCCAAACCGGTAAGTAAAAAATCTGAAGGTAAGTTTTTACTTACGGTTTTCAGGCGATTTAAAAGACTTGTAGTAATAAAATACAAGTCATAATGAAGAAAATTGTGGAGGTGTACCGCAGAGTGCTCAGACAGACCGCGGGTCTGTGAGTAGCGGGCGCCCTTTAAATTTATTTTTTTAAAACGGTTAACATTTAGCGCTATTAGATCGCACAGATAAGAGGTTGCCGTTAAAGAAGTCAGACCGGAGATTCCCGTTTCAGGTAACTAGTTGGTTATATTTAATACCTAGTTCCAAGGCAATGCAGGGAATGCCTGAGTAGGTAACTAGTTTAAAAACCTAGTTGCAGGGCAATGTCTGGGGAATGTCCAGGTTAACTGTTTGGTCTAAATTAGAGCCAGCATATGAAGTGCCCAGGGAAGGTCCAGGCTTTGTGTTGGGCTAAAGAAGGCCAGTGTATGAAGTGCCTGGGGAAGGTCTGTTTCAACATTGTCCCTACAGGGCCAGTGCAGGGGTGCCTGGTGGAGGTCCAGGCTTAGCGTTGGCCTAGAGGAGAGCCAGCGCATGGAGTGCTTTATAAGGTCCGGCTCAATGTTGGCCTAAAGGGAGAGCCAGCATAGGAAATATTTGAGAAAGTCCGGTTCAGCGCTGGCCTACAGGTGAGCCAGTGTGAGCAAATGGTTGGTTAAGGTACGTTGGTCTACATGAGAGCCAGCGCCAATTATATCTGGAAGTTAGCGTTGGCCTACAGGTGAGCCAGCGCCAGCAGCACCTGAAAGAGGGCTGCCTATGATGGGCCTACAGGAGAGCCCGCATGGAGAGCAACTGGAAGGGTTGTTATGCGTAGGCCTATGGGAGAGCCAGAGCTAGAGATACCTGAAGCAGGATGTAAATTCGCCCCTCCATGAGGAGGTTTATTTCATACAAAGATTCAAATAAACGGATCATATGAGGCCTAGAGCCCAATACAGAGCCAAAGGACCAGAGTTGGCACAATATATTAAAGTTGTGGTTCCAAAAAGATGAGGGAACCATTGGGAGATAAATAAACTATGTCAATAAAATACTTACTCTCCCAGCAGCTCCAGGTTCTAACCAGGTATGAGCTGTCTACAAATATAAACCCGCAGTATTGAGCATGATAAGCAAGTCTCAGCGGGGGAGAGGGTATTGAAATTACTGGTCAGGTGTTAAGGCTTTTTTGACCAAAGGTTGGATGGAGAGCATGTGTTTATATCACAACAAGGTTGAATTAGCACTCGTGTAGTAGTGCGCACTTTCAAATAATTGTTTTATAAAAGTGCTATAAAACCTAATATATACCCTAAGTTTGGGGGCTCTGTACACCATCTAATATTTAAATTGTCTATTCATCTTTTTAGAAAGATCTAGCCAAAAAAGGTATGATCCTGTGTGATTAATAGATAAAATTAAGGCAGTTTTCCCTACCAATATGTGGTGACTGGGGATAGTAAAGTATCAATTCTGTCTTTCCCATATGTGCGTTATAGGTGCACTCCTCCTGAATTATGTGGAAGTTATAATATTCCACTAAGATCAGGGGATAACAATTGCCATAGGCAAACCCTGAGGAGGAGGTCTGGTTCTGTAAGAAACATATTAAATGTTTTAGACTTACAAGTTGGGGAAGATTACATTTCTTGCTAAAAAATGGCAAATTGATATTATACTGTACATTATTGTGGGGTTTAGAATGTAGTTCTACCCATATTTGGTTTCTCTTACTAAGGTATTTGAAACCAGACACATATTTTCTCAAAATAAGAGAATATGTAGATTCAGACAATACATGAAATATTGTGGGAAAGAGATGATTAAGAATTCAATTCACCATTACCATCAATTAATGCCAAATATGTTATGAGAGCAAATAAGGATGGTGGGTGTAGAATTATTCTAGATCTGACAAATTTTAACTCTTTTTTGTACAGTATAAACAGTGGATAACATTTGTTAATGTTATGCAGCCAATTTCACAAATACGCACTATGTGACTGTATGGTATAGTAGATATTTCTATTTTATCTGGATAAGCCAATTATGGCAATTTAAGCATTGTATTAATGTTTAGTCTCAGCCTTGAGACTATTTGACAGGTTGTTGGATTTAATATTAGCTTTACTAAGAACTCAGGGCCATTTGGTAATGGTCTATTGCCATATTCTGATTGTAGGAAACATTCGGACTACAACAGAACCACGAGTGTTAGAATAAAGCTCACTTTGGAGATTTGTTAACCATCGAGATAAATCTAAAACAGTTTCCAAACACAGTTATTGATTATTTGGGTTCCATTATTATATGAGAACACATGATCATGATCCGATTGCAGGATTAAGGCTGCATTTAAGTGGAAGTTGTACAAAGCTCATTATAGAGCATCAACCATTGTATAAAGGTCAATATAGAGCACTAATCCTTAATTAGGCATTTAATTGGAAGTGGTATTAAGCTCATTATAGAGCACCAACCTTCAATTAGGCAGGAAACATGCCTATTTTACAAATTTTGGAGAAAATTTGGAGAATATGGAGAAAATACCTTTTGATCAAATAACAAGGGATCATTATGTAAGTTTTAGGAACATTTATGACCTAAAGCTTATTTGCTCTTATATGCAAAGTTGCATGTTTAGACATAGTTTGAGACTACGGAATAGAACGTATGTCAATCATTCGAGTGGTTTAAGTCAGTATCTTGTAATAGACTGGCTAATGTGATCTGGATCTGGTATTTACCAGAAATATTTGATTGGCAATCTACCTATGAGGTACATTCAATATAGTTGAAGACTCAAAAGTCATGTAAATCAATGATAATATAGAATGTATGTTGGATCGTGAGAAATTTAATAATATTATAGCACGATTGATGACTTGTTTGTATCCAGATTTAACCACCAATTACCTAAATATATGTTATAAAGTCTGATACTGGGGCAGTAGTGGTGAATGTTTCTCGCTGCATTGGGGTAAAATGTTTGTATACGTTTTCCATTTTTTCTCATTTAACAGTATATACAGAAGAGCAAACAGGATTCTGTTTCGGGAGTATTGGTGATACTAGATTGGATCTACAAAACCATGGTACCCTGAGGTGTTTAAAATGATCACAAAGCCTCTTATGATTTCCAAACAGAATTAATCTGTTTGTGCACTCTATAACTGATGATTCACATCCTTTACATAATCTTATTGGTTGTTGATTTACAGATTTTAAGGAGTGACATTTATCGGAAGAGGACTATCAGATTGCACTGTGGATATTATTGCAATCTGGAGGGATTTTACCCAGAAGTAGTACATTTCTTACATATAGAAATGGGATATGTTTTGTTTAAGCAGAATATTACATATCACACTATAGACATATCAGTAGTGTTAGAATTCTGTAAACTCTTTATTTTATTAGCAGTTAAGCTATAATGCTATGAATACTGCAAGGAGTGCCGTTGCTGCATATCTATGGAGGAATCAGAACAAAATGTTGTAGGGTTACACCCTTTGGTCTGCAAATTTATGAAAGGATTTTAATTCTAAAACCTCTTAGACACAAGTATGCAATAATCTGGAATGTAAGAGATATGTTATATGTTTTTGTTTATGGACTCCTATTACAGTGCTGTCCTTGGCTTGAATTATCATTAAGGAAGTCGAGTTCAGGGGACTGGTTTATGTACAGAGAGTGCAACTATTGCAGAAAGTAAGAATAGACATGATGGAAAGAGACAAAGTTACTATTGTGTTCTATGTCTATGAATTGCTTAAACAGAGTAGATGTGGAATCACAGGATGTAAGTTGGGGTTTCAGCATATCCTACGGATCCACGTCTATGTGTGGTATCACATTTACAATGTTAGATTGAAGCTATCAGAACCTTAAAGAGGTTCAGTATGAGTATTTTATTAGCCATAAATAGCTGCATAGGAAAGTGTCGGTTTAGACTATTTTAAAAATGGCTAAAGCATGTGTTGCTTGATGCAGGTATGGATACTGACAAATTTTAATCTTATTTCACCAGGGCACCATCAAGTTTGACGGCCAAGGAATTGGATGTTCTAATAAAACATATCCTCGTGGCTGCAGGCATAAGTGAAAGAATTCACCTATTACCATAAGGAGATTATAATACCTGTGGTTATTTGGTGTTGTTATTTTTGGATTTAGTATTAAATATTCCTATTGTGATAAAGGGGTTACTATTATGGTGATAAATTAACCATTAACTGGTTGCATCCATGTTATGGTTGTGCATTGTTGATTATTTTACTTATTTAGAGTCAATCAATGCAGTGAGCGCCTGGATTGAATCTACGGCCTGAAATCACAGCTTTGAAATCTTCACGTAGTCACTCACGTGACTCCGAAGTAAAATAGTAAGATTAAACGAGAACTTACCAGTTTGAAGTTTGATCTTTATTTTATGAGGAGTTACGTTGAGGGATTACGTGCCCTCCGCTCCCACCCTCATAAAAGATCGAGCTGGTAGTTCTAGCCTTTATGTATCTTACTATCATACTTCAGTAATTGTCGTCTGTGACTTCACTCCGCTGCTTTGAAGATTGACGCGTGTGCGGCTGGACGGGCTCTTCTTCACGTAATCGCTCAACGTAACTCCTCATAAAATAAAGATCAAACTTCAAACTGGTAAGTTCTCGTGTAATCTTACTATTAAATGGGGTGTTGTCTTTTGATATGGTTGTGTTTCAAGCATTTCATTGGGAGGATGATTATGTTGAAATTAGCTTTCCCTTTCTCTTGTCCTTGCCAATGTTTTCATAAATTTGGGCCTTACAAACTATGACATCAAGTTCCCGAGGAAGTCTCCTGTCTCTCACCATAACATAACGCACCATTGCTAATGAAAACAATTGGACAACAAATTCAGGGCATTGTGAAATGCTGCAAGTTATGAATCTCCAGAAACATGCTACGTCATATGAAGGACATCATATGTCATACAGTGTGGAAACAGGCCCTTCAGCCCAACTCGCCCACACTGGCCAACATGTCATAGTTACAATAGTCCCACCTGCCTGCACTTGCTCCATATCCCTCCAAACTTGTCCTATCCATGTACCTGTCTAACTGTTTCTTAAATGTTGGGATTGTCCCAGCCTCAATTACCTCCTGTGGCAGCTTGTTCCATACACCCATCACCCTTTGAGTGAAAAAGTTACCCCTCAGATTCCTATTAAATCTTTTCCCCTTCATGTTGAACCTATGTCCTCTGGTCCTCGATTCCCCTACTCTGGGCAAGAGATTCAACCCGATCTATTCCACTCATGATTTTATGCACTATAAGATCACCCCTCATCCTCCTGCGTTCCAAGGTATAGAGACCCAGCCTACTCAACCTCTCCCTATAACTCAGACCCTCTAGTCCTGGCAACATCCTTGTAAATCTTCTCTGAACCCTTTCAAGCTTGACAATATCTTTTCTATAACATGGTGCCCAGTACTGAACACAATACTCTAAATGCGGTCTCACCAACGTCTGATACAACTGCAACATGACCTCCCAACTTCTATACTTGTGCATGGTCTTCTCATTACTTCTGACAACTTGCTGAATTTGAATTTATTCCAATGATTTTTTATTTTTTTATTTTATATAATATTTTTATTAGAGGCAGGTACATATCATGTTGAAAACATTTAATGTATTTCATTTCTACATTAGTAATATTATCAAACTTTATTTGTGTTGCCTCCAATAGTTTTTTTTAATGTAGATAGAAAATAAGAAAATAGCAGAAAAAGGGAAAAGAGAAAAAAAAAGAAAAACGGGGATAATAAAGAAGAATGGAATAACTTACTAAAAGTACATAATTGGAGATATATTCGTACATTTCAAAGTATAACTTTTCATCTAATCCTTGGCTCGAGTTTTAGTCAGGTTCTCGTGTCGAACCAGTCTGACCCTTCAAGTAGTCAATAAATGGAGACCATGTTCTGACCATGTTCTGATTATTCCAATGATAGAGCAGGTTGAAGGAAGTTGGAGCTGCTTTTTTTTTAACCAGCTAATGCATTAACATATTGACAATTGTTAATCACAAACATGTTCTATTGGCCAGGAATACAAACTATTTGGCTAATCCACATTACTACTGTTCATTGTAAAGGATTGAAAATTTATGAAATACAAACGAAAGGACATTCTATATATTTTTGTTTTTCCTTTCACTTTTTCATAATCTTTCCTTCTCCTCAGTATTTCATTCAGTTTGGTTTACATTCCTTCTCTGTAGTTCCATTTTTCTCACCATTCCTCATATCCCATCGATTACGGAGTAATTGTGCTGGGCCCATCAATCACTCAGATCCCAGTTGCCCTGGCATCACTGTTCTCAACACGCACTTCCAAGTTTGGACACGGAAGAAGTTGGAGCTGAAGTCGAAGGAAAAGGTCTAGCAGTATGTACCATAGAGTGTCTTGGTTCAGTATGATCTTGTCTAGTGTTTTTTCTGCTTTTTCTTCATTAATGTTGTTTTGCTGTATCAGATTCATATGTGTTCACGTTGATAGACACAAAGTGTTGGAGTAACTCATCGGGTCAGGCATCATCTCTTGAGAAAAAGCATGGGTGACATTTCGGGCTGGGACCCTTCTTCAGACCCATTCCTTTTCTCCAGAGATGGTGCCTGATCCGCTGAGTTAGGATTAATGAAGTTGGTGTCCATTGCAGGTCTGGGTGAGTGAAGGAGCATCCTGACCCGAAATGTCACCCATCCCATTACTCCAAAGATGCTGCCTGACCAACAAAGTTACTCTGGCACTTTGATCTATCTTTGATATTAGAGAGATTCCTTTATTTGTCATTCAGTCCTTTCGGTCTGAACGAAATTCCGTTGCCTGCAGTCATACATATAATAATAAATAACAAAACACACAATAAACACAAATTAACATCCACCACAGTGAGTTCACCAGGCACCTCCTCACTGTGATGGAGGCAAAAGTCTTAAAGTCTCTGTCTCTTCCCTCTTTGTTCTCCCTCTGCGCTGAGGCGATCCAGGCTTCTGATGTTGTGACCCCGCCGGGTGATGGTAAGTCAGTCCCGCGGCTGAATCCGAGCTCCGCTCCGCGACGGGCCGGTTCAAACTCCGCGGCCCGGGGTGGTCGAAGCTGCCGAAGCTGCCGCCCTCCAGTCCAGCAGACGCAGCTGTAGTTGCGGGAGCTCCAGAAAAACAGGTCACCAACCTGTGACCTGCGAGCTCCCGACGATGTCATCCACCGGGCCTGCGGCCGAGCCCCGGATTCAGGTCGCCACCAGTGTCTTTGGTCGCCACCGCCGGAACGCCACCGCAGCCCCGAAGTTGGCCAGCCCCGCGCTGGTAAGTCCTGGCTCTGCCTCCGGAGCCTCGAGGTCTGTCGTTCGCAGTTGGAGTTGGAGGCCGGCAGCTCCGCCATTAGGGCCTCAGCGCAGACGGAGGCAGGGAAGGGGGATATGACAAGAAAAAGACGCATTCCCCCGAAGGAAGAGACAAAAATCATGTTTCACCCCCCCCCCCCCACACACACACAACCCAATAAACTAAAATTTAACTAAAACAGGACAAAAGAAAACAACAAGAAAAAAAGTCAAAACAGACGGACTGCAGGCCGCCACTATAAACCAGCATTTGCAGTACATTCTGTGTTCACGTTGAGATGGCGCCAGAAATAGCTGCCTTCAATAGACAATAGGTGCAGGAGTAGGCCCTTCTGCCCGTCGGCCCTTCGAGCCAGCACCGCCATTCAATGTGATCATGGCTGATCATCCACAATCAGTACCCCGTTCCTGCCTTCTCCCCATACCCCCTGACTCTGCTATCTTTAAGAGCCCTATCAAGCTCTCTCTTGAAAGTATCCAGAGAACCGGCCTCCACCGCCCTCTGAGGCAGAGAATTCCACAGACTCACAACTCTCTGTGTGAAAAAGTGTTTCCTCGTCTCCGTTCTAAATGCCTTACCCCTTATTCTTAAACTGTGGCCCCTGGTTCTGGACTCCCCCAACATCGGGAACATGTTTCCTGCTGCTAGCATGTGCAACCCCTTAATAATCTTATATGTTTCAATAAGATCATAGAAACATAGAAAATAGGTGCAGGAGTAGGCCATTCGGCCCTTCGAGCCTGCACCGCCATTCAATATGATCATGGCTGATCATCCAACTCGGTATCCTGTACCTGCCTTCTCTCCATACCCTCTGATACCTTTAGCCACAAGGGCCACATCTAACTCCCTCTTAAATATAGCCAATCAACTGGCCTCAACTACCTTCTGTGGCAGAGAATTCCAGAGATTCACCACTGTATGTGTGAAAAATGTTTTTCTCATCTCGGTCCAAAAAGATTTCCCCCTTATCCTTAAACTGTGACCCCTCGTTCTGGACTTCCCCAACATCGGGAACAATCTTCCTGCATCTAGCCTGTCCAACCCCTTAAGAATTTTGTAAGTTTCTATAAGATCCCCCCTCAATCTTCTAAATTCTACAAGCCGAGTCTATCCAGTCTTTCTTCATATGAAATCAGTCTGGTGAACCTTCTCTGTACTCCCTCTATGGCAAGAATGTCTTTCCTCAGATTAGGAGACCAAAACTGTACGCAATACTCCAGGTGTGGTCTCACCAAGACCCTGTACAACTGCAGTAAAACCTCCCTGCTCCTATACTCAAATCCTTTTGCTATGAATGCTGACATACCATTCGATTTCTTCACTGCCTGCTGCACCTGCATGCCTTCTTTCAATGACTGGTGTATCATGACACCCAGGTCTCGTTGCATCTCCCCTTTTCCTAATCGGCCACCATTCAGATAATAGTCGACTTTCCTGTTTTTGCCACCAAAGTGGATAACCTCACATTTATCCACATTATACTGCATCTGCCATGCATTTGCCCACTCACCCAGCTTATCCAAGTCACCTTGCAGCCTCCTAGCATCCTCTTCACAGCTAACACTGCCCCCCAGCTTCGTGTCATCTGCAAACTTGGAGATGTTGCATTCAATTTCCTCGTCCAAATCATTAATATATATTGTAAATAGCTGGGGTCCCAGCACTGAGCCTTGCGGTACCCCACTAGTCACTGCCTGCCATTGTGAAAAGGACCTGTTTACTCCTACTCTTTGCTTCCTGTCTGCCAGCCAGTTCTCTATCCACATCAATACTGAACCCCCAATACCGTGTGCTTTAAGTTTGTATACTAATCTCTTATGTGGGGCCTTGTCGAAAGCCTTCTGAAAGTCCAGATATAACACATCCACTGGTTCTCCCTTATCCACTCTACTAGTTACATCCTTGAAAAATTCTATAAGATTCGTCAGACATGATTTACCTTTCATAAATCCATGCTGACTTTGTCCAATGATTTCACCACTTTCCAAATGTGCTGCTATCCCATCTTTAATAACTGACTCTAGCAGTTTCCCCATTACCGATGTTAGACTAACTGGTCTGTAATTCCCCATTTTCTCTCTCCCTCCCTTTTTAAAAAGTGGGGTTACATTAGCTACCCTCCAATCCTCAGGAACTACTCCAGAATCCAAAGAGTTTTGAAAAATTATCACTGATGCATTCACTATATCTGGGGCTACTTCCTTAAGTACTCTGGGATGCAGCCTATCTGGCCCTGGGGATTTATCGGCCTTTAATCCATTCAATTTACCTAACACCACTTCCCGGCTAACCTGGATTTCACTCAGTCCCTCCATCTCATTTGACCCCTGGTCCCCTGATTATTTATGTCTTCCATAGTGAGTAGCTTTCTTCAATTCGTCTGCCATGTCCTTGTTCCCCATGATCAATTCACCTGTTTCTGACTGCAAGGGACCTACATTTGTTTTAACTTATCTTTTTCTCTTCACATACCTATAAAAACTTTTGCAGTCAGTTTTTATGTTCCCTGCCAGTTTTCTTTCATAATCTATTTTCCATTTCCTAATTAAGCCCTTTGTCCTCCTCTGCTGGACTCTGAATTTCTCCCAGTCCTCTGGTATGCTGCTTTTTCCAGCTAATTTGTATGCTTCATCTTTTGTTTTTATACTATCCCTGATTTCCCTTGTTATCCACGGATGCACTACCTTCCCTGATTTATTCTTTTGCCAAACTGGGATGAACAATTGTTGTAGTTCATCCATGCAGTCTTTAAATGCCTTCCATTGCATATCCACCGTCAACCCTTTAAGAATCAATCGCCAGTCTATCTTGGCCAATTCGTGTCTCATACCCTCAAAGTTATCTTTCTTTAAGTTCAGAACCCTTGTTTCTGAATTAATTATGTCACTCTCCATCCTAATGAAGAACTCAACCATATTATGGTCACTCTTGCCCAAGATCCCCTGTTATCTTTCTAAATTCCAGAGTATACAAGCCCAGCTGCTCCATTCTCTCAGCGTATGACAGTCCCGCCATCCCGGGAATTAAACTTGTGAACCTACGCTGCAGTCCCTCAATAGCAAGAATGTCCTTCCTCAAATTAGGGGACCAAAACTGTACAAAATACTCCAGGTGTGGTCTCACTAGGGCCCTGTAAAACTGCAGAAGGACCTCTTTGCTCCTATACTCAACTACTTTTGTTATGAAGGCCAACATGCCATTTGCTTTCTTCACTGCCTCCTGTACCTGCATGCTTACTTTCATTGACTGCCGAACAAGGACCCCCAGATCCTGTTGTACTTCCCCTTTTCCCAACGTGACTCCATTTAGATAATAATCTGCCTTCCTGTTTTTGTTAACAAAGTGGATAACCTCACATTTATCCACATTAAACTACATCTGCGATGCATCTGCCCTCTCACCCAACCTGTCGAAGTCACCCTGCATTCTCATAGCATCCTCCTCACAGTTCACACTACCACCCAGCTTTGTGTCATCTGCAAATTTGCTAATGTTACTTTGAATCCCTTCATGTAAATCATTGATGTATATTGTAAATAGCAGCGATCCCAGCACCGAGCCTTGTGGTACCCCACTAGGCACTGCCTGCCATTCTGAAAGGGACCTGTTAATCCCTACTCTTTGTTTCCTGTCTGCCAACCAATTTTCTATCCATGTCAGCACTCTACCCCCAATACCATGTGCCCTATTTTGCCCACTAATCTCCTATGTGGGACCTTATCAAATGCTTTCTGAAAGTCCAGGTACACTACATCCACTGGCTCTCCCTTGTCCTTTTTCCTAGTTACATCCTCAAAAAATTCCAGAAAATGAGTCTTGCATGATTTCCCCTTCGTAAATCCACGCTGACTTGGACTATCCAAATGTGCAGCTATTTCATCTTTTATGATTGACTCCAGCATCTTCCCCACCACCGATGTCAGGGTAACTGGTCTATAATTCCCTGTTTTCTCTCTCCCGCCTTTCTTAAAAAGTGGGATAACATTAGTTACCCTCCAATCCACAGGAACTGATCCTGAATCTATAGAACATTGGAAAATGAGCACCAATGCGTCCACGATTTCTAGAGCCACTTCCTTAAGTACCCTGGGATGCAGACTGTCAGGCCCTGGGGATTTATCAGCCTTCAGTCCCATCAGTCTACCCAACACCATTTCCTGCCCAATGTGGATTTCCTTCAGTTCCTCCGTCACCCCAGATCCTCTGGCCACTAATACATCAGGAAGATTGTTTGTGTTCTCCTTCGTGCAGACTGATCCAAAGTATCTGTTCAACTCATCTGCCATTTCCTTGTTCCCCAAAATAAATTCACCTTTTTCAGTCTTCAAGGGTCCAACTTTGGTCTTAACTATTTTTTTCCTCTTCACATACCTAAAGAAGCTTTTACTATCCTCCTTTATATTCTTGGCTAGCTTACCTTCGTACCTCATCTTTTCTCCCTGCCTTTTTAATTATCTGCTCTTGCTCTTTAAACGTTACACAATGGCTTCCCACTCATCTTTGCTATGTACTACTTCTCTTTTATTTTTATACTGTCCCTGACTTCCCTTGTCAGCCATGGTCGCCCCTTTTACCCCTTGGAATCTTTCTTCCTCTTTGGAATGAACTGATCCTGCACCTTCTGTATTATTCCCAGAAATACCTGCCATTGTTGATCCACTGTCATCCCTGCTAGGGTATCTTTCCAAACATAGAAACATAGAAAATAGGTGCAGGAGGAGGCCATTCGGCCCTTCGAGCCAGCACCGCCATTCATCGTGATCATGGCTGATCGTCCCCAATCAATAACCCATGCCTGCCTTCTCCCCATATCCCTTGATTCCACTAGCCCCTAGAGCTCTGTCTAACTCTCTCTTAAATCCATCCAGTGACATGACCTCCACTGCCCTCTGTGGTAGGGAATTCCACAAATTCACAACTCTCTGGGTGAAAAAGTTTTTTCTCACCTCAGTCTTAAATGGCTTCCCCTTTATTTTAAGACTTTATTCAAACATCTTTGGCCAGCTCCTCCGTCGTGGCTCCATAGTCCCCTTTGTTGAACTGTAACACGGACACCTCCGATTTACCCTTCTCTCTCTCAAATTGTAGATTAAAACGTACCATATTATGGTCACTATCTCCTAATGGCTCCTTAACCTCAAGTTCCCTTATCAAATCCGGTTCATTACACAACACTAAATCCAGAATTGCCTTCTCCCTGGGAGGCTCCAGTACAAGCTGCTCTAAGAATTCATCATGGAGGCACTCCACAAACTCCCTTTCTTGGGTTCCTGTACCAACCTTATTTTCCCAGTCTACCTGCATGTTGAAATCTCCCATAACAACCGTAGCATTACTTTTACAACATGCCAATTTTAACTCTTGATTCAATTTGCCCCAATATCCAGGCTACTGTTTGGGGGCCTGTAGATAAGTCCCATTAGGGTATTTTTACCCTTACAATTCCTTAGTTCTATCCATTCTGACTCCACATCTCCTGTTTCAATGTCACTCCTTGCAAGGGACTGAATTTCATTCCTCACCAACAGAGCTATGCCCCCTCTGCCCACCTGTCTGTCTTTTCAATAGGAGGTATACCCTTGAATATTCAGTTCCCAGCCCTGGCCCTCTTGCAGCCATGTATCTGTAATTCCCACAACATCACAATTGCCAATTTCCAATTGAGCCTCCAGCTCATCCACTTTATTTCTTATATTCTTATATCTCAATGTGCTGTCTTCAGTGTTTTGTGGAGCGTAAAATACTTTGATATGCTGATTCAACATCTTTAAGGTGCACTGTTGGAAAGCCCGGGCTCAGAGAAAAATGGTAAAAAGTTCCTTTTGAAAATTCTTGGCTGCATTTTACTAATAAACACAAAAGTGTAGCCAGCACACAGTTCTGACATTGTTTTTAAAAACTAAAGAATCTGTTTTGAAAGCCTGCCTTTGGCATCAGATGGCTGACTCACTCGCTCTCACCCCTGCAGTGCGTGGTTCCTGTGGGCATGTTTGAAAGCTGAACCAGGAATGCTTCCCAACATGGAATCAAATCCCTTGCGAATACTGTCCTCAATCTGAATTGTGGCCAACAGGATAGATGACATTCCGAGTTGGTACCCTTCTCCAGAAGAGGAGGTCTGAAGAAGAGTCCTGATGTGAAACATTACCTATTCATCTTCTCCAGGGATGCTGCCTGACCCACCGGGTTACTCCAGCACTTTGTGTCTAATGGTGGTGATTTCCATCCCATGAATGATTGAGGAAAAAAAGTTATTTTGATATTCTTTTTAACATGGGTCTTGCTGCAAAGAGACAGTTGACATGTTTTTTGTGTTAATTTAATTAAATTGGCAGGTGAAGCTCACAGTGAGATCATTGTGACAAGTCATCAATAGAAAGGATAGCATTATTTAACGCTAAAAGAAAAGAATGTGTTGGCAATTAAACTGTAGTAATTTTCTGGTTATCTGGGCCAACAATTTCAGCTGACGGATCATTTTAGCAGCCTCTGAGCTTGTTAACAACGTGGGCTGTTCTCCTGCCTTTGGACATCCATATGTGAGCTGGTCTAGCACAGACTGCCTGCTGCAAAGCATAAAGGCGAAAACCATCAGTTCCAGGAGTTAGTGACCCAAACAGGTGCTGTGAGAAAAGGCTAGGCCTTGAATGACTATGAAACCCTCGCGCAGTGCCCATGCCTGCTTGGCTGTGACCCAGGCATTGAAACCAGTGTCCTTGATGGCTCCAATTAACATTGTTCAGATAGTGCTCTCTTGTGCTTTATTCTATCTTTTGCTGAAAGCAGTTTCTTTACAAGCTGAGGGGTTGCTGAGTGCATTATTGTTCTTTGTTAACTTCCTACCCAACCTGAGACGTCCGAATGTCCAACTTGTCAGATTACTGTGAACTGTATCTGAGATTGTTTATTGATGGTTAGGGAGGCTTGTTTGTATCCTCCTCCCATCCCAGCTTCAATGCTGACTATTTCATATGTTATAATATCATAATCGTTTATTAATGATCACAGTATGATGTCAACAACAAACCATCACAGATGCAGTAAAATAAGCTTCAGAAATAATTTTGCTTATTTTTTGTGAAGCAAGATAGCTTTCAAAGGTTCACTTGGCAATGCCTCAAAACTAGCACCTTTTTGGTCTGTTGAAGTTGGATCATTGCTGGTTTGCCTGCTTGAATTTTCATCCCACGCAGAAAAACCTTCAGATGTTCTCCAGCCCTTTCAAACCCTTTCCAAAATTTCAACATGCTTCAGGTTAGTTTCACCATCCTGTCTTTAATATACTTGAGAGGTCGTCTACTGTTATCTGCACAGACCAATTAACTAGTTTTTAGTCCTAATCATACCATTTAGCATCTAGTAACATCTCTGTGCAGCCTCCAGGCATGGACTTGTGGGACAGTTTCTTTTGGCAACCAACCACAACATTTTTAGGTGATTCATAACGGCGGCACAGTGATGAAGTTGATGCCTTACAGCAGCAGAGACATGGGTTTGATCTTGACTACAAGTGATGTCTGTACGGAGTTTGTACATTTTCCCTGTGACCTACGTGGGTTTCCCCCCACACTCCAAAGACATAGGTTAATTGGCTTGGTTTAATTTTAAATTGTCCCCAGTATGTGTAGGATAGTGTTAGTGTGCGGGGATCGCTGGTCAGCATGGACTTGGTGGGCCGAAGGGCCTGTTTCCATGTTGTATTTCTAAACTATACATTTCACAGTATGGCCTCTGAAAATTGAGTGGAAAAATCCGTGATTGTCAGGAGATGTTAGTGATCTGTTCTACTTTGCAAAGAGCCCAACTCAATCTATGAGAACCCTATGAAACAGCCCAAAAAGTGCGGGTATTCGAAATATCAAATGAAGCTATTTAGTTTTAATAGAGCAGGTGTGATCAAAGGTACACAAAAATGCTGGAGAAACTCAGCGGGTGCAGCAGCATCTATGGAGCGAAGGAAATAGGTAACGTTTCGGGCCGAAACCCTTCTTCAGACTGATAGGGGGTGGGGAGAAGAAAGGAAAAAAGGAAAAAGGCGGAGGAGGAGCCCGAGGGCTGGGGGAGGGGAGGAGACAACCAGATGGCTGATGAAGGGGAGGGGACAGCAAGGGCTAGCAGAATTGGGAGAATTCAATGTTCAAGCCCCCAGGGTGTGATCAAATATAGTTGTAATGCTATCATTTGGGATGCCAGAGGCTTTACAAAGCACCTCCATGTTTGTATGTTATCTTGGTCAATAAAAATGCAGCATTATCCTGACCCGAGCCCATGGGAAATGCAGATTAAAAATTGTCAATGGCAATTCTCAAAATCCCATTGCAACAAGGAGGAAGGGCAGAAATTTGATGGACACAATCCAGTCCTGATCAGTTGATCACTGAGACCGTCTCTACTTCCCCATCAGCTTGTCTTGTGATGGTCTTTGTTTTCATATTTAAAGTGCTCTTCCTAACCTACAGACATTGATATTGGTACATTTTATGAATTTCCCTTCAAGTAATTGAATAAACAGAGAAGCAATAATTGAAGTTGTTGGTGGAAATCCCTTTCTCATTCCACTCTGTGCATTGATTTGGATGATGAAATGGCCACCGGTCCTGTTACAATTGACACTGTTCTTCATTTGTGTATTGTCGTTTGTGTTTTCCTAAGAAATTACAACTTGAGCTGAGGTAATGGTGTTTTCAGAAAGTTAATTAAAAATTATCCATCAATGTTGTAACCTTTTTTTTTCTCTCAAATTCTATACCACTCCAAGTGAAACTTTAGAGTCGGAGAGCACAGAAACAGACCATTTGGCCCAACTTTGTTTCCAAAGAAACTCTCTTTGACTTTGAACATTTTCTGTTGTTTTCTGTCGACACTATATTCCACGACAAACTGGTCTGGCTGTGTTTTTTGTTTCAAAGTTCTATCTTGCTGTTGATTAGTTTTGGCACAATTTTATATGGATTCAAAATTGCATCCCTCACAGTAGTATAGACCCACGATTGCTGTTCTGAAGGAGAAAACCTTGAACAAAAGCACTCAGCAGAGGCATTGTCTGGCCGATTCAAACTTTTCAATTTAGCCCCTTTTGCTAAATTTCGGTGAAAGATGAATAATCTTTCCGAAAACACAACCAAAAAGAGTTTTAGTGCCGGCAACAAATTTGGTATCTTCAGCTCTTTTAATCAACGCTCAAAATGTCATGTTTTCTCATTAAATTTTTTTTCACCACAACAGAAACCATTGAATCCTTCTTGAGAATGTGGCCAGCCAGATTGTTTTTTGCTTGTTCTTTTTACTGACCACTACATACTCTGTGGTATTATCAAGTCAAGTTTTCAAGAGAGGGAGTTAGATTTAGCTCTTAGTGCTGGGAATCAAGGGATAGTGGGAAAAAGCCAGAATGGGGTACCGATTTTGGATGATCAGCCATGATCATATTGAATGGTGGTGCTGGCTCAAAGGGCGGAATGGCCTACTCCTGCACCTATTTTCTATGTTTCTATATTTCTCAGTTTGTGCATGTTACTGGATTGGCACAGTAGGGCAATCAATCTATCAAGCTGTTGCCTCATAACTTGAGCAGCCTAGATTCAACTCTGACTTTCTGCATAGGGTATTTGAATATTCTCCCTGTAACTGTTTGTTTCGCCAGGATATTCCTGTTTTCCCTTTGGGAAACGTGGAAAGAATAAGCGAGTTCAGTATTTCGACTGTGCATGCCCAGGTCAAATGTCACTATACATAAACATTGCTGGAAAGCAGTGGAGCTGTGTACAAAGAGACCTTTATTTCTTCTGTTTTTTCCAGCTTTGATTCTTCTGGGTATGAAAATACTGCTTTCAAACTATGAATTAGTTGTATTTATTGTTCCTTTGTTAAAAGCTAAGATTATTTTGTCGTTTTTATTGCTTTATGCTTTGGTGAGTGAGCGAGATCGTGCTCATCTGTGGTCGGGCCTGGGTCTCCGGCGCTGCGGGCCGAACGCTCCGGCATTGAGTTGCTGCTGGGCCGTCCCCGTCCCCTCCTGGGTGTCCTGTCCGGGGGTGGCCAGAGGTGTCGGGTCGGGCTTACAGTCGGCACGGGGAGGAGGCGCTGGCTCCGGCTCACAGGGGGGCTGTTCCCCAATGGGGCGGGGACTGTCAGCTGCGCTTCTCTCCTTGTCCAGGGGCTGTCGGTTGAGCGAGAACGTGCTTGTCCGTGGTCGGGGGCCGAGTGCCAGTCATCAGTGGGGATGCACATGGGGTGCTGCGGTAGCTCAGTGGGTCAGGCGTAGTTGAGCTGGGGTTGGCATTTCTTCTCCCTGCAGGCTGTGAGCCTGGGACTGCTGGTGTCGTCGGTCCGGGGCTGTCAGTTGGCCCGGCGGGTCAGGCGGAGTTGAGCTGGGGTTGGCGCTAATCCTCCGTGCTGGCTCTGGGCCTGGGGCCACTGGTGTCGTCAGTCCGGGGTCGCCCTGGATGTCTCTGCCCACCCCCATGGCGGGGATGGAGGGGGGGGGGGGCAATGAGGAGTTGACCATTTATGGGAGTCTCTCTGGAATAGATAATTTCATTGCTCATTCGTATTCATAGATGAGGCTGAAGAATTCCTTTCATCCATTTTACTTGTCACATCCTCAAAAAATTCCAGAAGATTAGTCAAGCATGATTTCCCTTTCATAAATCCATGTTGACTTGGACTAATCCTTTTACTAATATCCAAATGCCCCATTATTACCTCTTTAATAATTGGCTCCAGCATCTTTCCCACCACCGAAGTCAGGCTAACTGGTCTGTAATTCCCCGTTTTCTCTCTCGCTCCTTTGTCGAAAAGTGGGATAACATTAGCTATCCTCCAATCCACTGCAACAGATCCTGAATCTATTGAACATTGGAAAATGATCACCAATGCATCCACTATTTCTATAGCCACCTCCCTGAGGACCCTGGGATGCAGACCATCAGGCCCAGGAGATTTATCATCCTTCAGTCCCATTAGCCTACCCAATACTATTTCTCGCCTAATGAAAATTTCTTTCAGTTCCTCTACCCCCTTAGATCCTCTGTCCTCCAGTACATCTGGGAGATTGTTTGTGTCTTCCTTAGTGAAGACAGATCCGAAGTACCTATTCAACTCTTCTGCCATTTTCTTGTTGCCCGTAATAATTTCACCCATGTCTACCTTCAAGGGACCCACATTTGACTTTGCTATTCTTTTTCCATTAACATATCTAAAGAAGCTTTTACTGTCCTTTATATTCCTGGCTAGCTTCCCTTCGTACTTCATCTTTTCTGCCCGTATTGCCCGTTTTGTTTCCTATGAAAGTTTCCCAATCCTCTGGCTTCCGGCTACTCTTTGCTGTGTTATACATCTTTTCTTTTAGTTTTATTCTATCCCTAACTTCTCTTGTCAGCCACAATTGCCTCCTACTCCCCTTAGAATCTTTCTTCCTTTTTGGAATGAAATGATCCTGTGTCTTCCGGATTATGCCCAGAAATTCCTGCCATTGCTGTTCCACCATCATTCCTGCTAGGATCCCTTTCCAGTCTATCTTGGCCAGCTCCTCCCTCATGCCTTCATAGTCCCCTTTGTTCAACTGCATCACTGACACTTCCGATTTAACCTTCTCCTTCTCAAATTGCTGATTAAAACTAATGATATTATGATCACTACCTCCAAGCGGTTCCTTTACCTCTAGTTCTCTTTATCAAATCTGGTTCATTGGACAACACTAAATCCAGAATTGTCTTTTCTCTGGTTCTTTACAAGCTGCTCTAAGAATCCATCTTGGAGGCACTCTACAAACTCTCTTTCTTGGGGTCCTGAACCAACCTGATTTCCCCAGTCTACCTGCGTATTGAAATCCCCCATCACCACAGTGGCATTACCTTTGTTACATGCCAGTTTTAACTCCTGCTGCAACTTACATCCTACATCCGGGCTACTATTTGGGGGTCTGTAGATAACACCAATTAGTGTCTTCTTGCCTTTGCAATTCCTGAACTCAATCCACAGTGATTCTACCTCGTCAGTCCCTATGTCTTCCCTCGCAAGGGTCTGAATTCCATCCCTCACCAGCAGAGCTACACCCCCTCCTCTGCCCACCTGCCTGTCCTTTCTATAGGATGTATAACCCTGAATATTAAGTTCCCATGCCCGATCCTCCTGCAGCCACAGCTCAGTAATCCCCACAATGTCATATCTACCAACCTCTGAGCCTCGAGCTCATCTACTTTACTTCTTATACTTCGCGCATTCATATACAATATTTTTAATTCCTTACGCATCTCACCTTTCACATCGATCCCTATTACACTTGGCCATACTCTCCTATCCCGTTGTGAGCTTTCTTTCCCATTAATTCTGGTGTCATTAACTATCCCTTTACTCCCTTTCCCTTTAACTCTGTCCTTGACTATCCCATTTGACACCATCAGTTTAAAACCACCCGTGTAGCAGTGGCAAATCTGCCTGCCAGAATGCCGGTCCCACACCTGTTAAGGTGCAATCCGTCCCTTTTGTACAGTTCCCCCTTACTCCAAAACAGATCCCAGTAGTCAATGAATCTAAATCCATGCACCAGTTCCTCAGCCACACATTCAGGTCCTGTATCTCCCTGTTCCTGCTCTCGCCAGCACGAGGAACTGGAAGCAAATCGGAGATAACCACCCTGGAGGTCCTGCATTTCAGTACTTTTCCGAGCTTTCTAAAGTCACGCTTCAGAATATTCATCCCCTTCTTTCCGACATCGTTTGTGCCAACATGCACTACCACTTCCGGCTGTTCACCTTCGCCCTTGAGGATTTTCTGCACTCTGTCCGTGACATCCTGGATCCTGGCACCAGGGAGGCAGCACACCATCCTCAAATCCCATCTGTTGCCGCAGAAACCCCTGTCCGTACCTCTCACAATGGAGTCTCCAGCTACCGTTGACCCGTTGACTATTTGGGGGTCTGTTGTACACCCCCAACAAGGTGATCATCCCTTTTTTTGTTCCTCAGCTCCACCCATATACTGTAGCCTCACAAGACGAACCGTCCGTAATGTCACCTCTGATCACTGCCGTGACATCCTCCTTAACCAACAATGCAACCCCCCCTCCCCCCCTCCTCTTTTCCCTCACCCCTGTCTCTCCTGAAGCTCCTGTACCCCGGAACATTGAGCTGCCAGTCCAGCCCCTCTCTAAATCAGGTTTCAGTCATGGCTACAATGTCCCAGTCGCTCGTACACCATGCCCTAAGCTCAGCTGCCTTACCCGTCAGGCCTCTTGCATTAAAATACGTGCAGTTTAAATCAACCCTCCTTCCTCGCTCTCTGCCTTTCACCTGCCTATTCTGTCCACTAACCTTTCCCACACCACCCTCCATACCAACTTCTAACCTTTCACGTGCCTCTGTTCTGTACGAGATCCCGCCCCCCCCTGCCAATCTAGTTTAAACCCTCCCATGTAGCATTAGCAAACCTGCCCGCTAGGATGTTGGTTCCCCTCCATTTAAGGAGCAACCTGTCCCTTTTGTACAGGTCACCACTGTCCCAGAAGAGATCCCAATGATTCAAAAATGTAAATCCCTGCACCAACTCCTCAGCCACACATTCATTTCTCCTATCTTCCTGTTCTTACCTTCACTAGCACGAGGTACTGGAAGCAATCCTGAGATCACTACCCTGCAGGTCCTGCTTTTCAGTCTTCTACCCAATTCCATAAACTTGTGTTGCAGAACCTCCTTCCTCTTCCTACCGATATCGTGCCAACATGCACAACAACCTCCGGCTGCTCCCCCTCACTCTTGAGGATGCCATGCAGCCGCTCCGAGAGGTCCTGGACCCTGACACCAGGGAGGCAACATGACATTTTCCTGATGAATGATGTGGTAGGTGCACATGTGTGTCTGTGCTTCATCTGACATGTCTTGCAATTGGAGCATTATGACAGAAGCTCTTGTCAATGTTGTTCATTTTGACTCTAGACCACAGAAAACAGAGAAGACTATGGGACTTGGATGGCATTTTATTTTGTGGGCAAACACTAACAGAATTGTGATTTTAAAATTAGTTTTGACGTGTCACATACAAAAAAGTAATGGGAGGAATAGATCGGGGAGAAGCACAGTCTCTTGCCCAGAGTAGGGGAATCGAGAACCAGAGGACACAGGTTTAAAGTGAGGAGGGGAAAGATTTAATAAGAACCCAAGGGGTAGGTAACTTTTTTACACTAAGGGTATATGGAACGAACTGTGGGAGGAGGTAGTTGAGGCAGGTGCTGACATAACATTTAAGAGACATTTGGACAGGTACATGGATAGGATAGGTTTAGTGGGTTATGGACCCAAGAGCGGCCAGGTGGGGAAGTTGGGCCAAAGGGCCTGTTTCCACATTGTATGACTCTCTATGAATCTACCCAACTGTTAATCAAATTGCTTGAAGTGGGGTTCAACCACCATGGTAAAATTGTAGTCGGTGGCCTCAGATGTAGAATGAGGAGGAAATCTATTTGCAAGCTGGACTCGTATCTAGAGCAAAGCAATATTTGTGTGACAATTGGAGGGCACACATATCGGCCCATTGTGCAATGTCCTTGGTCCAGCCATCTTTAACTGCAGCATCAATGACCTTCCCTCTAGTGCAGGTCACAAGTTTGAATGTTGCCAAAAGGCTGAACATTGGTTTTATTTTCAGCTTCAATGATAATGAAACAATCTACGTTCAGGAGCTGCAAGTACCAAACACTGCATAGGCTTGGGCTGCTTAAGGGCAAACCATGGCAATACAAACAGCTTGCACAGCATGACAATTCCAAACCATCTCCTCTTGATACTTGGTGTTCCTTTTATCAAATTCTCCACTAACAACCTTAGATCATCATTAAACAGGAACGTGCACTGCAAATACATGAGCAAGTTGAATTGTTTCTTGACTCTCAAGTCTCTCCACTATTCAGATGCACGGTGCAATATCTGCTTCTTGTTCAGAGGTTGCTGGTCCAATAACATTCAGAGAACTTAACAACATCCAGGACAAAGCAGCCCACCAGTTTGAAACTCTCATTTAAATCACTGGTACAATGGGTATGTACTGCCCACAAGGTGCACTCAGTCAGATTTATACAGCATGGAAACGGGTCTTTGGCCCAACTCCTCCATGCTGACGAAGGTGCCCTTCTAAGCTCGTCCCATTAACTTGCTTTTGGCTAATATCCTTCTAAACCATAGCTATCTAATAACCTGTACAAGTGTCTTTTAAATGCTGTTATTGAATCTTCCACAACTACTACCTCTGCAGCCTGTTGCATATACCCACCACCTTCTGTTTGAAAAAGTTGCATTCCTATTAATTTTTTCCCCTCCAGCATTAAACCTCCACCCTCTAGTTCTTGATTCCCCCTCCCTGGAAAAAAGACATGGTACATTCACTCTATCCCATAAATGATTTTGTACACTGTATCTGTACACTGTGGATGGTTTGATTGTAATCATGTATTGTCTTTGCCTGACTGGTCAGCACGCAACAAAAGCTTTAAACTGTACCTCTGTACATGTGACAAATTAAAATAAAATATATTTATGAAAATCCCTTCATCTCCTGCACTCCAAGGAATAAAGTCCTTTTATACATAACAAAATGCTCATTCCCCCTCTTGAGCTCGTGCTCATTCCCTCTCTTGAGCTCGGGCCCTCAAGTCTGACCAGCATCCTCGCATTTCTTCTCTGCACTCTTTCCAGCTTAATGACATCCTTCCTATAACAGGGTGACCAAAACTGAACACAATGCTCCAAATGCGGTCTCATGAATCTCTTGTACAACTGTAACATAACATCCCAACTTCAATACTCAATTCCCTAACTGATGAAGGTCAGCATGCCAAAAGTTTTCTTTGCCACCCTATCAACCTGTGAGGCTACTTTCAGGGATTGATATACTTGTGCTCTGAGATCCCTCTGCTCTGCAACACTCTCCATGACCTTTCCTTTAAGTGTGAATATCCTGCTCTGGTTTGACTTCCCAAAATATAATACCTCAACTTCTATGAATTAAACTCCATTTGCCATTTCTCAAATCACTGGTCCTGATCAAGATTTTTTTATAACACATAATTACCATCTTCAATGTCTACAATACCACCTATTTTATTGCCATTGGTAACTTGTTGGAACTTCAACAGCCCCTCCCAAGTTGCAAATCTTACTACCTAAAGAATCGAGGATTATAGATACCTGGAAACACCACCATCTGTGGGATCCCCTCCACGTTGCACATTATCGTGGAAATGTACCATTGTTCTTGTCCTTCTACACGGTAAAAACTTGCAATCATCTGCAGTTCGGGTGGAAGAGCCATTAGAGTATTGAATCCATAGATTTGACCAGATGGTGCCTTGCAACCTTCAGTGATACAAGACAAGCAATGAATGCTGATATTGCCATTTGCACCTAAAAATCCAGTTTTGTTATGTGTTCATGATCCTTGTTATCTACTGATTTGGTGTATGCCTACTCAAAAAGTCAAATTTAGACCCCTTCTCAAATATTTGTTTAAAAGAAACATACCCGTGTATATGTTGAGGAAACAATTATTGTATATGAGACGATCAGTTTCCAGTTCATTTCTATCAAGTGGCTTTCTAATGGGCATTGTTTTGATGTATAGTAGACTTTGTTGCTGCAGCACCTTATGATTTCAAAACCAGTCACAGGTGCGAAGGTTCAGTAGTTTACTGATTAAAATAATTGTATTTAAATATTTTAATGTTTATCAATATATGCTGATGCTTCTAGAAGGCAGAGATAGATAGATTATTGATTAGTACGGGTGTCAGAAGGCAGGAGAATGGGGTTAAGAGGGAAAGATAGATCAGCTGTGATTGAATGGCAGACTTGATGGGCCGAATGGCCTAATTCTGCTCCTATCACTTATGAACTTATGAAGTTATTAACTTAATTTCAAGTAAAATCTTGCAGCTGGATGAAGGTGACCAGGGCTATTTTCAAACCAAATGTTTCAGTCAGAGAAAATTAAAGATTAGAATATAAAAGAAGCAAATAATCAATGCTGCCCTTCCCGAAACAATTTTGACTTGTTTTGAAATTTTAATCATGTGACATGTTCAGAAGGTATCCAGTCATGTGACTCATGACACTGTTGCACTTGACATTTGATCGCATGACATTTAGCCACTGCTTCCAAATGTTATTGCATTTATCTTGGCCATGTGCCTGTTATGTTAAAATTGTTATAGCAATTACAAAATTTTGAGATTTTAAAAATAAAGTCTGCAATTTATCCCATCAGATAAAGCATAAAAAGAAGTTTAATTTGACACCTAATTCACTTTCATATCTTCAGTATTAAACAAGTTATGGCCATTTTCATACTTGGAAATTAGCATCTTGTTCCCTATTGCTTTTCCATTGACTTACCACAAAACCTGTGATTGAGGACAGTCAAAAGCCCATAACTTTCTTAAAAATTAAGAGAACTGAAAGAAATTTTCAGTTATTATAGATTGAAGCATTCTGAAACAAATATGAAACAATCTTACTTAGAAGACATGAAATTAAAGCATATAATGAGTTAGTTACCTAATTGTAGCTAATTACAACATTCAATTACTAGATCTAAACATCTATCAATTTCTTAAGAATAGATTAACATTTTTTAAAAGCCTAAGTGTCCAAATAACATTCACACAAGAATTCACAATATAACATAATTTTAAAATCTCATTGTCATGGATTTACAGGCCAAATGGAAGGAATTGAATGTTTAATACCTGCAAATTAATGGGCATTTAAATCATTTTGCGAGTGAGGATTTCTGGAACGCGATCTTTTGGAACGTTGATTTGCGGTGAATTTAGCCCCGTATCGGCATGAAAAATACTGCCGTTAGTTCGGGGAATAAAATCACCGTTTCGCATGTAAAAATATTAATTAAAGGCTTCTTAAGAAGCACTTTTATACATTAAAATAAACCACTTTCGTTTACCTGTCCCATGTGTGAAATCCGTCCCCGTTGTCGGCGTTGACGGCTTCAGAAGCTGATTTTAAAATGACTCCAGCGCTGACATTGTCGATTTAATAAAAATAAAAAATACACAAAACGCCCCTAGGAACGATTTTTCAGCAAACGCTTGTACTCCAACGAAATATAATACAGGACAAGGTAGGAGAAACACGCGTTTTAAACCCGCCACTCCCCTTAAAGGCGCCAAAATCGCGCACACGGCCAGTGGCAGAATTACAGCGCGGCTGAAGGTAAGTATTGTAACATACCTAAATGTTATCATCTGATTTTATGGTGAGGTGAATAACAATACTTATAAACAGAAGAAATCTAGCCACAAAATGTTATAAAAATGCACAATTCTTAGATTAATAAAAAATCTGTAATATTTCCACTGCCCACTACAGTGAGAAACAAAACATCTTTGTGATTTTGTATATTTTTACAATATCGGACAAGTTATGAAACAAACTGACCAAACCCGATTCAGTTCATTGATCTTGATACCCTAAGGAGAAACAAAGTTTTTCACTATCTCTGTAGCCATGGCAATAATAAACAAAATACCAGGATCCCCTACAGCAACATTAATGCTGTGTCAGACTTTCAGAATAAAATGCTTTATATGTGATGGCAGAAGTTATAGTTTTTGCCTATAGAAACAGTGCGCAGTCCATGTTTCCCATTTGTTTTGTGTGCGTGTGTATCCGCTGGTGCAGTCTACATGTGACCACGCTCCTTCCTCCAGAACTTTTCAGGTGATTTTTAACTGTCTGACACTTGTTATTCCATAAATGTCATTGAATGTGGTGAGCTGCAGCCTTAAACCACTGCAATCCTTGAAGTTTGGATATATATCGCGATTGTATGATTTTGACCCAGCGACAGTGAAGCACTGGTAATGTATTTCCAAGTCGGGTTGATGTCGGCCCGGAGGGCAACTTCCAAGTGGTAGTATTTCCATACTTTTTATTGACTTTGTTCTTCCAGCTGATCGAGATTGCGGATTTGGAAGTTACTGTCTGAGGAGTCCTGTGATCTGCATTGTATCCTGTAGATGATACAAACTATTGCTACTGTGCATCAGTGATGGAGTGAGTGAAGGGTTGTGGATGCTATGTGGATTGCTATGTACTGAACGGTGTCGAGCTACTTTAGTATTGTGAAAGCTGCACTCATGCAGGGTAGTGGACAGTATTCCATTGCACTCCTGGCTTGAGCTTTGCAGATAATGGACTGCTTTGGGGAGTTAAGAGACAAATTACTCTCAGCAGGATCCCTCATCTCTGACCTGCTCTTGTGGCCACATTGTGTACATGGCTACTCCAGTTCAGTCTCTAGTCAATGGTAACCCCCAGGATGTTGATAGTGGGAGATATGATGATGGCAATGCCATTGAATGTCTTGGGTTGTAACTGGATTGTTGGATATTGTCATTGCCTTGCACTTGTGTTTCATGAATGTTACTTGCCACCTATTCACCCAGGCTGGAACATTTTCCAATTTTTGCAGCATAAGGTGAGGAGTCATGAATGGTGCTGATCATTGTGCAATCACTGTGACATGCCTACTGAAATATTATTTGTACCTGTCATCAAGCACCCATTTTATATCAGCCCTATTGTAAACACAAAGTGCTGGAGTAACTCAGTGGGTCAGGCCGCATCTGTGGAGAGAATGGACAGACAGCGTTTCTGGTTGGAATGCTTCTTCCTGAAATGTCGTTTATCCATTCTCTCCTCAGATGCTGCCTGACGCGTTGAGTTACTCCATTACAGTGTTTAGGACTGATTTAAGATGGTTGCTTGATGATTGGTAGAGATGGACCAAAGGGCCTGATTTTGTCCTGTTTCTCTCCATAACTGGTTTGAATCCCCTGGTTTGTTTTCATTAATTTGAAGGGATATGAATCTAATTCTCTATTGCGTACGGTGAGACCGGATCAACAGCAACCACGATCCTGACTTTCCCACACGTGGCCAGTTGTCTATGGCCTGTGTGTATGTGTGTGGTTCACTGCTTCTGGGCCTGACAGTGAGGCCATAGGGGCATAGTGGAATACCCCTGAATGAAGACAGTGCTGAATTTAAAAACTACAAAAACAATTAGCAAAAGATTTTAATTAACTTTATGCTTTTTAAATAATATATAAAAGAGCACAAATAAGGAATATTAATAAACTAGAGCAAAATAATTTAAGAAAATGTACTTGTCCTATTTTGCTCCTGATCTGTGAGTTCAGAATCCCAACTGATATCAATGTGTAGGATCCAAGAGACAATTTTATCTGCCTCTCTGCCTCCCTGCTTCTCTGTACAGCTGTGTTCCACATCTGAACAGTGCAGCGTGGCGATGCAGAGTCCCTGAGAATTGGAATAAATCCAATGGGGCCTAATGACCTCTTGTATCATTCTCACCACCTTGGCAATCTACGGGAAGTGCTGATTCAAGAAGGCAGCTAATACCATCAAAGATCCACACCACCCTGGCCATGCTCTCAACTCGCCGCTGCCATCGGGGAAAATTTATTCAGGAGCCTGAGAACCATTACCTCTGGGTTTAAGAAAAGCTTCTTCCCATCAACGATCAGGATCTTGAAATACCTTGCTCAACCCTAACCTCAACCCCACCTCAGCACCAAACCACTATGAACTTTGCACTAAGAAGGTTGCGCGATGCCCTACGGCTGCACTATCTTGGTTTTGTTTACATAGAATAACTGATCATTTATTTAGTTGGTTTAATTTATTGTCACGTATACAGAGGTACAGTGAAATGCTTTTGTTGTGCTCTAAGCTGTCAGCTGAAAGACTATACATGATTCAGTTGAGCCATCCATAGTAGTGTATATGATAAATGGAATAACATTTAATACAAGATAAAGACATGAATGAAGCCTGTCGAGCTGCAGCAAGTAAGAACATTCATTATTCCAGTCCTGTAATAATATGACAATTAAACACTTTGAAGAAAACAATTTTGAGATAACTCTGCAGTCCCTCTGTCCTGTTCTGCTACTCCCTCTCTCAGTGCTTCTTTTTTTATTAATTACTTTATTTCATTCTCACCTAATCTCTTCTACCACACACAGTGAGTTGTGAATTTGTGGAATTTCTGCCACAGAAAGCAGTGGAGGCCAATTCACTGGATGAATTTAAAAGAGTCAGATAGAGCTCTTGGGGCTAGCGGAATCAAGGGAGAAGGCAGGCAAGGGTTACTGATTGTGGATGATCAGCGATGATCACAATGAATTGCGGTGCTGGGTCGATGGGCCAAATAGCTGCCTCCTGCACCTATTTTCTACGTTACTTCTCTTCCTCTGGACTTTTAGTTTTACTTTTAGAGATAAAGCATGGAAACAGGCCCACCGAGTCCGCGCCGACCAGCGGTCCCCACACATTAACACTATCCTACACACACTAGGGACAATTTACACTTATACAAAGCCAATTAACCTATAAACCTGTACGTTGTTGGAGTGTGGGAGGAAACAGAAGATCTCAGAGAAAACCCACGCTGGTCATGGGGAGAACGTACAAACTCAGTACAGTCAGCACCCGGAGTCAGGATCAAACCCGGGTCTCCAGTGCTGCAAGCGTTGTAAGGCAGTTACTTTACCGCTGTGCCACCGTGCCACTCTTGTGTGCCAGATATCTGAACACAATGTATTTAAAAAAAAAAGTATCTTCCTCCACAACCCGCTGTGCAAAGAAGTCCGTGCAACTTAAATGACTGCATAAAACCTAAATATTTCAACATGCCTGAGCCGTTTGGTGTTGGGCCAGCAGATTTTCTGGAGTGCTGGATGTTATCCCACTTAAAGCAAACCAACTACTTAATCCATGTGTTGGAAGGAACTACAGATGCTTGTTTAAACCAAAGATGGACCAAAATGTTAGAGGAATTCAACGGGTCAGGCAGCATCGCTGGAGAGAAGGAATAAGTGACGTTTCGGGTCGAGACCAAGTCTGAAGAAGGGTCTCGACCCAAAATGTTACCTAACCATTTAATCCATGTGTTTTTGGATGTTACCAAGTGCAGAGTATTTTCCAGGGATCCCGATAACTTTCAAGACAGTGATGGAACGCGGGCTGAGGGATGAGTGGGAAACAGCCCTCAGTGAGCCAGATGTCAAGCTATCAGAATTTAGAATCAACGATAGGGAATTATTGGAGTTTTACTCTACTTTTTTTTCTTGAAACTATTTCTGTCATACTTCTATTTAATGCAATTTGTTACCATTCTAAAATTTGGACCTGGATAAATGAGAATACTGCTACCTTTTCTCCAATTTCAGGTAGTCCCTGCTTTCTCCTTCTTCCCCCCCCCCCCCACCTTCCCAGCTCTCCCACAGCCCAGTGTCTCTGCCTCTTCCTTTCTTCTTCTCGCTCCCCCCACCCCCATATCAGTCTGAAGAAGGGTCTCGACCCGAAACGTCGCCTATTTCCCTCGCTCCATAGATGCTGCCTCACCCGTTGAGTTTCTCCAACATTTTTATCTACCTTCGATTTTCCAACATACTGCTACCTAAGTTGTTTATGGCCATTAAACTATATAATGCAGAAAAATAAGTGTTTGTGCAATTGGAGAAAGAAAATGATGGATAAGGATTGGGCAGACAGTCTAATTTTTTTCCCCCCGAGTGGAAATTTCAAATGCTAGGGGGCATAGCTTTAAGGTTAGAGGGAGAAAATGTAAAGGAGTTGTTGGAGCGGCAAGTTTTGTTTAGAAAAGAGAATAGAAAACATAGACAAGTATGTTTCTGTAACACTCTGCCAGTGATGGTAATGGAAGCAGATACGATCGTGGTATTTAAGAGGTTTTTAGATAAGCACATGGCTGAGCTGGGAATGGAGGGCTATGTGGACAGAAATAATTAGTTTCATTTGGCATCATGTTCAACACAGACATCATGGGCTGAAGGGCCTGTTCCTGTGCTGAACTGTTATGTTTATGAAATGGAATGCTGGAGTATTTATTTTAAATTGAAAAGGCATGTAGAGGGACCTGGATGACCTTGTACATAAATTGCTGAAAGATAACGAGCAAGTGCAGCAAGCAATTAGAATGATATGGAGACACGGAACTGCTGATGCTGTCTGACTTTATTTATCATCCGTGTGCCTGATTCTCCCAAATTCACCCCTCCCCCACCTGGCTCCATCTTCCCTTAATCATCATCTCTGGCTCTTGTTTCACCACTTCCCCAATCTATTTCTGGTTATCTCCACTCCCCATACTCAGTCCCGACACAGCGCTTTGACTCCAAATGTCAACTATTCCACCGCCCTCTGCACAGAGGCTGCTCGACCCACTGTGTTCCTCCAGTAGATTGAAGATAGACACAAAATGCTGGAATAACTCAGCGGGACAGGCAGCATCTCTGGAGAGAAGGAATGGGTGATGTTTTGGGTCAAGACGCTTTTTCAGACCCTTTGTGTCTCGACTCAATGTCACCCATTCCCTCTCTCCAGAGATGCTGCCTGTGTCCCGCTGAGTTACTCCAGCATTTGGTGCCTATCTTCGGTTTAAACTAGCATCTGCAATTCCTTTCTACACATTTCCTCCAGTAGATTGTTAAGCCTAATGATATGTTGGCCTTGAAAGCAAATGGGTTTGAGTATGAGTAGTCACAAAATGGTGGATTAACTCAGCGGGACAGGCAGCATCTCTGGAGAGAAGACCCATCTTCAGACTGAGGTCAGGGAAGGGGATGGGAAAAAGATAGAAAGCTAGAGTATGAGTAGAGCCTGTGTGTGATTGTCAGGAATATTGTGTACAGGCCTGGCCTTCTCTGAAGTTGGGATACTCTGGCGATGGAGGGAGTGAGTGACGGATCACCAGATTGACTCTGAGGGTTGTGGCTTTGTTGCACGAGGAGAGATTTAGCAGACTGGATCTGTACTCACTCGAGTTCAGAACATTGGGAAGTGATTTATTTGAAATGTACAAAATTCTTTTGAGTCTTGGCAGGGTAGATACAGACATTAGGTTTGTTCTGGTGCCAGGAAGCATGATCTCAGAATAATTGGTCAGGTAGTAGCAAAGAAATGGCATCGCTTCAATGGGCAGAGGACAGCGAATCGTTCAATGCTCTACCCAAGAGATCTGCAGAGACTCGGTCATATTCGTACATTTTTAGATACAGCCAGATTTTGGCTTCATTTTCATGTGTTGTATCATGCCACCAAAAATTGCCACCTCTAACAGTGTGGCACTCTCCAATTATTAATCAGTGTGGAACTGTAGGCTCGAGTCTCTGGAATGGGGTTTGAGAATACAATTAACCTGACTCTGACTTGAACTGGCCACCCATGGGGGGGAAAAGACAAATGCAGTATTTGAATGGTAAGAATTAAAGTTCGCGCTTTCCCATTTGGAGAAGCATAAGTGTGCTTTTACTTCCACCTGGTGGAATTCTACCAAACTGCAGCAAAATCAGCAGTGGAGTTTGGGCCTTGCACAGCACCACATATTGCGTAGGCCAGGGGTCGGCAACCTTGTTCTGCATAGGGGCCGGGATGCATGTCTGAGCGGATGGCGGGCCACATCAATCACATGTACCTGCCCCCATCCTTCCCCGGATGGCAGGCATGAAATCACATGTTCACAGAAGGTAGACAAAAATGCTGAAACTCAGCAGGTGAGGCAGCCTCATGCAATCCTTGCATGTCTCACCCTGCTGAGTTTCTCCAGCATTTTTGTCTACCTTCGATTTTTCCAGCATCTGCAATTCTTTCTTAAATGTGTTCACAGAAGGTGTGCGGCTGTGCCGGCGGCTTTGCGCAGGATACGGTACAGCCAGAGCTCGGCCGCGCTCGGGGCGGGCGCTAAGCGGGCCGGATGAATACGGGAAACAAAAGCCGCCTGCAGGCCAGATGATTTCTGGTTACGGGCGCATTCGGCCCGGGGGCCATAGGTCGCCGACCCCTGGTGTAGGTAGCGGTTCCGTACAGTGCCAGGGACCCAGGTTCGGTCCTGACTACGGGTGCTGTCTGTACGGAGTTTGTACGTTCTCCCTGTAACCGTGTAGGTTTTCTCTGGGTGCTCTGGTTTCCTCCAACGCTCCAAAGACATGCAGGTTTGCAGGTTAATTGGCTTTGGTAAAAATGTAAATTGTCCCCAGTATGTGCTGGTGTACGGAGTGATCTCAGGTCGGCTTGGTGGGGTGAAGGGCCTGTTTCATGCTGTATCTCTAAAGTCTAAAGTTAATTTAGCTCATGATTATGGGAAAAGGTGGATTTTGTCATTTTAAGTCTGCATCTTTCAGCCTCCACAGCAGATGGAGCTTCTGGTACTGTTGTTGGCTTTTACTTTCCGACACTGCGCTCAGCCATGCACTTGGCCTTGCTGGAGGGGACTGGTTATTGATTATCTCCCACGGCCTGGGCAGGCCCACTTGTCAGTGCTGATTTCAGGTTCTGTGTGCTCCCGCTTGATCAGCCTGCTCTGACCGGCTGTTGGAGCCTCTAGCACCAGGCCGTGGCTGGAAGGTTGCACAACTGCACAGCGGTGAGCCAGACTCCAGCTAACTGGAAACGCTGCGGACTAATGTAGCATGAAAGGTCCTGGAGTACTGAGAATAACGCTTGTTATAATGCGTTTAGGAGGAATGGATTGCTTTGAATTTCATGTTTCTTTGGCAGGTTTCCTGTACCCTGAAGGACAGGGACTCGAGAGACAATTTTCTGGTTGTGAACCGCCATTCTCCAATAAACAATAGTTTTATCTGCATTGTACGGCTATTCATCTGTGAGAGGCATCACAGTCAAGTCTGCTCTCATCCTGACCCAATGGACTTGCTATGTTGCAGTGGTTTATGGCTCGATCGTAATCTTGTACTGTCTTTCCACTGACTGGTTCATAACTGGCATTCTCCTCCTCCTCATGTCATTTCCAATTCATTAACTCACTGGCAGGTATGAAAGTATATAGATTATAAAGTGAAAGATGAGCAGGGGAGGGAGTTTGTAAACACAACATTCTGAAGGGAGCATGTGTGCATCTTTGTCCACAATTGGCTTTATTGGATCACAAAATAGCCAACATTGCTGCATTGAGATGGAACACGTCATATACGGAGGAGTCAGTGATGTCTGTATATTTGCCAATGAGAGTGTGTTGGAAGGAACTGCAGACGCTGATTTATATCAAATTTAGCCTCAGGATGCTTGATTAACTCAGCGGGTCAGGCAGCATCTCTGGAGAAAAGGAATAGATGACGCTTTGGGTTGGAACTCTTCTTCAGATCATCAGAACAATTTTTGGAAGCACCCTTGGGCTTAGATTGAAGAAGGGTTCCAACCCGAAAGATCATCTATTCCAGAGATGCTGCCTGGCGCTGAGTTACTCCAGCGTTTTGTGTTTATCTTTTGCACATCTGAGGGGGTTGATTGACTTCAACAAATGGTCTCCTGGGCACTTGCAAAGAACCATCCTATGGATGCGAGACAGTACTGAGGTTTTGGGGAAAGTGATTCTCTCCTGCCTTAAGGGTTCCACATATGGTTGGCGATCTGAGTACTAACACTTTATATAGGTCCTGCAGCTAATTGTAGTACCTGTTATAAATTACGTGCTGTAGGTTTAGTGGTTGCAGTCTCTGATTCTGTGTCTCTTGTAGCAGTTTCTGAAGAAGACCAGGTGTCTGCAGCATTACCAGTCCCTCAAAAGTTCTCTTCACTTCCCATTAATTTAATTAATGTAAGTAAGAATAAGTCATGTCATAAGTGACAGAAGGACTGCACTGAAGTCAAGTGCTATGGGTATGGAGCAGATAACCAGTCTTTTTTTGTGAATGTGCATTATATTCAATTGTTAATTTCTGTTTGTCATAAATTTCCTATTCTGAAAATTAGCAATATTTGATCCAATTCGGCCCAAAAGTTTACTCTGCCATTCAATCATGGCTGATCTATCTCTCCCTCCTAACCTCATTCTCCTGCCTTCTCCCCATAACCCCTGACACCCATACTGATCAAGAATCTATCTATCTCTGCCTTAAATATATCCATTGACTTGGCTTCCACAGCCTTCTGTGGCAAATAATTCCACAGATTCACCACCCTCTGACTATATAAATTCTGCCTTATCTCCTTCCTAAAGGAACGTCCTTTAATTCTGAGGCTATGACCTCCAGTCCTGGACTTCGCCACTAGAGAAAATGTCCTCTCCACATTCACTCTATCCAAGCACGTCACTATTCGGTAAGTTTCAATGAGGTCCCCCTCATTCTTGTAAACTCCAGTGAGTGTAGGCCCAGTGCCATCAAACGTCAAAGTAAAGGGCCTGTCCCATGGGCAGGCGACTCCATGCGGCAAGCGCGACCTAACCGGAAGCGGGGGCCGTGCGGGGGCCGCGCGGAGGTCCCACGTAGATCGCCGGAGCCGTATGGAGTTGGTCCCGATACCGCGCGGGGCTCCGAAAAACTGACACTTCAAAAATTCCGCGCGGCAACGGCCTGCCGCCCCGCTGCCGCATCGAGGCTGCGCACACCGTCTCCGTCAACTCTGGAATTGTTGTGAAGGAAGGAACTGCAGATGCCCATTTACACCGAAGATGGACACACCAAAAATGCTGGAGTAACTCAGTAGATCAGGCAGCTTCTGTGGACAGGTGGTGTTTCGGGTCGAGACACCTTCTTCGGACTTCTGAGTTGAAGTCTTCTGCAGTCTTCTATGGTCTGAGGAAGGGTCTCGACCCGAAACATCACCTACCCGTGTTCACCTACATAAAAACCGAAACATCACCTACCCGTGTTCACCTACATAAAAAACGCTCGAGCTTCCAACGGACTTCGCTCGAACTGGACGTCCGCGCACCCCCCCGCTTCCGGTTAGGTCGCGCTCGCCGCATGGAATCGCATGCCCGTGGGACAGGCCGTGCGGTGATCACTCGGCCTCCGCGCGGCCCCCGCTTCCGGTTAGGTTGCGCTCGCCGCATGGAATCGCATGTCCGTGGGACAGGCCGTACGGTGATCACTCGGCCCCCACGCGGCCCCCGCACGGCCCCAGCTTCCGGTTAGGTCGCGCTTGCCGCATGGAGTCGCCTGCCCGTGGGACAGGCCCTAAAGGCTTTCATTGTTCTGCTTTTGCCACAAATGGCAATTAAACACTCTGGACTCTGATTTCATTGAACCACAGTAATCGTTGTTTGGCTGGCTGGGGCCTCACTTCGTCACACACAGCAAGATCCCACAAAAATCAAAGCAGAGTCAGGTTAACCTTTAACTTATGATGGCTGGGTAGTAAATATAGGATTGTGCGTAAGTAAAATTCCCCTGCGTTTTATTAAGTGTGATGGCACCTTGAGTGGGCGGCATGGTTTGTCCATGATTCACCATGCACGAGCATCCATTTGGTTTTGAAGAGGTGAGCAATGAGGGTGGTTGCGTTTAGACTAACGATTTTTGCTCCATTTCATTCCCCTCATAGTTTTGATACGCGAGAAGGTGGAGAACGACGGACTGAATAACAAAACACTGAAGATCACGGACTTTGGCCTGGCACGCGAGTGGCACAAGACCACCAAGATGAGTGCCGCGGGCACCTATGCCTGGATGGCACCAGAGGTCATCCGTTCTTCAATGTTCTCCAAAGGAAGTGATGTCTGGAGGTAAGAGGATGTCCATCACTGGTGTTTATCTGCCCCTTGGCCAACAGATTCTCTAACATTGAGAAAGGGGAGCGTGTGGGAGTATCTCTTTGCTCCAATGTTCATGAGTGGAATGACGTAAATGCATGAAACGGGTATGATTTCTGAACTTCCACATATGAAAGCAAATTGATATGAGGGCAGGAATGGGCCGAAGCCAGGGTTTTTGTGGGTTCTTTTAGCAGAGCTGAAACCATCAGAAATGTTCACAATTTCAATGTAATTATTTACTGAAATTTCACAGATTTCTCACGTCATCTCTTGGTGTCTTTAGGTTTAATTTAGTTTCAAGATTCAGTGCAGAAACAGGCCCTTCGGCCCACTGCGTTTGCGCCAACTTGCGATCCCCACACACTAATGCTATCCTACACACACTAGGGACAATTTACTATTTAACCAAGCCAATTAAACCACAAACCTGTATGTCTTTGGAGTGTGGGAGGAAACCGGAGATCCGGGAGGAAACCCACGCAAGTCACGGGGAGAACGTACAAACACCACACAGACAGCACCCGTAGTCAGGATTGAACCTGGGTCCCTGGCGCCATAAGGTAGCAACTCTACCATTACGAAAACGCCCCTAATACAGCAAAAAAAATAAGAATAGGAATAGGGCACTCCACTCCTCAAGCCTGCCCTGCCATTCGATGCAATCACTGGTAATCCACCCCAAACTTCATCTCCTCTGTGGCAGGCCCCCATCGCTCACAATTCCATGACCTTTCAAAAATATTTCTACATCATATCTAAACACCTCCCAATGGCAGGTATTTCTGGGAATAATACAGAAGGTGCAGGATCAGTTCATTCCAAAGAGGAAGAAAGATTCCAAGGGCAGTAAGGGGCGACTGTGGCTAACAAGGGACGTCAGGGACAGTATAGAAATAAACGAGAAGAAGTACAACATAGCAAAGATGAGTGGGAAGCAAGAGGATTGGGTAAAGTTTAAGAGCAGCAGAAGATAACTAAAAAGGCAATACGGGGAGGAAAAATGAGATATGAAGGTAAGCTAGCCAAGAATATAAAGGAGGATAGTAAAAGCTTCCTTAGGTATGTGAAGTGGAAAAAAATAGTTAAGACCAAAGTTGGACCCTTGAAGACTGAAAAAGGTGAATTTATTATGGGGAACAAGGAAATGGCAGATGAGTTGAACGGGTACTTTGGATCCGTCTTCACTAAGGAGGACACAAACAATCTTCCTGATATACTGGTGGCCAGAGGATCTGGGGTGATTGAGGAATTGAAGGAAATCCACATTAGGTATTAGTGATAATTTTCCAATGTTCAACACATACAGGATCAGTTCCTGTGGATTGGAGGGTAGCTAATGATATCCCACTTTTTAAGAAAGGTGGGAGAGAGAAAACAGGGAATTATAGACCAGTTACCCTGACATCGGTGGTGGGGAAGATGCTGGAGTCAATTATAAAAGATGAAATAGCGACACATTTGGATAGCAGTGACAGGATTTACAAAGGGGAAATCATGCTTGACTAATCTTCTGGAATTTTTTGAGGATGTAACTAGGAAAATGAACAAGGGAGAGCCAGTGGATGTAGTGTACCTGGACTTTCAGAAAGCATTTGATAAGGTCCCACATAGGAGATTACTGGGCAAAATCAGGGCACATGGTATTGGGGGTAGAGTGCTGACAAGGATAGAAAATTGGTTGGCAGACGGGAAACAAAGAGTAGGGATTAACAGTTCCCTTTCAGAATGGCAGGCAGTGACTAGTGCGGTACCGCAAGGTTCGGTGCTGGGATCGCAGCTATTTACAATATACATCAATGATTTAGATGAAGGGATTCAAAGTAACATCAGCAAATTTTCAGATGATACAAAACTGGGTGAACTGTGAGGAGAATGCTATAAGAATGCAGTGTGACTTGGACAGGTTTGGTGAGTGGGCAGATGCATGGCAGATGCAGTTTAATGTGGATAAATGTGAGATCATCCACTTTGATAGCAAAAACAGGAAGGCAGATTAATATCTAAATGGTGTCAAGTTGGGAAAAGGGGAAGTACAACGGGATCTGGGGTCCTTGTTCTTCAGTCAATGAAAGTAAGCATGCAGGTATAGCAGGCAGTGGAGAAAGCGAATGGCATGTTTGCCTTTATAGCAAGAGGAGTTGAGTAAAGGAGCAAAGAGGCCCTTCGCAGTTATACAGGGCCCTAGTGAGACCACATCTGGAGTATTGTGTGAAGTTTTGGTCCCCTAATTTGAGGAAGAACATTCTTGCTATTGAGGGAGTGCAGCGTAGGTTTACAAGGTTAATTCCCAGGATAGCGGGACTGTCATATGCTGAGAGAATGGAACGGCTGGGCTTGTATACTCTGGAGTTTAGAAGGATGAGTGGGGATCTTATTGAAACATATAAGATTATTAAGGGTTTGGACATGCTAGAGGCAGGAAACATGTTCCCAATGTTGGGGGAGTCCAGAACCAGGGGCCACAATTTAAGAATAAGGGGTAAGAGAGTTGTGAATCTGTGGCATTCTCTGCCTCAGAGGGCGGTGGAGGGCGGTTCTCTGGATACTTTCAAGAGAGAGCTAGATAGGGCTCTTAAAGGTAGCGGAGTCAGGGGATATGGGGAGAAGGCAGGAACGGGGTACTGATTGTGGATGATCAGCCATGATCACATTGAATGGTGGTGCTGGCTCGAAGGGCCGAATGGCCTACTCCTGCACCTATTGTCTATTGATCTGGCCTCCACAACTCTAAGGCAGAGACTTCCAGGTGATAACATCCCCTGCGAAAAGATGTACACATGCAGTGCATTCAGAAAGTATTCAGACCTTCACTTTTTCCACATTTTGTTATAGCCTTATTCTAAAATGGATTAAATTCATTGTTTCTATCATCAATCTACACACAATACCCCATAATAAAAAGTGAAAACAGGTGTTTCGAAAGCTTTGCAAAGTAATTAAAAAGAAATAACTGAAATATCACGTTGCGGGATGGCGCCTGTTTGGTCGTGAGTAGTTGCCCAAAGAGTCAAACCTTTTGATGGTCGCCGCTGGATTTTCAACATGTTGAAAATTTTCACCGACCTGCTGCGACTATAGCGGGTGCTGGCAAGTCACCGTAAAAATCATGCAAGTGGGACAGGCCCTTTAGTTGTTCTTGGAGATGACAAAGCATTGAGAAGGTATCTAAAATGTTGCTTTCTCTTTAACTTCTTCTTATTCTCTCTCCTCCCTGTGCGTCTGCATCACTTTCCCTCCCCTTTGGTTGAATGGTTCTCTCAAATCCACTGGCCATCTTGCGCATTGCATCCAATCACCGTTTTACATGTTTTATCTTCATTTTGGTTCTTCCCTTCCTTTCAGATATCTTGCATGACTGCCTCATGGGTGTATCATCTAGACAATCATCATCCCTTCAAGTATCTTTTTTCCCTTATGTTAAACCCGTCTGAAGAAGGGTTCTGGCCTGACCCGTGATGTATGATCCTATCATTCAAAATGTTCCGTTCTAAATGGAAGAATCCAACAATCATTACATTTTATTTAAAAATAAAATGCAGTAAAAATCTTTGTCACCCATGCTTGGGAGAAAAGCCCAATTAAAGAAGTTTTGTACTGAAACTGCTTATTTCCCTCATTGACCTATGATCATATGTTTTTATTTTTTAAGTGGTGTTTGATTGCATTCCTGAGTTTGAGACCACAGCTCTAAATGTATACAATATATTGTATAATCAATCGCCTTCTTGTTCTCAGCTATGGAGTGTTATTGTGGGAGCTGCTGACAGGAGAGGTTCCGTTCAGAGGGATTGATGGGCTGGCTGTGGCTTATGGTGTGGCTATGAACAAATTGTCCCTT